>CM034155.1:285745440-286945440 GCA_019776745.2 Taxus chinensis
CCACTCTCCCAACAATCCCTGCAGCATGTTCACTACATTCTCATTGACGAAATGAGCTTCATAGGCCCAACACTCCTTGCAAAAATCGATTTCCGTCTTCGTGAAGCCTTCCCCCACTTTAAATCAACCTCATTTGGAAACAGATCCATCATTCTCGTTGGTGACCTCGGCCAGCTACCCCCAGTCAATGACATTCCACTTTACGTCGGCCACACCTACGGAACAAACCTATGGTTTAGTTTCACAACATGCATCACACTTACAACAATATTTAGGCAACAAGGTTCAAATGACGCCCAAATTTCCTTTCGACAACTACTACTAAATATTAGAGATGGAATCCCGCTCCTCCACGACTGGAAAAAACTTATCCAACGAACAGACTCCCAAATACCTGTTGCCGACATAACACCCTTCCTTCTAGCTCCACATTTGTTTGCAACGAATGACCTTGTCGACCAACACAACCTCAACATGCTGAAATCCCTCAATTCGCCAATCGCACGCTCCAACGCTGAACAAACAAGGCGTAACTACTCTGAGGAACATGATGAGGAGCAACTCGAACCAATCATTCTCCTCTGTAAGCAACAAAAGGTTATGCTCACCGCAAATTTGTGGGTTGAAGCTGGCCTTGTGAATGGCTCCATTGGCCCCATCATCATCCCCTCCTGCTCTTCCAATTTTTGTTGTAATCGACTTCAACAAATACAACGGCCCTCCTTGGAATCCACATTTCCCCACCCATGTCCCCATACCCCCAATCTCAAGAGGCAGCCGCAGGCAACTTCCATTAAAAATGGCTTGGGCACTTACAATCCATAAATCGCAAGGGCCTACTTTACATAAAGCAACTGTGGATATAGGTTCTTCAGAACGACCAGGGCTTACTTTCACCGTATTTTCAAGAGTCCCCTCCTTAAAAGACCTGCGCATTTCGCCCCCCTTCTCTTTCGAACGCTACTCCAAAATGTCCCTTTCCCGACACCTCCTTCAAAGAAAGGAGGAGGAATCAAGACTGCAAAATCTTCGTTTCGCCACATCCGTACCATAATCCACCCCAACCCATCCCCCCCCGCCACCTTCAATCACATTGTCGCTCCCCAATGCTCTGCTTCCACTCTCAAACAAGTAAGTAAACGTTCCAAAACAAATTGGTGTCAATTACAAATTTCTAAGAATTTAGAATTAATTGCAATGCACTTTACTTAACAATTATGCAATGATGCCTACAGGTTCGGGTCGACTGGTGCGGATGGTAAAGGCTATGGAGCGGCGGCTTGCAAAAAAAAAAAAAAAAAAGACGACAAATGCCAACACCTTTCTTTTTTTCCTATATGTAAATTGCCTTTCTTTCTCATGTACAACTTTCTCGCAATCTATAAACAATTCACTATGTAAAAAACATGTTGTTATAAATGACAAATCAATTACTTAACATTGTAAATAGAAACAACACAAAAAAAAAACGTCTACAATAACGTAAACTTCAAAACTATACGATTTTCAATACATTCGTAAAAAACAACATGCACATTAATCAACCCAAAAACCAACTCCATACACTTAATACTGCACTTCCTACCTGCATCATACTACACACCCGACCCAATAATAACCCTCATTTTCGAATAAAACACCCGCCCATCCCTTACGGCGTTAACATTGCACGCTTCACCGTGCGATTGCTAGTATATAATTCGTCTTCTAAAACTGCACTTTGAGAGTTTTGGTCATTATAATTCTGCACCTCTTGATCTTTATTTTTTTTTAAGTTTTTCGTCATTTAATGTTATCATTATCTCCATGTTATATGTGAAGAATGCGTGATAATCGAATCTTAAACTTGCGTTAAGATTTCTCTAAATAAAAAATGCACTAGTGCCCTTAAAAATAACCATAATTGATAAGAACACAAAAGTTATTTTTGAAGGTTGTGAAATCAATAAATTTATTTTATTCAAGAACATTCATGTATTAAATCTTTATAAGTCAAACTTTAAAAAAGACGATACATTTAGCAATTACTTGTGTTAAATAAAGTATTTTGAAGTGTCATGGTTTCAAACACATACATAATAGTGAATTCCTGACTGCAGGTATTATATTTTGTGTCATTTGCCAAATTTTATTATTGGAATCACCTTTATATTAAATTATAGACAAAATAATACAAAGTGTTACATAGTAAGATGGTGGTTGGTAGTGATCACAACCTCAAAAAAGAAAGCAGATTGTAACGCCAACTAAAACACAACCCAAATAAAACACCAAAAAACTCGGATAATTTCTTTTTTGACTTGCTTGGAGTTTACACGACAACACAGGGGACCAAAACGGGTTTCAACCAACTCTCAAAGCTTGACACAATATTGACCACATAGGAAACAAGGAATCAGACAACACCCATCATGAACAATTCACTTTTCTCTTCAACAAGGCACACTGTAAAAGTCCAACCACAGTTACAATTAAGGACATCCCACAAAGAAAAATATTTCAAGGTTATTTATTTACTTAAATCGTCTTTCAAAACTTGACTTATGATCTAGAAGATTCATGTTATGATTCGAGCAATTCTTCTTACACAATCAAACTTCTTTCTTTTATACTATTGATTGATTAGCTTAAGATCAAGTTTTCTAAAGGAGTATCATTCTATAATATGTCAATAACTTGCTTAATTTGTTGAGTTAGGAACATTTTCCATTTCTCACAAGGTTAATTAATTTTACTCAAGCCACTGAAACTTGTTTCACAACTCTATTGCATAGGTGATAAACATAAGCTCCAATTGAGGGAAAGTATTGTTGTAGGTTTGGAACAATAATCTTCTTTTAACAAGGATCAAAAGTTTAACATTACTTAAGAAAGGTTACAATGAACCAAGGCAAGGGTTAAGGGAAACATGTAAAAAGGAATTCAGCTTCAGGGTCTCATTGGTTATTAACAAATCTTTTATTGAGGCTAAGAATTTATCAAGATTGGTTAAAATCTTCATTTAGACCTTGCATGATTAAGTTTGACAAAGGAAAACAATTTACATTTCAAATGATTGAGAGAGATTGAAGGGTTTCTTAATCAATTTCCCTCCTACTTATATAACCTTATTATCTTCCAAAAACTAATCATTGATTTCACCATAAGATCATTTAAGAATTCACAATAAAAGGATAATGTTGATTAGTTTAGCTCGGGGAAAAATAAGGTAAATATATTTATATTACAAAAGATAGATTCCTCTTTGATCACCTAAGGACCCAAGAGTTATCAAGAAGCTCATATCTACATTAATTTATTCGTATATATATATATAACTTTTATAACTTTTATAAGGATCATCCAACCATTTTATTATGCTTAGAATTACATTGTGACTATGTCTTAGAATGGTTTACGACACAACATTTTATCTCAAGAGCAAATTTTACCATTCCTTGTTTGTGAAAACTAAACATGGTTACATCAATTATTTCCAACATGATGCACAACCCAAAGGGACAACCAACTCTATGGAGCCAAGACTAGGGAACAAGAGAGTAATAACATTGGTCATGCCACGCTATACCATTCTTATAATTTCTATAATACATTAGAATCACCCATAACCATGCGGTAAAAAACTCATATATTTTCCACTATAAAAAAACAAGCCAAAGTTTCAATAATCACGACAACGTTACTCCACAACACATAATATTAAGGCACTCATTTTCTTCTAAATTCCCCACGTAACCCATTCCCGAGATTTACAACATAAAAGTATTTTTTAAAAAGAACTTCACAACCAAGTTTGATGTTATATTCTACAAGTCTTTCCCTCATCTACTCACATAAGCCATCTGCAAAAATTATCAACCTGAGTCAGTTAATGAGAACTAAGCAAGATAAGACTACAAAAAGCAACAATAAGCTACTATCTAACAATATCAAGAAAGGAAGCATTCTATTAAAAGAATTGGCTCGCAGCTCTAAATACTAACAACCCCTTAAGATAAATAAAATTTCCACCATGCCAATCTAGGAAGAAAGCCTTATACTTAAATTTTGAACATTGTCTCAAAGCAATGGAAATTTAACAATCATTTGAGAAGGGGCCATTGGCATGATTAAGTTAGAAACAACAGTCTAGTGTAACGGGATTTCTATCAAATAAACAATTAGGTTATAAGATTGAGAACTGATATTCAAACAAACAATCTACATTCATAACAGGTACCAAAAGCACAAGCTACGATACTAAATTTCTAAAATGATAAAATTGAATAATTAATCCAGGAGGAAACAGGAGATTCAAAGGTTAACATGAAATGTCGAGTGTATTAAAATTTTAATCATGTAATCATATAGATTGTATGATGAAAATCTAATACACAACCACCACTCAACATTTTTTAAAAGGGAAGGCAATTACTACTAGTTTCGACCATTGACTCCAAGGAATTTCACAATTATTTAAGAAGAGGCCACTGCCCTTATAGGCTAGTAATGACAAGCGAGAGTAAAAGAGACTTCTCACATACAACTTAACATTTTAAACATCAATCCAAGTTTTACCACACTAGGGATTTCCAAACCTTCTCTAGAAGGCTATAGTTTCAGTTTAAAAAAATGTGGATCACCACTTTCCATCACAAGTCCTTTTGAAGTAACCATCATTATAATATTCAAACCATTTAAAAAATAAAATTGTATTTATATGTATCACCAAAAGCCATTAAATTAACATCAAATTCAAATATAAATCAACAATGCATCTATATATAAATATCCCCAAATATCCCTAATGCTCTTAACTGTTCTATCATAAGTCAACAAGATATCAACAAACATATGTCATCCAAAAGTGAATAAAAATCAACAAGATACACAATTATAAATATGCCAACAAGAGTCATCATGAGTAGAATTATGCCAAGGTAGTTCTGACAATAAAGGAGTACTATCCATAACTCACACATGAAACTTCAAATTTCAGTGACAAAATATTTCGTTACGGTTTAAGCTTCATAAGGGATGGTCAAAGTTCCCCTTAGGGAAAAACTTTAAACATTTTGGACCTACACCAATGATCAACATGAAATAAGGGTATACGTCTAGCATCATACATAATTATGTAGGAATACTCAAGATGCAAGACAACTAGTAATCTGGGTACCTTAGCCAAGATACACTGTCTAAGCATAAATCTAACCACAGAAGTCAACCACACATAAATTTTTACAAATCTACGGGATATTTCGGAGGGGACATTTAATTGATTCGAGAAAAGATAACATGGAGGTCTAAAAGACCTCGACAACCACACCACTCCAAGGTTGGGAAACACCAAATAACAATTGGCATTACAAGATTTTTGACATAATCCAAAAGGGTGATTAAGTGCCCACAAAATGATAGTCAAACCAGATCAGGTTCCATCTAGTAGTTGTTTACTAATGCAAGGCTGTCATACCCACATGAACTACTCAACATACTATAAATGAAAGGAAAAGCTACACTAAACTTGATTCCAATAATCCAGTTTATTTAAGGAAAAATAGAGAAGGAATAGGGGGGTTATAAACCTAGATGATAAACACAACTCATACACCCAGAAAGGACATTATCCGATAAGGTGACTACTTGAATAACTAGATCAAAAGTTCACAAAAGAAGAATAGTAGCAACCTGATTATTTAGGAAGGAATCTAATCCAAAAATGATAAGCTCATAAGAAAAGTAAGAGGTTTATAAATACAATAGGATTTCCTTCACAACAAAAAACTCTAGTTATAAAGAGCATGAAAAAATTGATACTCAAATGTAGAAATTCAGCTAATAAAGGTAGAAGGTTGATCATTCAAGCATGAACACACAATAGCTAGTGTAGGAGGAAAGTAAATCTATGCGAACCACTTTAACACCAAAAATGATTAAAGCCAAAAAAAATTACAAGAGGAATGGAAAGATGTTACAAAAGGCGTACAAACCCACAACAAAATCAGAAAATACAACCCAAATTAATGGAAAAAGAAATTTCTATTTCATGATATTTTTAAATTTCAAAAATTGTAACAAAGGAAGGATTATCTTATCTAGTTTCCATCTTCAACAAGGCACCAAACACCCCAAAGTCTTGCAGCAGCAAACCTCTAGTTGAATCTCCATCCACAAAAATGCTAGGTGTCAAAAATCCACTCAATCCCACGTTCGCACAGGTTGGGATCTCCCAAAACAACGAGCTTCAACAGATGGAAAGGAATGTGATCTAAAATACTTACATGACTTCAATATATACACCAATGTGTTTAATGAAAAAGAAATAGGAACTTCAAAACACGTGAGACAGGGGAAGGGACAAATCCAGACTCCACAACCTTGCCAACATCCTTACAGCCTGTGTCAAAATGGGGCGTGAGAGCAGGACAGGAATCCATCAAAGCATAAAGGAATAAAATCATATTTTTTTGTTAGCTGTAGATGCAGGTGCCTTAGGAGTTGAGGAGAAAAAAAAAAGAAATGTGGAGGACACCAAAAGGTGTGGAAAACTACTTGACAATAAGCCTCAAATAGATGTGCTCTCAAGGATTGCCACGATAGAAGGATATTCACAGAAGGGATATAAACAGAAACATGCTTCACCCAAGAAACCAACAAGTGTCCACACTGATCATCTTGCATCTTCCTGCCTATATGTAGCTAGGGACAAAATAACAGTTTTGAAACAGGGGAAGAACACCCATCAAAGAACAAAGGAAATGGTCCCTTTTTGTATGATGAATTTGTAGGTACCTCAGGAGCTGAGGATGCAACTAGGATGTAACATGCAATACGAGTGAACTGTTACCAAATGCTTTGAAGAGATATGGTCTCAAGGATTGCCACGATAGTAGGATAGGAACAAAAAAGAAAAGCAAAGTAAAATAGTCTGCAGAATAAAACGACCTACTCAAACGCACATCCAACATACACACAACCAAATAAAAATAAAAATCCTTATAGAAGGAATGGACATCCACCCAAGCATAAGGAGAAAATACTTTTCTGTAGGTTGAGAAATAGGGGTGGAAGCCTGGTTATCTTAATTAAACTCAATCAACCATTTACATAGGAATGAGCTGCAATACTTATAAGTATTGTACAACTGAATATAAACAAGAAACTAAGTTGCACATGTGCAACCATATTCCAGATTACATAAGATTCCAATATTACATTTGGGGAAACACAAAAATAATATTGTTAAAACAATATAACAACATTCATATTGTTTAGATAAAACCATAATATGGTTTATAAGTAAATATAACCATATAAACACTAAATACATTAATTAATATGAAATTCATAATTAATATATTAAGTAAATAATATTTAACCTAACATTCCCCCCCTTAATTGTGTATTGTCTCAAGGGATGTGGAGAGGAATTCTCTGAACAACTTGAACTTGTCACATGCAAGTGACTTTGTGAAGATATATGCCCATTGTTCAGCTATTGGACAAAATTTAAGCTTGATGTTGTGCTTCAACACATGCTTGCATATGAAATGAACTTGTACCTCAATGTGATTTGTTCTTTCATGAAACACTAGATTGCAAACAATTTTGATAACACCTTCATTATCAACATACATAGTGGTTGGTTTTTCATGTGGTATTCCAAGTCCTTCCCGTATGTGACGTAGCCAAATCGCTTTATAGAAAGCTTCTTCTACAGAATGATACTAGGCTTTTGTGGAAGAATGAGAAACAAAGTGTTTTTTCTTGCTTGCCCATGATATTGGTCCAGGTCCCATAAAAAATACAAATCCTGAAGTGGATTTTCTGTCATCAATATTTCCTGCATGATCTGAATCCGAATATTGAGTCAATAAGAAGTTGTCATTCTTCTTGTATTCTAGAGCAAGATCTAGTGATCCTTTGAGATATCTTAAGATGCACCTTACTACTTTCTAATGACAAAATTTGGGTTCCTGCATGAACCTGGATAGATAACTCATTTCAAATATGATATCTAGTCTAGTTTAGGTCAAGTAAATGATACTCCCAATCAACTTCCAATAGAGAGTGGTACTTACCTCAGGAGATGTATCTAAATGAGATAACTACAATCTGTTCTCCATAAGTGTAGCAATTGGTGTGCAATCCATCATCTTGAATTTATCGAGAGTTGTCTTGGTATATTTCATCTGAGAAACAAAAATTTGATTATCTTTTTTTCATACTTCCAATCGAAGAAATTAATTCATCAACTTGAGATCGGTCATGTTGAATGGTCGATTAAGATTTTTCTTCGTTGCATCGATCATCCTCACGAAACTGCCATTGATGACTAGATCATCAACATAGACAATGAAAATCAAAATCTCCCCCCTTGCTTTTTGAGGTAGAGATTGGGGTCATATGTATTTCTAACAAATCCATGTTGTACGAGATGCTCATCAATCTTGATGTACCATGCTCGGGGTACCTGTTTGAGGCCATATAGAGATTTCCTGAGTCTGCATACCTTTACTTCTTGACCAGGTACAATATATCCCTCAGGTTGAGTCATCTAGACTTCTTGTAAATCTCCATTTAGGAAGGCACTTTTTACGTCCATTTGATGGAGTTTCCAACCAAACTATGCAGTGAGAGAAAAGAGCATCCTAATCATTTTGATCTTAGCTATGGGAGAAAATGTCTCCTCATAGTCAATGCCTTCTTTTTGTGCATACCCCTTTGTTACAAGTATTTCTTATACTTGTCCACTATTCCATCTAATTTATACTTCGTTTTGAATATCCATATGCATCCAATGGGTTTCTTCCCTGGTAGAAGATCAAAAAGCTACCAAGTGTTATTTTTCATCACTGATTGATATTCAGAATCCATGTCATCTTTCCAAGATATTACTGTAGCGCTTCCTGAGAGGGCTCATCAGATTCAATTACTCTACTCATCAAAGAAAATTGAACTTCTCTCACTTTACTACAAGTCTATGGCCCAAGGGTGGATGTATCCGGTGGAGCATCCATTCTTACATCTCATAATGTGCTAGTACACCACATGGGCATATGTTGAATTGTTCCCATGGGTCATGGTTCTATTTGATCAACATCATCATCCACATATTCACTTTCATCATTTATGGAAATATAAGCTTCAATTTTTATAACTAGTGAAAAATCTACATCTGGTGAGTCTAGAGGAGGAGACTCTGCTTCCTTCTTCTCAAAATACTCAACATATCTACTGGTGTATACTTTCTAGTCTTCATATCCATCAATCTGTACCTAATATTCTCTTCACTATACCCAATGAAGACAAGTTTATGTGACTTCATGTCAAATTTCTTTCTGTTCTTCTTGGGTATGTGCATACTTGCTTTGTACCCAAATACTCTAAGGTGTGCAATAGATGGTTTCCTCTTTGAACCTTCTTCTTGTGGTGTTACTCCTTTAAGAGAAACTATGGGCACTCTGTTCAACAAATACACTGTTGTTTTTTTTGCTTCTGCCCAGAATTTCTTTACAAGTCTAGAATCATCGATCATACATCGCAGCATTTCCATGATAGTATGATTTCTTCTCTCAATAACATCATTCTGTTGTGGTGTGTGTGGCGGAGGAATTTGTTGACGAATCCCATGAGTTTGGAGGTAGTATTTGAACTCATTACTAGTGAATTCCCCCCCTCGATCTAAGTAGAGAGTTCTGATGTGATGACTAGTTTCATTCTCAACTGCTACTTTGAACTTCTTAAAAGTTTCAAAAGCTTCATGTTTCTTGCGAAGACAAAAAATCCAAATTTTCCTTGAATATTAATCAACACATACCATGAAGTACTGAAATCCAGAATGACTTGGTTGCATCGGAACGCAAAGATCAATATTAACCAGATCAAGCTTACCATGAGCTCAATATGTACTCTTCTGAAATAATGCTGTGTTGTTTTCTTTCTAGGTAGTGAGGACACTTGTCTATATCCTTCTAAAGAGATGGTAGCCCATGTACCATATTGCATCGGCGAAGTGTGTCAAGATACTTAAAACTTACATGACCAAGTCTCCGATGCCACAACTTTTCTAATGCAGAGTTCTTAGCCATAAGTTTCTGATCATCTCTGTGGATAAAATCAAGCTGGAACATGTATCCCACATTGGAGGATTTTGTAACTATTTTTTAGCCTCATGATTTATCTCGAATCAAACATGTTTTCTTAACGGAATGACTATCAAATTCAATTTTCAAGTTATGATCTAGGATTTAACTGACTGAAAGAAGATTCTTTGTCAACCAAGGGAAATATAAGACATTTGATAGTTTTCAATTTCGTGAACCAAGGGGTAGAGAGATTTTCCCAATCCCCTTGACTGTATGTGAAGAATCATCTCCCAATGAAACATGATTTTTATATGGTGTGTCCCTCATTGAATTAAATTAGTCTCTGTTGCTGGTCATGTGTAGGGTGACTCCTGAATCAACATACCAGGCATCACTATATGACATGGATGGTTCACTTGATTGAGCAGTGTACAAGAAGTATTCATTATCTTAATGTTCTTCTTGCTCAGCAATATTTCCTTGCTGATGGGGTCTTATTTTCTAGTTCCCCTTTTTCTA
This sequence comes from Taxus chinensis, assembly GCA_019776745.2. Lineage (NCBI taxonomy): Eukaryota > Viridiplantae > Streptophyta > Pinopsida > Cupressales > Taxaceae > Taxus > Taxus chinensis. The sequence continues at coordinate 285,756,030 of CM034155.1, forward strand.
CCCCTGATTGTGGTTAGAATTTCCCTTGTAATATTATTGTTGTTGAGGTCGAAAGTTACTTGATGAACCTTTCTTATAAGTATTATAACAACAATCTTTCAGGTCATGTCCTCTTTTGCAAATTGGACATTGCTTCTTCTATTGTTTGTCCCCATGATATTGATTATGATGTTGGGAATTTTGATAGGAATTAGGTTTTAATTTACCTTTTCCTTTCCATTTTTGATGTGAAGAAAGTTCCTACTCCTCTTCGTCATCCTTATTGTGCATTGTTTCCTCTTGTTGTCATAGGTTTACCAATTTGTCAAAACTAACTATCGTATCTGATAAGTCTAGTGTTGTTACAAAAATATGGTATGAAGAAGGGAGTGCTCTCAAAACAATGGGAATGAGAGCATCATCTTTTACCACTTCTTCTAGGGTTGTAAGTGAAGCCCTCAATTCTACAAATATTCTTAAGAAATCTTCTTCTCACTTTGTTTGAACTTAAATGTGTGTAACTGACTCTGGAAATTCAGAATGACATTCTTATTTTTGGCCTCATACACCATGTTCAACTTATCCTATGCATCTTGGCTGTTGTGGCATCACGAATGTGGGGTTGCACATCATCAAAAACTCCAAACAAGATGATGAGTTTGTATTTATGATATTATCAAACTCTCGTTGTTGTGTTGTATCAGTAGTTGATCTGGTCATAGTACCAGTCACAACAGGAAAAATCTCTTAGAACTTAAGTTGTGTCTTGATATTTGTCTTCCATGCAACATAGTTTTTTCCTCTGAATAGTTGTGAATATGGAAGAAAACATTTGAGGGCATTGGTGCCCATTTTGTAGAAAACACATATAGGGTTTATCTCTTATCACTCCAAATATAAGGTCTCCCAAACTATATACCATCAGTCTGATATACCAAACCTTTCTATATATGCCCCCTTCCGATATACCCAGCAGTACATGAAAGAGGCATTAACGTACATGAAAGAATTCAATATGTGGTACCAAAATAGTACCGAAAGGGGTCTTTGTGATTATTAACACCAGATCAAAGAAATATCCTCATACACGCGTGTAACTTCATTATATACTTGGATAATTTCTCAGTCTACATTTATGTCATGCAATCATTCAAAGATTAATGGGATGGCTCATAGTGTGTGCACTGTGACCTTATTACACCCCCTCGATTTAAAGGGTCGATGCCAAGACACCATTGTTGCAGCTCTATTAGGCATTAAGTGCAGTAGTAGTCGCAACAGATTTACCCATAAGTGCTTCCCAAAGGAACTGTATATACCAAACGCTACAAGTGAGATCCAGGATCTCATGAGTTTTTCAAAACCAATTTTAATTTACTTTTTATTACAACTTTCTTCCAGCTTCTGAGCAGTTACAATATTTGTGGTTGACTATGGCAACTAGCAAATTAGTACAATATATTGAAGCATATAATTATATTCAAAAATTTAGTAAAAATTGAATGGAAGGTGAAAAAAAAATTTTACGGGCACTGGTGGCCTCCAGAGCCCAAAATGACCCACTACGCCAAAAAATTGCAAAAATATAGCTGAAAATACAATTTCTGGATAGGTGTCCTTTTGCAAAAAAAAAAGCCTGGAATGAACAAACAAACCTATTAGGAGAATTATTTTTTTACCCTAAATTAGGGTTTTTCTCAATAAAAAATCTAGTAGGCTGTTTAGCTGTAACTAACAGGCTTAATGGAGGTTTTTCCGTTAAATGGTCCTCTACCTATGGCGTTTTTTCTAATTTTTCCTACAAATTTTAAAATTCAAAATTTTATGTTGGGAGTGTGATTCAAACCCCACACTTCCCACTTCTAAGTCATTCCACTTAACTGCCTAGGCTCTATGAGCACTTGTGGTATGAAAATGAACTTGAATTACCTTTTAAAAAAGTGACCTAGATGAAGCTCCACGTGGCGCAACATGCGTGGAGGAGAGATTGCATGTGGATTAGGGTTACTCCAAGCACAAACAACAAATCTAATACTTTGTATTTGCTGCTGCCATTGTTTATTTATTTATTTTGAACCGTTGTTTTAGTTTCCTCCATGTTTTTGGTTTGCAATTGCTCCGTATTTTATTTGAAATGCCTTTTGCATTGTTAGCTTTTGCTTAACCAGATTGTATTGTTTTTGTAGGTTCTGTGTTAGATACTGTGCAATCCATGTTGTCTGAGATTGGGTTGTGACTTCATTTGGAGGATGGTTCAAGATCTTAAATATTTTAACGCCTAGCTTTAAATCTTCGAAGATTTATTTTATGTCAAGAAACCGGTGGGAGAAGCTCGTGTCAGTCTTCAAATGGTGTCCAGGTGACTTGGTCCGTGTTAAACACAAGTAACACGGCTTTTTAAAAATGTTACCACTGTTTGCTTTGAATAGTTGTGCAGCTTGGTGAAAGCATAGTATTTTGTGGATCAATGTGGACTATAGCTTGGTGAGTGAGCTATATCCAATAAAGAATGGCTTGATTTAATGTAAGAGAAGTGTAGAAGCAGGGGGGTTCGGCCCTTTGAAGGATCACCACACCAATAAAAAATGAACTCGTCCAGATATATATGTCTCTCCAATGCACAACAATACAGGGAATGATCACAACAAATGAAATTGAATAGCTCAGTCTTGGATGAAGAATAGCCAGATACCCCATGCAAATAATAATACCTCCTCCAAATATGATAGTACAGATAATTTATCTGTAACTAAATAATTTAAAGACAAAACCCCTAATGGGGAATTTTTTTATAATTTTGTAAGTTCCAGGAAACAAATTTTCCTGGTGCAGAGGGCACTAAGGCAAAAATCACACACGAGGTTGTGGGACTACAGGGAGATGTCAGAAGCTACAGGAGGTAGCACTGGCTCTCCGTTGATGCAAGTTTCTTCTCCATGAATTCTTCTTCCTCTGCAACCTTCTCCAACCTTGCCAATAGCTTAAATTTGCTCTGGTACCAAATGTAGGTTGAGCCAAAGGGGCAGAAGCCTTGTTATATTTATTAAACTCAATCAACCATTTACACAAGAGTGACCTGCAATACTTATAGGAATTGTACAAATGAATACAAACAAGAAACGAAGTTGCACAATTGCAACCATATTCCAGATTACATAAGCTTCCAATATTACATCCAAGGAAGCACAACACTAATATTTCTAAAACAATATAAAAACATCTATATTGTTTAAATAAAACAATAATAGGGAGAAGATTCTAGTCAAAAATCCTGAATAGTTCCAAACCTTTACTTCTAGACCACCAAAACCACACGGCCAAACCCAAAAGGAATACACAGGTCACCAGAAGACAAGACCAGGTAGGTTACAAGAAAAAAACGATGAAAATAAAAACCCGCCACACAAAAACAACAGTCAGCAAGGGAGAAATACGGAGATGGGAAAAATTTAATCGCATTGACAAAATTTGGCAGGAGCTCAACCACTCCCACCAACAACCAGGGATAAACTTCTCCCCCACGCCAAATCAGGAAGGAGAGAATTTACCTAAAGGATGTCAGGTCGGTGGTTGGGTTAGTGAAGTCCACCATTGAAATTTTATTAAAATAAGAGGCATGTGTGGAGGCCTAGAGGATAATAATTAAAAAAAATGAGATTGAAAACTAGGCTTTCCACCATGATAGGCATTATAGATGCCACATGGGAAGACAAAACACAAGCCACATGGGCAATCAAAAGCATGCCAAATAGGGCTACAAATAACGAATAACAGGAGAAGTGTAACGCCACAAAAAGATGACGCTCGCTCTCACGACAACGATGACGACGACGCCACAACAAACAAACGTCCCGAAAATGTGATTTTTTTTAAAAAGTTGGTTGTGCCTGTATACAGGCTTGAACTACAACAGTCACGATAAAGATTCGTGAACAAAGATGTTTAATTTAACCTCATTCGACGTTTCGCTAACGAAGAGGAGGGTCATTATTCAAATTGATTAGACTAATGTCTGGTAATGTCGATAATAACAACATTCTTTAATGTTAACCTCCAGGGTATGATGTAATTTATTATGAAATGAATTCACTGACCACTCAATCTTTATTTTGCTTCACACTATTAAATCCAGCTGACTATATTACGTATATCGTGGCCAATTTAATGGACTACCTGCTTCACTGATTATGTTATATGGGAATAGTTCATTGCAGTGGGTGAGTTGTTACATATATGTGCCTCGGCGAGCGCTGTATTCAACTTGGCCGGATAGGAGTCATGCACATAATGGCTTTCATACATATATGTCACCGCCCACGGCATATTTAACTCCGTATTTAATCATCAACAGTAGCACGGTCGATAACATAATGCTCCCACCATGGTGGTATATATTTCGGTACCTCGCTATAAAGCTTGACCACTATACCACGTTATATCAGGAGGGAGTTGGTGTAGCAATGCCGCTATTATTTTACACAGAATTTATATACTAGCTATCATACCACCTAGTTTATGAAGTATTAGCTATAACAATAAAGACAAATTTATTTTCAATTAATTGTAGTGACATAATTTCACCTTGCAATTTAAACAAGGCTAAACTTCGAATAAACGTCTCACAGTGATGCTCGTGAAGCTTTATTGCGAGCACTCTAGGATTAGAATTTGAATTCCACAGAAAACTCGGCGAGTGGGGTAATTTACTCGCCACCTTACATACATTTCAAGCCACCTCCATGCGAGCAAGTCGCTTTCCTCAGCACAGCGTATCATATTACCTTGTTAGCATTTTGCCCATCCTTTATCTCTGATCTCGACCGCCTCAACCACTACATCCACGTGGCACTTCTATATTTTGCAAATCTACCACTACGTGGTCTTTGTCCAGCTCGGGCCCTATCATTAACGCAGCCATCGGAAGTGAAAGGCGTAGCGTCGTGGCCCATCAAACTACGTGGAGGTCGCAGTTAAAAAGATTAAGTTGGAAACAATTATGTTTGGCGAGGAGGGGGTGCGCGGTTCAACCACCAGCTGTCTAAATTTTAAAACTGGCCTGTCTGGCGTGCAAACTATTCGACCAGGCCGCTTAAGCAGGCGAATTCACTAAGATTTTGCAAATCAAAGATCTTACAAGGTCGGCCTTGCTGTGGGATTTGTGCTGAGCCGCGTGGAAGTATCAATGGGAAACCATCAAAGCTGAAGTTACTTTTGGGTACAGGCGAATGCATGGACTGTTATTTTTTTTCGGTTTCTTTGTCCCTAGGCGTGAGGATATGAGATGACCTCCATTTTCATTGAGGTACAAGAAGGTGTATGCATGGCAGGGTTCCACAGGGGCGTCTGCACAGAGGGACAGGCTGAGGGGGCGCTCAAACCATTGTGACTATACAACTATGGACCTCTAATACCAGCAACCAGTGCTTGTCTAAAGCAAAGCTCTAAAATAGACTACCCCTGAACCCACTTAAGGCAAGCAGATTGCAGTAATTTAACTATTCATTGTGACTGCTCAGCACTATGTGAATCAGCTGTCTATCAAGCATATCTACTGAAACGTATCATCATTTTCTTTTATATTAGCAGTTATTCTCTTAGACATGATATAAGGGTGATTAATTGGTCTTGATTTTGAGACTAACTTTACATTTGTTGAAGGTAGTTTGCGAAGCCTACCATGCAGCTTGCTATTTGCGAAGCCAAGTTCACTCGCATGTTGTCCTCATCTGTAAAAAAAAACGTTTGAAAAAGGTCTTATTAGCATTGCAACAATTTAAATATTCGCTGTGACAGTCAGTGATTTGTGTATCAAGTTGTCTATCAGGCATATCTACTAAAACGTATCATAGTATAGTGTATGCTCAACTCTTGATAGAGGATGAGTGCTCCTTTGTAGAGTCTCCTTTGTAGAGTCTCATCTTTTGAGCTATTTCTGTGTAATTAATTTGGTTGTGTTTCCAAGCAGTAGATAACTAAAAATGTGATCTTGTTGAAGTAATCTGTAAACATAGTTTTGCACGGTAAAAAAAAAAATGCAATGTGTCAGGGTTGTAGACATAATTTTTTTGATGCTAAGTGAAACAATTTGTAAACATAGGCTTGCACCATAACAGGGCGCACTGTGACAGACCTATGGTGATAAAGAAAGGACCACAGTTCTATTTCTAGTTTCTAAATTTTTTTAATTTTCCAAGTAGTTGGAGATCTAGATTATGCTATTGACTTCATAAAATATAGTATTATTGTAGGCAAAGTGAATTGGCACCAAGAATACAGAGAAGGTGGATGCAACCAATTATTTATAAACTACTTTTATCTATTTTTCAAGGATAAAGATTGCACCAATATTCCCATTTTTTCATTATATATCCTTCAAGTAATTAAGGCAAATATTTAGTATGTGTTTTTGTAAAATTTCCCAACACCCTTCAAGAGGGTTTCAAAATTACTTTCAATAAGGTTTAAAGCAAAGAACTACTATCATGTAAACAATATTAACATACTCATGAGAGGTTCCAAGTCAAGTAAAAAAAAAAAATACATAGATTGTCCTTATTTCAACTTTTGATTCCATCTATATTACATACTTATTATTGGAATACAAAAAAAAAAACTTTCATTCAACATTTGTTACAACACTTTCTATTTCATGTGGAAATAAATTTGCAATAATGTAAGCTAAAGAAAGTAAAGCAATATTACATTTTTTCCTCCACCCATGGTGGGGTAAATACATGATGTTTTTACATTGTCAACAACAAGGTTCTTGTGTTCCAAGATGTTCTTCATCCATGCTCCAAGTTCTAAGTAGCTCAAATCACAACCAAGATAGGGGGAGAGGCAACACTCTCCTCCCAACCAAAACTCAATGGAGAAAAGAAGAAATCTCCTCCATTGAGCCCCAAGCCCCAAACACAACACAATGAAAGGGTGGTCTCCAACTCAAGGCAACAATACTTGCTTCCACAATATGATTTTCTTCACAACATTCAAGGCTAATATAAGAAGAAACAAAGAGGACACACAAATAGCACCAATACATTTCACTACAAGGCTTTCATCCAAGCCAACAAGAGAAGGAACTATGGGAAAGTTTTCCTTATGCCTCCCCATTGAGATGAGATGCCCATCCAAAACCCTCCACAATAAAACTCAAACCCCTATGACTCTTATGCCTCCCTCAAGTGCCCCTTTTTCCTCCCATGCTCTTATGCCTCCCTCCTCTTATGGCTCCCTCAAGAACAAGGTAAGGATGTGAACATTCTTACCCAAGATGGGCATCCCTCTCAAACTCCCTCCACAATATCCTATTCTACTCTAATGCCTCCCTCATGAGTTTTTCCCATAGACCTCTCCTACACTACACATCAAGCACTCTATCCATTTTTCACAATACACAAAAGTAAACATACATTATCCACAAATTTAGCATAGAAGCAACAACAATATGAAAGCAAAACAACAAAGAAGGTTTCCTACCTCTCCATTGGAGAAGCCTAAACCAAGAAGCTTTGTCCAAGCTCCCTCCAAGACAATCCAAGAATGCAAGTCCAAGCTCCTTCTTTTCTCTTTCTCCCAATTCTTTCCTCTCCCAAAAGAAAATAAAAGAAAAGAACTCCCCAACAAAAACCTCCAACCCCCTCAATAAGAGAGGAAGTTTCCATAAATAGACAAAAGGAAGAGTGAGGGTGATGTGGCTCCTTGTTGGATGCCACATCACACATCCTCAAGACCACCTCCCTTTAGTCAACTCAAATCCCAAAACACCATAAATGGGTGGTTGGGTTGAATGACATCTCTTTTCCACATCCATCCCTTCCCATGTGTCCTAAGGCACAAATAAATGCAAATGGAAGAAAAGTGCACTCCAAAGTCATATTCCCTTCCCAAAACAATAAATAATCCCCTTTTTGGCTTCCCAACCCATAGATATGGTTGGTAAGGGGTTTTGGGAAGTGTGGGACAAGTTCAACTTGTCCCACAAGTCCCCCAAAATTGCCTTAAATCTCAAATTCGAGATTCATAGGATTTGGAGTGGTCAACACTCAAAACCAAGCATTCAATACATGAGGAAACACAAGGCTCAAGGAGCCAACCATAAAAATTAATTACACCCACTAGACTTCCCTCCAAAACTTAAAATTTTTAAAACAAGGTGTTAATTTAATCTAAACACACTTAGCAAAAGAAATTTAAAAAAAGATATCAAAAATAAAATCACCTACTAAAGTAAGTTAAAACAAGTAATTAAAATTCTTACCCCCTTGGTCACATTTAAAAATTTCTCCCTCATGGAAATTTTCTTAACACATAAAAGAACAAAGGTAACACAATACAATTCACTTGTTGCCTTGACGACCAAATGTTGTAACCACCCGACATTCTGTTGTGTTTGGTTCCCAATCCCCCTTTAGGTTGTGATCATGTTGTGTTTCCTGCAAAATACAAAATACAAAATACCTCCTTCGGCCTTGCGGCCATGTCAAAATATCCAAAATAACCATATGCATGAAATTTATTAACATCTATACGTAATTCAATCAATCATTATTTCTAGGTCTAAATCACAATTTAATTATGCATTTCATCATTATCCAAAATTATAGTAATGTAAATTCAACAACTACATTCTACTCATCATGGCGAAGAAATCCAATGTTAGAACACATGCAATATATCCATATAAAAATAATATCAGTATCCAATAGTCTGTCCATGAGTCTGTGTAGATCATACTGAAAACAAAATCCAATCATAGTCCAAATGCATCTAGTCACAAAACATCATGCTAATCAACATAAGTATAATTCATGTCCATATCCAAAGTCTGCATAACTCAAAATGATAATCAACTAAGTGTCATAGGGAAGTGGGCATTACAAGAAGATAAATCATACATAATAATAAATTTTGCAAACAATGCATACATAATAATAATGGATGGATATCACATGTACAAATTAAAAGTATATAATATTTTACAATTTAAAAAGATATTATAGGCATGTTAGGGTTTCAATCACGTCTTAAAGAGAATATCCTCACCTACTAAAAATGAATTATGTTAAAGTGAATGATTTTTTAATATCATATAGGTGTATATAAATATGGATACCTAAAATGTTTCACATTGATGACAATTCTTAAATACATACAACTATGTTTCTTGTTGTGCCACTTCAGGTTGTTATAGTTCTAGTCAAGATTCTTGTTTTTTTAGAAACTTATTTAAGGTTTTTTCTCCTAATTATTTTGAACATTTATACAACTAGATGGAAATTGCGGGTAAATATGTAATAAGTTAAAAACCCATCTCATATGTATATTTCAAAGAGTTTAAATTCTTCTAATTTTTATATGTTCCTAGAATACTATATTTATTATTCATTTATATAATTAATTTTTATTGGATAATTTTATATTTGAAATATAAAAAATTACAATAGACATGTTTATTAATACCTACTTTTAAATGAAAACATGAAATATAAATCTATATGTTTTTTTGAACATGACATTACTTATACATACACACGATTCCCCCCTGTAATGCCTCGTTTGGCATCGACTTATGTTTTTGCTTCCTTGCCCCTGTTTCTTTTTGTCGAACGTTTATTTGAGGTCCTTTTTTAATTTTTAGGTGACTTTGACCTTATTGCGGAGTTATTTTGGCATAGTTTCTTCCCTTCTTTCATTTCGTCTCACCATCTCGTTCTGTCGTAAGTGCTCTTTTGTTACCGAGGGTTGTTTCTAACTTTCTTCTAGTGATCTTATCATGCTTTTGATCATTGGAATGCATAATTACATTTTGTTAAAATTTATAATGGAATATTAAAACCTTTTTTAAGGCATTTGGCCATTTTTTTAATAAAAGATAGCTAAAGTTTTTTTTACCTAAGTTTGGCATGTTAGCGGTCATGGCCAGCCTTGGTTTGCATGGAAGGGGAGAGAGGTTTGGTGGTGGCGCCATTGTAGGAGGGGACTGTTTTATTTATTTATTTAATGTTGAAGGACCCATAGTCAATTCTCAACATAAAGTTTTATCTACCAACTTTGTTCTTCCTCGAAAGCGACCTGTCGTCAATGCATGGGTTAATTTAAAAAAAAAAAAAAAAAAAATTAGTTATTAGCTGGTAGTTGGGTGGAAATTATTGTCATTCATTTAATTTTATTCAATGTTAATTGATGGAAATGTTCCTGGCAAGCTTTTTAGGTTTGTGCACCTTTGGAAAGAAGACCACATTCTTGGTTTTGTTCCTTATTCTCATCTTTTCTTGTTTTCCTCTTTTGGTTTAACTGCTTATGCCATTTTGGCATGTCTATCTAAGTTGGTGGAGGTTACAGACAGTGATTGAGGTGAAGAAGTGATTGAAACCATCTTTTAATGCATGTAGCATGTGCTAATTCATCCTCCATGTCTGTTACCTTCTTCTTCTGGCCTTGCTTTTAAAGGGGGAGCCTGTGGTGGTGTTTTGGGTACCTAGCAAGCTCGTGGCAAATATATTCAACCTAAATTTTTGGTTGCAGGCATACTTGGTGGATGAGTGAATTGTGGAAGCTCCATTCTGGTAAGATAACCCTAACCATTACAATTTTTAGTAACTTTAACAATTCCATGAAATGAACTACTCTTTTTTCTGAAACAATATATTTTATGGAATTTGTGGTTGTTTTCTTTTGTCACCTGGATCATGTTGGTTGTCCCTCTATTGTTTCCTTGATTTTTATGGTTCTAAATGACTTTGTTTGCATAAAGAAAAGAAAAATAAAAAAAAATAAAGAAAAATAAAAAGAGGGGATTCCATTTTTTTTACTCTGTTACATTTTTTATACTGAGTTGTACTATACGTCTTGGCATTATTGTATCCATCTTCCCATGGGGTGAACTGGTAATGGGTTTAGATAATATGAATGCATAGCATCTTTGAATGATGGTGAATCCTAGACACAATGAGATAGGAATGTAAATGGACATGTAATGTATTAATTGTTGTAAATTTCCTTTTCATTTTGCTTCACTAAGAATTGAGGAGTAGTAATTTTGATCCAACTTCCTCTTTTATCTATGCGTATGTGAAGTATGGATGTTGCATGGTTGTATTTCTATGGCTGTGTGGATCCTTTTAGGGAGCACTATAATCTATGATTTTTGGAGGATTTGGGTAAACCCAGTAACTTAGAGCTTTTCCGGTATACTATGTAATATTGACATGTTGTTAATTTTTCTTTTGCATTCTACGTTAAATAAACACCCCCCGCCCTGTTGTGTTTATGGGTGTCATTTCGTATATATGTGCCTAAGAAGGGCTCACAGTTTTAAGCATGGGATCTATGTGGCATTTTATCAAAAGAAACTTTCCTGGGTTATCAAACAAATATGTTAACTAGTTCGAATATGTGAATCTGGGTTAATGCGTCGATAGGTTTTCTATGGATTGAACCGCTATTCTTGATCTGGAAAGGAAACAAAGCATTCATATAGTTTGTATGTTGGAATATTGTGTCTAGAAATTTGACTCATCAGTATATTGGTCATGGTATTAAAATATCCAGGATAGACCTTTATGTTTTTTATGTCCTTTGGCTTGCTTACGTTAAAATGTATATTCTCATCTCATTGACCTCCCTTTTCGATGAATGCTACATGGCAGATTTTAGGTCATGAATTATATGGTTTTTTTTAATAGAGGATTAACCCCCCAAGTGTACGTTTGGGGATATCAACCAATATGAGAATTAATGTTCCTTTTCTTTCTCAACCCTGTTATAATCTTGTTGAAGGGTTGTTTTAAAAGAAGATATATATATATATATATATATATATATATATATATATCTATGTATGTATGTATGTATGTATGTATGTATACCTACTATATATATATATATATATTATATATATATATATATATATATATGTATGTATGGATGTATGTATGTATGTATGTATGTATGTAATGTATGTATTGAGGTACATACATACATACACATCCATACATACATACATATATATTATGTATTGTATGTATTATGTATGTATTATCGTATTCATGTTGTATAATATGTTGTTTTATATATATAGTTGATGTATACATTGGATATAATATATAGATATATATTCTATCTATATATATACATTGTATACGATATTTATTTTATATATCTATATATACATATATGTATATGTAAATAATATATATATATGTATATATGTATAGGTGTATATGTATATACTTTATATTATATACTTTATCTCTTTCTCTCCTGTCTCTGTCTCCTCCTGTCTCCTCTGTCCTTCTCTCTGTCTCTCCTCTCTGTCTCTCTGTCTCCTCTCTCTCTGTCTATCCCTATCGATCTGTCTCCTCTCTGTCTCCCCTCTCTCCCTCTCGCGACCTCTCTCCCGGCTCTCCTCTCCCTGTTCCCTCTCTCCCTGTTCCATATCTCCCTTCCTCCCCTCGCTCTCTCCCCTCTCTCTCTCTCTCCCTCTCCCTCCCAGTCCCTCTACATATCTTCTTCTCTGTCTCTGTCTCTGTCTCCTGTCTCTGTCTCTGTCTCTCTCTCTCTATCTCTCTCTCCCTCTCGCCTGCCTTGTTGGCTTTCTGTTGGCCTTTGTTCACAATTATTACATGACATTTAGGGTCTTTCATTTTATCTTCTTGCTATGTTGTCGTTACAATGAATTGTTTTTGTTCGCATCTGAATTTTGGTGTCATATATAAATACGATATTAAGAGTTGTTTTGATAAATGTAGCAAGTGTTACCCTATAATATATTGTAAGGAGGAGGTGATAAGCTTCTTGTTTAGATAAAGTTTTTGATTTTTTAAAGAGGGTTACGTACCCATGTTGTTATGAAACTTAGAAGGATGTTTTAATGCTAATTTTTTCTCAAATGAAATTGAAAGTTAGCAGGCTTTCTGATGTCTCGTGCCTTGATGTATCAAGTAACTTGGATGCTTGGCAATGCCCTTTTTGGATATTGTTCGCTATCATTTATCTCTTATCATTATCCTTATGGAGTCTCTTTTCAATGAGAAAATATAATTTATAGGTTGAAACCCAATTTTCAACTCCTTTGATCATGTGATGGGACTCCCTTTTGTTTTTACACTCGTTTGGTTGTTTCTAATCTTTTAAGAAAATGAGCCCCCATCCTGGAAGGATTGTTAAACTTTGTTTTTTGGGGTCTATGATCATAACTAGTATGTTTTGACTTCTCTAATATTTGTGAGATGGATGGATTGAGTATAAGATTTCAATCACGTAATCTATAGGACTACATGATTAAAATACCAATACTTTTTACCTTTTATTTCTAACTTATAAGGTCTACGATTTTGCCTTGGTTAGCTGAGATATTATTCATAACTAAAATATTTGTCGAGTGAAATTTTTTATCTTGTGTTAACAAGTTGTTTGATGGTTTGAGCTTCTATCCATTTCTTGAAATAGAATGTTTCCTTTCATGATATTGTTAAATGTTAGCATACTATTTCAATGTGTAGTCTTATCATGCTTAGTTCTCACAAACTGACTCAAGTTTATACTTGTGCAGATGGATTTTACGAGTAGAAAATGGAATTTTTTGTATAAGATGCATTAGTTTGATTTATGAAGTTCCTTGTCCGAATGCTTAATTTTTTGGTAGCTTTTAGAATGGTGCTTCTAGAGAAGTTTCGAGGGCATTTTGCCTTGGGTTTTCTATTTTTGAGAAGTAAAATTGTATTAACTAGCTATAAAAAACTTTTAAATTCTATTGTGAAGAATTTAATTTGACCACCACATCATTATGAGTAATTTTATGATATTATAGCAATCTTGAAATTAGTAGTGTGGCTTGACCAATTTTGTTACTTTCTTGTTCCCCAGTCAAAGTTAAATCCAATCTTTTGACACCTTTTGATTGTGTGCCATGTTGGATACAAATGTTGTACACGTGTATAGTTTTTCTCAATAAGTAATGGTAAACTCTTCTTTCGAGTTAATTATTTTTTTAGTAACCCTTCTAGGTTGTGGCACTAGTGCATTTTTAGGTATATTTAAGTGGGTTGGCAATCCTTTTAAAGGCTAATAAAAATAATAATTTTTTTAAAGAAATGAACAAATAGATAGATAAATAAATAAAATAATAATGAAGTTGTGATCTTATAGATAAAATTAAGAGTATTTAAGTTGAAAAGGAGGGAGTTATCTACTAGTGTAAAAAGAATCTAACCTTGCTAATCGTAAGCTACGAATTAAACTTTATCCTCATTGTTGTGAAACATTAATTAATCTTAAAAGTAATATCATTGTTTGGTTTTTAGGGATATAGTTAGATCTTAATTAGTAGGGGAGTTTGAATATGAAAACATTAAGTCTAATACCTTCATTTTGGGAACCCCATGTGTATCCTTTAATTAACTTAATCAAGAAAAGGCTAAGTGAGGTTTTTTACCCAATCTAGATAAATCCTTAAGTCTCATTAAAAGACTTGTTAATAAACAATGAGACCATGAAGATAAATTCAATCTGGCCTTCTTCCACTAACCTTTGCTAAGGTGATTTATAATATTCTCCTAAATGTGGTTTAATCGTTGATCCTTGCATAAAGAAGATTATGGTTTCAAACCTAAATGGTACTCCACTTCAATTGGAGCTTACACTCCTCTTCTTGTGCAATGGAAGTATGAAACGAGTTTTAGTAGCCTTGGTTTGGATAGTTATCCTTGTGATTCAAATTCCTACTTTGTTAATTAAATGAATTAAACAAATAATTGTCATACTGGAGATGATCTTAAGCTAGTTACTCTATAGTATAACAGAAAAGAAATCTAGCTCTATAATAAGAATTGTATGAATCATAACGTGAACCTTCTAAAAACTAAGTTAAGAATAGAAAGATGTTTTGATAAATAAGTAACCTTAAAATATTTCCGCTGAGGGATTCCCCTAAGTGTAAGTTTGTTTGGTGGTTGGACTTTAATGCTGTGTCTTGTTGAAAAGGAAAGTGAATTGTTCATGATGGGTGTCATATGTCCTCTTTTGTATAGGTGGCCATTATTGCGTCAAGCTTGTAAAGAGTTTGTTGTAGTCATTGTGATGACCTGTGGTGTCGAATAAACTTCAAACAAGTCAAAAAAAAAATTACCTGATATTTTCTATGTTATCCTTGTGGGTGTGTCTTAGTCGGCATTACACTTGGTATCAGAGCGAGATTCACGCTTTCAAACCTTTGGGATAGATTGAAGTTGTGATGGTGTTATGTTATGGTGGTGGATATTGGGAGAGTAGTGTGATATAAGTGTGATGTGAACTATGTCGTAATTGTGATATTGTGAGCGTGTAAGTTGTGTATGTCACTTAGTGCGTAGCTGTTACTATTTTGATGTGTGGTGATGAGAGTATTCTCTTTATTTTTCATGAATTCTCTAAGAATTCTAGTGTGAAACATTGTCTTGTTGTGTGTATGAAAGGAATGTGATTGTTGATTTTGGAGTGTTGGATCCTTTTGGTAGTTTTCTTATGTGGGTGTGCTGATATGTTGTACAACAAGGTTGATTTGTAGTGAACTAAACTTCATAGTGATGTCGTTATCATTTGTATAGAAATGTGTGTGTCCCTATGTTATATGAAATTTGACTGCATGTTGTAATTGAGCTCATCATAATTATAATTCATGTGATATGTAATGATTCATGTCATTACTTAGGGACATATGGTGGGTATATGATCGCTATCGTACTGTGATTACACTTTGGGTGTAGCATGCAGGGATCTAGTGTGTTGTAAACTATGACTGTAATGTATGTGGTATACATTGTATCGGTACCATGCGTAAGATGCTATGGTTAATGTGCAAGAACCACCATTGTGTTAGTTATGTAATTACGTTTTATGTTTTGAACCTTATGCTAACCGACCGCGAGGGAAATCAATAAAAGTGTATGTTTGAATTGAGGGAATGTGTACCATGTGCAAGTAACTTGAGCTAACCTTAGGTTCAATAGACGACAACCTGTGATCGTCCTTCTCTTTCCTTGTGGTTTTTGTATGGATGCAATTTAAGTGTAGCTATGATTGTGTTTGGCCTTGTCGAAGTGGTGGCAGGATTATTCATATAGAGATGATGACAGTTGTCCTATTAATATGTTATTTTGTGAGCTGAGGCTTGATGTTCTAAGTTCCAGGAACTCGTTGAGTACCCCCTTGGTGGCCTGATACGTCCACATAGTCATTGTAATTATGTTGTATTCTTATATATGTATTTTATTTATAAATTGAACTTTTTATTTTATTTCTGCAAGGACCAATAGTTTTCTTGATTGCGTTGTTTTATATTTGGGGCATTTCCTTCGTTTGTGGTACTAACTTGTGGATTTTTTCACTAACTATGGCTATTTGGCCAATTGTTTTTCTTGGATTTTGATGTTCATTTAAATTTTTAAAATTCTTCTACCTTGCCCAAGGCTTGTACTACCACTTGGCATTTTAATTGGATAGCTATGTTGGTTCTATTGTAGTGATGTGTGGAATAGGGTCATCGGATGCAACATGTAAGGGTTGGACCTATGGACCCACTTTATTGTGTGGAGGTACACCCCAAGGAGTCACAAATAACGTGCAGAACCATGAGTTTTTATGTCACTTGGGTTAGGGGTGTCTGGACTCTATGTTCCTAGGGCCATTTGGAAACTGGCCTCTTTGGGGAGTGAAAAGGAAAATTTATTTATTTATTACTGCTTGAGGGAGGCTTAAGAGATTTGAGGGAGGTATAAGATATTTGAGGGAGGCATAAGTGACTTGAGGTAGACATAAGAGACTTGAGGGAGGCATAAGAGATTTGTGTGTATGATTGATGCTTCAGGATATATGTTGAGTTATTGTGTTGTCTTAGGAGTGATGTTATGATGTATGTGTTACTCATGTTAGTAGGATATGTTTTGTGATGTTGTGGATATGGTTCTGATGCCCTTGTCGGCACTATGTATCTGATGCTATTGTTCTGAGTTATGTGAAATATTCATCTGTGGAATTCTGGGAATTTTTGGTTGTTGTAGTACACTTTTATTCAAGTATTATATGTCGTTCATAGATGTGTGACAACTACTATATTTTGTGGATCATGTATGTTCCTTCCATGGGTTGGTCAAGCTCTTGTGATGTGGTACAGTCATGATTGTATGTGAAAATTTTCTCATGACTCTTTAATGTTACGTATGACCATGGTATGTTATTGTGATAGCAGTTCCTATTGGGCACACATAAGAATGAATAAACTGAAACTTTACAATAATGAAATCGTAAGAACTTAAATTGGGAATAATGAAAACGAAACTTGAAATAAATTAAATAATGAAGTAAGAGAAAATTACAAATCTTCACAAAACATGAAAGTTGGATAAGATGCCAAATTTTCTAAGTTTACCTTGTGGTTGTGCTTTAACGATGGAATTGTTTTTTTTACCATAGGAAGAATCCTTGACGTTATCCGTCCTTTGTTTCTTATCCTCTATTTAGATATTTTACACCATGTCACATCGAGAATGGTGCTTTCTTAAGGGGAGGAGAATGTAATTCCCTATTGGGCATCGAATTCTATTTCTGCTTCCTTGCCCCTGTTGCTTTTCGTTGAATGTTTATTTGAGATCCTTTTTTATCGTTAGGTGACTTCGACCTTATTGTGGAGTTATTTTGGCATAGTTTCTTCCCTTCTTTCATTTCATTTTTCCATATCATTTTTTTTCGTAAGTGTTCTTTTGTTTTCTAGGGTCATTTCAACTTTATTCTAGTGAGTTTGTCAAGCGTTTGATCGGTGGAATGTGTAATGACATTTTGTTAAAAGTTCTAATGGATTATTAAAACATTTTAAGGATATTTTTATTTATTTTTTAATAAAAGGTACCTAAAGTTTTTTTAGCTAAGTTAGGCATGTTAGCAGTCATGGCCAGCCTTGGTTTGCGTGGTGTTTCCATTGGAGGAGGGGATTGTTTTATTTATTTTTTAAATGTTGAAGGACCCATAATCAATTCTCAACTTAACATTTTATCTACCAACTTTGTTCTTATTGACAA
The DNA here is from genome assembly GCA_019776745.2 of Taxus chinensis. NCBI lineage: Eukaryota > Viridiplantae > Streptophyta > Pinopsida > Cupressales > Taxaceae > Taxus > Taxus chinensis. The sequence goes on from CM034155.1 coordinate 285,774,062, forward strand.
GCGATATGTCCTCAATGCGTGGGTTCCTTAAAAAAAATAGTTATTAACTGGCGGTTGGGTGGAAATTCTTGTCATTCCTTTAATTGTCTTCAATGCTTATTGATGGAAATTTGTTTGGAACATTTTGTGGGTCTATCCGCCTTTGGAAAGTAGACCACATTCATGGTTTTGTTCCTTATTCTCATCTTTTCTGGTTTTCCCCTTTTTGTTTAACTGTTTATGCCATTTTGGCATGTCTGCATAAGTTGGTGGAGGTTACAGACAGTGATTGAGGTGAAGAAGGTTTTGAAACCATATTTCAATGCGTGTAGCATGTGCTAAGCCATCATGCATGCCTGTTTCCTTTTTCTTCTGGGTGTGCTTTCAAGGGGGGAGCCTGTAGTGGTTTTTTGGGTGCTCAATGAGCTTGTGGTAAATAAATTCCACCTAGAGTTTCGATTGCAGGCCTACTTAGCATATGGGTGAATTGTGGAAGCTCCATTTAGGCATGATAACCCTAACTATTGCAATGTTTACTATCTTTGACAATTTCATTAAATGAACTGCTCTCTTTCCTAAAACAGTATCTTGTGTGGAATTTTTGGTTTTTTTATTTAGTCTCCTTGATCATGTTGGTTGTCCCTCTGTTGTTTCCTTTATTTTTATGGTTCTGAATGAATTTTATTGCATAAAGAAAATAAAAAATAAAAAAGAGGGGATTCCATTTTTTTACTCTATTACATTTTTGATAGTGAGTTGTACTATACAGCTTGGCATTATTGTATTCATCTTCCCCTTGAGAGAACTGGTAATGGGTTTAGATGATATGAATGTATAACATCTAATAATGATGGTGAATCTGGGACACAATGGGATAGGAATGTAAATAGACTTGTAATGTATTAATTGTTATAAATTTTCTTTTCATTTTGCTTCACTAAGAATTGAGGAATAGTAATTTCGATCCAACTTTCTTTGTTATCTATGTGTATGCGAAGTATGGGTGTTGCATGGTTTTATTTATGTGGTTGTGTGAATACTTTTAGGGAGCACTATAATATATGATTTTGGGAGAATTTGGGTAAACCCAATAACTTAGAGATTTTATGGTATACTATGTAATATTGATGTGCTATTAATTTTTCTTTTTCTCTGCTTTAAATAAACCCCCCAGCGCTGTTATGTTTATGGGTGTTGTTTGGTATATCTGCGCCAACGAAGGGCTCACATTTTTAAGCATGGGTTCGATGTGGCCTTTAATAAAAAGAAACTCTCCTAGGTTCTCAGAAAAATAGGTGACTCTGTGTTAATGTGTGGATAGTTTTTCTATGGCTTGCACCATTATTCTGGATCTAGAAAGGAAATAAATCATCCATACAGTTTGTATGTTAGAATATTGTGTCTTGGAATTTGACTCACTAGTCTATTGGTCATGGTATTAAAATATCCAGGATAGACCTTTACATTTTTTATGTCCTTTGTCTTGCTTAAAATTTAAATCTGATCCTATAGAACACAAAAAGGAAACCACCAGCAAACCTTAAGGTAAGAAACTCATTGTTTAAGCATGTCAATCCTTGAATGGGCATCTAAGTGTATTAAATCTCATAGATTAAAGGGAAATCGATTTTTTCCCAAATAAAGAACTCAAGAATAAAAATAACTAAATAACTAATCCAGTTTTAGAGTGGAATCTCTACAATCCAAAAATAGAAGATATTACCATAACAAATCCATGAATAAACTAACTTAAACTAGATCCAAATGAATCCCTCCATGGCTTCCCTCCTTGCTTTTATGGCTTCCACTCCTCCAACTTGCGAATCAAAGAAAATAAAAGAGACCAAATGAGGAGGTTGGGGTAAGAGAAAAAGGTTAAATAAAATTTCTTAAGGATGGTTAGGGTTAGTTTGGAACTCTAGGATCTAGTGATCACAATTGATTTAATCTAAAGGTTAAGAATCAACCCTACAATTGTTAGGTGAGAATATATATGATTGGGCTTTTAAATAATTTAAATGTATGTGAAAATGGGAGGATGGGGCCACTTAGTACCCTAGTATGTTAAGGTAATTATGTAACTCTCCTAGTATGTTTGAGTAAATGATTCAATGTAAATTAAAGCTAATATTTTAAGGGGACTAAGGTAACTAAGGATAATGGTTTAATAAATGTGGGTTGAATGTTAATTTGAGAGGGGGAAACATTTTAACGAAGTACAAGAATTAATGGACACATTTCTAGAGGATCGTAACTGAAATTGACTTTAGAAATGGGTTAAGAATATTTGATTATTAATCTAGACCAGATCCACCTAGTGTAATGTGGTTGATTGCTGGTAGGAGTTATTAAAAGTATTATAGGGTTTGTCACCCTTGCAATCTTTCTAAAACAAAAAAAAATCTGTAACATTCTAGATAATTATTTAAGGTTTAATGTGGTTTTAGAATGTCTAAATTGTGGGCGTTACATGTATTACTTAATTAATATGTTATGTAATTTTATTTATTAAATTTCATAATGTTTAACATTTAATACTTTATGGTTTATGTTAATATTTAAATGCATTGGTTGATTAAATTCGTAATAATTAAAATTCTCTAAATTATAACAGTTTTAGATCAGGGTGGGGCTTTTCTTGACTTTGTGGTTTCCTGGGTTTAACCCTGATATAATGATAGTTTCCAAAATATCGATATGATTTTATATTCCAGATCCACACGTTTAGTTTTGGCATCCTAAATTGCTGGAAAGTAATACAAATTTCTTGAGAAATTTTATTAAATCATGTACCAAGCATACATAGTTGGGATTGTTCAGCTACACTCAAATATGCACGGAAATATATCTCAACCATGGTTTTCCTTATAAGACAGTATTAAAGCATGGTGAAATGCGTGGGGTTTAGATCTTGGAGTATGAAGATATAGTTTTTTGTTATCGAATACATAAGAAAGAAGGGAATTTACATGGATCATACCCATAACTCAAGGGAGCAATAGAATAAAGGAGACAAATTCAATAGATTATTTGTTACGGAAACCAAGAGATTTGATAAAATGGATTCTACTGAATCTGATAAAAAGCAAGGTTGTCTTGTGGTCTGTGTGGCTCAACATACTATTATTGGCCCTCCCATCGAATGTTGGATGAAAGTCAAAAAAGTAAAAAAGTGAAATATAGGGCAGATTGAGTTGTTCAAGTTAATTATGTATACTGGGCTATCTCTATAGAAATGAGAACTACACCTATTATGTGGTGTCTTCCAAATTGATGCTTGTTTGTATACCATGTGTCTCTATGGTTTATTATTCACTCGAGACTATTCGATCTCTTTTTGTTACAACTATCTTGTATTACTAGCTAATATATTGACATGCTCAAATAAAACATTGATAGTTATGCATCATCCTAATAGTTTAAGCTTGAATAATTCTATGTTAGTAACCACGTGTAAAGCATCTAGTTTTTTATTCTCTCCACATATCAAAACAAAACCATGGACAATAATCCTTTCAAATTACGTAAACAAAAAAATATATTTTTCTTATTTGTATTATGTAAGTTAGGCATCAACGTACGTACTCATTTTTTAATAAATCCACTTAAACAAAAATATAACAAATATGTTTTTTTTATCTTAATATCACACTTTTCTTAAAATATTAAAATACACACACATACATGCATGCTTGCTAAAATTCCTAGAATTTATCTTGTAGATTCATCTCTCATATAAAAACTAGGAAAAAAAAAAGAAAATGATTTGCATAATTGTACCAAAAAAGTAAAATCTAAAAAAAATTGTAAAGTGAGTGTCAAAGCATACAAGATAACTTTGTCCATCAATTATCGAATGTAATCATTGCATCCCATCACATCACAACTTTGACGTCTCTAGTAAGTTTCGCCACTGCTCAGAATCTCCTAAATTGCAATCACCATGGAAAATTCCATCCCTACCACACACGGGTTTAATGGAATTGATGAATTGACCAAGTAAAGAATTTAATCCCTTCCCATCATGACTTGAATTCTTTTCGTGTGGCAGCTTGGAGGAAGTTTCGCCATTGTTTACAATGTTCCAAATTCAAATCATCATAGAAATTTTTAGTTTTGCCACACACCAATTTAAGTTTAATGGATCTGACGATTTAACGAATCCAAAGAATTGTTGTTTAAAGAAAACCTGAAAAAAATGAGTGGCAGCAGTGGAAGGCAGTGGCAAAATAATCATTGTAGTTGCTATGTTTAACGATTCTGAAGTGAAAGGTACAATTTTAGGAGTTTATAGATCATATATTGTAAAAAATGGCCATAATTATGAAACTATTTGAATGATTGGAATACATGTAATCGAGTATTATAAGTATTTCAAATCTTACATTATGTCAATTCCTTAACACGATGCACCGCTCTTGCTGAAAGAGCAATGATGAAAAACACATATGCTTGCAAAATGCGGAACTAAAACCTTAACAAAACAAAGAATATATAATAAAATTGTATTATCTTAGTAAAGACACCATGAAATGTGTTGCTTACATATATCTGAGACACAATTCTCAAGAAATCATTTTGATTTTTAGGGATCTTAATAGTAATTAGTACAGCCAACTCATCATTCCCTTGCTTTGCAGTCAACATTAATAGTTAAACATCATCCTAAGATTTTAGGTTTAACTAATTGTACATTTATAACCACATCGAAAGCATCTAATCTTTTGTTCTCTCCACAAATCTCAACAAAACCATGGATAATAACCCTTTCAATTTGCATAAACAAAAACAAACTCTTTTAATTTTCTAGATTGTATAGGTTAGGCAACATCATACGTACTCATTTTTTTAACAAATCCATATAAACAAAAAGAAAAAAGAAAATGCCAAATGCCTCTTCGTACGTTAATAATACACTTCTTACGGTAATAACACGCTTTTTGGAAAAGCATAAAATGCGCATTACACACTGAACTTCGTGGAATCTTCCTTGAAAACCGAGAAAGAAAAAGAAAAATGAAAACTTCGTAAAATGGGTGTCCGAGCGGCCTCCATTTGCTAAAGATAACTTCCTCGAAAGTCTGAAATCCACTTGACCAAGTAAAGAATCTAAGTAATCCCATTCAAATTCCTGCCGTGCGACAACCAGAGAGGAAGTTGTGGCGCTGCTTAGTCTCCCAAATTCCAATCACCATGGAAATTTTTAGCCGTGCCACACACGGATCACGCTTATTGACCTATAAAATTGTTTTATTCGTCACTCTCATCTGCATTACTTACTAATTGTTTGAATCCATTGCCATTGCCATTATCACAATCCTCTGCTCAATATCATGTCTATCAGCGACTCGGTGCAGCTGTTCGGAGGAGCAGGTCTTGGCCTTCTCGGCAACGGGGTCGCCTCATTTATTGAACATATGTGGAATAATGGTGTTTCTGCCGTAAGAATGAAGAAGGAATTGGAAGACATGATTGGCGTATTGGGCGACCTGGAAGATTCAAGCATCCAAGAGTGCCTGTCACAAAACAGTCGCAACAAAATCGAGGAGTTCCGTAAAAAGCTCCAAGATGCCGATCATCGAATTGCCACCAACTCTCCACTAAGCTGGGAGAGTTTTACAGGCTCGGACATGGCCGATTTGGAAGATTATGTTCACAATTTTAGTCACAAATATGGGTGGATGATTGTGACGGAAATATTGGGAAGGCTCGTGGAGGAAAGCCGCGAAGAAAAAAGCAATGCAAGAGGGAGAGGCAGAGGAAGAGATGCTTCAAGCTTCCAGACTCTGCAATTGCCCAAACATCAAGTGGGTTTGTATGCTCGAGTTAAGGAATTGAAAGATCCGTTGTTTAAGGACGATGTGAAAAGCGTAAGAGTGGCAGCAATAGGAGGCAGTGGAAAATCAACCTTGGTAGCTGCTCTGTTAAGGGATTCTCAGGTGAAAGGTACAACATGCTCTTTCTTTCTCTCTTCTTCTTTTCTTCTTTTCTTTTTTAAGAATGAGATCTTACGCTATAACATGCTCATGTAGTTGTAGATCCCATAATTTTTAATGTTCTAGATCCATAATTCACATCAATTACAATGTTTTTTTCTGTTTTCATCTCACGTTTAATAACGCAAAACTGTGATCTAAATTTTACTATTCTGCTCTGTTTTTTTAATAAAGTAAAAACATTTTTATAAATTTAATTTGCTGTAACGTTTTCCCATATCATATTATGGAATGTTTGTACTACTTGTGAGTGAGTTTAGAAAATAGTATCGACTAATGGGAAATAACTCGGAAGTTGGAACTTGGGAATGTTACCCACCATAATATTAATTTTAATTTTTATTTACTTTCGTTTTTATTAATTTTTAATTTTTAATAAAAAAAATTTAATTACTTTTTCGTTTTATTATTATTTTTTTAAATTTTTAATGTTTTTTTATTTTCTAATTTTCATTAGCAATAAATTTTAATTTTATTAATTTTTAATTATTTTTTTGGGGTAATTTTTTACCTTTATTACTTTTTATGAAATTCTAAATTTTGTTAATTTCTATCGATTCTTATTGATAATTTTTTTATTTTTTATATTTATTAATTTCCACTTTTATTTTTTATTATTTTATTATTTTCTATTAATTTTAATTTTAATTTTATTTTTTTTTCCTTATTTTAATTTTTAATTTTTTTATAAAAAAATATATATATATTTAAACTTTCAAAATTTTATTTATTTTCTAATTTTTATTAATTTTTAATTTATTTAGTTTTTAATTTTAATTTATTTAAATTTTTATCAATTTTTAATTTTAATAATTGTAATTTTTGTTTTTTTATTAATTTTTAAATTGTGATAAAAAAAATTATTTATTTTTAGTAATTTTGAATGAAATTTTTATTAAAAAAAAAAAAAAATCATTATTTTTTATTAATTTTTTGTAATCTTTAAATTTTATTAAATATTTACTTATTTTAGTTTTAATTTTAATTTTTAATGATAAGTTTAAATTTTATTAAAAAATTTAATTTTTATTTTTGGTTATTTTTATATATTTTTTGAATTTTAAATATTTTATAAATTTTTATTTTTATTTTTTAAAAAATTATTTCTAATTAACAAATTTATGACACTGACAATAACACCAAAGATGTTATTGTTAGTGTAGGAGTTGATAGGGCTTATTAGCATGGGTTCATTATAAGAAAAATATTTTATATTTAAATTAATATATATGAAATAATAAAACTTGAACACTTATGATAATCAAGTTTACCAAACTTACTATCTTATGGGATATATTTTAGGAATTGATAAGGTCTATCAATATCAATATATATATATATATATATATAAACACTCCACTTTAATTGTATTTTTCATCATGAATTATATTGTAGGTGAACAAGGATTGATTATGAGAAAAGCATATTTTATTTAAACTGAAACACATCCCAAAAAAACAAAGCCTGCACACCTGTAACTCCTATTTTTTTCATAAACATTGTGTGTTTACCATAATTAAGTCAACCTCTATCTTAGACCTTTACAAACTTAATTATTTACACACACGAGAAGGTGAAAGTCAATGAATTACATTATATAATGTTTTTGAAATTTAAATGTTTGTTTGAATTTTTAACTACAATAAAATCTCCAACTGAAAATTGGGTTGAAGTAACTCCTACAAGCGCTGTACTATGTTCTTAAAATTCTTGATTTGACTATCTTAATGTGAAGGCTTTTGTATTGATTTTGTTTTCTATTCTTTCAGCTCGTTTTGTAGGGGGCATAATTTTTGAAACAGTTTCGCAAAACCCGTCCATTAAAGAGATTCTTGAGAGTATGTGGAAGAAGATTAGCAAATCCAAAGAACCCAAAGAGTTTCGTAATATTGATGATGCTCGCATTCAGATTGAAGAATTACTCCTTGAAAGAACCCAACCAACTTTGATGATCTTGGACAATGTCTGGTCCCAAAATGATCTCAATCAGCTGTTATTTGAAGCACCGGAATATAAGACTGTTGTTACAACCAGGTGCAAACTTGATTCATTTGATTTCTGTTATGACTTGCCTTTGCTTGAAGAGGAAGATGCTTTGTCCCTCTTTTGCTTGTGGGCTTTTGGGGTAGACCATATTCCAGAAACAGGATGTGATAAGACTCTTGTCCAACAGGTACCTTCTTATAAGCACTTAAAAAGTCCACTAAATGTGTGTTTAGTAAGGTGACAGATTGTATTTTAGTGAGACAAATATTTAGTTTATGTTGATCTGATAACAAACATTGTAGTGAAATATATATATCTTGACCAAATGATATCCCGAACGCAAAACTATTATAAGTGTCTAATTGGGGAAATTTGAAGATCTAATAGATGTAAGTATTGACTAAAATTCAATTATAGGTGGCAGCAAAATGCAAAGGATTACCACTTGCAGTTCAGGTGGTCGGAACTTATCTAAAGAATAAGTCCCCAGCAATATGGATAGAGGCAGAGAGCAAACTTTCAAAGGCAGAAGCTGTATCAGATGTACATAAAGCGTTTCTGGAACGCATGGCAATTAGCTTCACAGGGCCAGAGGATGATGTGCACCGAAAGTGCTTTTTGGACTTGGGGTTGTTTCCACAAGAGAAGAAAATCTATGTCGATTATTTGTTCGATATTTGGATTCACGTTCACAAGTTGGAATTAGATGAAGCTTTTCGGATTTTACGTGAACTTGGGACACGAAATCTGTTGGATCTGGTAAATGATCCCAGGTAAGTTTTCTCCACAACCAAATCCGCTTGCACCCCATTTTCTGATCTTGCTTTTAGAAAGTGTAAGAGGGAATGAAAAATGCAACGATTTTTAAGGCCATATTCTTGGTGTAAAATTAACAATATGTTCTTTTGTTCCCTTTTCTGCTGTTGTAGTTTTGAATTTGTTCCAGCAGAATAATTAAACAATTCAAAATACTAATTGTAAAGTAAGGAGGATACATCTTTTAGTGCTGTTGATGAACTAAATCTGATTTTACTGAGCAATATCAATGTTTTATCAGCAATCATCCAGGGACTTCTTATGGCAGCTTCTCTGAGGTATATGTAGTTCAACATGATGTGTTGAGAGATTTGGCTATTTATTTGGCAGACAATGACAAACCTGTAAACAAACAAAAAACGATGATAATGCCAAGAAAAGAAGAATGCATTCCAAGGAGCTGGGAAAAACACTCGCATCAAAGATTTGCTGCTGAGATTATCTCCATTCATACAGGTTGACTCCTTCAAATAGGTTCTGTGCATTTGGTTCGGCCTTGTAACTATGCCCCATAAATCTCAATTTTTTTCAGTATTCACCCACCATAATTTTTTTTTAGTCGTGATTATTTACCCACCAAATTTTTACATTTTGTATACCTGTGCAGGTTCAATGAATGAGAGGCAATGGCCTATGATGAAGTTTCCAAAGGCCCAGGTTCTTGTACTAATAATTACAGGCAATGAATATTTTCTACCACCATTTTTGCAGACAATGGCGAAGTTGAAGGTTCTGATTATAATCAGCCAGACTTCCATTGATACTAAACTGGAAGGCATGTCAGTCCTTACTTCATTAGCTCAACTGAAGAGTGTCCTGCTTGAGAGATTGACCCTCCCTTCTTTTGAAAGATATACTCAGTGTTTAACAAATCTGAAGAAGTTTTCATTGTCTCTTTGCAAGGGTGTAGATATAGATGTGTGTTCAAAGTTTCCCAGCCTTGAAGAGATTAGTATTGACCACTGTAGGGATATCAAGGAATTGCCTGACAGTGTTTGTAATTTATCTTCCCTGAAAAAAGTGTCAATAACAAATTGTCATGACCTTAACAAGTTACCTGAAGATTTGGGGAAGCTTGCAGGATCTCTAGTAGTCCTAACGTTGGGTGCTTCTCCAGCTCTTGAAGCATTGCCGGATTCAGTCTCTGAGCTCAGAAAATTAAAATTCCTTGACATTTCACAGTGTGGATGCATCCACACATTTCCAAATGAATTTGGTAAATTACAGGGTTTGAAGGTGATTGACATGAGGGAGACTTGCTTAAAAGAGAGGAAACTTCCTCAATCAGCTACTGAGCTGAAATCTCTGTCACATGTGATCTGTGATGAGAAAAATGAGTATCTATGGAGAAAAGTCAAGGAATCCATTCCCAATCTTCAGGTGGAGATTGTAAAAGATATTCCTGATTTGAAGTGGCTGGAGATCAATTAATTTTGCTGTACCGTCTGTTTTGCTGTGTTCTAGTAAAAGGAAAAGGTATATGTTTAGGTCATAAGCTAGCCAGAGAGCCATGTTTGGTATACAAGGACTCAACCACAGGACTCCAGAATAAGATCACCACTCCAACATTTATATTACTTTTCTAGTATATGCAGTTCAACTAAAATTCATCAGCTCTCCTCATGAATTGTCGATAAACGTTTCCTGAAACTCTAATGTCTGTTGGTTCTTGTAGACAGTTTGTCTTTAGATATTTTCTCAAACTCGAAGTCTTAAATGTTTTGTTCAAACAAAGATATTGTTTTTTTTTTGGAGTTTGTACCTTCCGTAAAATCAAAATATGATTTTCTTTTTCCAATAATGGGATTGAAACGAACTCAGAATATCAATAATTATTTGAAGAAGAGCTTCTCCTCCTTGTATTAAAATAAACTTTGTTGGGGTTGCAAGGGCCACCTGGGCTTGGCAGAAGTTGAGGGAATTATTCGCATTCTTGCAATTCATATTGATACTGATTAAAAAATCAAGGAGAGGATAGCCTGAAATAAAGATGGAAGGTAATTTCATGATGTAATGAAGATGAGATTTGGTAATCCTTTACTGCTTTATATTCCCAATTCCATAACTAAATAAAAAGGGAATGTTGCAGCCCCAGTACCTGAGTCTCTTGTGTTAACAATGTATTTTGAACTTCAGATTTGATGTCTATTTTATAGTCATATTGAAGTTTTTTTTAATTTTTGATTGAAAAGCATATCCATATAATAATGATGAAATGTACAATGCTAATCATACAAAATTGGGTGGAAAAGATCACACCCCTAATGCAGAGTAAAAGTAGCCATTAAAAGGCTACGAGTGGCACATATTACCTAATCATATCAAGATAAGCTTATCAATAAAAAAAAACAGGTGGAGCAAAATTTGCAGAAACCAACAGAAAAAAGCCAGGCATGGAGCTAAGCAGCGGCGGTGAACATGGAAGCAGGAGGCGATTGTGGGGGGCTCTTCGGACGGTCACCCCACCCACCAGGAGGGTTGGCGGGGGTGTCAGTAATCGGTGCCCAACCGTTAGTCTGCGGTTGCTCCTCCTCATTACCCCGCTGGTTGGGCGATATGGCTAAGGAGAGCCAAGGAAACTTGGAGTGATCAGGCACCTACCACCCAAAACCACCGCCGCCTAGCCGACCAAACACCCCTGGTGCGGGAGGAGCCCAAGAAGGAGGCGGAGAAGGACCCCGCCGATGAGAGGAGGTTCTCTGTTGCCCATGAGCCAGACTCCGATCAAAATTGTGTCGCCGAAGGGAACGGGAGAGGTGACCTTGGGAACAGTAGCGGCGATGAGGAGAATCAGGTGGAACACGGCTGACAACGCAGGGGGTGCTCCCCTAATGATCTAGCAGGGTCTGCAGGTGTTCCAACTCAATGCGGACTTTCCCCGCTTGAACTTGGATCTAAAGCGAGACATTGGAGATAACAACAAGTTTGTTAGAAATAACAAAAGTTTTATCCACTGTCTCTTTGTTAAAAATAGCTGAATTTCTAGTTTTCCAAATGTGATATAAAATAGTAGCTCAAAAAGAATGCCAAATGTTGTAAAATTTTTCAGGAACAAAGGCTGAGTCCCCCAGAAGAACCATTTTCCACGTAAAGAATGTGGGCAGAAAAGGTTGAAAAAGGGTATGAATCCAGTGTGAAGCTGACTGAGCATGGGGATAGAACAAAAATAAGAAGAGTCTCAATGTGGTTGCAGAAAAGGTAGCGCAATGGAGGAGCTCCGATAAGAATGAGACGTTTGCCCACAGGAAGCCCTTGGTGGAGAATACACCATTTAGGAAGTGAGCAAATTTAGGCTCTATAAGAATGGCCCAAACAACTTGAAAGCGTTGCTTCCAACCAAAATAGGTGGAATGCAGGCTCCAACGAGAATTGAGCTTATTGAGAGGGAGATGCTTCTGAGCAAGAAGCTTGTAGCCCACTCGTGGTTTGTAATTTCTGAAGGGGGTGGTAGCGGGCCAATGCCAATCAAACCACCACAGGCACTGCGTATGAACACCAATTTTATGTAAATAATCACCAGGTATGAGCTCTTGAAGTAGAGAAATGGCTTGTTTATCATTGTCATGAAGAGAAAATTTAGCTTTCAAGCTGATCCATGGAAGCCAATCCCTAGTGGCAGGACAAAAAAGGTCCTGAATAAACTTAACTCCTTTTCTGAAAAGACACATACCCTTGAACTGCACTGAAAGAGCAAGAGGTTTTTCTTGATATTGAAAAACTGGGTTCCACCATAAGCTGAGAGAGTTGAGAGAGCCAATTTTGGAAACCATCACCTTGTCAAAGCAGGTGGGGTTTGAGGAGCTCCCAGGATTTCCAAATACTTTTAGCCACAAAAGAACCACCAATTTTAATAGGAACAGGGCAAAGCAATAAAGAATAATAGTTCAGACCCTGCCATGCCTTCCGATTAAGAGGAGACCTTTGAGATATATAATGCCTGAGCAGAATTTTCCAAGATTCCTCACCTTCAAGGCTATGAATTATCCATTTTGCGGTGAGAGTAAACCCTTGCAATTGTATGTTGATAAGGCCAACACCTCCGGTGTTTTTGGGCATATAGCAAACATCCCAAACAACCCTGTGAAAACCATGGTTCCCCTCAGAGTTGGCACAAAAGAATTTGCGCAGAATTTTTCCAATCGATGGTAAGAAGCCTTAGAAGGAGCCCAATAGGAGGAATAGTAGACATGAGTGGCAACTAGAACCTTAGAACAAACTTGAAATTTTCCAGCAAGAGATAGATGCTTGGTGAGCCAAAAGAAGATTTTTTTCTCAACTCGTTGAATCACATAATCCTAAAGGTCAGCAGGGGAAGCCATGAAGGCAAAGAGGATGCCAAGAAATTTAAACTGAACACCAGAGTCAATGCAGAGCCATTGAAATCCCTCTAGCCAAAGAGGTTTGGGCCCCACTGCCTGCTTGTAGCACTGAGTTTTTTTCCATTGAATGGCAGAAACCGAAGCAAGACAAAAGGTATCAAGACATTGCATAGCATTAGAAATAGAAGCCTCAGACTCAGCGAGGGTGAGAAAAGAATCATCAACGAAATGACCATTAATCAGTTGCTGAGGAGAAGAAGGTAGTTGAATGCCTTAGACTAAACCAACATGAGCAACTTTAGCAAGCAAATAGCTGAGACCTTTAGCAACAATGACATGAAGAGAAGGAGCAAGAGGGCAACCTTGTCGGATGGAACGATGAAGAGAAAACTGCTCAGACTGTTGACCATTGATAGTAATACAAGCACCAGCATCTTGGAAGAGCATATTAACAGAGCAGATGAACTGAGGTCTAAAGCCAATAGCCTACAACATGGCTAGAATGAAAGGCTACTCAACTTTGTCATAGGTTTTCTCAAAATCAATTTTGACAAACAGATCCAGCTAAGAAGTCTAGCGCGCATATTCCATGCCCTCCCAAACTGCAATAATGTTGTCCAAAATATATCTATTTTTAATGAATCCGGTTTGTTCACTCCTGATGATCAAATGCAATAGGTTTGTACCTATTAACAAGAGCTTTGGTAATAATCTTGTATGAGACATTGATCAAAGTGATTGGCCGCCAGTTGGTGATAAGTTCTAGATCACCAGTCTTAGGTATGAATTTTAATGTTACCTTGGTTGATCAGAGCTCCCAGAGTGTTGGAGGACATAGCTTCTAGATAGACCTGGTAGAGATCCAGACCAACAGTGGGCCATAAAGCCTGGTAGAACTCACAGGGAAAACCATCAACCCCAGGGGCTTTATCAGAAGCCATCTGAAGAGTAGCTTCCTTCAAATCATCAAGTGTGAGAGGACGATCGCAGGCAACACGTTGACTTTCAGAAAGCTTGCAGGAAATAACCTCAATGCAATGGAGGAGAGTAGCATCATGAGCTGGAGTAGCAGGATGGGTAGTGAACACAACATGGTAGTGATGCACAAAATCTTGCAGAATGTCAGGTAAAAGGGTAATCCTTTAATTACCTTCCTTGATTGTTTGATTTTTGTGAGAGTTTGATTAGATTTAAGAGAAGCAAAAAACTCCTTAGTAACTCTATCACCAATTCTGAGCCAGTGAAGTCTGGGTCAAACTTGAGCTCCTCTAGCCTTATAGCGCTCCTCAATATGAAGTTTATGCTTCCAATGAGCAGTTTGCACTTGAATGTGAGTGTTAAAGGGAGATAGATTAAGCTCTTGAATAGATCTCAATTATTCAATATGAGAGGCTTCATGAGCATTTTTTTTGAAAAAAGCAGCCTACTTCCCATAAAGCTGAAGAAAATAAGTGGTACGAGTGATGGCATGAGACCAGCAATCAATCCAGCAAATCCCATCAACCGGTCTTGGATCAAGATTCCAAATACGTCTGATGTAATCCAAAGTATTAGGATGAGAAAGATGAGACGTATTAAGTAGAAATGAGTGGATTTGGGCTTGGGACACTGAAAGTTCCATTGGAGCCCAAAGAAAATAGGCTTATGGTCAGAGACCAAAGCAATATCCACTACCGAGACCGGGAGGCTATGTGAAGAATAAAAAAAAAACCATTTTTGTTCTGAAAGTAGAGCGTTGTCAAGGAATTTATACACTCTGTCATTGCTAGCTTGAAAGATAGACCATGTGAACCACGGAGTGGTAGAATTTGAGTGTTTGCGGTGGTTGGGATCAAACAAACAGAGCTTATTATGCAAGTAAAACCAGGCTTCACACTCCCTAGCACACCAACGCATAGGAATCCAGCCCAATTTGTCTTCGGGAGATTCCACCATGTTGAAATCACCACAGAGAAGCTAGGTAGCAGAAGGCAAGTGATCAACCAGCCACTGCCAAAAAGAAGAGTGCTTTGAAGCATCATTGGAAGCATAAACATTTGCCAGCCCAAGAATATGACCATCAAAATAAAAAAGGGTCCACACCACCCGATGGGTGGGGTCAGAGCCCCATGATATGATATTTGAGGTGAGGTCAAGACTTAAAAGAGTGACAACACCACCTCGACCATTATCATGCACTGACATTTGGCAGAGAAAACCAGGCTAGATGGTACGCATAGCAGAAGAAAGATGGAAGCCAGTGATTTTGAAGGACTGCAAACACAAAACCTGAAACTTTGTAAAATACTTACAACTATCTCTGAAAAGATATCTGCGAGTTAGATGAGTGAGCCCCCTGACATTCCATGAGTAAAATATCATGGAGAACTATCAAGGTGCATGGTTTCCTCCTCAAGGCTTGTTAACGCTCCAAAACAGTTAGAAAAAGTGACTTTCCGTGTATTCCCATGCAAATAGTATCAAAGCTCAAACTGCCGGGGAGGTCTCTATGAAAAATCCTCATCAAAAGGAGGGGAGGGACTTCGTGAACGTCGTAAGGCTGATTTTCTCTCTGTCTGAACAGCCGAACCATCGGTAGTGTTATCCATGAGGCTTGAGGTTTCGGGAAGCAAGGGGTGTGCAAAAAAGGCACCGATGGGTGGGAACTGATGATAATAGTAGCTTGTGGAGTCTGGGAGATGGTAGATGAGGGCTTGGTAAGGGACGCAATAGACAACTTCACAAGAGCAGAAGCGGAGGCATTCACCGGTTTATAAGTGGAAGCTTGGTTTTTATTGCGAGCTAAAGGTTTACGGTCAGTGACAGTGGTCCATCCATCAGAAGGGGGGTGTTGGATTTAGGGTCGATCGGGGGCTTTTCAACAACATTCGATGAGCTTTGTGTCATGAGGGGACAATCCTTGATCATATAATCAGTGGATTGGCACTAGAAATAGGTGTTGGGGCTGGTTAATATAAAGCACCATATGTGCAAAGCGTGTATCCCCCACCTGGATGTCGAGGGTATCCTTAAGGTCCTTTGAGAGATCAATTTCCACACAGACCCATTTCTGGGGTCGAGTTGAGTAAAATTTGGGTTGTTCATGGCAGATGAGACGACCCGAGGGTTTGACAAGCAGCTGGTCAATAAAACCCCATAGAGGCAACGGCAGACCTAGAAATTCAATCCAAATAGGAATCTTGAGTTTGGCTTGCTCGAAGACTTGAAATTCCTGAGTCCAGTGGGAAAACACCACAAGGGTATTACGAATAAACTAGGGACCATGGTTGACAACAGCTTTGCAATGCTTAGCATTAGCAAAGCGAAACAAAAAAAAACCCTTGGTCATATTCTTAACTCCCTCAAATTTGACGTCGTGGGGTTGCCAATGGTTATGAATCCATTGACGGAGGATGCCTTCTGAGGGAACTCGTTCCACAAAGTAAGCAACAAGAGAAAAATATTCAAACCAGTTGCATGCTTGTTCAAACACAGGTAAATCAAGCACAATATTGGGGGAAGGAGTATCAGAATCCTTATCTCATCGAATACCTTCAGACCGAATTTCCTCACTGATTTCAATGCCATGGTTGTCCAGAGCTCCTGTATTAAGACCAGCATCAATAGATTCATGACCCAAGGAGGTGGTCATTATATAAGCCACCCAAGGGGTAGGGAGGCAATCAATACAAAATTAATGTAGATATTCCCTCCTGGATCAGAAGATCGGTGGTGTGACGCTATGGTGGCGTACGACAAGCCAATTTTTTTTATTTGAGTAAGTTGATTGAAAAATAATATTATATTGGACCTATTGAATTTGTATCCCCTATTTTGATTCTTTTTTTGAATGTGACAAAGTACCTGACAAATCCAAGATAAGGGTATTTTTTTTTTATTGAGGGAACATATAGATCCAACTATACAAAGTAAGAAAAGAAACTAAATCAATGAACACCTTCAGCTAAGTAGCTAGGGGTAAGGGGCATCCATGCCATCAAAATCACTAATTGCATGAGATCCTGGCCTCAACCATTTGATTCTCCATGTCGAGTGTTTCTATACCTTCACTCAACAACACTTGATGATTACTGATAGACTCATTAAAAACCATAGATCAACACCAATAGACCGCTGAGCCTATCTTCCTGGTACGTTCTGGGTCAACAGCCAGTGTGGCCAGACCGCCATTCTCATCTCTGGTTATTTTTCCCGATGATTCTACATCAATTTTAAAAAGCAAGACATGAAATTACGTGATCTCCATCTGTTCAAAAAATTGGTCGGCGTGAATTGGAAATTCAAAATTCAAATATAACAAAAATCTCACACATTCCTCATCCAATCTCTTCCATTCCACATATGAATGATCTAGAATAATTTGTAAATTTAGACCAGCTAGTTGGTCTCTGAGTCGCCTGCATTGACATTAGTAAACAATTTATTCAAGCCAGGAAAAATGATTGTGATGAAATGGCTTCTTCTAAACGATAGGCTTGTTAACGAAGGAGGAAGCGGTCAAAGAAGACAACCAGATCCTGCAGCAGTGGAGCAGGTGCTTAAGGCTTTTAGCAGGCTGCAATGCAGTGCAGCGTAAAGAATTGAAGAAAAGGAGAAGAATTACAAATGGAATACTTCCACCAAATGTTTGATAATTTGGTTAAGCACTCTGGGAGATTCACATATGAGCCTAATAATTTAGCAATCACAATAGAGCAAGCGGAAGTGGTTTCAAATAACGGCAGCCTCAATCTGAACTATAACAAACTTCTGTAGGACCTCAAAGGCCTTATTCTCTTCAATTTCCATAGTTTCCAAACTTAACCTCTCTAATAACAACATGCAGGTAACTATTTAAGAGGAGAAAGGATTTTCAAATATTTTTTTATCCAGATATTTTTTACCCAGAAATCGTAGAATGGGAGGCGAAAACAGAAAAAAATAATCATTTCAGAGCATATTATATTTTCATTTTGATTTGGTTCGAAAATGTGCTGCAGATTATGCTTGATTCCGTGATGAGTTTGATGAATCTGAGAATGTGCACATCCATTTAAACCTGTTGGAAATATGCATGTGATGCATATTTAATTCCAACCGTAGCTTTTTTAGAAAAGCTAATTTTAGCTTTAGTCTTGTTTTAGTTTGCTTTAGTTAAGTTAGCTTTATCTTATTTTTATCATTAGATTTAATTCAAATAAATCTGTTTTAAATCATGCATAGCATGCAACTGTTTTAAAGCATGAATTTAGATTTAGAATGCTCAGTTGAAGAGCTGTTAGTGGGTGAGTTATTCTATTTAAATAACAGCAATTGTAATTGCTTTGTATGCACACACAAAGGTGTGAAATCTGCACAAGCTAGGAAGGATGTGCATTGAAAGCACACAGCTGCACGCACATCTTGATTGTAAAGAGCTGAAGCTCTGAGTATGATGAAGCTTTTATTAATGGAGATTATGCATAGTAGTGCTGGTTCGAATATTCATCTATTTATGCAAGTTATTTAAGTATTTTGTTTATTTCTTTTATGTTGTTTGTTGTATAAGACTGCAGGTTTTCTACAAATTGGTATTAGAGCGAAGTTATTCCAGCAGCTTATTAAATTGGTAGCAAGCTATGGCTTCTACATCCGGCATGCATACGCCACAATTTAATGGAAAGAATTACGAATACTGGTCGTTGACCATGAAGGCACTATTCAGATCTCAAGACGTGTGGGAGATCGTTGAAGATGGGTACATAGAGCCTGCAAATGCAGCAGCATATATTGCACTTTCTCAAGCAGAGAAATATACTTTGAAGGAGTTACGAAAGAAGGACGGAAAATCTCTTTTCTATATTCATCAAGCAATGCATGAAAGAATTCTTCCAAGAGTGGCAGCAGCTAGTCAAGCAAAGACTGCATGGGATACTTTACAAGTTGCATATCAAGGTAAGGAGAAAGTAAAAACTGCCAAGCTACAGTTACTTCGTAGAGATTTTGAGAATTTAGCAATGAAAGATTCAGATTCTGTAGAATCATTTTTTACTTATGTAGTTGGCTTAGTCAATCAAATCAAATCTCATGGTGAGACTCTTGAGGACAGAAGGATTATTGAAAAATTGCTTAGAAGTTTGCCTACGAAATTTGATCCTTTAGTTGTTGTTATTGAAGAAACTAAGGATCTGAGTCAATTTTCTATTGATGAGTTGCATGAATCACTAATCAATCATGAACAAAGGATGAATAGATCACATGCAAGTGTAGATCAAGATTTTGCATCTCAGACAGCAGGTAGTCGTGGCAAAAGAAGAGGAAGTTTCAGCCCAAGAGGCAGAGGAAGAAGTCCATCTAGAGGACGTGGCAACAGTTCATCAAACTCAAGTGGAAGAGGACAGAATCTGTAATACCCACTTCCCTATGACACTTAGTTGATTATCATTTTGAGTTATGCAGACTTTGGATATGGACATGACTTATACTTATGTTGATTAGCATGATGTTCTATGACTAGATGCATTTGGATTAGGATTGGATTTTGTTTTCAGTATGATCTACACTGACTCATGGACAGACTATTGGATACCGATATATTTTTATATGGATATATTGCATGTGTTCTAACAGTGGATTTCTTCTCCATGATGAGTAGAATGTAGTTGTTGAATTTACATTACTATAATTTTGGATAATGATGAAATGCATAATTAAGTTGTGATTTAGACCTAGAAATAATGATTGATTGAATTACGTATAGATGTAGATAAATTTCATGCATATGGTTATTTTGGATATTTTGACATGGCCGCAAGGCCGAAGGAGGTATTTTACATTTTGCAGGAAACACAACAGGATCACAACCATGAGGGGGATTGGGAACCAAACACAACAGGATGTCGGGTGGCTACAACATTTGGTCGTCAAGGCAACTAGTGAATTGTATTGTGTTACCTCTATTCTTTTATGTCTTGAGAAAAATTTCCATGAGGGGGAAATTTTCCTATGTGACCAAGGGGGTAAGAATTTTAATTACTTGTTTTAAGTTGCTTTAGTAGGTGATTTCTTTTGTGATGTCTTTTTGTTAATTTATTTTTGTTAAGTATGTTTAGATTAATTTTACACCTTGTAATTTTTAAGTTTTGGAGGGAAGTCTAATGGGTGTAATTAATTTTTATGGTTGGCTCCTTGAGCCTTGTGTTTCGTCATGTATTGAATGCTTGGTTTTGAGTGTTGACCACTCCAAATCCCTGGAATCTCGAATTTGAGATTTAGGGCAATTTTGGGGGACTTGTGGGACAAGTTGAACTTGTCCCACACTTCCCAAAACCCCTTACCAACCATATCTATGGGTTAGGAATCCAAAAAGGGGATTATTTATTGTTTTTGGAAGGGAAATATGACTTTGGAGTGCACTTTTCTTCATTTTGCATTTATTTGTGCCTTAAGACACATGGGAAGGGATGGATGTGGAAGAGAGTTGTCATTCAACCCAACCACCCATTTATGGTGTTTTGGGATTTGAGTTGACTTTGGGAGGTGGTTTGAGGATGTGTGATGTGGCATCCTACATGGAGCCACATCACCCTCACTCCTTCCTTTTGTCTATTTATTGAAACTTCCTCTCTTGTTGAGGGAGTTGGAGGTTTTTGTTGAGGAGTTCTTTTCTTTTATTTTCTTTTGGGAGAGGAAAGAATTGGGAGAAAGAGAAAAGAAGGAGCTTGGACTTGCATGCTTGGGATTACTTTTGGAGGGAGCTTGTGCAAAGCTTCTTGGTTTAGGCTTCTCCAATGGAGAGGTAGGAAACCTTCTCTTTTTTGTTGCTTTCATATTGTTGTTGATGCTGAAATTGTGAATAATGTATGTTACTTTTGCGTATTGTGAAAATGGATAGAGTGCTTAATGTGTAGTGTAGGAGAGGTCTATGGGAAAACTCATGAGGGAGGCACAAGAGTAGAATAGGATATTGTGGAGGGAGTATGAGAGGGATGCCCATCTTGGGTGAGAATGTTCACATTCTTACCTTGTTCTTGAGGGAGCCATAAGAGGAGGGAGGCATTAGAGTATGGGAGGAAAAGGGGTACTTGAGGGAGGCATAAGAGTCATAGGGGCTTGAGTTTTATTGTGGAGGGTTTTGGATGGGCATCTCATCTCAATGGGGAGGCATAAGGAAAAATTTCCCATAGTTCCTTCTCTTGTTGGCTTGGATGAAAGCCTTGTTGTGAAAAGTATTGTGTGGTTTGTGTTCCCTTTTGTTTCTTCTATTTTAGCCTTGAATGTTGTGAAGAAATTGTATTGTGGAAGCAAGTATTGTTGCCTTGAGTTGGAGACCACCCTTCATTGTGTTGTGTTTGGGGCTCAGGGGTCAATGGAGGAGATTGCTTCTCTTCTCCATTGAGTTTTGGTTGGGAGGAGAGTTTTACCTCTCCCCCTATCTTGGTTGTGATTTGAAATACTTGGAACTTGGAGCATGGATGAAGAACACTTTGGAGCACAAGAACCTTGTTGTTGACAATGTAAAAACATCATGCATTTACCCACCTTGAGTGGAGGAAAAATGTAATATTATTTGCTTTCTTTAGCTTCCATTATTGCAAATATGTTTTCCACATGAAGTAGGACATGTTGTAAAAGATTTGAAGGAAAAGTTGCATTGAAATGATAGTATTTCTTACTCTAAAAATTCATTGGAAATGTTGTTGAATTCTTGTGGGATGTTGGAAAGAAATTACAAAAGGAAATATATTAAAATTTTGTTTGGATACTTGAAAGTGATGTGTTGGAAAGATTGGAAAAAAAAAATAGTGTATTATCTCTTCTTGTGTAGTTGATGGAAGAACTTAAGCTTATAAATGGCTTTTAAGATGCCAAGAAGCATTTCAAGCTCTAGCCCCCTTTTATGATTCTTTATTCATTCATGGATTTATTGTAAAATCCATTGCAAACTAACAAAGAAAATGAAATTGAATCTCTTCGAAATCCCATGCAATGTCTATAAAAAGATTGGATAGAAATAAATTATAATGCATATACTTTAAACCTATCAATTCAAGCTCAATATCCAACACTCCTTAATGTATATCAAAAACACTAATAGTTTGAATATTATCCATAATTAGGTATTATTAAAACTAATGGATATGCTGGTATTTAATCCTATTAACCATACACTGTTAAATATCCCCTTCATGTTAATAAAGCACACTACTCTAAGCCAAAATCAATAAATGATATCAATGAAATTAGTAAATATAATACACGTAGGGCCTGTTCCTTTCATTCTTGGCATCTAAAAGGCAAGCAAACTGTTTGCTTCTTGTCCATGAATATTCTGATATGTAACAGACCCACTTGCTTTTGCCTCACCAAATCGATTTGATGTTCAACCTGTTCCGTATGCTGCGTCTCGGATCTGCCATTTAAACGCCCATGATTTCCGCTAATTTCGCTGACCATTACATTGGGCCATGACATCATTTTCAATAGAGTGCAATGTGGGATTAAAACGGCCACATTTAATGATTCTTGGCAATTTAAATCATATCCCTCCTGCATATTTGAAATGGGTGGGCTCGAAACCGACTCCACTATCATTAATGATTCTGACTTAGAGGCCACATCAACCCTTTTAAACGGAGCCTGCAAATCTTCCATGGTCTGTTCCATTGAACTGCTGATGTGGCTTTCACCTGCTTGCGTGGAGTTCGATTTGCCTACGTCATCAATGTGTAAAACATCGGTTTGTTCCTTCCATCTGCAGTCCTGAGTCTTCTCTCCCTCTGCAATACCCAGGTCGACTGCAAGATCAATACCAGATGTGGGAGATTTAATCTGTGGCATTGCATCTCTCCATTCCTGGTAGTGTTGTTGCGATTGAATCTTCTTTTTGCTATTCACTCCTTGAAGGCGAACCTCGTATTTGAGGATGCATTCGATACACAAGGCGCTGACTGTCACAGCGAATATTTAAATTGTTGCAGTGCTTGCAAAAAAAAAAAACGACCTGAACCGATAACAACATAGTTGGATAAACTGCTTGTTTAGGTGCTCCTCTGCTTGTCCCTCTACGCAGGCATCTCTGGAGATCCCCACCACACGCACACCATGCAGCACCCAATGGAAACGGAGGAAATTCACCCCCTACCATTTACAATCTTCCGTTTCCTGTCCACGCGGCCAGGGGGGCTCGAAAACTGGTAAAACACCTTCCACTTGTGCCTATAACTTACCTTCTGCTAATAAGAACCACTCTCAATTGAACTGGCCTGCCCTGCCCTGGGGTTTCTTCTGTTCATACTGTTTGATGCGAGGAGAATAAATCTTGTAAAATGTCATTAATGGAGATTGAGAGCACGTGTGGGAGCAGTAGCAGAGGGCTTATGTGATCTCATATATCTGATCTGTACAGGGTGAATTTAAATCTTTCAAAATAACTTGACTTTAAATTTTCTTATACAAAATCTCCCTTCTTGCTGTCTGCGTGGCCAGGACAGTGCATAAACGGCGGGCTGTTTTTGACCGATGGGTGTAGCAGGATCTATGTAATTAAAGGATGGGGGCGATTGGTCGGGCTGTTCACACGCAAGGAGAGGAGACAAAATGGTGGACATGTGGTTGGTTGAATACCCACCGTCGACTTCTGGTGTATTATGGTGCATTTTTGTCCGCAAAAATAATGTCATTGTGATCACGGCCATCATAGTCAGCTATTGAACACATGCTCTTGTTAAGCAATAAACATTATTTGTGAGAAGTACAAGTATACCGTATTATTATTGTAATATATTTGGGCTTCCTGTATGTACCCACTCCCAGTTCATGAGATGACAGGGTGGCGCGGGAATCACGGGATGTGTAAATTCGATGCATGGTTAATGTTAGTCAAAGATAAATTTGGAGGAGGCTTTTTCTAAGTACTCTAAGACTAGGCTGACCTGGGTACCTATATTTTCACTTTCCATCGATCAAGTTACATTAAACAACATTCATGAATACTAATGGTATTCATGGTATTGAACTGAATACACCAACTAAGACAAACAATTTATTGTTAGTCGACCTGTATTCAACCCGGTTCCCGCCGACTCTTCCATCTACATATATTGGTTGAAACTTCGCATCCGATCCAAGTGCTAACTCGGGTTAAGAATTTTTTACGTATGTGGGTTACTTTCCCCGATTTGACTCTTGTGCATTTAATTTCAAATTTCAAATATATGTATAAGCGTATAGATGGATTTGTGTGTAAATTTTGTTAATATATCTTTATATACCACTTAAATTAAAAGTATTCAATTCCTTTGTTCTCATTTCAAAAAATAAATAAATACGACTAACCTACTTTATGAAATTTGATCTAGATTAAATACTATATTATAGCCATCTTACGTTCTTAATGCAAAAAAAATAAAAAAAAATGGAACTTCATAGATGGCAACGAAATAGGCATCTTGGCTAAACTTCTCACACCAATATGATTAAGTATAAATTAAGATTCTTTTATTCCTCATTTCTAACACTTAGTACACTTAGCTTGTATAAGAGGAGTGAATTCTAATCATACACCCTTATAAAAAAAAAATTGTCACATTTTCGGGTCGCTTGGTTGTGGCGTCGTCGTCGTCATCGTCGTCGTCGTCGTCGTCATGAGAGTGGTGTTCGTTTTCGTGGCATTACACTTTGGTATCAGAGCCAGGGGTTCGAAGCTGGGACCCTTGGGCACACACAGAAAATGCGCAATAGGAACACTTAACTTAGTGAAGAACATTATTCTTTTAAAATATAAAACCATAATGTTGATAATTATAGTAAACAACAAACTTTGAAAACTAACACAAGACCTAGAACGATGAACTAACTCTTGCCTTGATCTGTGCAGGAGGTGCAGATTGGGCGAGGGGTCTCTTCATATAGACCTAGACATACCACCGCTAGAGCAGGCCATAGCAGCCCTTCTGCCTCAGATCTTGCAGACACTCCAGGATGTCAATGCCACTATACGTGGAGAGCCCTTGGGAGGATGACTTGCTAGACATAGTTTGGAGCCATCAGTAGATGCCCAGGCATCCCCTCGACACAGCGAGGAGCACAGAGCAAAGAATTTCCATGCAGAGTCGGCTAGGGCAGAGTCACCACAGAGAGGACATGGGGACAGGATCTTAGGACATAGGGACAGGTCTCGGAGCACTAGACAAAGGGAGGAGCATACAGAGAGATCTAGGATTTGTCATACGTCAGCTGCAGACCATATCAGGGAGATCCTGAAGCTACGACCATCTCACTATGCGGGTGATACAGGTGGTTTTCAGGAAGAGGCTTGGTTGGTGAGCTTGAGCGGATTCTTCAAGCTCTGTCCTTGTAGTAGCAACACGAAAGCTCGTGTTGCGATCCATCTTCTGAAGGATGGAGCAGGAGTTTGGTGGAGGACGGAGGAGCAGAAGCTCCATGTTGACTCAGAGACGATTACCTGGGAGTTGTTTGAGGAGTGTTTCAAGAGTAGGTATTTACCCAGGAGATTTATTTAGCAGCGCATAGACGAGTTTCATGACCTCCGTCAGGCATCGATGACAATAGCCGAGTATGAGAGTCGATTTCTGGACCTACTCCAGTACGTCGACTATATGCAGGATGAGCAGGTACGGATTCACAGGTTCATCCGGGGCCTGAATTTGGATTTAGGAGGCACAGTGCTCATTCACTGCCCACAGACGTTAGCAGAGGCCGTGGAGAAGGCCTATATTGTAGAGGAGACACGGGGGAAGACATAGCAGGCTAGAGACAGAGTTCGGAGCCGTATTCAGTAGATGCAGGATAGTAGGTCGAAGGGGTTAGTTCCTCCTCCACAGGGTGGACAGAGTTTAGGGCAAGTTTCATTTAGGCCACCACAGCAGCAGCAGTGGCAGCAGACTCGCCCACCTTACCGACCTCCTCAGAGATTCCATGCACAGAGAGGACATAGTATGGGGCCTCCTCCTAGGGGTCCCATCAGGACACAGGGTGCACTGAGAGCTCAGTCAGTAGGAGCTCATCCGCAGAGACCTCAGCAGTCCATAGCCGGATCATCAGGATCTGTATCTCAGTCATCTAGAGTACCAGCTGGAGCTGCTTCCCACTGGAGAGGACCAGGCAGCTGTTATGGTTACGGTGTTGTTGGACATCTTTGGAGAGATTTCCCACATAACCCTACCAAGGGTAAGAAACAGAGCTCAGAGCCTACTGTTGGAGATATGGCATGGAGTCATCGGATCTACACAGCAGTCGAGAACCACCAGGCTGAGCATCAGAGTACTGTGATTGAGATGACAGGTAATATTGATGGTATTTCCACCTCTATATTATTTGATTCTGGTTCATCTGATTTTTTTATTGCACCATCTTTAGTAGTGTGATGCATGTTACTTGAAGCTAGGCAGGGCCGTAGTTGGGACGTTGAGATGGATTCTGTAGCCAAGATTTCTATAGACTCCTTAGTCAAGGAGTGTGTAGTGGATTTGGGACCCTTCACCACTACTTCTGATCTTCGGATCCTTCCATTAGGATCCTATGGCATCATTTTAGGCATGGATTGATTGTCCACTCACAGAGCTAGAGTGGATTGTTACCATAAGAATATTGCTTACATAGATGATCTTGGAGTAGAGTCAATGATATCAGGGGTTAAGAGACTCGTTTCTATTCGCACCATCTCCGCTATGCAGCTTAAGCGGTGTGTGCAACAGGGTTGCCAGTTGTATGCTGTTACAGTTAGTGACAGATCTGAGGATGATTCAAGAGGACCTTCCCTCGATGATCATCCCATCTTATCAGAGTTCGCCGATGTGTTTCCAGGGGAGCTACCGGGGTTACCTCCCCCACGTGAGATTGACTTCCATATAGATCTAGTTCCAGGCGCAGAGCCTATCTCACGAGCACCCTATTGGATGACTACACCTGAGTTATGTGAGCTCAAGTTGCAGCTTGAGGGCCTTCTGGAGAAAGGCCTAATTTTTCCTAGTGTATCCCCTTAGGGTGCACCAGTTATCTTCGTGAAGAAGAAAGATGGATCTCTTTGGCTGTGTATTGACTATCGTCAGTTGAATAAAGTAACGATCACGAATCGTTACCCCCTTCCACGCATTGATGATTTATTTGATCAGATGAAGGGGGCTATAGTTTTCTCTAAAATAGATCTTAATTCAGGATACCATCAGCTTAGGATTGCGGAGACGGATATTCACAAGACAGCGTTCCGCATGACATATGGCCACTACGAGTTCACAGTGGTACCTTTCGGTTTGACGAATGCCCCCGCAGTGTTTATGAGTTTGATGAATGGCGTATTTAGGACCTTCCTTGATCGCTTCATGCTTATATTCCTTCATGACATTTTGATTTACTCACGCACATGTGAGGAGAACGAGGAGCACCTTCACCAGGTTCTTCAGTGTCTTCACGAACAGCGCCTTTACGGGAACTTGGAGAAGTGTGCGTTCTTTCAACCTGAGGTGCAGTATTTGGGCCACGTTATTTCTGGGGAAGGTATCGCAGTCGATCCTTCCAAGATTCGAGCCATCATGGATTGGCCAGCACCCACTAGTGTGACTAAGGTGCATAGTTTCATGGGTCTAGCAGGATACTACGGGAGGTTTGTTCAGGATTTTTCCTGGATTGCGCACCCCATCACTTCTCTTCAGCGGAAAGGGAAGAAGTTTGTATGGATAGATAGATGTGAGCAGGCCTTCAGTACACTAAAGGGGTGCCTCACGAGAGCACCTATTCTTGCAGTGCCATATCCTCATGGAGAGTTTTTCGTATGCACAGATGCTTCCTTGGCAGGACTTGGAGGAGTGTTAATGCAGGAGGGTAGAGTAGTTGCCTTTGAGTCCCGCAAACTCAAAGATTATGAGCTCAATTATCCAACCCATGACCTTGAGCTTGCAGTAGTGGTACATGCCTTAGTGCGGTGGAGACATTTTCTTCTTGGCCAGAGATTTACTCTCAGGACAGATCACTTGAGTCTTCGCCACCTCTTCACGCAGCCCAATCTCAACGCTCGTCAGCGGTGTTGGATGGAGTTACTCTGTGAATATGACATGGAGATAGAGCATGTGAAAGGGAAGGAGAATGTGATTGCAGATGCCTTGAGTAGGCGGAGACATGTGGCTATGGCCACCTCAGTGGGCACTGATTTGTGGAGTAGGATCTTGCAGCAGCTTCCTCAGGATAGTTTCTACCTTGCAGCCAGAGCAGAGATTGAGCCTCAGAGACCCCTTGAGGGGAGATTTGATGGATTTTCATTAGAGGCAGATGGTCTTCTCAGACACAGAGGTCAGATATATGTTCCTAGAGATGGAGGCTTGAGACATGACATTTTGACAGAGGCTCATCGTGCACCGTATTCAGCCCATCCCGGGGTGAAGAAGATGCACGCCACCTTGAGACAGTTGTATTTTTGGAGAGGACTTCGGAGAGACATAGCCTCATTTATATCCCGCTGTTTAGAGTGCCAGAGGGTAAAGGCCGAGCATCAGCATCCAGCTGGCCTCCTCTATCCTCACGCCATACCAGAGTGGAAGTGGGACACCATTTCTATGGATTTCATTGTTGGGTTGCCGACGTCGAGATACCACCATGACGCCATCATGGTCACGGTGGATAAATTGACGAAAGTAGCTCAATTTTCCCCAGTGAAGACTACCTATACAGCTAGTGCAATGGCACGACTATATCTCGATGAGATTATCAGACTACATGGGATTCCGCGGAAGATCATTTACGACCGTGACCCTTTGTACACTTCCCACTTTTGGACCACCATGCAGTATGCTCTTAGAACGAGGATTAATTTCAGCACAGCTTATCACCCTGAGATCGATGGACAGATAGAGAGGGTGAATCAGATTTTGGAGGACATGCTTAGGATGTACGTGATGGATCATCAGTCGAGTTGGGAGGAGTATCTGTATTTGGTGGATTTTTCCTACAATAATAGTTTTCAGAGTTCTATAGGCATGGCTCCCTTCAGGCATTATATGGTAGAGAGTGCAGGACACCTCTTAGCTGGGATAGGATTGAGGACAGGGTTTCTCTTGGGCCAGCATTATTACAGGACATGGAGCAACAGGTTACATTGATCGGATAGAGATTGTAGGAGGCACAAGATAGACAGAAGAAGTATGCAGACCAGCATAGGATAGATCGCAGTTTTGAGGTAGGCACGAAGGTGTTTCTTCGTGTCAGACTACATAAGAGCCCTATCCATTATGGAAAAGGTTCTAAGCTTGCTCCTAGGTTTGTGGGTCCCTTCGAGATCTTGGAGCGCCTCGGTCCCTTGGCCCATCGCTTAGCATTGCCACCTAGCTTGTCTCGCGTCCATGATGTATTTCACATTTCTATGCTTAGGAGATATGTTTCTGATCCTTCTCATGTGCTAGATTGGACTGCATTGCAGGTGCAGGATCAGGGGCAGGTGATGGTGGAGCCCGTACGCATTTTAGATCGTAGGACCCTGGGCCTTCGCGGCAGAGAGATTGATCAGGTTCGGGTCCAATGGGACAGGTACGATGAGACTGCTGCTACTTGGGAGGATGCTACATCATTACGAGCTCAGTTTCCACACTTATTTCAGTGACTTCCAGGAGGAAGTCTAGTCTAAGGGGAGGGGGATGTAATGCCCACTTCCCTACGACACTTAGTTGATTATCATTTTGAGTTATGCAGACTTTGGATATGGACATGACTTATACTTATGTTGATTAGCATGATGTTCTGTGACTAGATGCATTTGGATTAGGATTGGATTTTGTTTTCAGTATGATCTACACTGACTCATGGATAGACTATTGGATACCGATATATTTTTATATGGATATATTGCATGTGTTCTAACAGTGGATTTCTCCGCCATGATGAGTAGAATGTAGTTGTAGAATGTAATTGTTGAATTTTGGATAATGATGAAATGCATAATTAAGTTGTGATTTAGACCTAGCAATAAACATTATTTGTGAGAAGTACAAGTATACCGTATTATTATTGTAATATATTTGGGCTTCCTGTATGTACCCACTCCCAGTTCATGAGATGACAGGGTGGCGCGGGAATCACAGGATGTGTAAATTTGATGCATGGTTAATGTTAGTCAAAGATAAATTTGGAGGAGGCTTTTTCTAAGTACTCTAAGACTAGGCTGACCTGGGTACCTATATTTTCACTTTCCATCGATCAAGTTACATTAAACGACATTCATGAATACTAATGGTATTCATGGTATTGAACTGAATACACCAACTAAGACAAACAATTTATTGTTAGTCGACCTGTATTCAGCCCGGTTCTTGCCGACTCTTCCATCTACATATATTGGTTGAAACTTCACGTCTGATCCAAGTGCTAACTCGGGTTAAGAATTTTTGACGTATGCAGGTTACTTTCCCCGATTTGACTCTTGTGCATTTAATTTCAAATTTCAAATATATGTATAAGCGTATAGATGGATTTGTGTGTAAATTTTGTTAATATATCTTTATATACCACTTAAATTAAAAGTATTCAATTCCTTTGTTCTCATTTCACAAAATAAATAAATAAATAAATACGACTAACCTACTTTATGAAATGTGATCTAGATTAAATACTATATTATAGCCATGTTATGTTCTTAATGCAAAAACGAAAAAAAAAATTGGAACTTCATAGCTGGCAATGAAATAGGCATCTTGGCTAAACTTCTCACACCAATATTATTAAGTATAAATTAAGATTCTTTTATTCCTCATTTCTAACGTTTAGTACACTTAGCTTGTATAAGAGGAGTGAATTCTAATCATACACCCTTATAAAAAAAAAAATTGTCGCATTTTCGGGTCGCTTGGTTGTGGCGTCGTCATCGTCATGAGAGTGGCGTTCGTTTTCGTGGCGTTACAGAATCAAGAACAGAGTTATGGTCAGAGACAAGATAAGTCTCATGTTCAGTGTCATTATTACAAGAAGTATGGGCACTATGCTTATGATTGCAAGAAAAAGCAATATGATCAAGAGAGACAAAATCAAAGTCAGGTTGGAAGTTCAATTGTAAACCTATGTTTATTGCATGCACAAGGATTGTCGAAGCAATACCTTCTTTAACCCCTATTGAATGTAATTTTTTAAAAGAGAGTCCATGTGATGTATGGTATTTGGATTCAGGTTGCAGTAATCACATGACAGGTAATCTAGATTTGTTTTCTAGTTTGGATGATTCAGTTAAGAGTGATGTAACTCTTGGAAATAACAATATTGTGTCTGTGAAAGGAAAAGGCATGGTTAGTATTCTAACAAGACAGGGGGAGAAAACAAGTATGCAAGATGTTTACTATGTTACAGGTTTGAAACATAACCTTATGAGTATTGGACAACTGGTACAGAAAGGATACCGAGTCTATATGGAAGACAATGAGTGCGTGATTGTGGACAAAGCTCCTAACACTCAGTTGATTGCAAAAGTGAAGATGAGCAGCAATAGGATGTTTCCATTGATTTTGAAACCTGGAATGAAGAAGAAATCAGATCTGTTTGCAGCAAAGTCATGCGTTAAGCCAAATCAGTCTTTTGTTGAGTCCTGCGCTCAAACAGATGAGTCATGCGCCAATGAAAATCAGGTCTGTGCTGATTCCTACGAAAATATAGTTGAGTCCTACGCTGAAGGAACACAATAATCTTTTCATTCAGTCATGAAGGATGAAACATGGCTTTGGCATCTAAGGTATGGACATTTGAATTTTGGAGGTTTGAATTTATTATATAGAAAAAAATATGGTTAAAGGTTTGCCATTGATTCAGAAACCGGAAAGGGTATGTGAAGGTTGTATTTTGGGAAAGCAACACAAAGATTCATTCCCAGTTGGCAAAATAGCAAGAGCAAGTGCACCACTTGAGATTGTACATTCAGATTTATGTGGACTTATGCAGACAGCTTCTATTGGAGGTTGTATTTATTTTATGACATTAATTGATGATTACACAAGGAAGACATGGGTTTATTTTCTGAGAAATAAATCAAATGCCTTTGATACATTTCAGCAGTTCAAGGCATTAGTGGAGAAGCAAAGTGGATACTCCATCAAAGTTCTCAGAACGGATAGAGGAGGTGAGTATGTTTCTAATGAGTTTATGAATTTTTGTAGATATCATGGTATACACAAGCAGTTTACTACCAGGTATACACCACAACAGAATGGTGTGGCAGAGAGGAAAAATAGAACCATCATGGAGATGGCAAGAAGCATGTTGAAGGAAAAACATCTTCCAAATGAGTATTGGGCAGAAGCAGTAGCAACTTCTGTTTATATTTTGAATAGGTGTCCAACGAAACTTGTTAGGAACATGGTTCCTCAACAAGCATGGACTAATAGGAAACATAGTGTTTCACATTTAAGAGTTTTTGGCTGTGTAGCATATGCACATGTACCTGATGAGCTAAGGAAGAAGTTAGACAACAAAGGAGAAAAATGTATTTTTGTTGGGTATTCAGAGAATACAAAAGCATACAATTTGTACAATCTAGTCACTGGAAAGGTTGTGATCAGTAGGGATGTACAGTTTATTGAGAGTGAAGCATGGGATGGAAGTATAGAGAAAACAGTGAGTATAGCAACATCTATTCCACGTGATGATATGACAGATGAAACTTTAGAGCAACAAGCTACTGTATCTACAAATCTTGGACATGCACCACAAGTTGTAGCACAAGCTACACCTCCATCTACAGTCAGGAGGTCACCAAGATTTCAGCCATCTTCAGCCATGCAAGAGACACCACAGGGAACACCAGAAGCTACTCCATCACCAAAAAGTAGTCCTGCATCAAATGCTCCTACGCAGCAGAAAACAAGAAGTCTAAGTGAGATTTATAATGTTGATACAACTAATTCACTTTCAGTTTTTGCATTATTTTCTCAAGCTGCAGATCCAGTATATTACGAAGAGGCTATAAAGAATGAAGTTTGGGAAAAAGCCATGGATGATGAGATTGATGCTATAGAGAAGAATTAGACATGGGAGTCCTAATGGATCTTCCAAAAGGAAAGGACGTGATAGGAGTCAAGTGGGTCTACAAGACAAAATACAATGCTGATGGAAAAGTACAGAAGCACAAAGCAAGGCTGGTTGCAAGAGGTTTTACGCAGCAATATGGAGTTGACTACAATGAAACATTTGCACCAGTAGCACGTTTGGATACGGTAAGAATGGTTTTAGCAATTGCAGCTCAAAACAAATGGCCTATTTATCAGATGGATGTTAAATCAACATTCTTAAATGGATTCCTTGAAGAGGAAGTTTATGTAAATCAACCATAAGGTTATGGGATTGAAGGTCATGAAGGAAAAGTATACAAATTGAAGAAATCACTCTATGGTCTCAAGCAAGCACCTAGAGCTTGGTACAGCAGAATAGATTCTTATTTGATTGAGAATGGTTTCAGTAGGAGCAGCAATGAGCCTACCTTATACACCAAGATAAATGAACAAGGTAAAATTTTAATTGTTTGTTTATATGTAGATGATTTGATCATTACTGGAAATCTATCTACAGAGTCATTCAAATCAGCCATGAAGAAGGAGTTTGAGATGACAGATCTTGGTCTTATGCATTACTTTTTGGGTATTGAAGTTCAACAATTAGAAGGTGAAGTTTTTATCTCACAAGAAAAATATGCAAGTGACTTTTTGAAAAGGTTTAACATGTTGAATTATAAGCCAACACCAACACCAGTTGCAGTAGGTTTGAAGTTGAGCAAAGAGGATGAAGGATCGTTTGTGGATCCAACATTGTTTAAAAAGTTGGTTGGAAGTCTTATGTATTTGACGGCCACAAGGCATGATATCATGTATGGTGTGAGCCTCATATCAAGGTTCATGGAATCTCCAAAAGATTCACATTGGCAAGCTGGAAAAAGAATTTTGAGGTATGTACGTGGAACAAGAAATCATGGAATTCTTTATTCAAGTTCAGATGAGTTCAAACTCATTGGTTATATAGATAGTGACAGTGCTGGAAGTATAGATGATCGGAAAAGCACATTCGGCTATACTTTTCACTTTGGAACAGGAGTGGTTTCATGGGCATCAAAGAAGCAGCCCATTGTCACATTATCTTCAGCAGAAGTAGAGTATGTAGCAGCAACAGGAGCAGCATGTCAAGCTGTTTGGATGAGAAGAGTGTTGATAGATTTACAACAGAAACAAGAGGAAGCTACACAAATTTTTTGTGACAACAACTCAGCCATAGCATTGTCCAAAAATCATGTTTTTCATAAGAGGAGCAAGCATATTGATACGAGGTATCATTTCATTAGGGAGCTAGTAAACAACAAGGAAAATTCATCTTGAATTTTGTAGATCTGAAGATCAGTTTGCAGACATTTTTACAAAGGCTTTAGCAAAAGAAGTTTTCAAATATTTGAGAGATTGTTTGGGAGTATGTGATCCTGCACATGGCAGATCTGAAAAAGCAAACACAACTCTAGAAGAGTGAAAGCTACAATTTGAAATTAAGGGGGAGTGTTGGAAATATGCATGTGATGCATATTTAATTCCAACCGTAGCTTCTTTAGAAAAGCTAATTTTAGCTTTAGTCTTGTTTTAGTTTGCTTTAGTTAAGTTAGCTTTATCTTATTTTTATCATTAGATTTAATTCAAATAAATCTGTTTTAAATCATGCATAGCATGCAACTGTTTTAAAGCATGAGTTTAGATTTAGAATGCTCAGTTGAAGAGCTGTTAGTGGGTGAGTTATTCTATTTAAATAACAACAATTGTAATTGCTTTGTATGCACACACAAAGGTGTGAAATCTGCACAAGTTAGGAAGGATGTGCATTGAAAGTACACAGCTGCACGCACAGCTTGATTGTAAAGAGCTGAAGCTCTGAGTATGATGAAGCTTTTATTAATGGAGATTATGCACAGCAGTGTTGGTTCGAATATTCATCTATTTATGCAAGTTATTTAAGTATTCTGTTTATTTCTTTTATGTTGTTTGTTGTATAAGACTGCATATTTTCTACAAATTGGTATCAGAGCGAAGTTATTCCATTTAACTTTGTAGAATGGGAGGCGAAAATAGAAAAAAATATCATTTGAGAGCATATTATATTTTCATTTTGATTTGGTTCAAAAATGTGCTGCAGACTATTCTTGATTCCGTGATGAGTTTGATGAATCTGAGAATGTGCACATCCACTTAAACCGACTTAAATCTCTACCTCGCTTCATGGGGCCATCTCACAAATCTTGAAGTCCTTAATGATTCTAGAAGCTTGGTTACAAAACTTCTTCAAAGCATTCTATTCTTTACTTAAGTTGTAGGTAAAGATTACTTGCTTAAATTCTATTCTCTTTAAAAAAAAAATCTTAGTTTGATATTACAGAGCAATCGATCCCTTGGTAAATTGTCTATTTTTGAATTCTGATAACTTGTTAGATTTTACTGTATTTGGGAGTAAAAGTTTTAAACTACCGTTGCTACCCACTTCTCACTGCTTATTTTCTCTGGTATTTTATATCTTTATTGTCTTTCATCGCTCCATTGTTAGAGAAAGTGCATGTCAGTAACAAATCAGAATATTTCATTACAAGTTGTGAGAGGAGATGTAGAGGTTGAGAAGACAGCCAAATGCTTTACATGCTTGTCTTTAGTAAACCGCAAGTTGCTTTGTTTTTAGCTGTCAACTATATTTTCCTCATTAGTTATGCTTTCCTGCATGTACTCAAATCAAAATCATTCTTACAAATTGGTACGAGAGTTAATTGCCTTCATTTAATACTATTTAATTTCAAATTACAGTTCTAAACAATAGTATTCATAAACTCCCTTTATAATTCATGTTTTAATGGGAATGTTTAGCAGCAATGTGAAAAGGATGGCGGGGATGATCTAAAAGATTGCATGGAGTATTCAAGGCAAATACATCGCTAAGAAGATAATGGACAATGGTGCTAATTTGAATTTTGTTTTGACAAATTTGGTAATATGTTGTATGAATGGAATGGTTGTTAGAGAATGTTTGGTAGCACTCATCATAACAAATAGAATATCTTTGTTTTACTATTAGGATTTCCCTTCTTGTATATAAAAAGGACTAGTTTTATACAATCTCAAT
The DNA here is from genome assembly GCA_019776745.2 of Taxus chinensis. Classification (NCBI taxonomy): domain Eukaryota; kingdom Viridiplantae; phylum Streptophyta; class Pinopsida; order Cupressales; family Taxaceae; genus Taxus; species Taxus chinensis. The sequence continues at coordinate 285,810,234 of CM034155.1, forward strand.
TTATAACAATAGAGACCTCGAATTTAGTGGTAATGTCACTCTTTAAGGTTGCTGTTTCCTCTGAAATTGGTGTTTGGAATAATTTTTGCTGCTTGTAAATTGAAATGAATGAAAAATGAGTTTATTCTTAGGATATACATGCTTGGTCCAACAAGATTAGCTCCAATTATCACTTTACATGTTTTATCGTGAATCTTTGTTTAGTAAGTGTTTTTAATGTTGAGTATGCAGACTTCAACTCATTTTGGTTGATAAAAATTAAATCCGAAATTAAAAAATTTCTTTCACAATAGACTACAAAGTTATGACATATTTATCACCCATGTATTATAAAAACAAGATACTTGAAGCTTAATAACTATTATGTAGATTCTAAGACAATATATAGATCGAAATTGAAATAATAAGACATGGGAATGGAAAATAACATGGAACTATAACGGGCTACATGCTATTTTGTTGTAAAATATTATTTATCATATAAAATTAAACCTATGAAAAAAATATGACAATTTTGTTAATTTTTAAATCAACGTCTTATTACAAGCACTTGCACTAAATGGAGGTGTAATGGTTATGTCAATAGTAAAGGTGGATTTTTAGAGTTTTCAAAGCAATTCTAAGATATACTAAAAAGGTATATCCAACTTGGATAATAAGGCATGTATCAAGGCACAATTGTGGAGGATATCGAGATGGTCATTTCCACATAGAGGTTTATATGTTCAGCCAACCAACAAACCAACTAAAACAATAGATGTGGAGTGTTATTTGAGGGTTCTAAGTGATACTACAGCTTCAGGTAAGTGTTCTTGACACTAGAGCTACATTGATATCCATCATATAAACAATATCAATAACACACTTGCACATCTTGGAGGCATGATGGTTATGCAAATCTAGTTCTTGAGAGAGGTAATTAACCCTCGGGGAGAACCTCACACACACATTCTATATTCAATAGGACTTCAAGTGATTTCTAAGGAGTTGAACTAGATAAGGCCTAGTTCAACTAGATTTGCATAACCACCACGCCTCATGAACTAGATTTGAATAGGAATGTGGAACATGACAGATGCACTATCAAAATTATAGTGGCAAAGGATGGGAAGAATTTTAATGTGAGCCCATTATGAGAGAAGAGTAAAGCAACACTCAAAGAGTTTTTTCTCTCATGAAAGTAGTTCTTGAGAGAGGTAAAACATAACAATGCATGTTTTACGCTTGTAGTGCAGACCGCACAATAAACACAACATGGAAAAAATTAGTGAGGATGAGAAAATAATACTGTGACAGGTAATATACATCTAGTTTTTGCAATATGTGTATAATTATGGATCTATATGTGTAAATAGACCAATTGGTCCCCAATGCCTGCATAATTATCACATTAGGTGTAGGAAAATTGACTACTAGGACAAAATTGACCATGCACAACTTATAAATTCTTCACAAACTTGTCCAGGTTCTCTATATGTCTATGCTTTAGTTTTAATGTCTTCATCATAGTCTTCTCTACCCTTTTCACTCGAGATCACTCAAAATATGTGCAAATGTTCCTGTAACAACAATCCCTAGCTATTTGATATAAAGACTCAAATTGATATGAGATGCGGGGAACATGATTAAGGTATATTTGACTAAACATATATTTTTTCCAAACACATTTTTTCTTTCAACACACAGGATCTTGAAATGCTTGTTCACACTTTACAAACTCAAATATTACAATTACAACAATGTGCAGTCACTTCTTCTCATGTTGTGGAATCTATTCAATTTCTTCATAACCCACTTACACCCGAAGTGGCTTATGATCCTTTGCCTCTTGGTTTCATTTCTCCTAAGTGTATTATTTATGATGGAAAGGGTCACTCCACATAACACATTCAATTATTCCAGGTTGATTTCTTTAACTATGCATCAAACAATATCTTACTTAGTGATCTCTTCCTTAGAACTATCAAAGAATTTTCTATACAATATGGTTTTATGGTCTCCCCACACATTCTGTGCGCTATTCTACCACTTTTGCAATTCAATTTCTTGCACAATTCTCTATAGATATTAGGGACAAAGTTTCTTATTGTCAAATGTCTATAATATGGTGAGAGTATAATGAACACATAAGTGATTTTGTTTTACACTACAAGACTATGCTTACTAAAATAAATAATATTTTAGCTAATAACGAACTTCAAGATATATTTACAAAAAACTTTCCTTCTGATTTGTAGTAATCATTTATGTTTGAGAACTTTCCCTCGTTTGATCATCTATTTCATACACTAAACTAATGTGACACCAAGACACTACATATGTATAAGCTTAAACATGTTTCTAGCACTTATAATGCATAAATTATTCCTAATAAAATATACATTCAAAGGAAATACTCAGGACTATCAGGAAACTACTAAAGACATTGTTAATAATGTAACACAACCTATTAAGCTACATTTACAATGGATAGGAAGTCAAAAATTATGTTTTTACCTTTTGCCCCACATATCATTCTTAAAAAATTACTCAAGTGCAATATTTTGTTTCTCCCTCCACTTCTTGAGGTTGATGCAAGTAATCATCATAGTAAGAGTTTCAATGCTAATGCTTATTGTGACTATTAGAGATGTATTAGTCACCTCACTAATACAACCATTCCTTGAAGAGTTATACATTTTTGAGCTGATTCATTTTACAGCTACATTCTAAAAAATGAAACACTTTCAGGTTCATTACTCCCATCTTAGATACACCTTGTGCTCAAAGATCTCTCTTGTTTCACTTTATATAATTAAGAGCATCTAGCTTATTGTGTTTTTGAGTTTATAGCACATCATTATCACTAGTTGTAAGTATTAATGTGTTGTTATGATATTGCATTAATAATTTTGGATGTTTATTAATCATAATAACCCCTTATAACAAAGAGTACATCATCTTTTAGTTTATTTATAACATTATTTTACTTTACTTCAAAAAGGGTGCAAATGAGACCCAAATAGAAAGGCCACCATTGAAGCCTTCTCCTTTTTTTTAATGGACAACATGATGTGTGCTATTCCACTTAGCATGTTTAAAATTGGAACTTTGGAAAACATGGAAGTAGATTTCACAATAGATTTTGAATTGTAGAGCTCGTTGAATTTGATAACTATCCAACCATTAGTGGCATGTCATTGTGCCCTGAGAATATAATTGATGTGCTTTAAAAATTGATACATGATCTTTGAGAATGAAGAACATTGATTTTTAATTCCTCTGAACTCATCCCAAATATCACCTTTCTGTTGAAAGTTTAGAGTGGGACACACACACACACACATTTATATGGCATCAACCCAATTCTATATATATCTACAGAAGAAGGTATTAATTACATCAACAACATCACATCTCAACAGAGGATTATATCAAACCAAATAATAAGGGTTTTATTCTATAGAAGATAAACACCTCTATCTCTAACATTACAAGTCATCCTTGCCATCAATGAGTCAAAAAGTCATATGAAGTGACTGGAAGAAGGTGCATACAAGTGATAAGAAAACCTAAAAATGCATATGAAATATTGATAAAATTCAACACACCATCCAACATAAGGAAAGTTAGAGCATAACAATAGAGACACAACTTCACACGATACATGAAAAAGTGTTGGTCGCGAAGAGGATCAATAGAATAAGTCAATGGAAAACGAAGTTTCCCCAATAAGAAACACATGAAGGCACAAAAAATAAGACAATCAGACCAATCCTGGACCAAAGATGCAAATTTTTCTATAACTACACAACACCAATATACCTCCACACATACTTTAATACCTTATACATCATCACTGTAATTTGGTGTTTTGATGTGCACTTACATTTACAAGTTAATTATTTCGAGTTCTAAATCTCAATTGTAAATGAATTTTCTAAGCAAGGCAAGCTTATACCTTGCTCAAAAGAGAGTTCGATAAATCAAAATTGTTAGTTCTTTGTCAAACACCCCAGTTTGGTGTATTGGTGTGGGTGTATATTTTACAAAGATTTGAACCCACTCCTTCGTAATTACACCTTTCAAGCTATTTTGTGGTGTTTCTGTTTGACAATTCGATTAAACACCTGGTTACAAAAAATATAATAAAATTAAAAATCAATATAGTTTTTGACAATACAACATAAGAACTTTGAGATTTATATATCTAAACTTATTCCCAATAAATATGTTTAAAATATCATAAGAGTACTTATTTTATATATACATTTAATTATAATTAATAATAAGAGGAATATTTGATCGAACTCTTACATATTCACTTTGAACTTTATTTTAATTGACTTGAATGAATCAATATACCATTATGGCAATAATAGAATAAATAATAATTAGAAAAATAAAACTCAATAAAAATTAAACAAATAATTTTAATGAAAAGGGTGACGGGTCAAATGTGAGTTCTTAGTTGCCATGGATATGGCGAGTGGGCGAGGGAGAGGCGTGTGGAGGGGGCAGACCAGGCGTGGAGCACAACAAAGTCTGAAAAATCCAAATTGATTTCAAGGAATAGCTCATGAGGTTAACAAATATTTGTGACTATATGAGGAGAACAGTGTAATGGAATTTTTTATTTTAGCAGCAGATCATCCTTATAGAATGAATTACCAGAAATTTGTTCAGTTGTAGTGTTTAATTGACAGCTCAAACGATGCGTTTGGACGAAGATTGCTGAAGGAAGTGACGTTTTGTGTAAATGCGTGTCCAATCTCACCGTTGCCTGAAATTGTTGGTGCTGTGAATAGAGCAAACGGCGACAAAATGAAACTAACGGCAGTTTGTTTACCTGTATTAGCATAAGGAGGGACCCACTGTGACACATCACCTAATAAGGGTACGCACCGGCAAGTTAAGGCGCTCCCAATAGCCCTTTATTTAACAATTTGGGTTTGCAAAGGTGGTCTTAAAAGATCTCTTTGCATGATTATACCAGATGCTGAAGGTTGGGTGCATTTTCGGAATTGATGTTAATGAAGTGGACGACATGATTAGGCATGAAAGTTTCCAGCGAGTGTTTCCTTTTACGATGTTTTCAAGATACAGATAAAGACTTTGTTTTGCTAATTCGCCCGAAGGAACATTTGGGCATCAACTAGAGAGATAGGCAAAGGTTTGGGACACCAACTATCAAAGGTAGTAACACAATAGAAAATTTCAATTTACCTGGTTTCGTTGATGGAAGACAATATGAAAAACTATACACCAAACACTCTCAAAATATAGATGGTAAGATTGTTATGTTCATTTAGCAACACCAGAGGAATAACTAGCACATCAACCTTGTAATTGTGAAAAAGGATTGTAGATCGATTGGTGCGGCGTGGATGATGGTAAAGTGTGGTTCTCAGGAATCAAATATAGATGATTGTAGATCGATTGGTGCGGCGTGGATGATGGTAATGATGATGATGCAAATATCCCTGTACAATCTTCAGTTCCTGCACCAAACAACATAACCCGTATAATTTTGAAATCCCTAAAACAGCAGGGAAATCCAATCTAACACAATTAAACCCAAATCAACAAACAACAGTAAAAAAGATCAAACAAGTCTATCTCGTTCAGAATAATATTCTTCTTGGTATGAAATCCAACTTGATCAAATCGACATCCTTCATGCAATGAATTTAATCAACACAACACACTCAAGACAGAGGATCTGCGTCTTTAATATCAAAACTCTGAAAAAACAAATTTTGATTTGTCATGGTAAAAGGCTTGTCTTTTTGGGCGGTTCTCCTTTAGTGTGAAACTGTGAGAAATAAAATACGGAACAGTAGTATCTCCTGGTCGTTGTCATTCTTTAGGTATATTGTGTGCAACTCGCATTACACTCAGATCTAGAAAACCCACTTTTAAAAATTGCCGAGATTACAACACACATGAACACAATTTTTTTCACTTCATTTTAGATATTAAAAAATGTTCTTTTTTGGAAAAATATACGACCACGTCCTTGGGGACATTTAATTAACAATCTTAATCAAATGTCAAAATAATTTGAAAGTTCAAAATTTAACAAGTTTAATATTTATATGCTAGTAAGCACTTTAGCACTTGTTAGTATTATGAAAGAAGAGAACGACATGCATGAAATGAACAAATGTAGAAGAAAAGGATAAGAAAGCATGGAGATGTGTTTGTAATAAAGAAGGAATTTGCGGAAGATAATAGTGATTCTTGTTTCTTCATCTTTCTTTTTATTTACATTAAGGCCCTGAGACATTTTACTTAATCACTCAAAAGAGAAAGGAGGGGAGATGTGCAGGTCTTGAAGCGAAGGCACCCTGGTTATAGAAGTGAAAGTATGCTCTTCTCTTTCTGTCCTGCCAATATCAATTGTTGCCTTGTGAAAAGTAAGTCCTTGGGATTTGTGGATTGTTAAAGCCCAAGCCATTTTAAGTGATAATTGTCTATGGGACCCTCTTGAAATTAGAAGCATTGGAACATGTGATACATTATTTGTATCCCAACAAGGGTCAATATACTTATTAAAATTGACCACAACAAAAACTTGTTGTTCAGGTGGCGAGGTGGAGTTTCTATAGACGATCTCGGCATGTAGACACCTCTTTTTCACCCCTAGAAGACCTACATACATCAATCAAATTATCATTTCCCTATCCAATTATCCCTATTCTAAGTATCATGTAATTTACCTTCATAAAAATTATTTCATTCACGTAAAACCTATTTACCCTCCCCTAACCACTCAAAACAACCTAAATCCATTTTACCATACTTATCCCAACCCCCAACCTCTTACAACCTGAATCCTCAACCTCCCATCGTTTCCTAACAACCTAATATCTCAGTGAAAAATGGTTTTAACCATTTTTCATTCTTCCTCTTGTTGGTTTTAACATCTGTGGTTAAATCGACAGAAATCCATGATTGTCGGTAATCATTTCGGATGTCGTCGATCCAATTTAGCTAACCTCCGTCTTCCTTCTCCAATTAGTCAGGATTAAGGTGTAAGGATGAATTGCTACCCATGTTAACAACATCACCATCTTCAAGGCTATCAACATATTGCTACAAAAGCTACCAGGACCCCAAGAACTCTGTCAAATAATCGTTCAACCTCCTTGGAAGTTGTATTATCTCCAACAGGTTATCAAGGTTAATATCTTTATTTCATATCATTTTTTATCTTAGTCTATACCAATTACAGTCCATAGTTTGTCGTCATCATCATCTTGCATACGCATCTTGAACTTTGTCTCTCCTTAAATTAGTAAGATCGCCAATAGAATATTAGTGATTTTCATAGGTATCATTGTCGACCCATGATTGTCATCACTTGGACCTTTGGCCTTTGCCTCTTCTATTTGACCTCCTTTAAACAATACCAAATCTCCATTTTTTAGAGTACTATAGGTTCCCAATACCCTATAGCTTGTATTTTTATTTTCAACTCTCTTTGTCTTTTATCGGTGATTGTTTTTATTAAATTATTTTATCACAGCAAAAACTTTCTACCTCATCATCGTCGATCAGTGCCCAAAACCATTTTCTTTGTCTTTTTGTAATGCCCAATTCATCGTTGCTCTTTTATTCTGCGACGACCGTGCTTCTAAGGGTTGAACGCTGTTGCATTTCTGTTGAAACATTAGTGTCTTTGCCCTATCAAGATTTCCTATGGGTCCCTAGTAATATGTTTAATAATTTTATTTTTTTTATAAATTTTTTTTAAAAAATCATAAAAATAAAGATAAAAATAATATTGTAATTTATTTTGTCGATTGACAATTATTTGGGTTAGTGTAAGTTTATTTTATTAATATTATTAGTAATCACCGCAAATTATTCTTACTTTATTATTAATGATCTTTCTTGTGCTCAAGCTCTCGAGTAAGTGACTTTTGTCTTGACACTATTGATTAGTTCGTAAAGAATTCTTTTTTTTCAAACCCCATTTCAGTGTTAGAACGTTTTAAAGCATAATAAAAATGGTTAATAAATGAATCTGTATGAAATATATTTTCATTGAGTAAATAAATTATAAAATTGTATGTTGAATCAATGAAGCCTTTTTTCAGGCCACGTTCCTCATCCACAGACATGGAATTTGTTTTGGCCAGTTTTTCCTCCTGTTTGGCATGGGCTAGTGGGAATCTGTAACACTGCTAAAAGATGATGCTCACGACGACGCGCCACAAACATTCAACCCGAAAATGCGACAATTTTTTTTTTTGAAAGGGATCTTGGCCATCGCAAGGACAATTTTATTATTACCAACGTGGTGGGTCCTCAAGCCACCACGTGGCTTGCCACCAACATTTTGATTCTGTTCGATTTTCCTAATGAGAATCGACAAGAGGAAATATGTTGTAGAGTGCATGAGTATCGATTTTAGCTCATCAAGCTACTGAGTAGGTCACATTGCGAAAACTATTCCAAGCCACATCTTTACATTGCTTGGGTTAATATCCCATTCACCTTGGTAGAATTCTCCATGTTAGGATCAAGGTTAGTTCCAGCTTGGCTAGATAACATACAACTCGGCAAGCCTAGCACTCTGGGATTCGGGCTTATTCTAATACAATGTAGATTGAATTTTCCAAGTAACAACCCACCTTACTCGGCAAGATTTATATGCCACAAAGGAATGAACCAATTTATATTATTTAGGTTAATTAAACTAACCGACCTGACCTCAAAATCAAATCACAACTATTTATTAGTGGACCCACACAGCTAGCCACATATATGTGGATGAAAAGGGAGGAAACGCGTGGCCAAGGCCACGTAAAAAGGTAAGCGGCCAAGATACAAGCTAATTACTGAGTTACATTGCATTGCATGGAGCAAATTCAAAGGTGAATTGACTGTTTAGCTAGGTGAGGTAACGGATGAGGTACTTATGCTACATCTAAAACGCAGCCACATTCACGTGGCACACAACATGGTTTAGCCGATCAACGTGGCCAATTTAAACATGCACCGCTAATATACATGGTAAGCATACCACATGAATCCGCCTGACCCCTACGTGGGGAGAAATAGGATCATACGTGGTCGTAGCCACTGCGTGGGGACAGAATAAAAGTTTAGGTCGTTTAAAAAAACCCACACAATGCAACATCAACATAGCTCGGCGTTTGAACCGGCAATCCAACCAATGCTCCCGGGACATTCTATCCTCGGCAGCCACCTACGTGGCACGTCTATCAGCTGTACCCAACATTGGGTAGATTTCAATGAATCCAGTAGCCATTGGATTTCAGGGAAAAATAAATCTTGCGTGACAATTGCCACTCCTATTGGCCGCCTATATTCATTTAATTCACTTTAGATCTTTGCAAATCATAAGATTTTCACAATCGACCTGGTGTGATTCTGTCCTGGCCATGTAAATTCGACGTGATGGTTGTAGATGAAGCCACAGACCAGGGAAGAGGCGTGATGACCCATTTTGATCAGCCTGGCCGCGTGAACAGGGAAAGGAGGTCGTAGTCGAAGCTACATGTGAGAAGGGAAGACGTGAGAAGAATATGTATGTTACCTCCACATTCATCAGGTTCTGTGAGGTGTGTGCGGCAGGGAACCATAGCCGCGCATGTTGCAGAAAGGAAGGTTGGAGGGGGGGTGGTTAGGCGGAGTTACAGACGCGAGTGGAGGAAAAACGCATAGAGGTGAATCTGTTTCATATCAGAATATACATAAAGCGCAGGTGAATCTGTACCGTTTGCATCTGTACAGTTTTTTTTTTTTGGTTTAAGTTCTCTATACTTTCAAATGTTTTTCTTAAGCAGGGTCCTCAGCATCGACCAGCATAGCATGGCAGCAGCCCCTTCTGAAGCGCTTAAGACCAGCGGGTAACAACTACGTTGTTATTATGTTCAGAATCGAATGTATCCTCGAATTCGGAACTCTCCTACAAGATATTTCGATCAAAATCGATCAAGGGACAGAGGGGGCATTAACACCGGTAGTCTGTCTAACTATGTTGCTATCTGATCAATGTCGAATGCATCCACAACATGGGATTCACCTTCAAGGCGCATATAAATATTAAAATCGATTAAGGAACAGTGAGAGTGGGTTACCAGAAGACCTGAAGCAATTTATACCACGATTTTCTATTGAGATCATATTCATTATTCGGTGTAACCCGTGGGAGAGAATCTCACAGAGGTGGATCTGTTTAAATCAAGATACTATGAAACATAATTTGTTTGCCATTATTTGAAATGAAAAGTGCATTGGTTGCTTATACCTACGTAGGTTTGATTGCATGTATAACTCAATATTATTTCTTGGCTGTAGTTTGATAACATACTTTGCTAAAACAAATAAATATTAAAGGGTACATTGTTATAATTAGAACTTAAAAATAGTGAATACATTAGTTATAATATTACCTAGATATGAGTTGTATTGAAAATATTAGTTTCCTTATTAAACATTGAGGAAATACAGGTATTAACTCATTAAGCTTAGTTTTTTTATTTTTGCATTAAGATTTCCTTCTACACATTTTAATAAGCCTTGTACGGGAATTCAAGAAGGGTTGATTTCATTTCCTTTTTACGATTGCTAAAAATTTACAATGGATTCTTATATGAAGAAAAACATAATTGAGCTAGAGCTTAAATGATTTCATTGGCATATTGAGGGCTAAAAAAAAAACAAACTTTAAATCTTACCATCAATAATACAAGAAGAGAAAATGCATTAATATTCCACTTTTCCAATACACCTCTTACTAAAGAAGATCAAAACAACTTTCTTTCAAAATCTTGTTACAACACTTTCCACTTAATGTAGGAAACAAATTTACAATAATGGAAACTACAATACAAAGTGATATTACATTTTTCCTCCACTCAAGGTGGGTAAGATACATGGTGGTTTCACATTGTCATCAACAAGGTTCCAATGCTCCAACTATCAACAAGGTGGCTCCTCCATAGTTTGCTTGATTCACAACAAAATAAGCGGAGAGGCAACGCTCTCCTCCCAACCAAGATACCCAATGGAGAAGAGAAGCCATCCTCTCCATTGGCCCCCGAGCCCCAACCACATCACAATGGGAGAAAAATCCAACTCATGGCAACTACTAGCTTCCACATAACTTAACATAAAAATTTCACATTCATTCCATAATCCCTTCAAAACAAAATCAACAACACAACAAGTCACAAGGCTTATCAAGAAAGCCATAAGAGTGAGACCTATGGGGAGGCCACTTATGCCTCCCAATGGGAATGGGTGCCACCTAAAAGCCTCCAATGCAAAACACAATACCCCTAACAACTCTTATGCCTCCCTCAAGTACCCCTTATCCCTCCATTCACTCTTATGCCTCCCTCAACTCTTATGGCTCCCTCAAAGTAAAACAAGAAGAAAATGCAAGCATTTCTCTTACAAGGTGGGCACCCAACCCAAACTCCCTCCTCAAGAACATGATCTCTTATGCCTCCCTCAATTAAACTCCCCATAGTCTCCTCCCACTCCCAACTTAGGCATTCTACCCATTCCCAACAAGCATCTCAAACAACAATATTCAACACAACATATATATACATTCATATAACAAAAATAGACATAATGCAAACAAAGGTGAAGATCCTACCTTTCCATGGTAGAGCTTGCTCCAAGTATGAAGTCTCAATCCCTCCAAAGATCAAGCAAGCATCCATAAGCTCCAACAAAATTCCCACAAGTATCAACAAGCTCCAAAATTCCACAACTCCTTCAAAAACCTCTCCTCTCCAAAATACAAAAGACTAAAAATGAAACTTCCAACCCCCAAAACAAACAAGAGGATCAAATAAATAGAGAAAAGAGAGGGAGGAATGATGTGGCTCCAAGTAGGATGCCACCTCCTTTTCCCTCCACTCCACATCATTTGGTCAACTTCATATTCCAATGCACCATTAATAGGTGGTTGAAAGAGAGGCAAGCACCTTACACACTCCAACTAAGCTCACTTCCCCAAAGGGGGGAAACACCTAAAAGACCCTAAATTTGGCCTTCGATCTCATAGGTAGGGTTGGCATGGGGTTTTAAGAGGTGTGGGACAAGTTTGACTTGTCCCACAAGCTTTGAAATTTGGCCTCCAAGGCCAAATTCGAGTTTCCCATGGGGGGGTAGAGTGTGCTACACTCCAAACTCAAACACACATCAATCCACACAAAATCCCAAGTAAATCAAATCCTAATAAATGAACTCTCTTAGGTGACATCTTTTAATTAGTTTAGGACAATTTCAAATTAACTTAATTAACCCACTACAACCCATGGCTAACAAAGGGGTAACACCAATCCAAAGAATATGAATAATAACACAAGTAAAATTTCACTTACTAAGAGAGACACATACTAACATAATAAAAGGGAAAAATTAAAACAACACATGATCCCTAGGTCACAATTTTCCCTTTACCAGATAATTCAAACACACACACAATTACTTGTTGCCATGGTGACCTTAGTTGGATTCTTCTCGAATTCCGATGTGGTTGGTCTCCACTCCCTAATATTGTTGTGAATATAATATACCTGCAGAGCAGAAAATACCTCCTTCGGCCTGTTCGCCACATTAAAGCATTCATGCCAAATATACAATATAATCTAGAATAAACGACACATGATTTACTATCATCTATGCAAGTATGATATCACTAACACTTCCTAGCACATTTCCATTCTACATACCATTTATATCAAAATGATCATCACATTAGTCCAATTATCAAGTTCTACTCAATATGATTAAATATACCACATGTCATAATTAAGATAAATAACCCTGTCAAAAGCATACAATATCGTCATCAAATGTCCACCAGTAAACCATATGCATCATATAAAGATTAAACCAATAACAGTTTAATGTCTATAATATCTGCTAGCATGCTAAATCAAGAAGTCATAATAAATCCATAGTGAGGTAATCAGTCTCGAAAACATCAAAACAAAATGAGGTCGAAGGGAAGTGGGCACTACATCCCCCTCCCCTTAGACTCGACTTCCTCCTGGAAGTCACTGGAAAAGGTGTGGAAACTGTCCTCGTAACAAAGTAGCATCCTCCCAAGTAGCTGCAGTCTCATCATACCTGTCCCATTGGACCCAAACCTTATCAATCTCTCTACCATGAAGGCCCAAGGTCCTGCAATCTATAATGTGCACGGGCTCCACCATCACCTGCCCCTGATCCTGCACCTGCAATGCAGTCCAATCTAGCACATGAGAAGGATCAGAAATATATCTCCTAAGCACAGAAACGTGAAACACACCATGGACGCACGATAAGCTAGGTGGCAATGCTAGACGATAGGCCAAGGGACCGAGGCGCTCCAAGATCTCAAAGGGACCCACAAACCTAGGAGCAAGCTTAGAACATTTTCCATAACGGATAGGGCTCTTATGCGGTCTGACACGAAGGAACACCTTCGTGCCTACCTCAAAACTGTGATCTGTCCTATGCTGGTCTGCATACTTCTTTTGTCTATCCTATGCCTCCTGCAATCTCTGTCTGATCAAGGTAACCTACTGCTCCATGTCCTGTAATAATGTTGGCCCAAGGGAAACCCTGTCCTCAATCTTGTCCAAACTAAGAGGTGTCCTGCACTCCCTACCATATAATGCCTGAAAAGGAGCCATGCCTATAGAACTCTGGAAACTATTATTGTAGGCAAACTCCACCAAATACAGATACTCCTCCCATCTCGACTGATGATCCATCACGTACATCCTGAGCATTATCTCCAAAATCTTATTCACCCTCTCTGTCTGTCTATCTGTCTCAGGGTGATAAGCTGTGCTGAAATTAATCCTCATCCCGAGGGCATACTGCATGGTGGTTCAGAAATGGGAAGTGTACAAAGGGTCGCGGTCGCAAATGATCTTCCGTGGAATCCCATGTAATCTGACAATCTCATCAAGGTATACTCGTGCCACATCACTTGCTGTATAGGTGGTCTTCACCGGAGAAAAATGAGCTACCTTCATTAATTTATCCATCGTGACCATGATGGCGTCATGATGGTATCTCGACATAGGTAACCCAATGATGAAGTCCATGGAAATGGTGTCCCACTTCCACTCCAGTATGGCGTGAGGATAGAGAAGGCCAGCTAGATGTTGATGCTCGGCCTTCACCCTCTGGCACTCTAAACAGCGTGACACAAACAAAGCTATGTCTCTCCGAAGTCCTCTCCAAAAATAAAACTGTCTCAGGGTGGTGTGCATCTTCTTCACCCCGGGATGGGCTTAATAAGGTGCACGATGAGCCTCTGTCAAAATGTCATGTCTCAAGCCTCCATCTATAGGAACATATATCCGACCTCTATGTCTGAGAAGGCCATCTAGCTCTAATGAAAATCCATCAAATCTCCCCTCAAGGGGTCTCTGAGACTCAATCTCTGCTTTGGCTGCAAGGTAGAAACTATCATGAGGAAGCTGTCGCAAGATCCTACTCCACAAATCTGTGCCCACTGAGGTGGCCATAGCCACATGTCTCCGCCTACTCAAGGCATCTGCAACCTCATTCTCCTTCCCTTTCACATGCTCTATCTCCATGTCATACTCACAGAGTAACTCCATCCAACGCCACTGACGAGCGTTGAGATTGGGTTGCGTGAAGAGGTGGCGAAGACTCAAGTGATCAGTCCTGAGAGTAAATCTCTGACCAAGAAGAAAATGTCTCCACCACACTAAGGCATGTACCACTGTTGTAAGCTCAAGGTCATGGGTCAAATAATTTATCTCATAATCTTTGAGTTTGCAAGACTCAAAGGTAACTACTCTACCCTCTTGCATTAACACACCTCCAAGTCCTGCCAAGGAAGCATCTGTGCAAACGTAGAACTCACCCTGAGGATCCAACACTACAAGAATAGGCACTTTCATGAGGCATTCCTTCAATGTACTGAAGGCCTGCTCACATCTATCTGACCATAAAAACTTCTTCCGTTTCCGCTTAAGGGAAGTGATGGGGTGCGCAATCTGAGAAAAATCCTGAACAAACCTCCTGTAGTAACCTGCTAGGCCCATGAAACTACGCACCTCGGTCACACTAGTGGGTGCTAGCCAATCCATGATGGCTCAAATCTTGGAAGGATCGACTGCGATACCTTCCCCTGAAATGATGTGGCCCAAATACTGCACCTCAGGATGAAAGAACGCACACTTCTCCAAGTTCCCGTAAAGGCGCTACTCGCGAAGACACTAAAGAACCTGGTGAAGGTGCCCCTCGTGCTCCTCACGTGTGCGTGAGTAAATCAGAATGTCATCAAGGAAGATGAGCACGAAGTGATCAAGGAAGGTCCTGAATACCCCATTCATCAAACTCATAAACACTGCGGGGGCATTTGTCAAACCGAAAGGTACCACTGTGAACTCGTAGTGGCCATATCTCGTACGGAATGCTGTCTTGTGAATATCCACCTCCACAATCCTGAGCTGATGGTACCCTGACTTAAGATCTATCTTAGAGAAAACTGTAGCCCCCTTCATCTGATCAAATAAATCATCAATGCGTGGAAGGGGGTAACGATTCTTGATCGTTACTTTATTCAGCTGACGGTAGTCAATACACAACCAAAGAGATCCATCCTTCTTCTTTATGAAGATCACTGGTGCACCCCAAGGGGATACACTAGGATGGATTAGGCCTTTCTCCAGAAGGCCCTAAAGCTACAACTTGAGCTCACATATCTCACGAGTAGTCATCCGATAAGGTGCTCGTGAGATAGGCTCTGCGCCCAGAACTAGATCTATATAGAAGTCGATCTCACGTGGGGGAGAGGTAATCCCGGGTAGCTCCCCTGGGAACACATCGGCAAACTCTGATAAGGATGGGATGATCATCGAGGGAAGGTCCTCTTGACTCATCCTCTGATCTGTCACTGACTGTAATAGCAAACATCTAACAACCCTGTTGCGCACATCGCTTAAGATGCATAGCGGAGATGGGTGCAAATGGATACAGCCCTCCTAACTCCTGATATCACTAACTCTACTCCAAGATCATCTATGCAAGCAATAGTCTTGTGGTAACAATCCACTCTAGCTCTGTGAGCGGACAACCAATCCATGCCTAAAATGATTCCATAAGATCCTAATGGAAGGATCTGAAGTATCAGAAGTAGTGGTGAAGGGTCCCAAATCCACTACACACTCCTTAACTAAGGAGTCTACAGAAATATTGGCTCCAGAAGCCATCTCAACGTCCCAACTACGGCCCTGCCTAACTGCCACCAGCCTACAACTCTCTACTAAGGATGGTGCAATAAAAGAATCAGAAGAACCAGAATCAAATAATATAGAGGTGGAAATACCACCAATACTACCTGTCGTCTCAATCACAGTACTCTGATGCTCAGCCTGGCGGTTCTCGACCGCTATGTAGATCCGATGACTCTGTGCCATATCTCCACCAGTAGGCTCGGAGCTCTGCATCTTACCCTTGTTAGGGTTCTGTGGGCAATCTCTCTAATGATGTCCAACAACACCACAACCATAACAACTTCCTGGTCCTCTCTAGTGGGAAGCAGCTCCAGCTGGTACTCTAGCTGACTGAGATACAGATCCTGATGATCCAGCTATGGACTACTGAGGTCTCTGCTGACGAGCTCCCGCTGACTGAGCTCTCATCGCACCCTGTGTCCTGATGGGACCTCTAGGAGGAGACCCCATACTATGTCCTCTATGTGCATCAAATCTCTGAGGAGGTCAGTAAAGTGGGCAGGGCTGCTGCTGCTGCTGCTGCTGTGGTGGCCTAAATGAAGCTTGCCCTGAACTCTGTCCACCCCGTGGAGGAGGAACTGACCCCTTCAACCTACTATCCTGCATCTGCTGGATACGGCTCCGAACTCTGTCTCTAGCCTGCTGCGTCTTCCCCCGTGTCTCCTCTGTAATATAGGCCTTCTCCACGGCCTCTGCTAATGTCTGTGGGCAGTGAATGTGCACTGTGCCACCTAAATCCAAGTTCAGGCCCCGGATGAACCTGTGAATCCGTACCTGCTCATCCTGCATATAGTCGATGTACTGGAGTAGGTCCAGAAATCGACTCTCATACTCAGCTACTATCATCGATGCTTGACGGAGGTCATGAAACTCGTCTATGCGCTGCAGAATAAATCTCTTGGGTAAATACTTGCTCTTGAAACACTCCTCAAACAGCTCCTAGGTAATCGTCTCCGAGTCAACATGGAGCTTCTGCTCCTCGGTCCTCCACCAGACTCCTACTCCATCCTTCAGAAGATGGATTGCAACACGAGATTTCGTGTTGCTAGTACAAGGGCAGAGCTTGAAGCATCTGTTCAAGCTCACCAACCAGGCCTCTGCCTGAAAACCACCTGTATCACCTGAATAGTGAGATGGTTGCAGCTTCAGGATCTCCCTGATATGGTCTGCAGCTGACGTATGACGAATCCTAGGTCTATCTGAATGCTCCTCCCTCTGTCTAGGGCTCCGAGACCTGTCCCTATGTCCTGAGATCATGTCCCCATGTCCTCTCTGTGGTGACTCTGCCCTAGCCAACTCCGCATGGAATTTCTCTGCCCTGTGCTCCTCGTTGTGCCGAGGGGATGCTTGGGCATCCACTGATGGCTCCAAACTATGTCTAGCAATTTGTCCTCCCAAGGGCTCTCCGTGTATAGCGGCATTGACATCCTGGAGTGTCTGCAAGATCTGAGGTAGGATGGCTGCTACGGCCTGCTCCGGCGGTGGTATGTCTAGGTCTATATGAAGAGACCCCTTGCCCAATCCACGCCTCCTGCACAGATCAAGGCGAGAGTTAGTTCATTGTTCTAGGTCTTGTGTCAGTTTTCTAAATTTGTTGTTTATTATAATTATCAACATTGTGGTTTTATATTTTAAAAGAATCAGCTCTGTAATAAGTTAAATGTCCCTGTTTCATGTTTTCTGCGTGTGCCCAAGGGTCCAAGCTTCGAACCCCTGGCTCTGATACCAAAATGTAACGCCGCAAAAAGAAAAAGAAAAAAAAAACGACACTCACGACGACGTGCCACAAACATTCAACCTGAAAATGCGACAAATTTTTTTTGAAAGGTATCCTGGCCATTACAAGGACTATTTTATTATTACCGACGTGGTGGGTCCTCAAGCCACCACGTGGCTTGCCACCACCATTTTGATTCTGTTCGATTTTCCTAATGAGAATCAACAAGAGGAAATATGTTACAGAGTGCATGAGTATCGATTTTAGCTTGTCGAGCTACTGAGTAGGTCACGTTGCGAAAACTATGTTCCAAGCCACATCTTTACATTGCTTGGGTTAATCTCCCATTCACCTTGGTAGAATTCTCCATGTTAGGATCAAGGTTAGTACCAACTTGGCTAGATAACTTACAACCCGGCAAGCCTAGCACTCTGGGATTCAGGCTTATTCTAATACAATGTAGATTGAATTTTCCAAGTAACAACCCACCTTACTCCGCCAGATTTATATGCCACAATGGAATGAACCAATTTATATTATTTAGGTTAATTAAACTAACCGACCTGACTGCAAGGTCAAATCACAACTATTTATTAGTGGGCCGAGGCCACGTAAAATGGTAAGCGGCCAAGATACAAGCTAATTACCGAGTTACATTGCATTGCATGGAGCAAATTCATAGGTGAATTGACTGTTTAGCTAGGCGAGGTGACGGATGAGGTACTCATGCTACATCTAAAACGCAGCCACATTCATGTGGCACACAACATGGTTTAGCTGATCAACGTGGCCAATTTAAACATGCACCGCTAATATACATGGTAAGCATACCACATGAATCCGCCTGACCCCGACGTGGGGAGAAAAAGGATCATACGTGGTCGTAGCCACTACATGGGGACAGAATAAAAGTTTAGGTCATATAAACAAACCCACACAACGCAACATCAATATAGCTCGGCATTTGAACCGGCAGTCCAACCAATGCTCCCGGGACATTCTATCCTCGGCAGCCACCTACGTGGCACGTCTATCAGCTGTACCCAACACTTGGTAGATTTAAATGAATCCAGCAGCCATTGGATTTCGGGGAAAAATAAATCTTGCGTGACATTTTCCACTCCTACTGGCCGCCTATATTCATTTAATTCCCTTTAGATCTATGAAAATCATAAGATTTTCACAATCGGCCTACTGTGATTATGTCCTAGCCGTGTAAATTCGACGTGATGGTTGTAGATGAAGCCACATACCAGGGAAGAGGCGTGATGACCCATTTTGATCGGCATGGCCGCGTGAACAGGGAAAGGAGGTCATAGTCTAAGCTACAGGCGAGAAGGGAAGACGTGTGAAGAACATGTATGTTGCCTCCACATTCATCGGGTGCTGCGAGGTGTGTGTGGTAGGGAACCATAGCCGCACATGTTGCAGAAAGGAAGGTTGGAGGGGGGTGGTTAGGTGGAGTTACAGACGTGAGTGGAGGAAAAACGCATAGAGGTGAATCTATTTCATATCAGAATATACATGAAGCGCAGGTGAATCTATACCATCTGCATTTGTACAGTTTTTTTTTGTTTAAGTTCTCTATACTTTCAAATGCTTTTCTTAAGCAGGGTCCTCAGCATCGACCAACATAGCATGGCAGCAGCCCCTTCTGAAGTGATTAAGACCAGTGGGTAACAACTACGTTGTTATTATGTTCAGAATCGAATGTATCCTCGAATTCGGGACTCACCTACAAGATATTTCGATCAAAATCTATCAAGGGACAAAGGGGGGCATTAAGACCAGCAGTCTTTCCAACTATGTTGCTATCTGATCAGTTTCGAATGCATCCACAACATGGGATTCACCTTCAAGGCATATATAAATATCAAAATCAATTAAGGAACAGTGAGAGTGGGTTACCAGAAGACCTGAAGCAATTTATACCACGATTTTCTATTGAGATCATACTCATTGTTCGGTGTAGCCCGTGGGAGAGTATCTCACAGAGGTGGATCTGCTTAAATCAGGATACTATGAAATATAATTTTTTTCCCATTATTTGAAATGAAAAGTGCATTGGTTGCTTATACCTATGTGGATTTGATTGCATTTATAACTCGATATTATTTCTTGGCTGTAGTTTAATAACATACTTTGTTGAAAAAAAAAAATATTAAAGGTATATTGTTATAATTAGAACTTAAAAATAGTGAACACATTAGTTGTAATATTACCTAGATATGAATTGTATTGGAAATATTAGTTTCCTTATTAAACATTGAGGACATGTGTTAATGGACTGGATAAGTTAGAGCTCTTTTTTTTTTTGCATTAAAATTCTTTTCTACACCATCTAATAAACATTGCATGGGATTTCAAATAGGTTGATTTCATTTTCTTTATTAATTTGCAAATGAATTTTACAATGAATTCATAATAAAGAAAAACATAAAAGAGCTAGAGCTTAAAATGCTTCATTGGCATATTAAAAGCCATTTGAAAACTTAAGTCTTTCCATCAACTATACAAGAAGAGATAATGCACTATTTTTCCAACCTTTCCAATACAGCACTTTCAAATAACAAAACAAAAAATTTAATATATTTTCTCTTGTAATCTCTTTCCAACATTCCACAAAAGAGTTCAACAACATTTACAATAAGTTTTAGAGTAAGAATTACTAACAAATCAATACAACTTTCCTTCAAAATCTTGTTACAACATTTCCTACTTCATGTGGGAACAAATTTACAATAGTGGAAGTTAAAATACAAAGCAATATTACATTTTTTTCCTCCACTCAAGGTGGTAAAGTACATGGTGGTTTCACATTGTCATCAACAAGGTTCCATTGCTCTAAATATCAACAAGGTGGCTCCTCCATAGTTTTCTTGATTCACAACAAAATAAGGGAGAGAGGCAACGCTCTCCTCCCAACCAAAATACCCAATGGAGAAGAGAAGCCATCCTCTCCATTGGCCCCCGAGCCCCAACCACATCACAATGGGAGAGAATCCAACTCATGGCAACTACAAGCTTCCACATAACTAAACATAACATTTCACAAGCATTCCATAATCCTTCAAAACAAGAGAATCAACAACACAACAAGAGGGAAAACAAGCACAACAACAAGTCACAAGGCTTATCAAGAAAGCCATAAGAGTGAGACCTATGGGGAGGCCACTTATGCCTCCCAATGGGAATGGGTGCCACCTAAAATCCTCCAATGCAAAACACAATACCCCTAACAACTCTTATGCCTCCCTCAAGTACCCCTTATCCCTCCATTCACTCTTATGCCTCCCTCAACTCTTATGGCTCCCTCAAAGTAAAAACAAGAATAAAATGCAAGCATTTCTCTTACAAGGTGGGCACCCAACCCAAACTCCCTCCTCAAGAACATGATCTCTTATGCCTCCCTCAATTAAACTCCCCATAGTCTCCTCCCACTCCCAACTTAGGCATTCTACCCATTCCCAACAAGCATCTCAAACAACAATATTCAACACAACATATATATACATTCATATAACAAAAAGAGACATAATGCAAACAAAGGTGAAGCTCCTACCTTTCCATGGTAGAGCTTGCTCCAAGTATGAAGTCTCAATCCCTCCAAAGATCAAGCAAGCATCCACAAGCTCCAACAAAATTCCCACAAGTATCAACAAGCTCCAAAATTCCACAACTCCTTCAAAAACCTCTCCTCTCCAAAATACAAAAGACTAAAAATGAAACTTCCAACCCCCAAAACAAACCAGAGGATCAAATAAATAGAGAAAAGAGAGGGAGGGATGATGTGGCTCCAAGTAGGATGCCACCTCCTTTTCCCTCCACTCCACATCATTTGGTCAACTTCATATTCCAATGCACCATTAATAGGTGGTTGAAAGAGAGGCAAGCACCTTACACACTCCAACTAAGCTCACTTCCCCAAAGGGAAAAAATTAAATTTGAAAGAAAGTGCAATTAATATTTTTATCCTTTTATCCCCCCCAAAACACCTAAAAGACCCTAAATTTGGCCTTCCATCCCATAGGTAGGGTTGGCATGGGGTTTTAAGAGGTGTGGGACAAGTTTGACTTGTCCCACAAGCTATCAAATTTGGCCTCCAAGGCTAAATTCGAGTTTCCCATGTGGGGTAGAGTGTGCTACACTCAAACTCAAACACACATCAATCCACACAAAATCCCAAGTAAATCCAATCCTAATAAATGAACTCTCTTAGGTCACATCTTTTAATTAGTTTAGAACAATTTGAAATTAACTTAATTAAGCCACTACAACCCATGGCTGACAAAGGGGTAAACTCCAATCTAAAGAAAATGAATAATAACACAAGTAAAATTTCACTTACTAAGAGCAACACATACTAACATAATAAAAGGGAAGAATTAAAACAAAACAACACATGATCCCCTAGGTCACAATTTTCCCTTTACCAGATAACTCCAACACACACACAATTACTTGTTGCCATGGTGACCTTAGCTGGATTCTTCTCGAATTCCGATGTGGTTGGTCTCCACTCCCCAATTTTGTTATGCTTATAATATACCTGCAGAACAGAGAATACCTCCTTCGGCCTGTTGGCCACATTAAAACATTCATGCCAAATATACAATATAATCTAAAATAAACGACACGTGATTTACTATCATCTAGGCAAGTACAATATCACTTACACTTTCTAGCACATTCTTATTCCACATTTCATTTATATCAAAAAGATCATCACATTAGTCAAATTATCAAGTTCTACTCAATATGATTAAATATATCACATGTCAGAATTAAGATAAATATCCCTGCGAAAAGTATAGAAATATTGTCATCAAATGTCCACCAGTAAACCATATGCATCATATAAAGATTAAACCAATAACAGTTCAATGTCTATAATATCTACTAGAATGTTGAATCAAGAAGTCATAATAAATCCATAGTGAGGTAATCAATCTCAAAAACATCAAAACAAAATGTGGTCGAAGGGAAGTGGGCACTACAGAATCCTTTTATTTATTGTTATTGGAGCCTTGTTTGTGCTAACTGGCTGTATGGAGGGTGGAAGTATTAAAATGTAGTCATGTGCCTTTAATGCGTTGTAACCAACTAAATAAAGAAAATATCATTTTTTCTCTTCTCTTTCCTTAAGCGCCATTTTCCTTCCCCTTGCTTCACGTTAATTAACTTTGTTATTTGTTGGTGGTTGGTGGAGAATAATGGCCTCCATTTAATTTTCTTCTATGTTTATTGGTGGTCTTCTAGCACGTTTTTCTTGGTGGGAGGATTTTGGGGGGGAGAAACGATTGTTTCCTTCTTGCTGGCTGCGCACTAGACCGACCCTGCCCTACCCATTCTTGCAACCTGCTCCCCCTTGTTGCTGTTGGGCCACGTGGGATACACTGGAGGAAGCAACTTGGAGGCTTACCAAAAAGGATGAGACAAAACACTTTGTTCCGTGTGGACTGCACGGAAGAGGATGTCTTCCTACGCGTGGCTATGGGAAGAGGCATGGAAAAATCAAGCAAGGGACATTATTTATCCCTTTTTCCCTTTTTATTCATCAGAGGTTATAATAAATACATACTGGTAATTTTGGTTTGAGCGAAGAAAAAAATGGATGCATGACAGTTAGGGGTTTGTTGTTTTATACTGTGTTTTCTACAAATAAAAGTAGTAAATAGTATGGCTGAAGAATCCAGGTATCTGATATTTTATCTTCTTCTGGTCAAATCATGTTCACCTAGTGTGACTATAAGTGAGCAGTTTTCTATATACTCCTTGTCAAGGAGGTCGGCCTAGACAATAATGGGTTTTTGTGTAAATATTAAAATATTGTGCAAAAGAAAAATATTTTGAGTTCTTGGGTTCTCTTTATGAAACCGAAAATATCGATGTATGGATCTGGAAAATAAAATGATTCCATCTCTTATGTTTTATTCCTTTCACGATGGGTCTATGCGTATCTTTTGTAAAGAGAAACTAAGTTGTATTGAGCATACACCAAGGATGATTTGGTGATTATATCTGATACTTAGGTTATTACAGTTCTCTTTTTGGTTCCATCAATTGCTTGATAAAGGAAAAGGCATTTTGTTGAGATTTGGGATTTTCTATTTCACCCAACTTAGCAATTTCTCTTAAGAAGGTCTGCAAGAAAAACATCTTCTTATCGCTCCCTCTTCGTAGGTAATTATGGGTGTAAATCTCTCTGCTATGGCTCAGTCTGAACTATGTCCTTTTGAGCTGGTAACACTTTGTGTCAGCCTTGGCTAGTATATTGGACCTTTTTTCTCTTGGAAAAATTATGGGGTGGTAGCAGGGATTACCTCTAGTTTCTTTGCCTTCCGCAAGAACTGTGGACAAGTTATAAAATAAATTTAATTATGTCACTTGTCAGCCTTGGATAGGTTGTAAAGCTCATCATGAGTTTTTTTTTATACGAAAACCACCTTTGGTTGATGAAATATAATACATTTTTTGTAAATCCTTCAAATCAATTCGAATTTTTTTTTAGGATTATAATTATCACTATTTTCCTCAAAGTAGTTGTATAAGCCATTTTTGAATCGATATTAGAGAACAACAAATAAATTGGGGATTGGGCTTTGATGACCTGAGCCTAAATTATTTTTATACCGAGTTTAGTAAATTAATTCTTCTTCCTTCTGAAGTGCATTCATTTTAGATGTTACATGTTCTTATGAACAATCTCATTATTGAGGAAAGCTCGATGGGAGCTTGAACCTTGATGGATAATGATTAAGTGTTGATTGTTTTATGTTCCCTTGAAAGAACTAAGAAGTCTTAGTTGAAATCAAGGGGGCCTTCATTGGTTGACATTCTGATTACGTTCGATAAGTTTTTTTGTTGCTCTATATATATAAGATGCAGCAATGGGGGGGAAATTAGTTGTTCCCATTCTTAACATCAATCCTTACCGTAGATTTTCATATTACCATTATGAGAAGTTGTTTTAATTGATTTAATCTCCATAGGATGATTACATTAGGTGTATTAAATCACCATGATTGAGGAATGATATGTGCTAACTTTGGGATGAATTTAGGGAGTATAGACCCCATACGTAAGCACAAATAAACCTCAGAGTGGCTGTGTTTCCAGATTTATATTACAGCTGAGTTTAGTAAGATATAACTTGAGGTGATGTGTTTTATTAAAGGAGGTACGATATGGGTCAAATAGGCAGAAAACTCTATATTGTTTTGATTTCCTTTAAGTTACTACGACATGTTACTTGAGACGTATAGATATCATTCCCTCTTAGGGCTATAATGAATAATGCAGGATATTTTGGTTATGTAGTTTTGGCGTATAAAACGTCTTGTTATTAACTGGATCTATCGTTGGATATGTTGGTATTGCTGAAACTGGGTGGTTTCATTTCCGTAGCTTGGATTACCTTGATTTTCCAAGGTTAATACTTGTTTGAAGTGCTTGAGCAATGTCATTAGCTGCAGCAATTTCTAGTCATTACTGGGACGATATAGATTCGTACCATGTTTAATAAGAGTCTAATTATTCTATCAAACTTCTATGTGATTTGATCGTATTTTAAACTCATGTGTTATTGACTAGTGGATGGTCGTTATTGGGGTATGAATATATTTATCCTGTTTTTCTCTTTCATGTATTTATGTGAAGTGGTAACAAGACCTATTCATTGAAGAATGCTGAAAAAAAGGGGGGGGTAAAATGATTGTAAAGCAAGTTACTAAAGTATGATGTTGTGGCATTACCTGATTAACTAGTAAGAATGAGTTTATTATTGTAGTATATATTTTCATTCTAACATTTGATGACATAAATGGATAAATGGGTTAAAGGACTTTCTTGCTCAGTTCAGTTGAACGGACCTTTC
Organism: Taxus chinensis; assembly: GCA_019776745.2. NCBI lineage: Eukaryota > Viridiplantae > Streptophyta > Pinopsida > Cupressales > Taxaceae > Taxus > Taxus chinensis. The sequence goes on from CM034155.1 coordinate 285,836,068, forward strand.
CTAACCATTTGCAGGAAATTGAATGAAGCTAACTGGAGTGAAGTAAAGAAATGTCTTGGTTATCTTATTGTACCACATGCTTTCTCTAAAGGAAAAAAAAAAGTTGCAGCCAATTGTTGAATTGAGATATTGTTATTTATGTTGAATAAGTTAATTATTGACCTCGAGTAAAGGTTTTGTTATGAAAATATATACCGTGTTCATTTACGATCTAATATAACATGGAAATGATTCCATATTTTTGTTCTTTAATTACGCGCTTCATATTGTCGAAGAACTTTGATGCCTCCTTGCAATTCCTGTAATGTATTCCACTATGTCGTAACAGTGTTGGTATAAGAATGGCATTATACTTATGTTATTTTGTGAAAAATTGGATCATTGGATGATTATAACGGAGGGCTGTTTTAACTCTCTCTGTTTTAGAATATATTAACCTTTCTTTGGTCTAGGTGAGCCTCGTAAGTCCATTGGGCAAGTTGTGAAGTTGTATATCAGTAGTGTTGTTGAACATAATGAATAGGTTAATGGATTTACACTACGGAGTAGTGTTGTAGAATTCCTTAATCTAGTTTGTTTAACTTATGGATGAAATGTTAAAGTTCAACATATAAGGGTTAAGTTGCAAAAAAAAAAATTGCGGATGTTCCTTTCGGGCAGCACTTAAACCTTTAAGGAAATTAAGTTGAAGTAATTCGTAAAACCAATCAAACTCTCGTAAGATGACGGAGAGTCCAACTTAATACCTCAAGGTGTAATAATAAATGATAATAGAACATACCTTGTTGCTTAAGCGAATTGTATACCCATAAATTGGGAAGCAAGTATAAGAACTATCATTGTTGAATTATATGTTGTGATGAGAATAATGGGATAGAGTTGGAAAAGAACTTTATTGGAGGCTAAACTCCAAAACACCAAACTTATATGAAACCTTGGGTATGATACTTAATGCAAATAATGAAATTACTGTTGGAAATGTACAGATTGTGCTCACTTTGAATAATTACTTTTAAATCCATGGTGAAATTTTGATATTTGTGTTCCAAAACTTAATGGTGTAGTAATAAAAGAAAGGATGTTTTTTTTTTTAAAGATATATAACCTTCAATCATTTCTCACTGTGGCTTGCCCTACACTGTAAGAGTGTTATGTGGTGGTTTCCTATGTTGTCTTGTCATAAAGAAAAAAAAAAGTGAATTATCCTTGATGGGTGTGAACGTTTTCATATTACCTTTTTGGTCATCCTTGTAGCAGTTGTTCACAAAGTTAGTTGTAACCTTGGTAACGACATTTTGTGTCCTGTTATGTATCAAGCTATTCAAAAAAAAACAAAAAAAAAATCTTGTGTTTACCTATGTAGTCTTGTGTGCCTGGTTTGTGGGCATTACATTTGGTATCAGAGCGAGGTTCATGCTCTCGAACCTATGGGCCAGATTGGAGTTATGATGGTATTACAAGATGATGATGGTTTTACATGATAGTGTTACATGGAGATGATAGTATTGCATGATGGTGGTTTATATTGGAAGAGTAATGTGGTTTAAGCGTGATGTGATTGATGTCGTAATTGTGATATTGTGAACGTACATGATGTGTATGTCACTTAGTGCGTATTTGTCATCATGTTGATGTGTTGGGGATGGGAGTGTTCTCTCTCCTTGTTGTGGATTCCATGAAGAGTTCACGTGTGAATTATTGCTTGTGATGTGTGAAAAGAATTCTAATGTGTATGACAGAGTGTTGGAGCATTGTGGCTTATTGCGATATGTGGGTGTGTCAATATGTTGTATGACTGGATAGATGTAAAGTGAATTGAGCTGTATCATGATGTATTACCATGTTTTGAAGAAATGTGTGTATCACCTTTTTATGTATCAATTCATGTTATGTTGTGATGTTACTTATTATATTCATCGCATGTATGATTTGTGTAAATACGTAATGCTTCATGTTGTGATATAGGGGCATATAGTGAGCCTATGAACCCTATTGTATAGTGGTTGCACTTTGGGTGTAGAATGTTGTAAAGTGAAGTAATGCACCTAGTGAATGTATGGTTGTGATCTACCCTGTATACATACCATACGTAAGATGTTATGGTAGGTATGTGTACCACCATTGTATTAGTGATGTAGTTACATGTTATGTTGTGAAACCTACACTAACCGAACCTAAGGGAAATCAGTAAACTGTGTATGTTTGGAGTGAGAAAATGTGTACCATTGGCCAATCACTTGAGCCAAGTACGAGATAGGAAGTGGAGCCTTACATAGGCTGAAAACCCACTTTGTTCGTTTGGTATGAGTGACACTTGCTCAACGGGTGTCATGCATATTGTGTTTCGCAGACACCTTAGGCTCAGTAGATGGTGACTTGTACTCTTTTCTCTCTCCCGATATGGTTATCGTATGGATTCAACCTATGTGATTTTGACTATGTTGAGCCTTGTTGAAGTTGTGGCGAGATGATTTGGATTCAGATGATGACAGTTGTATTATTGATATGTATTTTACGAGCTAAGGCTCGATGTTCCGAGTGCTAGCAACTTGTTGAGTACCCCTTTGGTGGCCAGATAAGGTCACACAGTTATCGTAATGTGACATTATTATAAGTGTATTTTATTCGTAAATTGTGCTTTTTACTTTATTTTGTAAGGACCAGCAGTTTTCTTGATTTTCATGCCTTACATTTTGGGCATTTCCTTGGTTTGTGGTACTAACACTCAGATTTTTTCACTAACTATGGCCATTTGGTCAGTTGTTTTGCTTGGTTTTAAATCTTATTCTAAAATTTAAGATTTTACCGCCTTGCCCAAGGCTTGTACTTTGCCACTTGGCATTTTGGATGGGAATGTTATGTTGGTCTTATTGTTGTGATGTGTGGAATAGGGTCATGGGATACACCATGGAATGGTTAGACCTATGGACCCGCTCCATTGTATGGGGGTACGCCCTAAGGGGTTACAGATAACTAGCGGGTTGTTGAACCACAAGTTATTATGTCACCTGGGTTGGGGGTGATGGGGCTCTATGTGCCCAGGGCCATAGGGTGACCCGTCCTCATTAAAAAGGAGAAAGGAGACGGGCCTCTATGGTTGAGTGACCTGTTATTCTTTATGGCACTCTATGGTTGAGTGACCTGTTATTCTTTATGGCACTCTATGGTTGAGTGACATGTTATTCTTGATGGGGCTCTATGGTTGAGTGACCCAACTTGGTTTTGGCACTATAATTATTTCTCCTTGGGAGGTATATGGAGATTAATTGATGATGGATTGAGAGGTATTTGGAGTTGTTTATGATACTTCAGGAGATATATGGAGTTATTTCTTGATATTTTGTGATGTGTGGAGATTGGTATAGTGAGTTATGTGTACCTGTGTGAGTCTTTTTGACACATTTTTAATGTTGAGGATCGACTTTTTCACTGGTAGTGACTATTGGATATTGGATAGGAACTATGCCGTTATAGTCATAGATTTTTTTTTTAGTCATGTGATAACCTTTGTATATGTATCAGTGTGTTGATTTTGTTTGTCAGTCATGGTTGTGTGACATGTACTATGTTATGTGGACCGTGCCTATTCCCTTCCGTATTTGAGTAATCTTTTATGGTGTAATACAGTCATGAAGTATATACTTGTGTGTTTGTGAATCTGTAGTGTCTTGTCTGACCCCGACAGAGTGTTGTGTTAGCAGTTCATGTTGGGCACCTACAATAAGGAATAAACCAAAACTCTTCAAGATGAAATTTTAAAGAAATTAAACTAAGAATAATGTTAATGGAAAGAGGCTAATGAAATAATAAATAAGAGGGAACTGGCCATCTTCAAAGAACCTTGAAAGTTCAATTTTTTTCCAAATGTTCCTAAGGCTACCTTGTGGCCGTACTTTACCAACTAAAATTTTAACCATGGGGTGTACTTTCTTCTTTATCTGTTCTTTGTTGCGTACCATTTCTTTTCCTTTGTGTTATGTCGCATCGAGGACAATGCTTTCTTAAGGGGAGGAGAATGTAATGCCCCATTCATCATTGCTCCTTCTCTTTGTGACGACCATTCTTCTAAGGGTTGAACGTTGTTGCGTTCAGCTAAAACATTAGTGTCTTCACCCTGTCAAGCTTTCCTGTTGGTTGCTAGTAATATGATTAATAATTTTATTTATTTTTTTATATAAAAATCAAAAAAATGATAGAAATAACATTGTAATTTATCTTTTCGATTGATGATTATTTGGGTTAGCATCAATTTATTTTATTAATATTGTTAGTAATTACTGCAAATTATTTTTACTTTATTATTAATGATCGTTCTTGCACTCGAGCTCTCGAGTAAGTGACGTTTGTTTTGACCCTTTTGATTAGTTCATAAAGACTTTTTTTTCGAACCCCGTTTTGGGGTTAGGACGTTTTAAAGCATAATAAAAATAGTAATAAATGAATCCGTATCAGTGGTATTTTTATTGTGTAAATAAATTATAAAATTTATGTTGAATTAATAAAGCCTTATCAGGCCACGTTCCTCATCCACAGAGTTGTGAATTTTTTTGGTCATTTTTCTCTCCTGCGTGGCATGGAGATATGTGTATCTATTATATTTTTTTAATAGACATATGGATCTGCTTAATAAATTGCTTTATTTGAAATTACTAAGCCTTTTCAGGAATCCACGCATACTTTATTTTTCATGTTAATGGAAGTGTGATTTCTCCCAATCACTGACTTACAAACCTTTATGGTCGTTAATGTTTTCAGTCTTTGTGTAAGGGAGCTGGGGGTGGGTGAAACCCTACCTATCCTTCACCGTGCTTTCCTTTATTCCTCTTTTCAATGCACATTGGCAGTCATATGGCACGTTTTTCTTGGTGGGAGGATTTTGGGGGAAGAAACTACTATTTCCTTCTTGTTGGCTACGCACTAGACCGACCCTACCCTGCCATTCTTGTAACCTACTCCCCCTTGTTGTTGTTGGCTGCGTGGGATACACTGGAGGAAGCAACTTGGAGGCTTACCAAAAAGGATGAGACAAAACACTTTGTTCCGCGTGGACTGCACGGAAGAGGATGTCTTCCTACACGTGGCTGTGGGAAGAGGCATGGAAAAATCAAGCAAGGGACATTATTTATCCCTTTTTCCCTTTTTATTCATCAGAGGTTATAATAAATACATACTGGTAATTTTGGTTTGAGCGAAGAACAAAAGGAGTGCATGACAGTTAGGGGTTATTGTTTTATACTATTGTTTTGTTTTTTTTACAAATAAAAGTAGTAAATAGTATGACTGAAGAAACTAGGTATCTGATTTTCTTATCTTCTTCTGGTCAAATCATGTTCACCTAGTGTGACTATAAGTGAGAATTTTTCTATATACTCCTTGTCAAGGAGGTCGGCCTAGACAATAATGGGTTTCTGTGTAAATATTAAAATATTCTGCAAAAGAAAAATATTTTGAGTTCTTGGGTTCTCTTTATGAAACCGAAAATATCGATGTATGGATCAGGAAAATAAAATGATTCCAGCTATCATGTTTTATTCCTTTCACGATGGGTCTATGCGTATCTTTTGTAAAGAGAAACTAAGTTGTATTGAGCATACACCAAGGACGATTTGGTGATTATATCTGATACTTAGGTTATTACAGTTTCTTTTTTTTTCCATCGATTGCCTGATAAAGGAAAAGGCATTTTGTTGAGATTTGGGATTTTCTATTTCACCCAACTTAGCAATTTCTCTTAAGAGGTCTGCAAGAAAACATCTTCTTATGACTCCCTCTTCGCAGGTAATTATGGGTGTAAATCTCTCTGCTATGGCTCAGTCTGAACTATGTCCTTTTGAGCTGGTAACACTTTGTGTCAGCCTTGGCTGGTATATTGGACCTTTTTTCTCTTGGAAAAATTATGGGGTGGTAGCAGGGATTACCTCTAGTTTCTTTGCCTTCTGCAAGAACTGTGGACAAGTTGTAGAATAAATTTAATTATGTCACTTGTCAGCCTTGGATAGGTTGTAAAGCTCATCATGAGTATTTAATTAATACGAAAACCACCTTTGGTTGATGTAATATAATATTGTTTTTTGCAACCCTTCAAATCAATTCGATTTTTAAGGATTATAATTGTTGCTATCTCCTCAAAGTAGCTGTATAAACCATTTTCGAATTGATATTAGAGAACAACAAATTAATTTGGGGATTGGGCTTCGAAGAGCTAAGCCTAACTTATCTTATACCGAGTATAGTAAACTATTTTTTTTTCCTTCTGAATTCCATTCGATTTAGATGTTACATGTTCTTTTTTTTTAAATAGTCTCAATATTGAGGAAAGCTTGATGGGAGCTTGGATCTTGATGAATAATGATTAAAGTGTTGATTTTTTTTATGTTCCCTTAAAAGAACTAAGAAGTCTTAGTTGAAATAAAGGGGTCTTTGTTGGTTGACATTCTGTTTATGTTCGATAAGTTTTTTTTTGCTACTCTATATATAAGATGCAGTAATGGGAGGGAAAGTTAGTTGTTGCCATTCTTAAAATCAATTCTTACAGCAGATTTTAATATTACTATTATAAGAAGTTGATATAATTGATTTTAATCTCTATAGGATGATTACATCAAGTGTATTAAATAATCATGATTGAGGAGTAATTTTTGCTAGTTTTGGGGAGTATAGACCCCATACATAAGCATAAATAAACCTCAGAATGGCTGTGTTTCCAGATTTATATTACAGCCGAGTTTAGTAAGATAAAACTCGAGGTGATTTGTTTTATTGAAGGAGGTATGATATGGGTTAAATAGGCAGTAAACTCTATATTTCTTTAATTCCTTTAAGTTACTACGACATGTAACTTGAGATGTATAGATATAATTCCTTCTTAGGATATAATGAATAATGCAGGCTATATTGTTTTATGTAGTGATGGCATATAAACATCTTGTTTATTAATTGGATATATCATTGGATATGTTGGTATTTCTGAAACTGGGTGGTTTCATTTCTATGGCTTGGATTACCTTGAGTGTCCAAGGTTAATACTTGTTTGAATTGCTTGAACAATTTAATTAGTTGCAGCAATTTCTGGCCATTACTGGGATGATATAAATTCGTACCGTGTTTGATAAGAGTCTAATTATTCTATCTAACTTCTATGTGATTTGATCGTATTTTCAAAATCTTGTGTTATTGACAAGTGGATGGCCATCTTTGGGTATGAATATATTTATCACGATTTACTTTTATGCATTTATGTGAAGTGGTAATAAGACCTTGTCATTGAAGAATACTGGAAACCATAATAAAAAGGTAAAAAGAGTTGTACTAAATGATTGCAAAGCAAGTTACTAAAGTATGATGTTGTGGCATTACTTGCTTAATTAGTAAGAATGAGTTTATTATTGCATTATATATTTTCCTTCTAACATTTGATGACATAAATTGATAAACGAATTAAAGGAATTTTCTTTCTTAGTTCAGTCAAACTGACCTTGCCTAACTATTGCAGGAAATTGAACGAGGGTAACTAGCGTGAAGTAAAGAAATGTCTTGGTTATCTAATTGTACCACATGCTTTCTCTAAAGGATAAAGTTGCAGCCAATTGTTGAATTGGGATATTCTTATTTATGTTGAAGAAGTTAATTTTTGACATAGAGTAAAGGTTTTCTTGTGAAAATATACCGTGTTCATTTATGATCTAATATAACATCGCAATGATTCTATATTTTTGTTCTTTAAATACGTGCTTCATATTGTCGAAGAATGTTGATCCCTCTTTGCAATTTCTGTAATGTATTCCACTATCTTGTAACAGTGTGGGTATAAGAATGGCTTTATACTTATGTTATTTTGTGAAAATTGGATCGTTGGAAGATTATAATGGAGGGTTGTTTTAACTCTCTCTATTTTACAATATATTAACCTTTCTTTGGTCTAGGTGAGCCTAGTAAGTTCATTGGGCGAGTTGTGAATTTATAAATCAGTAACATAATGGATATGTTAATGGATTACACTACGGAGTAGTGTTGTTGAATTCCTTAATCTAGTTTGATTAACTTATGGGTGATTATTATTATTGTTAGCACGAGGTTGTGATTTCTCGCAAGACCGGTAAAGGTTATGTGCTTGGTAGATGAGAAATCATCTAGTTATGAATCTTAATGTGGTTTCTTATGTATGCTTACTCAAGGAAGATTCCCTTGGTAAGGTATGAGTAACCATAGGAGAAATAAATTGATATAGTGAAACTTATGGATGAAATGTTAAAGTTCAACATATAAGGGTTAAGTCTCAAAAGAAAAACTTGCTGATGTTCCTTTTGGGCAGCACTTAAACCTTAACAAAAATTAAGTTGAATTAATTGGTAAAACTAATCCTACTCTTATAGAATGATGAAGAGTCCAAACTAATACCTCAAGGTGAAAAAAAAAATGATAATAGAACATACCTTGTTGCTTAAGCGAATTGTGTACCCGTAAATTGAGAAGTAAGTATAAGAACTATCATTGTTTGAAGTATATGTTGCGATGGGAATAATGGGATAAAGTTGGAAAAGAACCTTATGGGAGACTAAACTCTAGAACACCAAACTCTTATGAAACCTTTGGTATGATACTTAAATGTAAATAATGAAATTTTTGTTGGAAATGTACAGATTGTGCTCACCTTGAATACTTACTTTTAGATCCATGGTGAAATTTGGATATTTGTGTTCCAAAACTTAATGGGTTGGAAATCAACCAAAGCAAAGATATGATGGTGTAGTAATAAAGGAAAGGATGTTCTATTTTAACAATATATATATATATATATATATATATATATATATATATATATATATATATATATATATATATATATATATATAACCTTCAATAACTTCTCACTATGGCTTGCCCTAATTGGAAGAGTGTTATGTGGTGGTTACCTACATTGTCTTGTCATTAAGAAAAGTGAATTATCCTTGATGGGTGTGGACGTTTTCATATTACCTTTGTGGTCATCCTTGTAGTAGTTATTCATAGAGTTAGTTGTAACCTTGGTGACGACTTGTTGTGTTGTGTTATGTGTCAAGAAAGTCAAAAAAAAAGTTATACTGTATTTTTTTCTATATCGTTTAGCCTATGTGGTTTTTGTGGGTCGTTACACTTTTGGCATCACAAACACATTTGAATATCTATTTATGGGTTTCATAGAATCCTATACTATTCATAGTCTATCATAGAAGTATCACTTTATTTCTTGCATTTTTTGTTTTCTTTATTCGTCATTCTATTAAATCAAATGTTTTTCTATTATCGCTATCGATCCTTGACATTTATAATCATCTTAGCATATGTCATATTTACATCAGTCTGATTTGATCTAACAAGTTATTTACAAGAATGGATCTTCCATAGATAACTATACAATCTACATCTTATCTAGATCGGGGAGGGATACTATATAAATATAGAGAGAGATGGATCCCCTGATTTAATATAAATTGAATTAAATCTTATTGCATAGTAACTACTATAAATAATGATGTAGAAATGTTAGTATATAGTAAAGACACAAGAAAAGAAACATGTACAATTTAAAACCCTTACAAAGAGATGGAGATAAGAAAACTTAGTTGGCTTCCGAGAAAAATAGGAGTGATCTAGGTAGGTGAATAGATGAAATAGATTGTAGGCATTGTTGTCAAATCTTGCTAAAGGTTCTGGAACTCAAAATGATGTAGGAAAAGAGAAACCACAAGAGGACAAGAGCACCTAGGTGCTAATGGTTGGATCTAGGTGTTAGTGGCTAGGAAAATGCTGAGTTTATGACATCTTTTGTGTCATAATAGATTCGTTATTTAACTTTGTTTGTCACTTGAAATTCATTCCTTGATCACCAAAGGTATCTGTAACGTGTAAATCAAATTGACTATCTGTACATGTCCAAAAACCACATCAAATCTAATTAAAAAGATGTATAATGTGGAGTCAGTCTAACCATGGCGCTTACCCGAAGAGTGAACTTACAACCAAACAATACACTACATCTCAGAATCCATGTAATTTTGTGTGAAAGTGTGTGTAATGATGCCCTAGGATGCCCTTGTGCAAGTTGTACTAAGATAACGTGATAGATCTAGAATGATTTAGATGCCAGTGTGTGGGGTGGAATAGAATAGAATTCCCCTGCTATGATGTGTAAGAAGAAGTGATGCATCCCTTTTCCCTTGAGTGAGTGTTATATATGGATGCCTTTGATGCTCTTGTTCCTTTGGATGCAAGCTTAGGTGATAGTAAATAATGCTAGTTTTTGCTCCCTCATTTTGGAGAAGTAATAAAGTATTTATATGATTCCCTTGTTTGAATTTCATAATTGACAACTGGAATTCTGACCCATAAGTAAAAAATATGCCCAAAAGATAAAAGAGACTCAAAAATATCCAGGAAAGGTGAGAGAGGATCAGGAGCACCCAGGAAGGACAAGAGAGCATCGGTGCTGGTGTCCTAACTAGCCAATAGTGTTGGAGGCCATTAAAGATAAGTAAGTTAAGTTTTGAATAGTCTGTAAGATATGTAAAACCAAAAAGAAAGAAAAAGATAGAGAAATAAGGTCAAAAGTAGTTGTCAACTAATAATTTTATTGCTTAAGAGTCATGTATATATTAGTATATTTTAGGACCTATAAATGTACACAAGTGCATGATTTTATGTTTAAATTTCCCCCTACTTTATGTTGTTGAGTGAATACTCCATATCGTAAAGTAGATAGAATATGTGTACCTTATGATCATTTCGAGAAGAGTGTTTTCGATAGCGTGTCGAGTGGACAAGTGAAGCATGAAGCAATCGCAAAGTGAAGCATGGAGACTAAGAAATGGAAGTGGACCCTATAGGTGAAGTGTATGTATAGAAGTTGTGTTATTGGAGCTTATGATTGTTGATGTGAGTTATTTCTTGTTGTGTATAAGGACGGACCTAGAAAAGAAGAACAAGAAAGTATTCAAAGTTCTTTATATGATATATCAGAGAAACATGTATGTAAGTATGTAGAGAGTATAAAAGTGTGTAAAAAGGAAAGTGTGCACATGATGTATAAGAGAGTAAAAGATAGAAATTTATCCAGTTTCTTTGGAGATTGTTGTATTTATATGCCAATGGTGAGGTTTTTAGGCGATCTCATGCCAAGAACAAGTTCTTTGGGCCATCTTATGTTGAGAGAAAGTATTTTGGGCAATCTCATGTCAAGAGCGAGTTTTGTGGGTGATCTCATTCCAAGAGAAGAGTCCTATAGAGAGAGGTTTATCTTTTGTCTCCTTCCATGATTCTTCCTCATAAACACCACTGTAGATAATACATCCTAATTTTTTACGATTGTTCCAATTTGTTCTGATTAGTCTCGATTATTCTTATTTATTCCACTTTGATTAACTGAAATGATGGAGTAATCTAAGTTAATATAATGTTATGCTCAGCAGTAAATAAAATCTAAGTAAATAAAGAAAGTAACCTAAGCCACTAAGAAAATAGAAACGTGAAACCCTAATGAACCAAGAGGGTTAGGAAGAGCTTAGTTGATTTATAAATATGTTAGGATTGTGCCGCAGATAAGAATAGATAAACAGAATGCAAGAACAATCACACAGAAGCACGGATCTAGAACAGTAAGCTAGACTGGGGTGCCTGGGGAAGGACAGGGGTGCCTAGGTGCTCTATTATGAGATCTGGGTGCCCTAGTCTATGAAAAAACTCTACAAACCTCCTCCGAGGTATCTCTGAATGACTAGTTTTCTTCACTTACTTTCACATGTATGTCACTGGACTGCACTGGATGTCATTTAAAATCATAAATTAAGGAAAGACCTACTAAATCCCAAACCAAGCATCAAAATGCTAAAAAAATAAAGATGCATATGAATATCATAACTATTAGAGAGAGCAAGAGCGTGTTGTTCTGACATTGAAGTGAAGGAGCAGAGCAGTATCTAGCTAGCCTTGGTGTTTTACATGAAGAATAACATTAATATCACCACTCATAATAAGAATAAGAATAATTATAATCATGCTTCGTTGTGTAGATCCTTCTCCGCCCCACTTTCCTACAAAAATAACAATGCCAATAACAAAGCCTCATCTAAGGGGAATATAATAACAAGAAGAAGATGATGACGAAGAATTCCGAATATGATTTGAAAGGAGTGGTAGAGGAGGAGGATTGTAATGCAAGTGAATGGGTGCAAGGTTGCAAAGGAGTGGTGCAAAAGAGATGTTGTTGAGTTATAGAAAAGAGAGGGTGTAGATACTAGATGCATGGGTGGAGGATGAGGAGTAGTTCATAGTTGAATGAATAGGGATATCCCAAAGTGGTGGACCATTGCCTCACTCCTGACGGCCTCTTCTTTGTCAAAACCACTTTTATTCAAGACTCCATCTGCCCCTTCATTTCTCCTTCCTCTTCTTTATAGTTATATATGTTTTTATTTAATTCACAATATTAGAACTTCCAATCTTCATTATAACATCTTCCTCCCTAGTTTTTGAATTCATCTGACACTATAATTTCAAACAGGTGATGGTTTCTAACGTTGAATAAATAATATAAAATAGAAAATTGTTTCTCTGTAATAAAACATTGTTAAAATAGATGATTATACATATGTTGAAAAAGTCCCTGACAAATAAGTTGGGGTTGAATAATAAATTGGTGGCAAAACATACTTTATAAGATATTCCTTTTATATATTAATTGTTTGGTTTCTTCCTCTCAATGTTCTTTACATTTTAAATTAAATCCTTCTTTTTGATACGTTCACTTTGATAAATTTAGCATGAGTAAGTAGCTAGACTTTTGTTAATTTGTGCCACCATTAATAAAATCTTATTTTATATTTTTAAAAGTATCAATACTTTATTAATTACGAATTAAATAATTATTTGACATCACTATGGATAATGATGAAATATTTGTCTTTTAGAGTTTGCATAAATTTAATATTTTAAAACATTTTTAAAAACATAATGTCTGCTTATGGGTCTTTCACAAACACCTACGGATGCTTTTGCTAGTTATGTATATTTATAAAAAACTATTTAAATAATTCCTTTTACTTGTAATATATAGTTTAAAAAAAGCAGTGTCCATAGCTGTCAATTTCCTCGTTGATGGCAGCCCAGACAGCATCTTTGAAGTTTCGTAATGATGTCCATCTATGATTCAATGTACATTGAAACAAACTTCGTCCACTCATCCATACTTTAATTAAACATTTTCATTAGTCAAGAAGGAACCCTGCTTGCAAGTTCTAAGTGCTAGTTTTTCTAAGCATTTTCCTTCGTCTTTTTCCTGGTTGTTTTCAAGAAGCAACCTGCTTGCGAGTTCTACATGACTTTCTTAGTGATGCCATCTATTTATGTGTTTGCCGTGATTAAATCCACGTCAATCTGCTCTTTCTTTTTCAAATATAATTTCATATTTGTTTTACACGCATTTGGGGGTTGAGTTGAAATCAATGGCGTCTTGTTCCTCATCTCACCAACAAAATCAGGAACATCAAGCATTCCCTGGAATTGAACATTGCAGCAAAAGAAGAAAGGTGGATGAATCTTCAAGATTGTATGATGTATTCATCAACCACAGAGGACCAGATGTTAAAGATACTCTGGCTACTCAGCTTTACAATTCTCTGCAGCAGTTGGGAGTAAGGGCGTTTCTTGATTCAGAAGAAAAACGACATGGAGATTCATTTCCTTCTACCATTGAGACAGCCATCCGCTCTGCATCGGTTCAGATCGCCATCGTTTCCAAAAGATATGCGGAGTCCTCTTGGTGTTTGGATGAGCTGGGTCTCATGTTACAGAGTCAATCTAAGATTATACCTGTTTTTTACGGTGTGGAGCCTTGGGAACTCCGCCACATAGAGATAGGAGGGAAAGGAGTGTATGCTAATGCATTCACTAAGTATAGAGAGAAGGGCAGGTACCTGAACAAGCTTGGGATCTGGAAAGAAGCTCTTCACTCTGCTTCCTTAATCACTGGCTTCCAGTTGAAAAATTCAGTCTGTGCTTCGTCAGTCAATAGTTTAGACTTCAACAGTTCAGAGTAAGATTCTCACATGTTTTTTGTATCTATTTTGTAATTCTACATTTTAAAACATTTATTGAGTTTTTCTTTCATCAAAACTGGATGATTTTACTCAGCAAAATGCATTTCTCATGGAATTCCTATCTGCGTTGCAAATATCCAGGGAATTTATAAACATGGTCCTAGCAGTGCAAAAAGAAGTGAAAAGGAAACAACCTTTATTTGTTGCCAGATATCCAGTGGCACTGAAGAAGCTTGTAGAAGATTTTGAAAGGCGGTGTGTCGATGGGGTCGTGCAAGATTTTGAAAGGCGGTGTCACGTGAAAGAAAAACATCATTCCAAGATCATTGGCATCTATGGAATGGGTGGAGCAGGCAAGACAACTTTAGCTAAAGAGTTATTTAACCGCAAGCGTTCAGGATACATTCGAGATTCTTTTTTGTTTGATGTGCGAGAAGCGTCTGCAAAAAAAGAATTACCTTCCCTGCAAAGGAAACTCATCAAAGATCTGTTCGATGAAGACCCTCGCAGTTTTCACAGTATAGAGGAAGGGATATGCATTCTCAGGGAGCGTCTAGCTAAAAGCGAAATGCTGAGCTTCCTGATTGTTCTAGATGATATCAATGACGTGAAGCAGTTAGATGCTTTACTGTTCATGGATATGCAAAACTCCTATGCCAACAGTTTGGTAATTATTACAACCCGTGACTTAGGAGTGCTTACAGGAACAGGAATTCCTATTTGCTATGGTTTAGAAGGAATGAATAAAGATGATGGCAGAGAGCTCTTCTGTTGGCATTCTTTGGGCCAATCCCATCCTGCGAGTGGATATGAAAATGTAGTTGATGGCTTCTTACAAGTGTGTGCAGGGTTACCTCTGTCTCTTCAAGTTCTAGGCCGGCATGTTTATGGTAAACCTGAACATTACTGGCAATTAGAATTGGGTAAAGCTCGTAGGAGCATGCATCGAGACATCAAGGATAGACTGAAAATAAGCGTTGATGCATTAGACTGGGAGGAAAAACAGATTTTTATGGATATCGCGTGTTTTTTTGCCAACAAACCAAAGAGTGTGGCTATAAGATCATGGGAAGGATCCGGATGGAGCGTTCACCTGGCGTTGGAGATGTTAAAAGATAAATGTCTAGTTGATGAGATTGAAACATGCCGTCTGGATGTAGCAGAACCGATGTGGGTGTGGGACAGAGGAACTGATCTTGGATTGAGAATGCATGACCACCTGCGTGACTTGGGAAGAGAAATGGCAAATGAATCGAACAATCCTCGTCGTCTGTGGCGTTCTCAAGATCTCAAATCTTTGGTATGCTTATTTTCCTCCTCCAGATTTCTGCGTCTTACTGTGATATTTCTAAATCTTGAAACTTCTCTCTACAAAACTAATCTCAGCTGCTTCTGTGATTGCAGGAATTAGAGGGATTCCAGAGCATCCTATCCCAAACCAAAGGCAGGTGTTTCCATTCCATTTTTGACAAGTCCTTGAATTGTCGAATTACATACTTATAGGGGCATCACACTTGCTATGGCTACAACTTGACTACCTAGGTTATCGTCATCGTGACCTGAATGCCACTGTATACCCAGGTATTCCTTCATGTATTCATCTTCAAAATTTGCAGTGTTTAAGAATCAACAATGGACATTTGAGAAGATTGTGGGAGAGCCATATACAGGTATTTTCTTATTCTCCAACAAAAATTAAGTCTCCATTGATGGTATGGAATGCATTATGTTATGATAGTTTTGTGACTATTGCTTACCATTCGAAGTTTGAAACATTCTTTATTTTTTGTTTAACTTCAGGCGCCCTCCCAGTTGAAAGAGCTACAGATTTCTCAGACATCTTTGGAAGAGTTTCCTGATTTATCAAGAATAGCAGATACTGTGGAAATGGTAGTCTTAGATGCAGAAGAAATGTCAACTGTTAGTTGGTCTGTTTTAGCGTCCCTTAATCCTGTTAGTTTAATTTTGAGGCATTCCAGATTACGTGGGGAGCTGGCTTCCAATTATAGGCTAAGGACGACTAGCTTTAAGTCTTCCTATTCTCCAGGTTTGATAGTCTCGACTTTAAAGATAAAGGGGGAATTTCCTTTGAATAATTTCATGAGTAACCTTAAAATTCTAGAGATTTCCACTGAAGAACTCTCACCCAGGATCTCAATTAGTGAAAATCATTGTCACAACCTTGAATCTCTCAAGCTTCATGACATGAAAAATCTAACTGAAGTGGATGTCACGCGTGTAACAAATCTTGTAGTATTTGACATTGGTGAATGCCACAAGCTTAAAAGGATTAGTTTTTCCAATGTGAGCTCCCTGCAAACGATTATAATTAAAAACTGTGAAAATTTGAAAAGAATGTCAGGAATATCGGATCTTAGCGAGCTTATAGAATTGAGCATTTCTGAGTGTCCAGAGCTTGAGCTTGAGTTGTGTCTAGTGGGTATGGACTATTTGGAGAGGATAAGAATTGATAGATGCCGGGAGCTGCAATGTTTTGAGTTGGGCGAATGTAAAAAATTGAAAAGCGTATCAGGAATTGTAGGTCTTGAAAAGCTTGTAACAATAAACATCCGTGACTGTCCGGAGCTTGAGGAGTTGCCTGATTTTCAAGCTGCAAATCGCCTGGAGAGGATTACAATTGATAGATGTGGGAAACTCAATTATTTTCAGTTGTATAGTTGCCAAAATTTGAAAAGAGTGTTAGGTAACCTTGATGTGGCAGGATTGTCCATATGTGATTGTCCGGAGCTTGAAGAGTTGCCCTGTTTTGTGCACGAAACTCGTCTCGAGGAGATTTCCATTGTCAGATGTGGGAAGATGTTGAATGCATGTGCAGAATTGTTTAGGATGTTGAAAAAATTGGAGATAAGTGAATGTCGGAAGTTGGAGGAGGTGAGTGTTGCACATTTGAGCTGCCTAGGAATAATGAAAATAGAAAATTGTCAAAAGTTGAGGAGAATGTCAGGAATATCGGATCTTAGCGAGCTTATAGAATTGAGCATTTCTGAGTGTCCAGAGCTTGAGCTCGAGTTGTCTCTTGCAGTTATGAATTGTCTGGAGAATATTACAGTTGATGGATGCGGGAAACTGAAATCTCTTGAGTTGAATAGTTGTAAAAATTTGAAGAGAGTATTTGGGATGAAGGGTCTTGATGAGCTTGCACTATTGAAAATCTGTGAATGTCCAGAGCTTGAATACTTGGTAGTAGAACTGCAGGGTCTAAGTTGTCTGGAGATGATTACAATTGAAGGATGTGGGAGACTCAACAATTTAATGTTACAGAGCTGTCAACATTTGAAAAGAGTGTCGGATAACCTTGTTCTGGAAAGGCTAGACATTAGGAAGTGTCCAGAGCGTGAGCCTATTGGACGTCTGACCTGCCTTGAAACTATTTTCATTAATAAATGTGAGAAGCTACAGAGTATTCGAGAGTTGTGTGCATTGGAAGTTCTAGAGATTGCATACTGCAGCAAGGCAGTGATGCGGAATTGCATTGACACGTTGCAGGTATTGCTTACAATATTTTCTTTTAACATTTCGTTGTTAGAAGAGTAATTTTGTTCATTGTTTACATTGATCCTTGTTTTTTGTGTTCGTTTTTCAATAAATAGTGCAGATATTGAGCTTTCTAGTTTCATTTCATTTCAGAGTCCGCCGTCAGAATGCATTGGTTTGATTGGAAGAGCAGCTGTTGGAGCGGAGTCGAGTTTAAATTCACAACTCTTTGATGGGGCAATTGAAATTGACCCTCACCGTGTGGGTCCCCTACAAATCATAACAGATGAATTGAGCGCAGTCATAGTATGCGCTGTTGTTGTTGTTGATAGCTCTACAAAACTAGAGAATTGGTTCGGCCCTTTTTATATTGAGGGCGAAGGAGAATGGATAATTACGAAGGTAATTACCGATCCAGCACAAATAATCTGGTACAACAATGATCGGCGTGATCGATTCGTTTGTTACGGTCGATACCATGAAACTGTTTTAGCTAAAACTGGAGTATGGAGGAAGGGATGCAGAGTGATGGTGAAGACAGGTGAAGAATGGAAAACTCTCCATGTACTAAAAAATATTATAAATAGATTACATGAGAATTGAGATATGGTGTTGGTAACTCTTTAAATGGAGTCTTTATGTGATAGTTTTCGAAGAAAATAAAAATTACTTCCCTCTTTAATAGAAGGATGGATTTATTTTTTGTTTTGGGTTGATGAACAAGTCTGATGATCATTTTTTTTAGTAGTTTGTTAAATAAGATAAACAAATTAACAATTTAAGTGTAAATGGCAGTACACATATCAAATAATCAAAATATACGTGCATCTCAAATAATCAAAATACACGTATAATAATATGTTTGACATTATTTAGTTAATTATTTTTACGCAGAGGTTATTTTGATAAGATTGATCACACACATGATTATATAGAGTAATTTTTAATTACACTTTTTCTACAAAAAATTTGCAGTGGTAAAATTTTAAAATAAGAGTAATATTCAGAATCCTAAGATTACACGTGTTTTGGATAATTTTTTTACTATTTATGTGATTATTTTAATACTCTTGCATAATGAATAAGTTTGACACAATCTAAACTATTTAGTCATTACAAATAGAATATGATTGTGATTAAGTCTAGATATGAACTTAATCAAAATCACCGAGTATTCATATGGTCACTAGTGAACATAGAATGCAAGTACCAAGAAAATAAAATTCTACAGCTTATCTTCTCATAAATATCTCAAATTTAACATTTTTAATCTTTAAGTAATTAATTCCAACAAAAACTATATTATCATAATATATTCAAGGCTAAACAACATAGTGCCATGTTTAGCCTCCTAAGGTATATTCTTGCATCCATCTTCTTAATGTCTCACATCTAATGCTCTCCATCCAAGATGAATTTTGGGATATTTTGTAGACAAAATTATTATGCACTATTGGAATGCTCCTACCACCTAATCTAACCTACAGGGAAGCTTCCTATTCAAATTTCACTAAGGACAACAAAAGTTGTTTGTGCGGAAGTACAGAGGTATTTAGAGACTGCATCTAAAGAGAAGCCAAAGAGAAGCCAAAGGGTAAGATAAATTTCCTTTAGCATAGGAAAAAAAATAGTGTTACAGGGAGATCACATTTGCAGTCAGATTTTTCTCTACGTCATTTCTTTTGGTTACAAGAATTGTTTGTACTCCGGTATAAAAATTGTTTGTATGCAAGGAAGAAGAACAGGAAATCTATGCGAGTGGGTTGGCTACAACGATCCGAGGAGAAACGTCAAGGCAAAGTCATTGCTCAGTTGGAAGACAGAACCGAGATGGCCATCCAACAGGCCAAAGCCACCAAACTCATATGACAGAGACGGGGATGCAAATAACACTTGACTAGAAATAGAGGAGGCAAATACCGGGGGCGGTGATGACTGCTGACTATGGAATGCGAAATGAGTGGAATAAAAAACAACTCGATAAGTATGTGCCATTTGAACGATTAACTTTGAAAACTAGGTATTATCTCAGCTGGGTGTTGGTGGTTTTGATCGCTGAGATCGAATCTTTCAACCACCATGAAAATGGACGCCTGCAATCCATTGCGTATCTCAGCCGCAACCCCTCTTTACCAATCCATTGGATATTTCACGAGATGATATGTGCGATAAGCTCTTGTTCATCGTCCTCGTTGGTGGTAGGCAGCAACTATGAAGTTTCGCAATTCTCCCATCAATGGTCCACAGCCTGCAATGTCCTGTCATTCCACGTGTATGATGCGGACATTGAAACAGACTTCGTCCACTCCGCACTTCTATCAAATGCTATAAGGGATTGGGCGTAGTACTAGGAATAAAGAGTGGAGAAGAGAAAGCAAATAAGAAGAGGAGGGTAAAGTGGAAGGTAAGTTCTGGGATGGAATAGGATATACCATAAAAATGTAATGGCTTTGATGGGTATACATGAATATTGGAGGAGATATTTGTGGAAATTGTGGAGACACAAATACAAAATGAATAGCTTGAAAAGATAAATGAAATAATGTATTATAAAAAATGGAATGTATGGTAATACATAAAACATAAAATATTTTGATACTCGATGAGGGTTTAAAACTGTCAATAGTCCTCCATGGTTGAGCATCTATGGGGGATCACCAGGCATAACACTTTGGAGGTCTAGCCATTTTTTGTCTGTTGCACTAAGAGTTAAGAAAAAAAATTAGTTGACCTAATTGCTTGATCATGTCCAAAATCTCACTTCATTTTTTTTCTCCAAAACGAGTGCGTCCCTTGAAAGTTTGTCCCAAAATGCAACACATTGTCTAGGAACCTATTGTGGGGGAAATCCTAATTTTTTGGAGATCCCATATAATTGGTGGGATACCATGCTTGAAATTTTATCTCATGAATACTATAGTAGTCTCCTTGCTATTATGATGCATTATGAGGTTCAACAAAAAGTATCTAAACTGTGGACACGAACCAAAATGGGCACTGTAGAAGTCTATCAAATGAAAAGTGTATTCATGTAGTTGAACTTCTATCATGTGTGATTATTTGAACATGGATTCCCCTACTAGAAAAAAAGTTGGAAAAGCCATGAAATGTAGGAATCCTATGTTGTATTCATTTATTGCTGAAAGGTCGAGTTGAAGATGCCAAAGTGAAGGGAGTTTGATGGCCATGCACAAGTAAGAACTGTTTAATATCCTCTTCGTATGTACTTGTTTTAGAATTGATGACACAAAATATGATGATTGGGCCACCGATTTGAGAGATTCAGAAGAATCAAGGTCATCAATTTCTTTTTATTCTCTGCGGCTATTTAAGGAAGATCTAGTGTGACCATGTTTAGAAAGGAGGAAACATTTGTCGATTATGTTAGCAAAAAGTAAAGAGCATCACCATTGATCAATATATGTCTATAGTATGATCATGAAAAGGTTTAAAGTATAGGGATTTGTAGACATAAGACCTAGTAAAATAGAATTC
Source organism: Taxus chinensis (assembly GCA_019776745.2). Lineage (NCBI taxonomy): Eukaryota > Viridiplantae > Streptophyta > Pinopsida > Cupressales > Taxaceae > Taxus > Taxus chinensis. The sequence goes on from CM034155.1 coordinate 285,857,127, forward strand.
ATACCTTGTTAGTTGAGTCCCTATACATTTGTGGAAGTACAATGTGCTAATCTCGAAGATGATGTGGAAGGTACTTGGTTATGGAGGAAAGGTTTTTTGGAGAAATTAAAGGTGTGTCCCATGTATTTTTACTAACCCCGCATGTGCCTATCTAACTTAAAAGATTGGATTTACATTGGTGATCAATATTTCTTCCACCTAGGTTAAGGACTTCAGAATGCATGGTTAATGTTTGGGTCCATATTGTTTCATAAGGAGAAACATTTCCTGTTCTTTTCATATTTTTATTTGTTACAAGTATACAAGTATACAAGTCTTCAAAATTCATGTTTTCATGTTGGGATAGTTTTTTAGATAGAAAGAGTAGGTGTGGAACGAAAACAATAGATCTATCCTTCTTAAGAAACTAAATTGATTTTTTACATGGGACGACAAGGTAGGGTATGCATAATTTCTAGGTAGAAGCGAAGGGGTGGTATTCTCAATATGAAGGTTTGTTGTTTGGCAAAGAGGAAAGGAAATTTTGTGATTTCCAATCAATGTCTATGGCACGCAATCAAAACTAACACAAAGCATAAATAATGATTTGTAAGGAGAAATGCAAGAAGACATAACATACAAAAACATGATAAGTAGAAACCCAAGTAGATAGAAGAGATCATGATTTTGGTTGATTTGGAGTGAAGAACGAAATGATAAATGGTGAATAAAAATGGAAGTCTTGAGCACTATAGTAATTTCCTAGATCTTGTGATACAATATGAGGTTTAGCAGAAAGTATCTAAACTATGGATGTGAACCAAAATGAGCATCATATAAGGGTATCAAATGAAGAGTGTATTCATGTAGTTGGACTTCTATCATGTGTGATTGTTTGAAAATGTATTTCCCTTCTGGAAACAAATTTAGAGAAGCCTTGGAATGTAGGCATTCTATGTTATATTCATTTATTGGTGAGAGGTCGAGTTCAAGATGCCAAAGTGAATGGATTTTGATGGCCATGTACAAACAAGAACTATTGAATCTCCTCTTCGTATGTACCTATATTTAGAATTGATGATAAAAAAGACAATGATTGGGCCAATGATTTGAGAGATCTAGAAGAATAAAGGTCACCAATTTCTTTGTATGATATGTGGCTATTTAAGTAAGATCTAGTGTGACCATGTTTAGAAAGGAGGAAACATTTGTAGATTATATGAGCAAAGAGGAAAGATCATCACCATTGATCAAAACATCTCTATAGTATTATCATGGGGAGGTTTAAATTATAGGGATTTGTAGACACAAGACCTAGTAACATAGAATTCATACCTTGTTACTTTAGTTCCTATCCATTTTTGTAAGTATAATGTGCTAATCTCGAAGATGGTGTGGAAGGTATTTGGCGATGGAGGAAATGTTTTGTGGGAAACTTATGGTGTGTCCCATGTATTTTAACTACTCTCCACATGCCTAGCTAACTTGAAAAATTGGGTTTACATGGGTGATCGTATTTCTTCCACTTAGTTTAAGGACTTCAGAATGTAGGGTTGATGTTTGGGGTCCATCTTGTTCCAAAAGGAGGAAAAAATCCCGTTATTTTCATATTTTCATTTTTTGTAAGTGTACAAGCCTTCAAAAAATCATGTTTTCATGTTGGGATAGTTTTTTAGATAGACAGAGTAGGTGTGGAACATGAACAATAGATATATCCTTCTTTAGAAACTATATTGAGTTTCTACAGAGGACGATAAGGCATGATATGCATAATTTCTATGTATAAGCAAAGGGATGGTATTCTCAACATGAAGGTTTTTTTTTGGTAAAGAGGAAAGGAAAATGGAGGAGAAGGGCAATGCATATTATGTGTACAAGGGATGTGGGGAAGATCTTTTTTTTTTCTCAATTCAGTGGGTGGAAGCAATAGAGTGCACACTGTGGGAGGATTCTTGGAAGGATGCCCCATATTAGTTTCTTTAGAATTATGGAAAATGGGTTGAAAGAATGAAGTTTGTGGGAACACATTTGTAAACTATGATTAAGATGTTAACATTGAAGGAAGGAGGGAATGTGTGGGGTTGTGAAAGTTGGCCTCCATATACTCAAGTAGAAAACAAAGAAAGGAAGGCACAAAAGGGCAGGTGGCAAGTAGTTAGAAGTCAGTGGGTACAACTGCAAAATGTTTCTTTTTAGATGTGGTAACATATTTGTTGTGTGTCAATAGTGTGGGGACCTATATATACTAATTTATTTGTTTATTAGTTTCTTCTTGAAAGAAAAACTTTAAGTATGATGACACTATAAAAAAATTATAATGTCATTTATCGAAAAGGAAATCTATCTCATATCCAATAAAGAGATACAAATTATTATTATAAAATTATTCAATCTACCTAAGCTAAAAAAATTTTAATAACATGATATATATTATGTGTTATTTCTGCCACACTAATGAAGTCAGACAATAAATTGTTGATATTTGCACTTAGCCAACTTTTGGGTCCATCATCCCTTACCTATCCAAAAAAAGGCATCCAAAATAAATTCTCCCTGGCATAGAAAATGACACAGGATAACCGATGCTGGTTAGGGTAAACCTGACGCTTCGGTCACAAGTAACCATGGCCAGTCACTGTGGAAAGTGTATAGTGAGTTAAAAAAAAGGTATAAGGTCAAATCTGATAGGTATTCCGAATACTGATGAGATTTACAAGGTCAATGGGAATGATAGTAGTGATAGGGGCTCTGAAAAGTTGAAGGAGATGAATAAATGTCCTTTTGGGTAGGTTAACAAAAAGGACCTAGAACCGACGCCAATTGGATAGCCGACGTCGGTTGGGTATAGCCGACGATGGTCAGAGGGTAACTGATGATGGTCGCTGGACTGACACCGGTCACTATGAAATTGAAACAGTGATGAAAGAAAAGTGGTTGTGAATTAAAATCTGATGGGGAATCAAACCCAGAATTCTGAGAATGATGAGAATATGGTCCAGGCACACTCAGAAGAAGTTGGAATACACCAACTATGATGAGGAGCGTGCGAGGAGAAAAAAAAATGAAGAACGTGACCTCTCACCTCAAAATGCAAGCCAAGCAGAAACACTAAAAAAATGCGACCCTAAGAGTGCCTTTTCTATTATGTTTGTTTAGCTTAAGCTATTTAAGAAATGACACATGATTTGTAAAATAGAGTTTTTTGGTGAGGATGGCTTCCTACGACAAAGGAGATCTACAAGGTGAGGTTTTAGGTTTGTTATGGTGGGGGCGGGCCTTTCTCTGAAGTATGACTCGACAGAGTAGCGAGTTGGGTGCCCACTGTATCGTGATAGTGTGATCACCTACTGCTTCTTCCAGGTAGGATGTTGTTTAAGAATTTGTGTATTTTGAATTTTTGTGAGGTTTGGTAAGACTCAGAGAAAGAGAAAAGGAAAGAAGTGCTTTTCTATGATTCATTTGTCAACCATCAGCTGGGCATGACTTCCAGCATATAGGTTGCCCTCAATTAATGTGAGCTAATGCAATAAATCAGAATGGAATGCACTTATTTTAAGCCCAAATTGAAATATGAAGTTAGATGACACAAATAAATGAAGAGGAAGAGGGATGCTCTTTCACTAAAATGCAAAAAAAAAAAGAAATGGTTCTTTTTAAGTACACCAAAAGAAAGGTTTCTTTTAGAGCAAATAGAAAGAAAAAGAAGGTTACCAAGGAAGAAAATTAATGTGTATACCTTTTAGAAGGGAAACAAACACACAAATTTTCCTAGGAATGAATAAAATGCAAGGAACCCCGGATGGGTCCCACCGGGCTTGCCAAAATGTTTCACCTGATTCTTGTACATTTGTTTGAAATATTAATGAAATAGATAGGGTAATGGGCATAGGAAGAATACCTGTTGAAACTTTGGTCGTTAGGTTGTTACGTGCGTATGACTTTTGAATCCATAGATGACTGTGAGAGCTTCCTTTTGGCTAGGAGGAGCTACCTGTAATGGAAAGCAAGACCACCAGAAAGAGTTAAACAATATGTGCAGTGAACTGCCTAGCGTGTGCTAGATCCGGGAAGTGTGATACTTCCTAGACGGTTGTCAGTCCACTGTTTAAAAAAATTTCATGCGGGTAATAAAGTAAATTCTATTGTAATTAAAATGATTTGGGTATCTCATTTAAAACACAATAAGAACGATCTAATCTAACAAGCTAAGTTAAAATAAGATCCGAAGGTCAAGTAACTAGTTCTGGGTTTCTGCAGGTCTAACAGAGGTCTTAGGAAGGTCACAAGTGAGTAAGGGTGATGTGGGAATAGGTGGGTAAGTCACTGTTTTGGGCTGTATTGGTGAATACAGAGACCGATGCTGGTTAAGGGTGACTGATGCTGGTTGGGGAGAACCGATGCCGGTTACTGTGGAAAACTGGGAATGCCACAGAATGAGCTTTGGATCTCCCTTGTGATTGCACAAAGGACTTGGTTGGTTGGAATGAGGTATTAGGTGGTTTGGGTGGGATTTGGAAAAGTTTTAATAGGGATATGGAGGGGTGAGTGTTAATGGAGGTCAGTGGATGGCTAAGAGAACAAAGGATGACAATACAATGATGAAATGAATGAACCAGAGGAGTACAATGTTCTACTTACTTGGAATCTAGTTATGGACATCTGTGAGTGAGGAAGGAAGGTGCTGGTAAGAGGTTGAAGGCTGCAGAGGATCACCAAACGTTGGGGAGCTCTTGCATGTGCTGCATGTGCTCTCCTTCTTTCCCGATTGGATCAAATCTTTGCTGGGGTGAGTGTTGGATGGTTGCTGGGTGGATGTTGGATGTCTGTACAAGAGAAAATGCTTGATCTCCTTCCTTGCATGCGTGTTCTCTCTGAAAATTGTTCTCAAAAGATGTGATATCTCTCAAGAATGTGCCAGCGTTTTCTGACCTCGAAAATAAGGTTGTTTTGGGAGTTAAAAGGTGACCGACGGTGGTTCCGACTTAACTGGCGACAGTTATGGGTAACCGGCGTCAGTCAAGGTGGGATTTTCTAGGTTTACTAAACTAGGGAGATCCTCTTGATTTTCTGGGATCTCGTGTCGTTAACCCGCGGATTAGACTGGAAGCTTCTTGTAAGCATGTGGGAATGTGGTTAGAGGGAATGTAGGCATTGATTTTTAGGGTTTGGGTAAGACTTAGTTAGTTATGACAGCTTACTAAGAATAGGTCTTAGGGTGAGGTGGCTTGATGAGGTGTATGTGTGGACATTATTTAAATTAAGATATTTAAATAATAAATATTGTGAGGATAATGAATTAATTTAATTAAATTAATATTAGTGGGGTGAAGGGGGCCATGGCTAGGTGAATGTGACGAAGGTGATTATTTGTCGAGGGACCAAAGGGGAGTTTGACCTAATTTTAGTGTCTACATTTTGCCCCTTTTTGTTGCGTAGCTTGTATTGGTAAGTGACGCTAACAAAAATAAGATGTGGTTGCCCCATGTGTGGGTGAAGGTGATCCCCCTCAAACTAGGAACTGACGAGGTAGAAGGCAGAATCAGTGAGTGGTTTGATAAAAGGTAAATGTGAGAAAGGGAAAGGTGGGGAACGGGTGGAAAAAGGAAAAAGGTTTACTTGGGAAATCTAGGTAATGGGTCAGGGTCAAAGGTAGTAACAGTCAAACGCACGCACACGTATAAACTGCAGCACACTACCGAGTTGAAGAGTAGGCAAACTCTACATCGTCTAAGGTCGATAGGTTTATCCAAACAAGGTTAAAGTGATTCTGGTATCCAAGGTATAGGATATGGTCAGAAACACAACATAGGTTAGGTGCAGGAATTTTTAGGTATGTTCTGGTACACCAAAGGTAGGGTCAGGATAAATGGTCATGATAAGAGGCAAGGTAGGGTCATCAGGTCAATCAACACAGGTAACAGTGCTGCAAGGTATAGTGAACACATGAGGTCAAAGGTCACTAGCGATGGTCCAGGTCCAAATATCTAGGTCACGGCATGGGTAGGGCCGAGGTATGGGTAAAATAATGAGTCCCCAAAGGAGGACAAGGGTAGGTAGTAAAGGATGAGGTCAGTGGGGTGAGGTAAATGGTCAAGGTAAAGGTTGGGTGAGGTAAATGGTCAGGGTAAAGGGTAGGTGTGGAAAAAAAGGAGGGATAAGTGGGGTAATAGGGTAAAATGTAGGGCAATGTGCAAGAGAGGGTGACCGATGCCGTTCAAGGGTAACCGACTCCGGTAAGGTAGGGAACATGAACAATGTCGGTGAAGGTATACCAGTGTCGGTTAGGTCGGGTTTATTATAAAAACAAAAAATCCATGTTTTTTGTTATTCATTTGTCATATAGTGAATTGAGAAAATGACAAAAGAGAGAGAAAAGGGGGAAAAGTGTCCAGACGGAATGGAGTGTTGAGTTGGCGGTCTGAACAGCGGGTGATTGGGTGGTGAGAGGCGGGTCCACAGGATCGGTGCATGTGATTAATTGGTTAGAGACATGGGTGGAGATTAGGTGATGACAGAGGCCGGAGAGGGAATCGGGTTGGCCACAGGTGCAGTGGCCAGACGTGCCACCACGATGACGATAGCATGATGAGGTAAGCGTCCAACTCTAGTTGTATTTGGTTAGATAGATTAGATGATTTGCAAATTGGTTTTTTTGGTTTTTGTTTTGGGTGGGGGAAAAAATAAAATTTGGAAATGGGAGGGTAAATTGGGTAAAATAGGAAGGGGGGAGAGATAAGTGGGAGAGGAGGGGAGTTGATGAGGTGCTTAGATTTGTTGGTATTTTGATGAGACTTTTGATTTTAGTGTTGTGATATGGACGAAAACTAGGTGATAATTTTCAGGCATGGAGTTAGTTAGGTCATAGGCATGGATCGAGTCAGGTTTGTTAGGCATGGTTGAGTGAAGTTTGTTTAGGCATGTTTGTGTTTAAAGTAGTTGAAGTTGTGATTCATTATTTAATGCAATGAATGATAATATGGGTCATGTGTGAGATGTGTTATAATATACGCATGATGATGATAGAGAAATGGTAGTCATAATAAATGTATGTTGTGATGAGGATTAATATGTGAAGCAACTTGTTATGTATGTGGTTTAATATCCAGTTTTGGATATAAAAGGGAAACTAAGTGGGGTATGATGTAATGTGAGGAAGATGAAAGATGAACTGTGTAGGGTAGAGAGTGGCTGAGCTAACCTCTAAGGGCCCCATGCCCTTGGAGTGCTGCCTACAAAGTCCCAGTGAAAAGGGAGCTCAAGCTAATGTAGTTCTCCCATGAGCTAGGGAAGAATATGATGAGGTAGGAAAATGAGTTAGTAGGTTTTAGGCATGTTGTGGGTTTAGGTATGTTAGGTGTGGGTGGGTTATAGGTAAATTGATATAGGTGATTTTTATTGTGGAAAAAGAAGAAGATTACCCCAAAGGTAAGCGTCAAGCACCAAGTCCTATATAAGGTAATCAAAACGTAAATAAAGACGGTCAAAAGATAAGAGGGGGCAATAAAGCCACATGATTGGCTAGGATTAGACCAAATAGATCATACCTTAGAGGAGGAGAGGTACGTAAGACCCTAAAAACATTACATGATTGATTGTTCTAAGGTGAAAAGTAGTTATATGATCACCAAATGTCTTGGTTTTTGAGACGTCCCTTGAGGCGGTAGGAAATGGGAGTGGGAATGGTGAGAAAGGTGAAAGGTGGTTAATGTTTTATATGGTAGGAGGTAGCATGCTCTTTGAGCAAGAGATTCGAGGTCACAATGGATAAGTCCATGACTAATTTTTTTTTGTTTTGACTTGTATTTGAGATAGAATGATTCGATGCAGGAAGTCTATATGGGATGAGGAATTTAACTCCTTGAGGTCTTCATGAAGCTGATCATTACGGGAAGCTTCAGGTTCTCTTTCTTGTTTTTTTTTTTTTGTTTAATAGGATTTCTATAGCTATCCTTCGAGGGATCAGTCTATGTATGCAGTGATTTGTAGAGAGAAAGATGTCCTTTTGAGGGAGTCATATTTTTATTGGAAGTTTGACTTAAGGAGTTGGATCCCATGTGAGTGTTTCAAAGTCATGGACAAGACCAAGGTGAAGAATACGACTCTTGTTCAAAAAGCAGGGTGAAATGACCATGGGATCCCATCTAAAGGTAGATGAAAAGTATCCATGAGAATCATGCTATGTGTAGCGCCATTGTACACATATTCAAGAGAAATTAACAAGTGACAGGTGCTCACATAATTCTTGTTTAATCATTGGTGAGGTGTAATAAGTGGAGAGCGCTCAAGGGACGAGCATGGAAAAGAGACAAAAAGTGATGTAGGACTATAATTCAACAATAGAATGGTCAAAGATTTAAGGCGTTAAGGGGCTCAGTTTCGAGGTTTACCATCGAGTGAAGATAAACGATAAGCACCTGGTCCATAAGTATGGGTCATGATGTATGGTCCAAGCCAATTAGGAGAAAATATGCCCCGTTTACTTTTTTCTACTTTTGTTACGCATTGATTTTCTTTCAGGACAAGGTCACCAACTTGGAAGGTTCGTTTATCGACATGTTTTTCGTAGGCACGTTTTATACATTTTTGGTAAAATTGAACCTGATCAAGAGCCTTAAGACGACATTCGTCTAATAACTCAAGTTGTGCTAAATGGTCCTAACAAAATTCATCATCATTGAGCATGTCATGGAGAGAAATTTGGAGTGAGGGGATCTAGACTTCGAAAGGAAAAACAACCTCTATAACGTAGACCAGATAAAATGGTGTGGCAACAGTGGAAGTATGGATACTAGTGTGGTATGCCCACAAAGGCAAAAGGAATGTGCGTATGACAGTCCTTCCCAGTATCATTAACCACTTTCATGATAATTTTGTTTAAGGTTTTGTTAGTGGATTCGGCTTGGCTATTGGTTTATGGGTAATAAGGTGATGAGAAACTAAGTTGAATGTCGAAGGCGTCGAAAATTTTTGCAGGGTTTTGTTTTTGAATTATTTTCCATTATCAATGATGAGGTAATGAGGAACACGGGAAAACGACAAATGATGTGATGATTGATGAACTCACATATTTTCTCAGCTTTCATGGAGATGAGTGGTATGGCTTCCACCCATTTTGTGTAGTATTCGGTAGCAGTGATGATCCATTGATGGCACTTGGAAGAATGAGGTTTGATCTATCCGACAAGATCTAAACCCCATTGAGAGAAGGGCCAAAGGTCACGGGTGACCTATAAGGCATGACTGGGTGTATGATGAAGGTTGGCATGTTATTGGCATTTTACACAACATTTGACGTAGTCATAACAATCATGGTTAAGGGTCAGCCAGTAATAGCCTAGGTGAAGGATACGCTTAGCAACAGCAAGGCCACTGAAGTGACCTCCACATATGCCATCATGAACTTCCTTAATGGTATAAGGAATTTCAGAACTCATGAGGCATCGTAAGAGAATACCATCAAATCCACACTTATAGAGGAGGCCCCCCATGATGATGTAATGAGAGACATTTTAAGGAAGGCGTGTTGTCCATTACAGGTGAGATCAGGAGGTAAGATGGCGAAACAAAGATAGTATGAATATTGTTTGTACCAAAGGTCACTCGGGTCAGGGGCAGCGGTTCCGATGGAGTAAACATCATGAGGTATATAAGAAGGTGATTGGAGTCATTGTATGGGGACAAATATTTTAGAATCGGCGAGTGAAACAGGTATTTGGGAAGCTAAGCAGGCCATGGTATCTGTAAATTTGTTGGTTGAATGAGGGACGGTTTGCAAGATGTAACGATCAAAGGTGGTCAAAAGTATGTCTACATGATGTTTATACTTTTGAAGTATCTCATTATGACATTGGTATATACCATTGACTTGGTTTACAACCAATTGAGAATCACCAAAGATGTTGATTGATTTGACATCTAGGGCATAGGCGGCTTGGAGACATAATACCAGTGCTTCGTATTTGGCAATATTGTTGGTATAATCAAAATATAGTTTGAAAGACAAATGCATGGGTTCACCATTAAGAGGAATGAGGATAATACCAGTCCCACCCCCACGTTGACACTTAGAACAATCGAAGAAGAGTGTCATTTGGTAAGCGAGTTCATCTAGCAAAAGGGTAGCAATTGACTCATATGGAAAGTCAAAATTAGAGGGTTGATCCCCAGAAATAGGTGTGTCGGCCAATTGGTCAGTGATAGCTTGGCCCTTGATGGACTTTTGATGAATGAATTTGAGGTCAAGGTCAGCTAAAAGCATAAGCCAACGTGCGGCACGTTGATTTTGATAAGGTTTGGCATACATGAAGTGTAAGGGGTCGGTGTTGGTCACAACATAGGTTTTTTGGTTGAGTAGGTAATGGCGGAGTTTGGTGGCAACGAAAACTAAGGCTAAGAAAAAAATTTCGGCATGGGTGTATTGGGTATCATAGTCCAAAAGAGTATGGCTTATGTAATAAACCACTTACTCCCTGTGTTGTTCATCATGATAAGTGAGCATGGCTCCCAAGGAGTGATCGGTAGCTCATATGTAAAGGTAAAACGATTGATCGTCTTTAGGTGGAATGAGTACGTGTGGTTGGAGAAGGTATTGTTTTAGGGCCTCAAAATATTTTTTCCAGTCATCATCCCATTTAAAGGAGACATCCTTCTTGAGCAGATGATAAAATGGCTGACATCGATCAGATAATTGTGAAATGAAATGGTGAATAGACTGCAACTTACCTTGCAGGATACGAGGTTGTCTAAGGTTAGTAGGCAGAGGCATTTCAAGAATGGCCTTGACTTTAGCAGGGTCAACTTCTATACCACGTAGGGAAATGATAAACCCTAGGAGTTTTCTTGACAGGACTGGGAAGACGCACTTCTTAGGCTAAAGGCGAACAAAATATTTAATGAGACGGTCAAAAATGGTTTTTAGGATGGCAAGGTGCTCAGAGCGGCGTTTAGATTTGGCTAAGAGATCATCCACGTAATATTCCAATATACGATGCATGATGTCATGGAAGATGTAAGTCATAGCCCGTTGATATGTGGCACTAGCATTTTTAAGGCCAAAAGGCATGACTCGATAGTAGAAGGTCCCCCAAGGGGTGATGAACGTGGTTTTTTGTTGATCCTATGGGGCAAGCAAGATTTGGTTATAACACGAGAAGCCATCCATGAGTGATAACATCTTGTGACCAGCGGTAAGGTCAACCAGTTGGTCAAGACCGGGTAGAGGGAAGTCATCTTTTGGGTAGGATAGGTTTAGGTCATGGAAGTCCATGCAAATACAGAGTCCCCCTGTTGCTTTAGTGACAGGGATAATGTTAGAAATCCAATGAGGATAATCAATGGGTAATATGAAGGAAATAGACAGAAGGTGCTGAAGTTCTTCTTTGATGAGAACGGAAATGCGAGGGTGAATTTTCCTCAGCTTTTGTTTTATGGGTTTAACTTCAGGAACAATTACGATATTGTGGACCACTATGGTGGGATCAATACCAGGCATGTCTACGTAAGGCCAAGTGAAAGTGTGATTATGATCTTAGAGAAAAGAAGTTATGGCTTCATGTTCAGTAGCATCTAAAGATTGCCTGATCTTTAGAATGTGCGGGTCATCATGAGTATGAATGCTGGTCTTGATAGTCGATTCATTCAACATGGTTTGTGTGTCAGAGGGTAATGACCAATGAATATATGAGTCTTCTACACCAAGGTAGGTGAGTATAGATTCATCATCCTGACATTGAATGACGTTAATTGAAGTTGTATCATCATCGATCATGTTAGGATGCAGGAAGGGAAGAGAGGAAGGAGCCTCGCCCTCGCGTTGGTAAGTTAAAGGCCCCAAGGAAATGGTGTTTATGAATTTTTTTTTTTAGGAGGGATAGAATCTAGATCCATCAATGCTGTCGGTGAAGGCGGTGATGAAGGTGGAGTGGGTAAAGAACGTGGAGAAGGACTGATGTGCTTGATGAGTTCAATGCGGGTTTGTTTGCTAGGTGGTTCAGGAAAGCCGATACCAGTACGTTTGTTATGTTTGCGGGTGGTACATAGAATAATGGTATGGTGGCCTTGCTCATAAAAACAAAAGCCAAAAACCTTTCACGCACATTAGTGCAGGAAGGTGTGGGAAAAATGGTGATTGGTGAGAGACTGGAAGTCAGCGGAAAATGGGTGGGTTTGTGATGGTGGTTCGGGTGTGTAAGTGGTAATATAAAGTCCCCCATAGGTGAGATTGGTATGAAGATGAGGAGGACCATAAAGGAGGCATTCTCCTATGCGGTGATCATAGCGAGGGTGTTGGTGAAGACTTCCATACTCTTGTGGAGTAAGGAATGTGTTGACACTATATAGGCGGTACTCCCCCAGAGTGCGGCATTGAAAAACACCTTCCAAGGGATCGGTGGTTGGTATGTAGGTAGATGGAATGGAGGATGTGTCAGAGGTCGATGCGGGGGTGGAGTTAACAGATTTGGAGGTTGATGGGTTAGCCGTGGAGATTTTGGCGGCGGTAGGAATTGAAGATGCATGTGCAGTGGAGGTGGCGAATGTACTGGTAAGCGGAGGCATAGGTGAAGCAGTAGTGGTTATGGAGGTAGATGCCTTAATGGGTATGAGCACATCATTAGGTTGGTAAAGCATGTTGCATGTTTTAAAAGGTGATGGATCAGTTGGGATAGTGTAGGTATGTCCTTAATGCTCAAACTTTACACAATGATGCAAAGTGGAAGGAATGCAACCCATGACATGAATCCAGGGTCTACTAAGCAACAAGTTGTATTGAAATTCCCCCTCCAAAACATTAAATAATTATGGGATAGTGCGGAGGCCCACGTGAATGTGGAGGATGACGGTGCCTAGTGTAGAGGTGATAGCATCATTGAATGAACACAACATGACCATATGTTTATGCATGTAATTTTCAGGTATGTGCATTTAAGCGGATGCGTGGGATGAAATGATATTGATACTAGCACCCCCATCGATCATTACACATCATACATGTATATCATTGATGTGGACTGAGATGAAAAGAGATGGGTCCGGGTCATCGTTTTGGTGCGGCGCGATCTCTTCCTTTGAGAATCTAAGGGAGGCTACTTGGTGAGTAGGTGAAGGTAAAGATAAAGGTGGTAATTTGGTGAAAGAGGCTACATGATGGGTTTTGATAATGGAGGCTATGGGTGTAGGGTCATTGGGTAAAACCTCAATAGGTTAAACAACCTCCATGAGAGCTTGATGATGGGATTCTGAGGTTTGGATGAGGTCATATAAGGACATTTTGAGGGGAGATTGGTGTAATTGTTTCAGCATGGTGCGATGTGTGACTCCATTAGAAATAGGGTATGTGGGGGCCGCGGATAGTGATTTTAGGTATGGGTGTAGATGGTATGTTTGGTATAGGATTGGTCGGCGAGTCAGTTTCCTTTTTTTTTCCCTTATCCTTCTGAGAACATGTAGTGACATGTATCATGTTGATTTGAGGGTAGTTATTAAATGGAGAAGGTGTAGGATGAGTGGCTATAATGACATGATGGGAAAAAACCTACTGGAGGAGAAAATCCTTGTGAGGTGATCCGAGCACAATGAAATTTAGGTGATGTGATGGGAAGTTCTTTGATTTGAACCATGTTAATTTCAAATCTTGGTGGTGGCTCTAGGAGCTGTGGGGGTGGAGATCGTGGTTGTTGAGTGGGCAGTGTGGGAATGGGTACCGGTGAAGCAGGGTCCTCATCGAGAAGGTCGTCATCATCAAAATTGGCTTTCAGAGGACACAACTGGATAAGGATGATTTTCAAGGCCTTGTAGTTCTCCACATTGTGCCCTGGCACAAATTTTAGTGTCATCAAACCATTTTGGCTTGGGTTTGAGGGGGTCATAAGGTCTGAGTGGCGGTAATGTGATAACAGAAGTCTCAAGGAGGTTAGTTAAGATTTTGGCATAGGACCCTGCTAGTGGGTTGCAATAAGAAGTGAAAGTGGGTTTGGGTGTAGGTATGACTAATTGTTGAGGAACGGTCCTTGCAGGAGGGGGAGTAGGTCAAGCTATGGTTTTGGGTGTTGGCATGATCTTGGGTATCAGTCGTGTTTTTTTAGGTAGGGGTATGGTAGATGAACGAGAAGGAGGGTGTGGGGTTATTTTGACTACCTTATTGGAGGGTAGTGAGTTTTTATCTTTGGGTTACACCTTCTTGGGTAAAGGTGATATGGGTGTATGAGGTCTAGAAGGAAAAGCGGATGGGGGGAAGAGGGTGAGTTACCCAGGGGGATAACGAAGGTGTTGTGAAGGTAGATGATGCGTCTTGTGTAGGGGGTGTGAGGGACAGAGACTAAAGTGTAGTGGGTAGTGAAGAAATAGTTGAGGGTATTGGAGGTATGGGTGGTATAGATGCTACAGGTGCGGGTGTAAGTCATGTTGGGTGCTTGGGTATGTTTGAGGTTTGTGAGGATGGGATGGGTTGTGTTTTTGGTGAAGTTTCTTGACCGTGTTGGGAGGTTGAGGTCCTAAGATAGACGGAACAGGTTCCAGTGTTATTGGCGCAACTATGGTATGAGTTCTATAGGTTTGGCTCTTTTGTTTAGGTACTGGAGTAGGTGTGGTGTTGAATTTGGAGGATGTAGCTAAATCTAGTTTAACAGGTGGATGAATAAGGCTGGTGGTTGGGGTGACCCCTAAGGTAGTAATAGGTTTAGGTGATGAAGATGATGTAGGTGTGTGTTTGGATTTAGATGTATGTTGGGTTATGGGTAAGGGTGTGTGTTGAGTTATGATGGATTTTGTGGAAGAAGTTGTGATAGAGGTGGTTGTGCTCGGTTCAATTGGTCGAAATATGTTTGGGTAGATAGTGGAGGTATCAACAAGTGACATATGCATTTGTGTTGAGACAGGAAACAAAAGGCGCCCCCAAAGTAAGACCCTATCCACATAATATAAGCAATCGGCCAAACGTGAGAACGACATGCCTGTAGGTGGCATTGATGAGGACCTAATAGTAATTCCTGTAAAATGTGTCTTAGAGATGGGGAATCAACTAGCTTTAGCTTCCGTGGGTAAGAGGGCCGAAAGTAGTTCTATAATATCTTGGGTAGCTGATGGAGAATGCTCACCAAGAGGCAAGGGTATCTCAACTGGGTCTGTGATAGGTGGAGGAGATGATGGGTGCTCCTCTATAGGTAGAGGAGGTGATGGGTGCTCCTCTGTAGGTGGAGGAGATGATGGGTGCTCCTATGTGGGTGGAGGAGGTAAACAAGTATCCTCCATGGAGTGAAGAAGTATTGTGGGTGTCGGTTCTCTAGGTGGAGAAGCCAAAGGTGAAATGGTCTCGATGTTAGCGGAAGGCTCCTCCATAGGTGAGGAAGGAGGTGAAAGGTGTTCCTTTGTGGGTGGAGGAATAAGTGAGGTGGGTTCCAATGCAGAAGGAGGATTTCAAGCTAGAATCTCCTCTATGGAAGGAATATGGGGTAATTGGGAAGCAATAGGTGTGTCACTAAAAATAGCATGGACCTCGTGGGTATGGCTATCGTGAGTTGAGGTCTCACTGGTTTGATCATACGAAGGGGAATGATTGGGAAAGGGTTTCTTGAAGATGTGTATATTTTTATTGGCATGTGCGTTAGGATTATCCACGGTTAACTCACCTTTCTCGAGCATTTCTTGGAAAATATTTTTGAAAGTGATGCAATTTCCATCACTGTGACCCTTTACTCGATGATAGTTACAAAAATCGTGTTCTTTATACCATGTGGGCATAGGGAGAGCAGGGTCAAGAACTAGTGTGTGGTTTTATAGGCAGATATAGTGATGGCCCCAGCTTTGATAAGATTTTCTAAGATAGAAGAGTAAGGCTCCCTAATTGGGATGTATTTCCACTATTCTCGTCTGAATTAAAAAGTCTAGACTGGGTGAGATATTAGATTAGGGGGTAGCCTGATTTGACAGATGAGCTAGGCTGACCTTGAGTACCACTACGTTAGCGGTCCCCTTAGCCTTTGAATAATTACTCTTTGGTTTGGAAGAGGATGAGGTATCATTCGAATTGAATGCCAAATTCTTATTGCGTAATTGGATTTTCTTCTCTTTGATGGCCTGAATCTCTAATTTTTGGGCCATGGTGAATGCTTTCGTCGAATGTTCGGAAGGTTAGGACCTGCAGGGTTGGTGATATATGACTAGCACAAGCCCGTGTGAAGATCTCGATGAGTTTTGTTTTTGGCAGTTGATAAGGTGAGTTAATTGATTAGGCTATGCCAGCGAGTGACAAAATCTACAATAGATTCATCCTCATACTAATGCGTGGAGTATAGGTCAGTCATGGTAACCTTCTTGATGATATTGATGGAGAAGTGTTCCTAGAAGGGTTGGGCTACTTAATTAAATGAAAATATAGAGTTTCTAGGTAACCCACTATACCAATCTAACGCAAGTCTAGTCAGAGACATGGGAAAGGTCCTCAAGAGCAAAGCATCATCGTGAGCAATTAGATAGCACCTATGTTTGAATGATCATGCAAATGCCGATACGGGTCTTCCTTTCTATTGAAACGGCTAAATTTAGGCATCTCCAAATGCACGGGGTATGGACAAATTGGAATGGATGGGTGGATGGGTTTGTTGCAAATTTCGTGATAGGTGAGAGTGTTTCGGGAGCCAAAAACTAATGCCTCCAATGTCTGCATCTTATCCATCATCATTTTGATCAGGTCATTAGTAGGTTGCGATTATTGGGTGCCTCCTGTAGCATGAGAGGGTTGGTTTTAGGCATATAACGGGGGTGGCACTCCATTATATCGCACTTCCGTGTAGGTTGGTTGAGAAGAAGGCAGTGAAATAGGGGGTATGTACCCAAAGTGAATAATAGGTGAAACAAGAGGCTGCTAATAGTATGCACATATGGAGGTGGAAGGGTCGTGGTAACCCTAGTGGAAATGGAGGCTAACGATTATGGAATAGAAAGGACCACGTTCTAAAAAGGGGTAGGGGTCACCGAAATCGAAGGTGGTAGTGTAGCTACGGGTATATTCAGGACATAAGAGGTGGATGATGTTGCATTTTGAGTGGTTATCAAAGGTATGGTGGATGTGGTGGGTGTAATGGAGGTAACAGACATGGACAGTCATAGCAGGTATAGGACCTAACTGTGAAATGACTTGGGGGTAAAGTAGATGCAGGTAGCATGAAGCCAGATGGCACTGATGCAGGAGTGGGAAAGAGAGCCGGGGGGATAGATATGGGCATGCCATATATCAACTGACTCTGAGGCATCTCGAGTGGACAGGTGGGCAAGATAAAACTGCAAGGTGGTAGGGTTATGGTCAAGGAGTCGTGCGAAATCCTCATCTCCGGTAGCAATAGTGATAGGTTGGATAGGATCCATGGTGGGTGATAAAATGGAAGGTGGTGAAGGACTAGGTGGGAGCGGTTGACTACTGGCGTGGAATACGAGTGCGCTTATTTTTCTTCAAGTCAGCACCATGTGAACAGGTACTGATCGGGTTGGGTCGCTTCTCTGTAAATGACATAGAAAAACTACAGGAGCAGGTGCAACAAGTGGTAAAAAGTGGATTAGGTACCAAATGTCAGCTGGAAAATGACACAGGATAATCTGATTCCGGTTAGGGTAAATTGACACTGATCATAGGTAATCTACGGCCGGTCACAGTGGAAAGGGGACAGTGAGTCAAAAAAAAGGTATAAGGTCAAATCTGATAGGTATTCCGAATACTGATGAGATTTACAAGGTCAATGGGAATGATAGTAGTGATAGGGGCTCTGAAAAGTTGAAGGAGATAAATAAATGTCCTTTTGGGTAGGTTAATAAAAAGAACCTAGAACCAACACTAGTTGGGTATAGCCGATAACGGTCGCTGGACTGACGTCATTGTGAAATTGGGTGATGAAATAAAAGTGGTTGCGAATTAAAATATGATGGGGAATCAAACCCATAATTCTGAGAATCGCTGAGAATATGGTCCAGGACACTCGTCAAAATACACCAACTATGATGAGGAGCATGCGAGGAGAAACAAAAATAAATGAAGAACGTGACCTCTCACCTCAAAACGCAAGCCAAACAAAAACACTAAAAAATGCGATCCTAAGAGTGCCTTTTCTATTATGTTTGTTTAGCTTAATCTATTTAAGGACTGACACATGAACTGTAAAATAGATTTTTTTGGTGAGGATGTCTTTCTATGACAAAGGAGATCTACAAGGTTACCTTTTAGGTTTGTTATGGTGGGGGCGGGCCTTTCTTTGAAGTATGACTCGACAGAGTAGCGAGTTGGGTGCCCACTGTATCGTGATAGTGTGATCACCTACTGCTTCTTCCAGGTAGGATGTTGTTTAAGAATGTGTGTATTTTGAATTTTTGTGAGGTTTGGTAAGGCTCAGAGAAAGAGAAAAGGAAAGAAATGCTTTTATACGATTCGTTTGTCAACCATCAGCTGGGCATGACTTCCAGGTATAGGTTGCCCTCAATTAATGTGAGTTAATGCAATAAATGAATGGAATGCACTTATTTTAAGCCCAAAAAAATATGAAGTTGGAAGACACAAATAGATGAAGAGAAAGAGGGATGCTCTTTCACTAAAATCAGAAAAAAAAAAAAAGAAATGGTTCTTCTTAAGTACACCAAAAGAAAGGTTTCTTTTAGAGCAAATAGAAAGAAAAATAATGTTACCAAGGAAGAAAATTAATGTGTATACCTTTCAGAAGGGAAAAAATCACACAACTTTTCCTAGGAATGAATAAAATGCAAGGAACCCCGGATGGGTCCCACCAGGCGTGCAAAAATGTTTCACCTGATTGTTAGAAGTTTCTTTGAAATATTGGCGAAACAGATAGGGTAATGGGCATAGGAGGAATACCTGTTGAAATGTTGGTCATTAGGTTGTTGTGCATATGATTTTTAAATCCACAGATAACCATGAGAGCTTCCTTTTGGCTAGGAGGAACTACTTATAATGGAGAGTAAGACCATGAGAAAGAGTTAAAAAATATGTGTAGTGAACTGCCTAGCATGTGCTAGATACAGGAAGTGTGATAATTCCTAGACGGCTGTCAGTCCACTATTTAAAACAATTTCATATGGGTAATAAAGTAAATTCTATTGTAATTAAAATCATTCGGGTATCTCATTTAAAACACAATAAGAATGATCTAATCTAACATGCTAAGTAAAAATAAGATCCGAACGTCAAGTAACTAGTTATGTGTTTTTGTAGGTCTAATAGAGGTCTTAGGCAGGTCACAGGTGAGTAAGGGTGATATGGGAATAGGTGGGTAATTCATTATTTTGGGCTGTATTGGTGAATACAGAGACCGATGCTGGTTAAGGGTTACTGATGCCGGTTGCGGAGAACCGATGTCAGTTACTGTGGAAAATTGGGAATGCCACAGAATTAGCTTTGGATCTCCCTTGTCATTGTACAAAGGACTTGGTTGGTCAGAATCGAGGTATTAGGTGGTTTGGGTGGGATTTGGTGAAGTATTAATAGGGATAAGGAGGGGTGAGTGTTAATGGAGGTCAGTGGATGGCTAAGAGAACAAAAGGATGAAAATACAATGATGAAATGAATGAACTAGATGAGTATAATGTTCTACTTACTTGGAATCTGGTTCTGGATGTCTATGAGTGAGGAAGGAAGGTGTTGGTAAGAGGTTGAAGGCTGCAGAGGATCACCAAATATTGTGGAGCTCTTGCATGTGCTGCATGTGCTCTCCTTCTTACCCAATTGGATCAAATCTTTGTTGGGCTGAGTGTTGGATGGTTGTTGGTTGGATGTTGGATGTGTGTACAAGAGAAAATGTTTGATCTCCTTCCTTGCATGAGTGCTCTCTTTAAAACTTTTTCTCAAAAGATGTGATATCTCTTAGGAATGTGCCAATGTTTCCAAACCTCAAAAATAAGGTTGCTTTAGGAGTTAAAAGGTGACCGTGGTTCTGGCTTAACTGGAGACGGTTATAGGTAACCGGTGTCGGTCAAGGCGGGATTTTTTAGGTTTACTAAACTAGGGAGATCCTCTTGATTTTTTGGGATATTGTATCGTTAACCCATGGATTAGACTGGAAGATTCTTGTAATCATGTGGGAATGTGGTTAGAGGGAATGTAGGCATTTATTTTTAGGGGTTGGGTAAGACTTAGTTAGTTATGGCAACTTACTAAGAATATGTCTTAGGGTGAGATGGCTTGATGAGGTGTCTAGGTGAGGTGTATGTGTGGACATAATTTAAATTAAGATATTTAAATAATAAATATTGTGAGGATAATGAATTAATTTGATTAAATTTATTAAATTAATATTAGTGGGGTGAAAGGGGCCATGGCTTGGTGAATGTGATGAAGGTGTTTATTTGTCGAGAGACCAAAGGGGAGTGTGACCTAATTTTAGTGTCTACAGTATTGAGCATTATAGTAATTTCCTAGATCTTGTGATACAATATGAGGTTTAGCAGAAAGTATCTAAACTATGGATGAGAACCAAAATGAGCATCCTATAAGGGTATTAAATGAAGAGTGTATTCTTGCAATTGGAATTCTATCATGTGTGATAGTTTGAACATGTATTTCCCTTCTGGACACAAATGTAGAGAAGCCTTGGAATGTAGGCATTGTATGTTATATTCATTTATTAGTGAGAGGTTGAGTTCAACATGCCAAAGTGAATGGAGTTTGATGGCCATGTACAAACAAGAACTATTGAATCTCCTCTTCGTATGTACCTATATTTAGAATTGATGATAAAAAAGACAATGATTGGGCTAATGATTTGAGAGATCTAGAAATAAAAACGTCACCAATTTCTTTGTAAGATATGTGGCTATTTAAGTAAGATCTAGTGTAACCATGTTTAGAAAGGAGGAAACATTTGTAGATTATATCAACAAAGAGGAAAGAGCATCAATATTGATCAAACTATATAGTATGATCATGGGAAGGTTTAGATTACAGGGATTTGTAGACACAAGACCTAGTAACATAGAATTCATACCTTGTTACTTCAATTCCTATCCATTTTTGTAAGTATAATGTGCTAATCTCAAAGATGGTGTTGAAGGCATTTGGCGATGGAGGAAATGTTTTGTGGGAAACTTATGGTGTGTCCCATGTATTTTAACTACTCTCCACATGCCTAACTAACTTGAAAAATTGGGTTTACATGGGTGATCATATTTCTTCCACTTAGTTTAAGGACTTCAGAATGTAGGGTTGATGTTTGGGGTCCATCTTATTCCAAAAGGAGGAAAAAATCCCGTTATTTTCATATTTTCATTTTTTGTAAGTGTACAAGCCTTCAAAAAATCATGTTTTCATGTTGGGATAGTTTTTTAGATAGATAGAGTATGTGTGGAACATGAACAAAAGATATATCCTCTTTAGAAACATATTATGTATAAGCACAAGGCATGATATGATATTTCTATGCAACATGAAGGTTTTTTTTTGGTAAAGAGGAAAGGAAAATGGAGGAGAAGGGTAATGCATATTATGTGTATAGGGGATGTGGGGGAGATCATTTTTTTTCTCAAGTCAGTGGGTGGAATCAATAGAGTGCACACTGTGGGAGGATTCTCGGAAGGATGGCCCATATTAGTTTCTTTAGAATTATGGAAAATGGGTTGAAAGAATGAAGTTTTGCAGGAACACATTTGTAAACTATGATTAATATGTTAACTTTGAAGGAAGGAGATAATGTGTGGTGTTTTGAAAGTTGGCCTCCATATACTCAAGTAGAAAACAAATAAAGGAAGGCACAAAAGGGCAGGTGGCAAGTAGTTAGAATTTGGTGGGTACAACTGCAAAATTTTTTTTTTAGATGTGGTAACATATTTTTTGTGTGTCAATAGTGTGGGGACATATATATACTAATTTATTTGTTTATTAGTTTCTTCTTGAAAGAAAAACTTCAAATATGATGACACTATACAAAAATTATAATGTCATTTATCAAAAAGGAAATCTATCTCTTATCCAATAATGAGATACAAATTATTATTATAAAAATAATTCAATCTACCTAAGGTAACTTTTGTTTAATAACATGATATATATTATGTTTTATTTCTGCCACACTAATGAAGTTAGACAATAAATTTTGGATATTGGCGCTTAGCCAAATTTTGGCTCCATCATCCCTTACCTATCCAAAAAAAGGCATGCATAAGAAATTCTCCCTGGCCTCATAGAGGGTTTAATTATGTCTCCTCCTAAAAATAAAAAAAATCCTAAAGGGAACTATTATATCAAGTCGATGGTTTCTTTCGTAATTTTAGATACAAGTCAGGATATTTCATTTCCTCATTGTTAGTAAAGAGACTTGGTTAATCTTTTCTTTTGGATTATTTTAATATGAGGGAGGAGGGGGATGGGATTTTATTGTGGTTAATGGATGAGTTTCTGAACTTCAAAGAGGGGATTGTGGAAAATGTTATGTGGAGCTTGGAGTGAGACATTTTTGGCATGGATGCTAATGTAATTTTTATCATAAATTCTCTATCATCATTTAGTGTTTTAGAGGATAATTCTATGTAGAGCGGCTCAATGTATTCAATGGAAAGCAGTATCACTCATTGTATAATGCATACAACATCAAATCAAATAAATATAGGGTGTCAATGTGTTTGTAAAGGTGATAACCACTTGGGTTATCTGAATAATTCATCTGATGAGGAGCTTCTGCCGACTTCAACATGGATGAAAGTATGGCATCATATGAGGTTATTAGGGATTCCATTTATCCATTGATAAAAAATACACATGTGGATGGTGTAGATGATCAGTTCAAGGTCATTGATACAAGGTTATATATGGATAGACATGATCTGACATGCTATCAGAAAGTGCTCCAATTTATAACAAGGTATATGCCTTTCAACGTAAAGATATGAAAGTGGATTTGAATCAAGATACTATAAATTACAAGTTGTGTTCACAAATAATGTTGAGTGTATATGTAATTACTTTTCCCAAGGATCAAAATGAAAAATTTTATACAACACATTAAAAATTACAAACAAGTAGATCATCTTTCAATAAGATGCAGCTACGACTATACTTAAGCTCTCACAATTTCTTTAGTAGTTTTAACTTTTCTAACAATGCTTTAGTGTCAATGGGCTTCTAAATCTACTTATATAATGGGAAGATATTTTTATCAAATAAATATCAAAGTTGCAAATGACCTTACCTAGATGATTTTAAATAGCATACAATGCCATCCAATTCCCTTCTCAATCTCAAAGCATTATGTAGAAAGGGTAGGTTGAAAGATGTGCTACACACTTTATTTATTGCAAACAACTCTCCTATAGACTCTTCTACATATGAATTCATTTATTATAGGTTTTTTTTAGTATTTTATTTAACGAAACAACCCAAGGCTCACTGACACATCACCCAGGAAAACCTGAGCACTCACCCAAATTGCATAAGGGTACCAGATCTCTCTTTTATTGAAGCTTTGTTAAGGAGTTAGCATGATAAGTTCATACATATATATATTCCATATCCATAATAACAATTCAAGGAAAAACCATAAACAAATATAGTTCATGACCATATGTAAGGATAACTTATACAAGAATCAAGATTAGGTTTACTGTATAAGAACCAGTCATAGATATGTCAACAACCAATATCCAACCACAAATATCCATTGTATTAATTGCTATAAAACACAATAGCTAAATACATACATAATAGAGTCACCATGATTCATGCGTGTCTATAACCGACATCATAACACTAACCACAAGTTTTGTCTCAAGATCCCTAAACCGTGCAAATCAATACATATATATAGGTACTGGGGACTTTCCCTTCACTACTCATTTATCCTCAAAATAGGCTACATGCTAATAATATCCATACACCCTTACATGATAAATACAAAAGCATGCAATAGCTCTATTAATAGACTATCTAATAATATCAAGTATAAATCTAATCCTATTAATAGCTCAAAACTACGCATGTCATTTGATCTTCCACTTATCCAAAATAACCTTACCTCACTTATAAGTCTTTATTCTGATGTGTTCCCCGCACTCAAAATATATATTTAGCCACATCATGTAAAACAAATAAGTCTTGATATCACGCTTTTTCATGTTTTTACTATACTTCCGCTCGTACCTACACGCCCTATGTTCATGCTCCCAATCCTTATGCACCTTCAACACTTAGGCTATAATTCATCAACCCAAAATTACCCCACACTTTCTTCATTTGCTTCCCCGGAAATGGGTAACCATGACTTATCTCCCCATGAATAAATAATGAGGAAGAAATGAATAACTTTACACAAAGAATGAAAGAATACTTGGGCAATCTATCCCTCTGTAGGTAGAATTAACTCTGGATATTCACTCTTTATCTCTGCTTCTAACTCATTCCAATCACTGAGTGGCTTATTAGTTTTGTCTAGGATGTCTACAAGTACTCCATCCATCTCATCTAAAGTTATGTTCTCACCTTCATTCTACAATAATTTGAGAACATTCGCTAGGCTTGAGACCATCCCTTCCATTACATCCATTCACTGCGCTATGAGTTTTTCAATCTCCTTGATCCTTTCTTTGTGAGGGTCTTGGGCTGCTACAAGTGTATCATGATTCTTTTCTACCAAAGTGAGTCTCTCCTCACGACCAAGTGTCTCATTCTTCATTTCCTTAAGGACCTCATTCTCCTTTACCAAGGTCCTTGTCCTAATTATGATTTTAGGATCCACGCATATCTTTAATACCCAATATTCCTTTTTCAATTCATCCTTCAATGCCTGGTAGTATAGATTCATACCCATTTATCTTGAATGTAATTGTGGGCTTTTCTTTCTCTACCATGGTCGCAACATCCTTTGGTTTCAGCATGTTCATTGGACCTTCATCCATCAACATATGAACTAGGGTGTGTAATTAATGCATTGTAGATGGAAACTTCTTCGGCACTTTATCTTCTAGATCTAGCCTTTCCTTCAATATTTCATCATATATTTGTTCCACCATACTCAGCACTATAGCCGCCTTCACCTCAGCTGTATCCTTTTCCTCTGTCAGGTGCTTGATCTTGGTGTCTTTATCTTTCCTATCTTCTAATAAAGCATAATAATTTTCCTCTTTATCTATGTTTGTGCGCACAACCTCTACAAATACCTTTATCAATGCATTAATCACCTACTCATCTGACATCTGAGTCAGTTTAACCGTCACATGGCATGCATATGTGGTGCTTTCTTCATTATTTGAGAGACACATGATTCTTCACACACGTCAAAATTAAGCTCATCCATGTGAGTCTGCATATTCCATGATAGTTACTTATGTGTTCGCATGGTCACGATTTCTAAATCCATTAACTCACATCCATAAAGGTCCTTGGGTTCCAAAGTACTTTGGAACCTAGAGCGTATAATTTTGGTTGGGTGATTGACATACCCAACTATAGGAGTTTCATACACTCCTTCATCCTTCTCCTTCCCAAGTAAATTACCTTTGGGAATGTGTACACCCATATCAATAACTAACCCTTAACCTTTTTGTGTAGCAGGAGGCACACCAGATGGTTCGCCCTTATCTATATCTATCTCTATATCAGTGACGCCACTCTCTATCTCCCACTCTTTTAACTCCTTTGTAACATGTTTACAATCCTTCCTCCCGAGGTTTATCTACATCATCAGTGTTAATCTGATTCTTCAATGTGATGTTATTTGATTTCCTACCCTCATCATTCTTAGTAGGGATGTACCTACACCTTTTCCTTACTAGCTCTACCTTGATAGGAGAAGTCCTAGGTGACTTCTTTAGGGGTTGTGATGGACCTGTGCCCTGAGTGTTTTTTCTCCCCAACACTCTCCTATATTCCTATTCCCCAAAACCTTATCCTAAACCTATCTCTACTGCACCTGTCGCCATTCCCACTTCCTCATCTTCCTTCTACAATGGAGGGGTTTTATTGAGTGCACTTCTCTCTCATACAATGAGCTATCTCCTACTACCATGATCCAATCCATCACTATCTTCACTCAGTTTCTCCTCTTCTTCTTCTTCTTCATCATGGGGCAAAGTATCCTCTTCATCTTGCAGTGTGTCCATAGTATGTTTTCCCTTGGGAAACTCAAGGATTTTTAATTCATTCTCAACATATTTCCCATTCTCCAATTTATGCTTAAGGTAGATATATACCTTACCCACTCTAGCCTTCCCAATTGCTAGGCCCATAGAATTGATATGAATATCATCTGAAATTAACTTCTCAATATACACATACTTACCCAGGTAGACATATGTCTTCCAGATTGTATAATAGTCACAATCCACCTTGTCTACTTTGAATAGTAACCTTTGTGCATTTGAAAATATGTGCACTAATGTTTGGAAATAATGTGTAGTGAAGGCATATGGGATCTTACACCAAGGGCTCCACTTCCCATTCTTCATGCCAAAATTCCCTATGCAAAAATTTTGGTAAACAGTAAATTGAACTTGTATGTCCAATAGCGAAGGAAGATCCTTAGGTATTTTCCATTATTATTCAAACGCATTGCGTAGGTGCTCATACCATAGTTTTGTCATTTACTTGTATGGTCCTCTGATGGATCCATCACATGTATACTTTGTAAATATTTCTGCAAGGAATATTTTTTCCTCGTGATATTTCCGAATCATATATTTTGGCCAATTAGGCATTGTAGTCTCCACAAACACAATAGACAGAAGGATCGTGCCAAAACTTATCTTATCCCCCTGGTGTGCCTCTACAAAAATATTCTCAGCAATCAAGTTAGCAAAACTATAGAAAAATCCTTTTGTCATCTTCTTAAAAATGTACAACCATGATTTGTTTACTTGAGACAAATGATCCTTGTTCAACTTGGTGAGGAGGTGTACCGCCATCTGAATAACAGGATATTTATACAACTTAGGAATATCCATTTCATGCCCTCCCTTCATGTAACCTAGCATTTTTTGTATCGCCTATATGCCCTCCTTAACTCACTTTTCAACTCACTCGGACACTTATTCTTCACAATCATAATGTAAAAATGATTCCACAACCACGCCTTTAATAATGCTTGTAAAATTTTATGCATTTATTACTCTATACCTACCCCCGTACTCAACATTAAATGATTTTTTTATTTTTTCCATGCTGATTTTTATTCACCTCAGTTGTAACCTTCTGGAGCGCCCACTACTTCTTAGCCACAGACGTCCTTTCACACACCTTCTTGTGCTAAAGTACCTATCCATTACACCTCTCACTAAGTAGTTTCCCATGCTACAACCTACCTTGTGTTACACTGTATGCCCATTCATCCACAAGTGGTCTTTACTTATTATAAAAAAAGTTGTATCCACACCTTTACTTCAAGCACCTGCAATCTCCCTATGAATACACAATTTCTAGAAAATGTTCAATCTTGGCCAAATTTATCCTATTGTACTCTATCCCAAATTAAAATTATGCACAATCGTCTTTGCATGAATTCAATAGATAGTAATTAGCTTCTGAAATGCAAGCACGCTTATTACACAAAACAATGAGCTAAATTGAAAAAACATAACAATGATGAAAGGAAACACATATAAAGGAATGCATTAAAATAAATCTAATCTAATGGCAATATTTCCTTATTACAAACACAAAGAAGACTTATTTATAGTAAGGCTTCAACCTATTCCCATTAAAGTAATCAAGTAACCGTGTCCCATCTAGTGCCTATATTTAGCAAGCACCTGAATCAAGTATATAAGTCACAACATATGGTCCCAACCAATGCACTTTGAGCTTTCGAGGGTGGTTCAAGAACTTGGATTCATAAAGAATAAACTTCTGTCCAACTTTAATATTTTTTATACTTAATATGCCTATCATGTCATGCCTTAAGCCATGCCTTTTCTATCTTTTAACTCCATCTATAAATGGCACACCTTTCATCCAATTGCATCAGTTTATCAATGCATTATTCAAGTTCTTTCTCATCAGCTAGACCTCCTACGTGCTTGATACATAGAGAAGGTAGCATGAATTCTATTAGTAAAATATCCTTCACACCAAACACTAAGTGAAAGGTTGTGGCTTTGTTCAACCTCTTTTAGGCTATCCCAAAGTACAACAGAGCCTTTATTATCCCATTATTTCCTTCCAACATCACAAATATTCATGAATGTATGTCCCAATATCTTATTGAAAGCCTCAATAGTTCCATTTTCCTATGGGTGATAGGGTATTGTTTTATGGTGTGCCACCATAAATTCTACCAATAGTATCCTGATGGCCTCATTAAGAAAATGAGTTCCCCTATCACTTGTTATAATTAATGGACATCCATACTTGTTGATAATTTTCTCCCATAGAATCCTTGCTTCTATAGTTGTCGTAAAATCCTTTGCAGGTGTTTCTTCTACCCACATTGCAAAATAATCTGTATAAGTTATAATGTAGTACGATTCAGTCATGCGCTCTAGAGGTTTTTAAGACCCACAAAGCCAATCACCCACTTTTCAAAAGGTTATGCACTAAAAATAGGCCTCAAAGGCATTTCATATCTATGCCCAGGCTTTCCAAGGTAGTGAAAATGGTCACATGCCTTACAATATTGTTTAGAATCCTTATACAATGTTTCCCACCATAGGCTAGCCAATAAACTCTTACGTGTGGTAGTATCTCTTGCCTAATTTCCACTTGCAATAACACCATGAGCTTCCTCCATAATAGCTTTGAGCTCATGCTCAAGCACACACCGGTACAAAAATCCATCCCGACCTAACTTGTATAAATATCCACTAATCAACATGTAAGGAACGTCACGTGTGGAAAGTTTTTTCTTCTCTAAAATCTTCATCCCTTTAGGAGCCACAATAATACACAACAATATAATAATATCTTCTAAATCTGATTGCACGCCATTCAATCTAAATAATTGTGCATTTGGCATTGTATCTTTAATTCTCTGCTCATCCTCACCTAAATTAATCCTTGATAAATCATCTGGTCCAGAATTGCTCTTTCTTGGCTTAACCACCACTATAAAGTTAAATTCCTGCAACAACAGAATTTAACGACATATGTGCCCCTGCAAATCGTGCTTTTTCACCAAGTTCTTCAATTCCATATGATTTTTATATAATATAAAAGGATTTTCCAGCAAGTATTGTCTAAACTTATGGAGTGCGTAAATCATGAACAAGGCCTCACGCTCTGTAGTTGTATAATTCTATTCAGTTGGGGTCAAATTCCTGCTTGCAAAACAAATAGGGTGATCAACAATACCTTCTCTAGGTTGTGCTAATACTACACCAATGGCCATTCCAAAGGAATCCACATGCACATGGAATGGTTTGGTCCATGAAGGAAAGCTTAGAATAGGCACTATAGTAATCATTTCCTTCAATGTTCCAAACACACGTTGTTGCGCTTCACCCCAATGGAAATTATCCTTTCTCTTCAACAATTCCTCCAAGGGCACAAAAATCATAGCATAGCATTTGATAAACTTCATGTAATAACATGTGTGCCCTAAGAAGCCACACACCTCACTCTGGTTCGTAGGTTCTTCTAAGCCAAAAATAACAACAACCTTATCACGGTCTACCAACAAGCCTTATTTTTACATATAATATGTCCCAACAAAGTCCCTAAATGTGTAGCAAAACTGCACTTATTAATGTTTAAGGAGATTCTCAACTATTGGTACCTCTCAAACATAAGTCTTAAATTTTTACGATGATCTTTTACTAGCCCGTAAATTTTCCAATCATCCAAGTAAACCTACAAAATATTTTGAATGAAATTATGGAATTCTTACACAACAAAGTGTGAAAATATTGTAGGCACATTCTTTAATCCAAAAGGCATAGGTATGTATGTAAAACTTCCCCACTTAGTGGTGAAATTTTTCTTCTCTTGATCCTCTTTAGCAATCCTCAGCTAATCATATCCAAAAAATTCATCAGTGAAGGAGTAGCTCTCGCACCCTACAACAACTTCTACAATCTCTTCAGTAAAAGTTGTGGGAAGGGGATCTATTACACATGCAACATTCAACTCCCTATATTCCACACATATTCTTATCCTTCCATATTTATTTATACTTATCACCATAGGGATAACCCATTCTGACTCCTCTATGGGCTCAATGATTCTAGATTTTAACATTTTATCAATTTCCTCCTTTACCTTGACGTGCAAATAAGGATTCATCCTGGAAGGCCTCTTCCTAACTGGGTTTGCACCTTCCTTTAGTTTGATCCTCATCTCACCCAAAGAGTGACATATCCCTTTCAATTCATAATATCCTCTACGAAATAAGTCCTAGAAGTCATGTAGTTTCTCAATGATTTTTGCAACCTCTTATTCAGACTAGTAATCACCAATTATGGCCTCCTTAGGTTTAACATCTGTCCCAATATTGAAATTATTCATTTTCATAGGCTCATGATACATGTTCGCCTTCTCATCTGCACTTTCCAATACCTTGCGCATACCCTCAGTCTGATTAATATCCCAATTCTCCAATTCTTCATCATCAATCATGTAGACCATCTTACCTTTTTCATTTTCTAGGCAGGCACGCCCAAAATGTTCTTCATCTGTCTCTTCTTCTTCAAAGCGTGCCTCCAACTTTAACTCACCTAGTAACTCCTAAATAATTTCCTCAACCTTTGCACTATCTCCCATTGTCAAGAACTTCATAACCTATAATGCCTCATTCACTAGAGGTTTAGTAGAAAAATAGTCAAATGTATGAATCATATATGTAGTCAGTTCTTGGAAATTACCTTTTTCTCAATTCAAATCCACATAGACATGCCATGCACATGCACAAAATCACAATGTTAAGTAGAAATATTGCACCCACAGTGAATGTGGTAAGGCCTCTTTCCCCTCTATCCAAAGCCTCTCATACTTATGAACATGGTGTGAAGCGGAATCCTTCCAATGGAATTCACTTGTCTTGGTAGACACATTGCTTCGAAGAAATATGGCAGAGAAGATGATTCTCACTTCTCGCCACTCTAAAAGACCACCTTTGTGTATAATCTACCAGCACATTGTTGTCCCATATAAGGTATATACCAACATATTCCTTATTTCTAATTGGTCTGCCCACTGGGCCTCCGTAGCATGCAGAAACAATTCATGATTTCCTTTCCCCTTGTACCTTGATACCTAGATTCTACCCAAATTCCTAACACAATGCAACCTACCTACATGCGTAACTGCACTCTTCATCTTGCACCCAATCATTTCATAATTCCCATGCACCTAGTTGTCACAAGTAACATTGTTTGTATCACTCATAGATTATACATCATCATTTTTAATAACTCCTTCCTTTGATGGCTCAATTAATTTAGGATCTCTAATGGCGTGCACATAAATTTTGTTCAAATCATCTTCACTCAAAGGGTCTACATAAGGTGCAACTTTTCCATCCGTCAAAGGAATGATCACATGCTCTCTTTTTTTCTCAAAACTAATGTAACCTTTATTAAATTACAAATCAACATTATTTTCATAACACCAAGAGCATCCACGAAATTTTGGAAAGTTATTTGATTCGGCAAGCACCAAGACTTTAAAATCCCCAATAAACTTGGTCCCTTGTATAGTAATAGTCGCATCCTTCAAGACTCCAATAGGCATGGATTTAGTAAGGTTCGCCATATACAACACATTCGAAGATGGATGTAATGGTTTCCTCCCCCATATGGTTTCATGCGTCTAAGGTGATTACATTCACTTTTACGCCCGTATCAATCAAAATGTTACTCAACAACCATCCATCAACAACAACATTCAAAGTGATCTCTTTATCATAATCTAGACTATGAGGAGGTAAGTTAGCATGTGAAATTTATCTCTCACACTCAACTCCAACATGCGACATCTTCCCCCTTAGTCATTTCACTAGCAAAGGAATGCTTTTTTCTTAACATAGCAACTTAAAAAACTCCTTCGAGTCATCAACATCTTTATGAGGTATCTTAACTACTTTTGCATGTTCTACTTTCAGTGATTTATCCTTCAAGCATTGTATCTCACCCTGCAAATTCCAAATGACCTCCATAGTCTCTTGATATAATTCCTTTTGATGGGAAACATCTGGATACTTTGCATGCAATACCTCCTATTTTGTAATAACACATTTTTGCTACAAAGTCTCATGTGTGTGCAACCTCAGTGCATGTAATAATCATCATAGGTATTACCTCTGGGTCAGGAGCTAAGTTTAGCATCCACTAATATTCCACAAAGTGTTGTACTCTAACCAACCCCGCACCTTTATGGGTAAGTGCACAAAGTTGGGGGGCCAAAAAGTGGACAAAAACATGAAAATAGACAAAACATGTACGCGTTTTGGTAAAACATGCTCACGTTTTTTTTTTTTGGTTTGGTAATTACCGAACCTATAACATGTACATGTTTTAAAGAATCCAAAATTCATATGCATTTTAGAGAAGGAAAAACGCGTATGCGTTTTAGAGAATCGAAAATGCATACACGTTTTTCATAGTATGGAGTATGTATGTGTATTTGGGTGTCTTATACTTAAGATTTTTTTGTTTAAGTATAAGAATAATAAAAGTATAAGAAATAATAAAATAAATTATTATACTTTAAATTTATTTTAGTAAATATAAGAAATTAGGGTCACTCTGCACCTGATGTAGGTGGTCTCGTAGCTCCAACAGTTATAATCTAGAAGATAGTTTTTCAAAATATAATATGGTCAGTACTTACTCATTTTCAGTATTTTAACAAAGGATCTAAAACTTTCAGGGCATATATATTGTAGTTCATCTTTGTTTTGGGAAATAATATAGTTGTTTTTAAGGGTTTTTGACCTTATAAACTATATTTTGGCCCTACCACTGCCTAAATTGGTACCAATTTTTAAATTTGGTCCATAATTCACTTTAGTGACCATGAATTAACTCTATGCTGCTTGTTTACTTCTTACTAAAATGAGATCCTCACTTTGTAGATAGAGGATTATTCCCTTAATGGGATTCCTTTCCTATTACCAAAATGATGTGATTGTAATGTGCCTCCTCTTTAAGGAGTGATAACACTACTAGGTTTTGAATGAGTTTTTACGAATAGTACCAAGTGAATTGCATCAAGTGAACTTAGATGATTGCTCATTCTTAGAAACATGGTGTTGCATATAAAGATAATCCACTCACCTTTCCTAGCTCTAAAAACATCCTTTCATGGAATCAAATTCATGATTCTCATTCATTTTTTTTCTCATATGTCTCTTATGGAGAGAAAATATGCCTTAATAATCCACACATGATAGTCCTTGATACCTCGGTGACATGACTAGCTCATTTTAGCTTGTTCTGAAGGGTGTTCAATTAGCTCCAGAATGGCCAAAAATGCCTTTTTAGGCCTTTAGAGGAAGTAGTATCTCATCAAAACTAAATGAATTGACCAATCACCTTAAATACTATTCCCTACACACTGAAACACGCTGAATGATCTTATTAGTACTTTCCTTTTGGTGAGGGTTTATGATTTATGGTTTAGTGCTTAGGGCTCAAGGTTTATAGTTTAGGGTTTATGGTTTAGGGTTTAAGGATCATAGTTCAGATTTTAGGGTTTATGGTATAGGGCTCATGGATTAGGGTTCATGTTTTAGGGTTTATACTTTAGGGTTTAGAGTTTAGGGTTTATGGATTAGGGTTAAGGGTTGAGGGTTTAAAATTTAGGGTTTAGGGTTTAGGGCTCAAGGTTCAAGGTTTAGGGTTTATGGATCAGGGTTGAGGGTTTAGGGTTTATGGCTCAAGGTTTAGGGTTTAGGGTTTAGGGATCAAGTTGAGGTTTAGGGTTTAGGGTTGAGAGTTGAGGGTTAAGGGTTTAGGGCCCAGGGTTTAGTTTTTAAGGTTTATGGTTGAGGGTTTATGTTTGAGGGTCTACATTTAAGAGTTCCGGGTTTAGTGTTTTGGCTTAGGGCTTAGGGATTAGGGCCTAGGGCTTAGGGCTTAGGGTTTAGGGTTTAGGGCTCAAGGTTTAGGGTTTAGGTATCAAGGTTTATGTTTTAGGGTTTAGGGTTTAGGATTTAGGATTTAGGGCTTAGAGTTTAGGTTTTAGGGTTTAGGGTTTATGGTCTAGGATTTAGGGTTCAGGGCCCAGGGTTTAAGGTTTAGGGTTTAGGGTTTGGGGTTTATGGTTTAGGAGTTAGGGTTTAAGGTTTAAAGGTCAGGGTTTAGGGTTTAGGGCTAAGTGTTTTGGATTTAGGGTTTAAGGCACAGGCCTTAGGGTTTAGGGCTTAGGGGTTAGGGTTTAGGGCTCAGGGTTTAAGGCTCATGGATTAGACTCACCCATTCACTCACTGTAATGTTCTATGTCCTACCCATTCTTATAAGTATTGATAGATAATATTCAAATAAAAAGGGTTCATCTACTTCGTAGGTAGAACATGCAAGGGAGTCATCAAAATTTCATTCATTTCATCTACTAATATTTTAAAGGAGGGAAATTACAGATATCCAAGAACAATTTGGTACAAATAAATGTTACCCAATACAATATCTATCTTCTTTTTCTCATTGCATGCAAACTATTTCACTCACTGTAGTCTTACCCATTCTTATTAGTATTGATAGAGATTATTCAACTGAAAAGGGTTCATCGACTTTGTAGGAAAAAAATTCAAAGAGATTCATACAAATTTGATGTCTTTCATCTAAAGATATTTTGAAGGATGGAAATGTCCATCTCTCATAAACAAGGTAGTTGTAAAAGAAGACTTAATGATGGTTCTAGGCACAAGACTAGGAAATATGGTCCTAAGATAATCAAAAAGATGAACTCACTCATGTTACCTACTGCAAATATATGATGTTTAGGGGTTAGAGCTTAGGGTTCTTGATTTAGTGTTTAGGGTTTACAGTTAAGGGCTAAGGGTTAAAGGTTTAGGGTTTAGGGTTTAGGGTTTAGGGTTTAGGGTTCAGGATTTAGTGTTCAATGTTTAAGGTTTATTATTTTTGTTTTAGGGTTTAGGTCCCATAGTTTAGGGTTCAGGGTTTAGGGCTTAGGGATTAGGGATTAGGGTTTAGGGTTTAGGGTTTAGAGTTTAGGGCTCATGGTTTATGGTTTATGATTTAGTGATAAGGGTTTAGAGTTTATAATTTAGGATTTAGGGTTTATGATTTATTATTTATGGTTTAGGGTTTAGCATTTAGGGCTCATGGTTCATGGTTCAGGGTTTAGCGTTTGGGACATTTCAGATTTAACATTTAGGGCTAAAGGTTTAGGGCTTAGGGCTCAAGGTTTAGGGTTTAGGGGTTAGGGTGAATGGTTTAGGGTTTAGGGTTTATGGATCAAGGTTCAGGGTTCAAAGTTATAGGTTTAAGGTTTAGAGCTCAAGGATATGGATTTAGGTTTTAGGGCTCAGGCCTCATGGTTTAAGGTTTAGGGTTTAGGGCTCAAGGATTAGGGTTTATGGTTTAAGGCTTAAGGTTTATGGTTTATGATTTATGGATTATAGTTTAGGGTTTAGGATTCATGGTTCATGGTTTATAGCTTAAGGTTCGGGGTTCAAAGTTACTAGTTTAAGGTTTAGGGGTTAGATCTTGGGGCTTTGGATTTAGTGTTTAGATTTTAGGGATTAGGGCTCATGGTTTAGGGTCTAGGGTCTAGGGTTTAGGGTTTATGATTTATTATTTTGGTTTTAGGGTTTAGGGTTTAGGTCTCATGGTTGATTTTTAAGGGTTTAGGTAACAAAGTTCATGGTTTAGAGTTTAGGGTTTAGGATTTAAGGCTTATAGTTTAGGGCTTAGGGATCAAGATTTAGGGTTTAGGATTCAATGGTTAGAGTTTATGGTTTAGGGTTTTGGATTTAGTTTTCAGGGTTTAGGGTTTAGGGATTAAGGCTCGAGGTTTAGGGTTTAGGGTTTAGGGTTTAGGTTTTAGGGATTAAAGGCTTAAGGTTTAGGGTTTAGGCCTCATGGGTAAGTGCTGAATATTTAAGGATTAGGGTTTAGGGCTTAGGATTTAGGGTTTAAGGTTTACAGTTTAGCTTTTAGGGTTTAAGGATCATTGTATAGGGTTTAGGGTTTAATGTTTAGGGTTTAGGGTTTTAATTGTATAGTTTAAATGCTAAAAGATTTACGTTGAATGCTGAAATCCTGAAAATTACCTATGTACTGACTAGATTATACTATAAAAAACTATCTCCTAAATCATGAATAATGGAGTTGTGAGACTAGTTCCATAAGGTGGAGAGTGACCCTAATTTCTTATAGTTACTAAAATAAATTTAAAGTATAATAAATAATAAAATATAAATAATAATAAATAAAAAAATTATACTTGAACATTTTTTTTTACATAGAAGCATGCCAAAAGCATACACAATGTGTATACCGTAAAGAACGCATACATGTTATAGCATGTACGCATACATGTTTTGCATTTTCACTTTTTCCAAGCCATGCCTCAAGGCTTGGGATCCGATTAAGATCCCCAAGCATGAGGCATGTACCTGCATAAACACAACAAACAACATGTTTTTGTAGGAAAATGTAAAAATGCCACTTCCTCCATGATAAATCAACATAAAACAATCGATTCGTTTTAAAAAAATTATACCATAACATAGAGTAGAGTTTCTTCTTTCTACAAATATAATTTTTCAAAATTTTTGACTAATATAAGGTTTCCATGTTATTTATTTTCTAACTATGCCTTTTTATAGCTGTTTTTTTGACGTTTAAATATGTCTATATTTCATTGTGTATCTTTTTTTGGGGTCATCGAAATTGAAAGAAAAAGTATACTAGCACAAAATAGGCCTAATTCTATACATACTCAAAAAATATATATATAATTTTTGATATTTTTTTAGGTAATTAGGGGGGCATGGTTGGAGCTTCATTATTTTTCAAAACATAAAATTTTTGTATTAGAAAAATCATTAAAAAATTAAATATTTGCTAAAAAAATCTAAAATTTTTCTAGCACAAACTAGATTCTCCTGGCTATCTTTATACCAAAGGGTTTTCAAAACTACTTAATGATGCTAAAAAAATGGTGGGGGGCCTGAAATTCACTCTGTTATGTTTTTTTAATAAAAATAGGATCACTTGTTGGTATTTTAGTTATTTGACCCACTTCAACTTATCCATTTTCAATAAAATTTAGTATCTTAGAAACTAGAATCAAAATTCTATGATTCATGTTTGCACAACATCTTCCAATTTTGAGCGTAGCTATTTCAAAAAACTCGTAAAAGTTGAAGTTTTTTACTTTTTAGAAAAATGTGTCCACTTAAGACCCCTTTTGGCTCCCCAACTTGGTGCAATTACCCTTATCCTTCTTGTTCTTATTTCTCAGGTGCTCATACAAATATGGGAATTCTTCATAATTTTGATACTTTCCACACCAGGAGTAAATAATATTTTGAGGGTACTCACAATTATAATTATCAGAGGATCCAAATGTATAGCATGTTCCATAGGGGAACTCACTTCTTCCACCGCCATGACCTAGTCCTTTGAATCTTCCATGGTAACCTCTACCTCTACATTTAAAACCTTCATCAGAGTATCCTTCATTATGACTATGATCATGATGCTCACCTTGTTCCTTATAATTTTTTGCAACATTAGCTTAACGTACACCAGTATTAATGACATCATGAATCTGATCAATCAATCTATAATTATCTATATCATGAGTGATAGACTTACAAATCTTA
Source organism: Taxus chinensis (assembly GCA_019776745.2). Lineage (NCBI taxonomy): Eukaryota > Viridiplantae > Streptophyta > Pinopsida > Cupressales > Taxaceae > Taxus > Taxus chinensis. The sequence goes on from CM034155.1 coordinate 285,894,803, forward strand.
CAATAACAGGACATGTTCTTTCTTATCGTGTGTTTCAAAAAATGGAACCTACTTGAATTATGATCCAAGTGATAGATCTTGTATTCCAGTAACATGGCATGCACCGACTTACGATGGAAAATATCCTTAGTAAGTCCTTATACTTCACAATCCGTGCACCAAATACCATTGTGCATCTCATGAGCTGAATTAGGTGAAAAATTTTCTAATTATTTTTCCATAGGTGTAATCTGATCTTCCAAAAATGGGCTTACTCAAGTGTCTACACTCCCAATTTCCTCAGCGCACAGATCTACCTCAAACACCTCATGTGGATCTGTATAAGTCTTGTGTGAAATCACCCTTCTAAAAGGTGTGATCAAAACTCGAATGAACCATTGAGCATGCTAACTCGGGTTAATGCCATTAAATAACTTCAATAGTAGGGTTTTGAATCATGCATCATAATCCTTAACACTCTTAGCCATGCCTTGCTTGATGTCCTTCAGCATGCTGATGATTTTTCGATCAAACTTAGGTATATGGAACTTTGCTAAGAAAGCATCACACAATGTAGTATATTCTACACAAGTCTGGTTTGGATCATATTTCATTTACCAAATTTACACATGCCCTTGCAAAGTAGTAGAAAAATGACTTTTCTTATGCTATGAAGTTGTAATCCCCTTAGCGTGCCATAAAATCTCACACATATGCACGTGCTCAACTGCATCCTCAATTCTTCTATACTTAGGTAGGCGAAGATACATGTCAAAATAAACTTAATAGGGTTGGTGCGGACCGTGCCCACCAGATCCAGAACCTATGTTACCTCATGTTTTCCCTTCTCCTCTAAAAACATCAGACCCACTAGATCCTGATCCACCTAACCCTCATGATCCTCTTCCTGTAGCGAGAAACGACCTAGAGGATGTACTGCCTTGTGTCACAACAGTTGCGCTAAACTAAAATCCCATGTTTTTCCAAGTTATACTACTTAGACAAGTAATGCAAACATTTTGTGCACCCACATTCTGTGCCAATGACGTATCATAAAATATACCTCTAACAAGATCTCCAAATAACACAGATAACGATTACATTGCCATAGATGAATAAACTATCTGATTAACTCCTGAAATTACTAGAAAATGAAACCTACATGTTTCCAATAAAGAACCTACACTAGCTTGCTTATTAATGACTGTCACAAGAAGTAAAAAACCAAGTGCAAGGGTTAGGTCACTATGAGGGATCAAATGGCAGCCCGCAGTCCTTGTAGTTTCAACCAACACCCTCTCATATGAAGCTAAAGACAGTTCTCTGCCATGCTTACCCAAATGGGGAGTACCAGATGCTCTGGCTCCATGTATTATACATGAAATCCAAATCCTTCATGAGCCATTTCTCTCCAAAAAACCATTTATTCTACAACATCACGTTGCTTTAAAAAATCCCTCTCATGTGCTTCATTAAAATTAAGCCTCATTTCTTCTCTCCATCACTTTGCCACCAGGTCCGCCATATTTTGCCACACCTACTCCTTCCCCCTATCTGGTGGGGTTTATCTAACCATAGGAAGTTGTTCCAAATCTAGGGTCTCAATCAAGATCTTAATCTCTAAAGGGATATAACACAAATAAGATCCTTTGGGTTCACACAAGAACTTAAACTCAATAACCTTTGGATAGGAATAAGTAGAAACTGAGTACTAAAAAATGTAGCTATTCAAAACACCACTCCACTAATAATCTATAGTGCGTGTCCTATTTAAATCAACATCATGTAAAGTCTGGAATTCTTCTTGTGTCCAAAAAGGTGATTTATACCTCTTGTTTTTCTTTGATGCATATGCTACAAGCCACTCGTACAACTCTATATGGAAATGAAAGAATAATATCTCATATAGTTCATGATACATACTCTATTCAAACTACATGTGTGCATTAAATTTAGGTCCAATGTTCAATTTGTCAGCAAGTGCTTCCTCTAAATTCTATAACCAATCCTTGATGCTGGCCAAGGTTAACCGGTATGTCTTCATCATGTAACATCCTTACAAATATCTTGAAAAGAGGTCCTGGAAATGGAACCAAAATGTAGTATTTTATTTTAACAAACAACCCAAGGTGTGCTAGCACATCACCCATGAAAACCTGAGTGCTCACCTGAAGAACACAAGGGTACCAGGTACCTCTTTTATGGAAGATTTTTCAAGGAGTTCGTATGATAAGTGCATACATAATTATATTCTAGATACATAATAACAATTCAAGGACAAACCATAAATAGATCTAGTTCATAACCATATGCAAGGATAACTTAAACAAGAATCAAGATTAGGTTTACCATATGAGAACTAGTCACATATATGTGAACAACCAATATCCAACCACAAATATCCATTGTATTAATTGTTGTAAAACACAGTAGCTGAATACATACATAACAAAGTCACCATAAGTCATGCACGTCTATAACCAGTAACATAACATTAACCACAAGTTCTATCTCAAGATCCCTACCATGCAAATCAATACATATATATAGGTAGTGGGGAGTCGAGACTTTCCCTTCACTACTCATGCATCCTCAAAATAGGTTACATGCTAAGAATATCCATGCACCCTTACATAATAAATACAAAAGCATACAACCTTGCTGATACAAGGCTATATAATAATATCAACTACATATCTAATCCTATTAATAGCTCAAAATTATGCATGTCGTTTGATCTTCCACTTGTCTAAAATAGCCTTGCCTTGTTTCTAAGTCTACATGTTAATGTGTGCCCCGAACTCAACATCATATTTAACCTCATCATGTAAAATTACTAAGTCCTGATATCACGCTTTCCCAGGAGCACCTTGTTTCACTATACTTCTGCATGCACCTATGCACCCTATGTTCACACACCTAATCCTCACGTGACTTCATTACTTAGGCTATAATTCATCATCCCAACACTTGCATTACTCATAAAATTCATTGCAGAGGATGAGAAAATGTAGACACAAAATCACACACTTTGGATAATTATGTTTTCCCCGTCTCATACTACTATTCATATGGTTCTTAAATGAAAAAATTATTAACAAACCCATGTCTTTGGCTATCTTGAATTGTTTTCTCTTTCTTATTTCAATTTTGCACCCATACTTTCCTAGTCCATATTTTTATACTGAATTTTCTGTATTGCTGACTGAGGTACCCAACTAGGACTGGGGCACCCTGATCCTCTTTTCACTTACCTCTGAATTTTTTGGAACTTTCTAGTTGTTTAAGCTTCTTATATTTTTAGTGGCTGGAATTTTTTGGGTTAATTATGAAATTAATGTAAGAGAACCATATAAATATAAAGTTATGAGATCATCTTGAGGGACCAAACACTAAACACTTACTATCACCACCTAAGGTTACATCCATCAAAGGATTACGTTGCTCCATTTACATCCATCTAGCTACAAAAAAAGGGACAAGGTTGGTTTTCTACATCACACTTCATAGGACATAATTTTATTTTATTCCATGTACACATTATTTAAATTCTACATCTAGTTATTACTCGCTATTCGCAAAGTGCAATATGCATGAGAACACCTAGGGAAAAATTCTACACACACACACACCTAGAACTACATTGGGTTTGATATTTAGTGCAATGCTTATTTATTAAGTCCACCATTGTGGACATTGAGGAAAGTCTGACCCCTTCATATGCATCTTTCATTTTTAGGGTTTTGATGCTTTCTCTAGGGTTTTGTAGGTGATTATTATAGGTTTACCAGTACTTAGAAAATGAAATTCATGCGAGATGAAGAGAACATAGGAGAACACTTGGTGAACTCTCAAAGGAGGTTTTCTTGTCATTTCCATAGACCATGGAACCTAGATCTCATTCCAAGGCACCCTAGGTACCTCCATCCTTCTCTAGGTGCCCCAATCTGGCTAGATAGCCTAGATCTACACTTTCGCGAGCTCATATGCAATGGTTTCCTCCTCATGTTGAGCCATTCTCTACTATTACACAATCCTGTGACATCTAAAAATCATCGAAGGCTTTTCCTAACCCTCTTTTCCTTTATGGTTTCACATTTTATTTTCTTAATTGATTAGGTAATTTCTGTACTACATTGTTTCATTTATTTTCTGATCCTATAACATTAGATTAGGATAATATATTACATTTTATTTTAATCATTTTATTGAACTTGAATGATCCAACCCTTCCTTTTGAACATGTATTCTTCTTATAGTCATGAATTAATCATCTTATCCTTCTTTTGCACTGACTAAAATATCTGTTATAGTCACTGTTGCTGTTGAATTCATGAAAGCACATACTAAACATGCTCCTCACTTTTTTACACCTAGGGTTGTTCCATCTATCAATGTCATTACTACTCGCCACACTCATTCTCCTATGGCTTCACCCACTTTTCTTCCTTCACCTCTCACTTCCTCAGCTCTTTTGTCTCCTCATAAGGGTTATGATATCATAGAGCAACTTAAGAACACACCAGCTAAGATTTATCTGTATGACCTGTTGCATAGTACATCAGACTATCATCAAATACTAGAAGTATCCCTTCATACCATTCATATATAAAGTGATAACTTTGTGGTGGCCTTTACACACTTCATACAGTCTCTCAGAAATTTGCCACATGTTATATCCTTCACTGATGAGGATCTATCACCTTTTGCTGAAAGAAATCCATGTGCACCCTTGCTCATTACCTCCATCATTAATACCACTTGCATCAAACAAGTCCTTATTGATAATGGGTCAGGTGTAAACCTATGTGCTCATTATCTTTTAAAATAATTGGGTATTAACGATAATCTAATTTCTAAGAATTCTACTCTCATCCGAGGTTATGATTTTACCAATCACATATGTCAAGGGACTATATCATTACACCTTCAGGACTGGCCTAAGACCATTCTCACTGACTTATATGTTATATATTCCTCATTTCAATTCAATCTTTCGTAGGTAGACCTTGGATCCAAACAATGCAAGCAGTCCCATCTAGTGTTCACCAATGTGTCAAATTTTTGCATGATGGTTATGAACATACTATTACTGTTGATCTCAAATAATTCAAATTTTGTCTCATCAAAACTTTTACTTATATACCCATTCCTCCCCTGCACCTTATTCCATATGGTAGTATTGACACATAGTACTCTGGCTATTTCTACTCACGCTACGGAAATTATCGAACCTACTGTATCTACTCCGCTAAACACAACTGCTCTTTTTATCGATACAACTCCAGTCCTCCACTTAGTACAACTCCTAATAATATACTCAACAAAGCTATACAACATGATAATTCTAAAAGATATGATTTTGGGGACTTTGATGACAAACTTGACGTTGTCAAACCCACTGATGAAGCATTAGCCAATTTAATTTTACACCTATCGATGTAGATGACTCTTACCTCAAAGACACCTTTGTGGTTGATAGACCAGGTGAATATAAATTCAAGACCCCTCTTTCTACTAATGATATGATACTTTATCAAGGATCTATTAACACTTTATATGTTGTTTCATCTCCTCTCATGCAATTTTCATCTCCACTACCTCCTTTCACATGCCCGCTATTTATCAACAAGTCCTTTTTGCATAACATCCCAGTCGATCATACTTTCTCAAACACCATTTATACACATGAGGGCTTAACTAGGCTTGATTTGAAACTTAATGATATCTTACCACCAATTCACTCACCTCATCTTTATCATGGTTATCTCCATATTATGACCATTTATGGAATTCGTGTGTTTCATTTGACAATATTCATTGCACGCACCCCTTGTAAAAACTCCAATGACACTTAGGCAATCTTGTCTTGACTATATTGGTAGTACTTTAGACATAGACCACACTTACCTCATGCTTCCTATGCTATTTGGTAATGTTTCCATTGGTACTCATCTCCCACTTATGCTCCAAATCTCTCTCATCAGTACACATATGACTGTCTACTAGTACCCTTCACTGATAAAGAATATGCAATCATTGCATACAACCTATGTCATAATGGCTCTTTCTATGATTCACTTCATTCTATTATTTCTCAGGTATATAATGCTAATCTAGTCAGTTTTGATCCCGAAAACAATGATATTTTAGATAATGTTACATGATCATATTCACCACCACACACTTGGGGGGCATAACACTCACATAACCCCCCCCACCCTAGCATTGACACGTGTTTCATAATCACATTATCAACCTTATAGAATACACATATTCATCCACATGTTAGCATCACCATTACCTGATGATGCACTCTTGTGCTTCATTCCACACTTGATTGTTGCTGGAATCCTATACACATGAACCTCACACAATGCACGATAAGAATTAAAAATCTCACACTACATCTTATCACAACTACACATACTATGAATTTTACACATCTAGTTGTATGCGCTACACTGACTACCCTATGATGCACTCTAGTCTCACGGTCCATATTGGACTGCTAAGGGTATACATCACAAATTCACCTTGTAATACTCATGTGTTCATCATTGAATCCTTTCCATAATGTGACATTCCTAGTTTAGTGATATACGTCATAGGCTACATCATCACTTCCACTTACATCATTTAGTGGTATATGCTTTAGGCTACATTTCCACTCCTTCCACTCATCTTATAGTGATAAAATGTTTTAGGTTACATTATCATCAATTATTCTGATCATCATTTAATGATATATGATTTAGGCTAAATCATTACTCCTTTGATCATCTAGTCATTATATACGCTTAGGCTATAGTGTCATGCACATCTCGTCTAGATCGCATATCTTCACTATACATTCACTATAGTGTGGTACATGCAACACATAGTTTGACTATTTCCTGATGATGCATTCTCATTTATGGTTCATTCTTGACTGTTGATGTGGCATAAACAAACGAACCTCACTACATACAATTCCATTCACTTGGGGGAAAGGGGCTCCTATCATTCACTATGCATTCCATTCCATCCATTCATAATGTGTTGAATATCTTAGTCACATTTAATTTTACTTACATTTTCTCATACATGTTCATCTTATTACACATGCTAGATAGATTTATTATATGTCATTATCTTTACAATACACACATACACGTTCATGTCCTTTTCTAGTTGTGATCACATATACAAAGCTTCTACACAAAACATGGATGCTTCACACACTACCAGTCCCACAACGGCTCCCGGGGGCATCCACTTTCGTACACTACATGTGATTTTGTTTCATTTTTCTCATAACACACTACTTTATGGGATTATACATGATTTTGACATATTTTTTATCTTTCTAACATACTAATGGGTGCTTCATGTGTAGCTTTTGTTTTGTAGGATTACTTGTCTCCATGGTTATCTATTACTTTATTTATACTTTCTTGTCATTATTTTCTATTATGTGTGGGCCTTGACCTTTGTTTTGTGTGCAAAATTTCTTGTTTTTATATGGTCACTATGTCCTTGAGTGTCCTACAACATCGTGAGTGATTTCCCATGTTTGCAACCCATTTTTTACGGTCTATGATTTCCTTCTTGTGTGTTTACTTACATTCTAGCTTACACATTGTTTGTGTAGCTTACACTTGTCTTATACATGTATGTTTGTTCATACTAACACTTGTTTCCTATATATTTGTTTGCATGTGCCTTTTTTTCTACTAAGCACATCCCCTCCCCCTTGCAGGGCACAATTTCAGCAGTCGGTCTGTCATCGCCAATCCGGCACTATGATAATTCTTCACCGGGAACTCCTCGTGCTATAATTATTTACTAATGCACAACCTTTAGTTTGGTGGATGTAATCTGGAAACAAAACAACAAACATAACACAAGAATACCATCGACTATGATAAGATGGAATGATGACAAATCTATGAAATATCAAAGTAAATTATAATATTAACATGAAATTGTTACAATCTCACCCATGAGGTACTTCAAGTGTTATTGACTTCACTTGCCTTCCACCAATACTATGGGAGAAACTTTACAATTACACCTCTTAATGGCTTCTTCAACACACCTTTAAACTGATGGCTTCCTTCGCACACTTCCTACAATATTTCTCACTACTTCTTTCTATGCTAAATGAGGGGGGGTGGCCTCTCTATTTATAGAACTTCCAGGCTTATCCATCTTATCTCTAAGATAGGATAAGAAATCCACTCTGACGAATCATATTCCATACCTTAACTCTTATCTGTACATGTAAGCTTATCTTTTAAGATAAGATAAACCTTATCATTTCACATGGGTTCCACATTTTTAGACTTTTTACAAATAAAATACACAAAATATTTATGACCTCACTCCTTGTCCTTATTACCAATATAATATTTCTAATTCCTAATCATGTAGACCCTACTTCTCTACTTACCCAAACTTTGACATTTTAACATTACCGGACCACTTACGACAAATATTTACTTTTTACCACAACATTCCTATTGTACTTTGACTGTTACCGTACTATACATTATTGGCGGCATCGTACTGGCAGCACCATTATCTTCTATCGGACGCTACTACTAATTATACTTAACAACATCCTATTCCTAATACATACATTAATGAAATAGAAATTACGGAGGAAAATTTTAGTGTCGACATCTTCCCCCTTCCTAGCTTCTACTCCGTCCTCGGAGTAGACTATTCTGGTGCTTGGAAAATCTTCAACTTGTCGTGGTTGACCCATTTCGTAATGGGAGTGCCATCCAATTCCTCCAGTCGGTACGTACCATTTTCATGCACAGCTGCTATTTTGTAGGGCCCCATCCATTTTGGAAGAAATTTTCTCTGTCTTCTTTTTTTGTATCTGGAATCATATACTAGAACCAAGTCATTCACATGAAATGGAGACCACCAGATCTTTTGATCAAAGTATTCCTTCTGCTTCATTTTCTTCTTATAGCTTGTATCCTTAGCTATTTCCCTCATTTCCTCTAGCAAATGAAGATGTACCAACCTTTCTTTTACTGAATCACTTTCATCCATTCTTTCATTTTTCATTACTCTGACCGTGGGAATATCAAACTCAATAGGAAGAACTGGATCAATGCCATAAGCCAACTGAAATGGGGAGTATCCTGTTGCTAACTTTGATGTTTCCCTATATGCCCACAATGCTGCATGAATCCTTTTATCCCATTTATGTACCTGCAAGGCTGCATCTTTTGCTAGAATTTGACACAACACAAAATTTGTTCGTTCCACCTGTCCATTTGTGCTTGGCTTGTATGTTGTTGCCTTCCTGTGCTTAATAGAAAACTTATTGACTAGGGCTTCTACCACCTCATTAATGAAGTGGCTTCCTTGATCTGTTACAATTTCTAATGGACAACCAAATCTGGTGACAATGCGTTCATATATGAACCTTGCCACTTCATCCATGGAAGCTGTTTTCAATGGCCTAGCTTCAACCCACTTGGTTAAATAATCTGTGGCAACTACAATATACTTATTTTGGTGTGAGGTAGTTGGAAGTGGACCTACAATGTCTATTCCCCACTTTTCAAAGGGACCAAGTGGAAGAATAGGGCATAATGGAGCTGATGAAGTCTTACGGTTACCATGTGTTTGACAAATATCACATGTCTTACAATAATTATAACAATCTTTAAAAAGAGTGGGCCAGTGATAACCTGCATCCAAGATCCTTCTTGCTGTAAGTTGTCCAGAGAAGTGCCCTCCACATGTACCATTGTGGAATTCTTCTAGCAGTTCCTTCCCTTGATCACGTCCAACTGCCCTCTTGTACTGTCCATCAGGTCCTATTCGAAATAATACTCCATGCAGAATAGAATATGGACGACTGGCTTGAGTAATCTTTCTCTTAGTCTTTGCATTGGCACCATCAGGAAACTTGAATTCATTCAGATAATTCCAAATATCTATGTATTCACTAGGGATTGTGTCAAGGGATAACAATGCTGCATCGGGGAAATCATCATCATCACAAGATGATCCTAAACCATCATAGGCTCGAGAGAGTGCATCTGCATTGACATGCTTCTTTCCTGGCCTATCTATAATATCAAATTCAAATTCTTGTAGCAAAATTATCCATCTTGCTATCCTCCCTGATGGGTTAGGCTTATTTACAATATATTTTAGAGCCTGATGATCTGTTACAACTAGAAATTTTTGCCCTAGCAAGTAATTTCTAAACTTCTTTACAGCAAAAATGATAGCCAGAGCCTCTTTTTCAGTTACAATATAATTTACCTCAGCACTGCTCATTTGTCTGCTCCCAAAGTAAATTGGATGTTCATTCCCATTTTCATCCTTTTGGCTCAAAGTACTTCCTAGTGCTGCATCTGAGGCATCAGTGTACACAATGAATGGCTTGCTCCAATCTGGATTCTTCAAAACAGGTGAAGACACCAGGGCTTCCTTCAGTTGTCCAAAATCTTCATGCGCCTTATTTCCTGGTTCATAAGTAACATCCTTCTTCAAGAACTGGGTTAGTGGCTGTGCAATCTTTGAGAAATTCTTGATGAACCTTCTATAGTAACCCACATGGCCTAAAAATGATCTCAACTTACTTCTATTCATAGGAAATGGTAAATCTTTGATTTTTGAAACTTTATCAGGATCAGTACCAATACCATCTCTGGATACAACATGCCCTAACAAAACGCCTTTAGAACATCCAAAGACACACTTTGTAGGGTTTAGTGAGGCTTGTGCTTCATCTAACCTTTGAAATGCTGTCTCCATCTGGTGCAGGTGGTCCAACTTGCTCCCATAGATGCAAAAATCATCCAGAAATACTCTGATGAAGGTCCCAATGTAGGGTTCGAACACCCTATTCATCAAACGCTGGAATGTTGCTGGAGCATTACACAACCCAAAAGGCATAACTCTATAAGCAAACATTCCCCAAGGAGTGGTGAACGTGGTCTTCAGCTGATCTTTCTCTGCTATACGAACTTGGTTGTAGCCGCTATATCCATCAGCAAAACTATAGCACTCCTGGCCAGCTACTTCGTCCAAGATCTGATCTGAAAATGGAAGAGGGTAATGATCCTTCTTTGTTGCCTTATTGAGCTTCCTGTAATCAACACAAATGCGTAGCTTCCCATTCTTTTTTATTGAGATCACAATGGGAGAAACCCATTCTGAATTCTCCACAGCAAATATGAATCCTGCATCAAGCAACTTATCTATTTCTTCTTTTACAGTCTTGGAAAAATTAGGATTCATTCTATATGGCATTTGCTTTATGGGCTTAGCACCATCTACCAGCTCAATAGAATGTTCTACCCAACTTACTTGACGGAGTTCCTTGTAATCAAAAGTGAATAGGTGTATGTACCTTCGAAAGAGCTGGAGGTAGGATTCCTTCTCACTCTCCATCACAACATCACCAATCTTTATTTGTTGGAGACGATCATCAACTTCTTCTTTAGATAATTTTATGGGGTCATGAGTTGGTGTGACTGGAAGGATATCCATGACTGAAACATCAACCTCACTTTCTTCATCTTCAGTGTCCACTTCACTGGTACTAGAGTAATCAGAGGATGTCCAATCATCAGTTTCATCACTTGAATCCACAGGTTCTGCTTTATGATGTCGAGGGATCACGTTTATCTTCACCCTCTCTCTACCACGTCCAAGTGTCATGAAACCTTCATTCCAGTAGTTTCTTGCATGAACTCTCCTTAGCCATGGTCTTCCCAGCAGCATTGGGTACGCAACAGTACCATTTTTCATCACCTGAAAGTCTACCACACATACAACACCCATAACAGATATTGCCACATTTGAAACTACACCTTCTGGTTTAGTTTTTCCTTTATTTAATGACCTTAACATAAGTGTTGAAGGGCGATCAATTTTTAAACCCAACATATTCATTACAGACTCAGTCATTACATTAACTGCAGCACCTCCATCAACTAAGACATCATGAATTGAAATACCATTACATAATACCTCAGCTTGTGGAGCATAGGGATCCGCCTCTGCCTCCAAAACAGGGACCTCAACCTCCTTCCTTCGTCGAGCATTGAGTCCACTTCGCAGCTCCCGCCTCTTCTCAGAAGACATAGCCAAGAGTTGACCATATGTAATATTTGCAGGCCTTTTGGACAGATCTTCCAAGATGGAGTATGGTCCTTGCCCCTGTGAAATCAGAAAATCCTGCACACCCAACTTTCTTCTCCTATGTTTCTTACTAGTTTCTCCTTTCATCTTCTTAGGATCATTTCCATCTTGATTATCTTTTTCTTTCTTTCTTTTTGTTACAAACACATCTACTTCATTATTTCTGCTCTTATCTACTACATCAAAAGAATTCACAGGTTCTTTTCCTTTATCATTATCTCCTTTACCAGATGTAGAAGCTCTATCTGGACAATTATACTTATAATGACCCTTTTTATAACAACCATAACATACAACTTCAGAAATATTTCTTTTTGGACCTCTATCTCCTCCCTGAGAACTAAATTCTTTTCCTTGAAGAAGATTAATAGTTAACTGACCCATCTTTTTGAGCAGATCTTCATACTCAGTAGATGTACTAGGAGAAATATTTGTGCTCACCGGGAGTGGTTGTGGATTCTGGACCAAAGGTGCTGGTGTAGGCTCTACTTTAGCAACAATTTCTTTGGGCTCCTCTTCCATGCTTTCTTCTTGCCTTCTTGCAATCTCCTTTGCTTGTTCAATGGTAGTTGGGCGGTCATACTTCACTCATTGTCTGATCTCTGGCTTCATCCCAAGAATGAAGTGCTTACATAGGAGATTATCCACGCCATTCATCAACCCATCCGCTAATCCTTCCTTCCGGATCTGGGCATCGAGCTTCCTCCTTAGCTCTAGAACACGAGCATGATAATCCCTTATCTTCTCCTTCTCTCCTTGGGATAGCTTTGTGATCTCGATCATGAGATCTGCATATTTCTGTTGTTCACCAAATTCTTCAAGAAAACTTTCAGTTAATAAATCCCATGAATTTTTCACATTATCACCTAGTGTTTCAAACCACCTAAGTGCTGAACCATCCAAAAAGGTAGGAAAAAATTCAGTCCATTGTTCCCTTCTTATGAGGCCATTACAAATACAAGATCGTTTAAACTCTTGAATGAAAGAAGAAGCATCTTCATTAGATTGAGCTGAAAAAATAGGAATCTTTCCCATTTTCAAAAGTAACCACCGTGAAATACCAACCCACAAGTACAATCAACAAGACTTATGTGCACAAATAATTGGAATCACTATACTAGAAAGTGACTTTACACCTTTCTACAGTAAAATAGAAATGACCACGGTAACTATGGTAAAACTTGACTTACTGCGGTAAAAACTGACTTTACTGTGGTAAACACTATTCACGGTAAAAAGTGAAGTTACTGCGGTAAATACTATTCACGGTAAAAAGTGACTTTACTGTAAATAAATACTACTTCACAACAAAAATGACTTTACCATGGTAACTACTATTCATGGCAAAAATGACTTTACCATGGTAACTACTATGCACAGTAAAAACAAGGTTACCCTCCAATTGATTTTTGACTAAGTGGGAATATCTCTCCAGAAAATCCACCAACGAGGAATGGTCCCGGCAACGGAACCAAAATGTCATCACCAATCCGGCACTATGATAATTCTTCACCGGGAACTCCTCGTGCTATGATTATTTACTAATGCACAGCCTTTAGTTTGGTGGATGTAATCTGGAAACAAAACAACAACATAACACAAGAATACCATCGACTATGATAAGACGGAATGATGACAAATCTGAAATATCAAAGTAAATTATAATATTAACATGAAATTGTTATAATCTCACCCATGAGGTACTTCAAGTGTTATTGACTTCACTTGCCTTCCACCAATACTATGGGAGAAACTTTACAATTACACCTCTTAATGGCTTCTTCAACACACCTTTAACTGATGGCTTCCTTTCACACACTTCCTACAATATTTCTCACTACTTCTTTCTATGCTAAATGAGGGGGGTGGCCTCTCTATTTATAGAACTTCCAGGCTTATCCATCTTATCTCTAAGATAGGATAAGAAATCCACTCTGACGAATCATATTCCATACCTTAACTCTTATCTGTACATGTAAGCTTATCTTTTAAGATAAGATAAACCTTATCATTTTACATGGGTTCCACATTTTTAGAATTTTTACAAATAAAATACACAAAATATTTATGACCTCACTCCTTGTCCTTATTACCAATATAATATTTCTAATTCCTAATCATGTAGACCCTACTTCTCTACTTACCCAAACTTTGACATTTTAACATTACCGGACCACTTACGACAAATATTTAATTTTTACCACAACATTCCTATTGTACATCTGACTGTTACCGTACTATACATTATTAGTGGCATCGTACTGGTAGCACCGTTATCTTCTATCGAACGCTACTACTAATTATACTTAACAACATCCTATTCCTAATACATACATTAATGAAATAGAAATTACGGAGGAAAATTTTAGTGTCGACAGGTCCTTTTTTGGGCAACATTTTCCTATCCTCAATGTCACACATGTCATTTGTGTTTACACACACTACACATGACAATACTGGTATAGTTTTGTTTTCATATTTTGTGCATGACACAGTGGGATACATAGTGAGTGGGTTTAGAAATGTCTATAGAACTCCATACACAGTGGATTTACAGGGCATATTATCCTTATTATTCTTGGAATTAGTTATAGATTAGAGGATAAATCTGGCCTTCCTCTCTACACTACTTCATCTACTAGCATCAAATCACCGAAAAAACCTGACAATATAAATCTCTTCTATATCTAGAAGCAGTTACAGGTTATAGGGTAAATCATACTTTCCCCTATACTTCTTTGGCCAGTGGAGTGAAATATCCCAAAAAACTGTCACTCCATAAAAATTTATAGGATCTTTTATACACCTTGTTACTATCACAGTTTAGGTGCACATGTTTATTTTTCATTTTCATTCTTTCATTACATATTTTTTACATATATACATGCATCTTTACACACCTTGTTACACATATACATGCGTATTTGGCTACTTGATCATCTTCTCTTTGGTAGGT
The DNA here is from genome assembly GCA_019776745.2 of Taxus chinensis. Classification (NCBI taxonomy): domain Eukaryota; kingdom Viridiplantae; phylum Streptophyta; class Pinopsida; order Cupressales; family Taxaceae; genus Taxus; species Taxus chinensis. Next base: position 285,909,906 of record CM034155.1, read on the forward strand.
CCATCCATATGGGAAGCTAACAGTCAAAAACAAAAAATGACATCACTCAGCATCATACACATTGACTCTAACATGTAGGTACAAAAAACATTGACATATAGATGCACTTTTTCCCTACGTTCACTCTCATCACTTTTTTACACTTTTTCATCTTTAGTCTCCATGCTCCTATTTTTTATCACTTCACATTTTGTGTAGTCCTTATGCATGCATTCTACACAAATCTACATAGATATCAGGTATGCATATCTATTTACTTTATGTTATTGAGATTTATTCTCACCAACATAAATTGGGGGCAAATTTAGAAAAAAAAATCACGCTCTTTGGGCAATCATTTAGTCATGTATAAAACTACTATTCATATGGTTCTTAAGTGAAAAATAGTACTAATTAACCCATGTGTTTTGCCATCTTGCATTGTTTTCTGTTTCTTCTTTCGATCTTACACCCACACTTTGCTAGTACGTATTTTTATAGTACATTTTACCTATTACAGACTGGGGGACCCAGGTAGGACTAGAGTACCCCATGCATCCTGGTCCCATTTGGGAACCCTGATCCTCTTTGCACTTACCTCTCACATTTTGGGCACCTTCTAGCCATTTGAGCTTCATATATATATGGTAGTCAAAATTTTTGAGGTTAATTATGAAATTAAATCAAGAGAACCATATAAATATAAAGTTATGAGACCATAATTACGAATAAGGCATTAAGCACTTACTATCACCACCTAAGGTTGCATCCATCAAAGGTTTCTATTGCTCCATTTATATCCATCTAGCTACATCACAAGGGACAAGGATGGTTTTATGGATCACGCTTCATAGGATGGGAGTTTATTTTATTTCATGCACACATTATTTAAATTCTACATCTAGTTATTGTTCACTACTCACAAAGCGTGACACGCACGATAACACCTAAGGCATAATTCCACACACACATACCTAGAAATATATCTGTTTTGAGATGTAGTGTAGCACTTAGCTAGTAAGTCCACCATTTTGGCCATTGAGGATAGTTTGACCCCTTTATATGCATATTTATTTTTGATGGTTTTGATGCTTTTTCTGGGGTTTTGTAGGTGATTCTTCTATTGTCGTTTTACTAGTACTTTGGTGATCAAATAATGAAATTCACGTGACATGAAGAAAACATAGGTGAACACTCAGCGACACCTCAGAGGAGGTTTCCTAGTCATTTTTCACATACTAGGGCACCCATATCTCAGAATATGGTGCCTCAAGCACCCCCATCATTCTCCAGGTGCCCCATTCTAGCCAGACAACCTAGATCTGTACTTTCTTGAGCTCCTGTGTGATGGTTTCCTCCTTCTATTCAGCCGGTCTCCACTACAACATGGTCATGCAACATATGGGAATACATTAAGGATTTTCCTAATCCTCTTTTTCTTTAGGGTTTCATATTTAATTTTCTTAGTTGCTTGGGTAATTTCTATACTACATTATTTCATTTATTTTCTTCTCCTATTAAATTAGATTAGGCTAATATATTACATTTTAGTTTAATCAGAAAATCCATTCACACATTAATGTCAGTGGATTTATGTTTTCAACAAACACATTACTATACAATACACTTATCAAAATGTATGGAAAAATATTAAGTTTGGTGGATGATTGTAACAGTCCTTGTAGTCTGACAATGAAATGAGTTCATACATATTGCCAAATAATGCATGTAGTCTAACAATGAGGTCCTCTTCATCATGTGTAATGTTTCCATATTTATTATAATGATAGAGATTAAATCAACAATCACAATGTGTAACTCTTTTCGCATTGCTTCACCCTTGTAGAAGCTTTCATTAACAATATTTAGGTTGGTTAAATCTCAAATTATATAAAGGAAGAGCATGACTAAAGAGTATGCATGATTAATGTTTTAGTTCACATATATTTTTTGGGAAAGGAACATGTAGACTATAATAAAAAAATTTGATTTCCAATTAATGTCTAGGGCATGCAATTAGAGCTAACAAAAATCAAAATTATCTATTTATAAGGAGAAATGTGAGAAGACACAACGTACAAACACATGGCAAGTAGAAACACAAGTAGATATAAGAGGTCACAATTTTGGTTGATTTGGAGTGAAGAAAAAAATAATAAATGGTGAAGAAAAATGAAATTTGTTACTCCAGCTGTTATATCCATCAAAGTGTAATTTACAATGATTTAGTTTTTGTGCACTTCAAAATCGTGACCTACAATTATTTTTATATGATTTTTCTACCTCAAAAAGAGTGTCACAACATTTACAAATAGTTTGGTGACATTATTTATGTGCAAAAAAACCTAAAAATCAACCTTCATGATGAACTCTGATATATTCACTCAAAAGAAAATTCTCATCAGCCATCCAAGCTTTAGGAATGAGGCTTGTATATTTTGAGCAACAAAGAGATCCAACCATATTGATTTGGTGCACCGAATTAAAATGGATGCAATCCTATCTGTCATGGGAAAAATAAGGATGGCTAAAAAAATGGCCAAACATTTAAAGCATGGAATGGATCGAATTCAATTTTTTTTATTTTATTGAGATTCTACTTTACACGCTATATGTGGATTTGATGATAATGCAAATGATGATGTGAATTTTTTGAATGTTAGTAATTTTCAACCCTTGAGATGGTCATTAACGCAGAAAATATACACCATCAAATGTTGTTAGATGTGAGGGGACATGTCGACTATGAAAACACCTTTTGACATAATTTTTCTAGTTTAGATATTATGGGAGAAAAGTTAATTCTATGTTAGTTTTACAATAAAAAGTAAGGTGGACGTCAACAAATTGACTTAATTTCAACATTACCTTAATAATCTCACATTATCTTGCTAAAAAATAGATCTACAACTATTAGGTATAATTACAATAAAAAACCAAACATGTGTGCCATTATAGGTAGATTCCATAAAGGATAGGATAGAAGAAAGTAAATTTATAAAAATGCACTTCTAAATTAAGTGATAATACTACACATATGATACAATGGTAGTTGTCATCACAATATCCTAATTGAACACAACCCAAGATTATAGCCAGAAGCTAGAGTATGAAATTTTGAGACATAAAAAACTAGGACAATGATGCCTTTTCTCTACCGAAAACCTCACCACCCTCTTAAACCCATCAAGTTATGATGCCTTTGTAAAATAAAACCACCTTTTCCCATTAATGAATAAGAGGTAGAGGATGATGATGATCCACTTGGGCCTCGACTAGACTTGAACCCACCATTTTTTCTTCCTCGACCTTTTGTGTTTCCCACCATGTTTTCCATCTTGACCTACAAAACCAATACCATGAATTAATTACTGAACAAGAACAATGCAAGTAAAAAAAATAGATCTAGAAAAATAAAGAATATTTTGTCTTTAGCCTAGAGACCAGATACTTGAACAATATCAAGTGGTGACAACACCTCAAAAAACAACTGGAGTGACTCATACAAATGCATGGGATGTTGTATAATATGAAGGTAACATAAATTATGTATTTTTAGGAATCCCTAAATTTTATGCCCAGGTAACATCACTTACCCAATCGGTATGCATTTTTAGAGGAGAAAAATAATCAAACTTCTAGGAGCTAGTGTAGAATTTTCATACCATATCCTTGTTTTCGTAACCGCTAGAGAACAACTTCTAGAGATAATCTGTGGGCTGCCCTACTATAGATATAGAGCCAAAGTAGGATCCTATGGGCACAAATCACATTGACATGAAATCCATTTTTGTGTTTTCTTAAGTTGTGAAGCATAAATAGTAAGTTGTGACAAAAATCTAACCCAATGAAAAACATATAACCCTTACTGTTTGAAAAAATTAATAAATGAAAAATGATCTACTCTATATTAGTACACATAAGTGATTAAATAAGAATATGGTAAAGAAACACAGTAGAATGTTATTTTAAAAGGGCCTACTACTCTACGAAGTTGGGGAGAAAACAAAATATGATTACCTTGATATTTTAATACTACATGTTTACTTTGTACTGATTTTATTTGTTATTCCACTCCCACCCTTACTAAAATATGGCCACAAAAAATCACATGACCCAAATAGACCTTAAAAGCTAGTCAAAACAATCACAATGGAGACAAAAATATCTCAAACCAAGAGAACAAGGACATCAAGAAAAATTCAAAATGTTGATATTAGACGCCTTACTTCAGACCTCAAAAATATACTTCAGCCCTAAAAAATTAAAACAATAGATGTTACAATTATTAAATGGAGGACATAAGGTGATCTGTGGAAATTAATCCTTAAAGAGCCGTGATTAAAACACACAGTCACATGGGTTCAAAAAACTATCATTTAATTTTACAGACCTACAAAGGATCCAAAACACACATCCTAGGATAAATCCCATCATAGGAATGGTTTTTCCAAATGATAGACTCTACTTGAGGAATGTGGTTACCAACACATCTTCCACAAATTTCCACATGGCCTTAGAACACACATACAGTCACAAATTGGTTGTATTTCAACGTGACCTTCCCTCTCATCCCCATAATATGTTCACCTATAATATGTTAGATGTGCAAGGGTTCATTCCCATTTGCAATTCCTTTCAGCATAAATACACTAGTTTTTTAATCATTTTTCTTCTTCATCTTCCCATTTATTTGTAAGAAGGAACCTTCTTGTGGGTTCTACATAACTTCCATAGTGATACCATCTATTTATATATTTTCTATGATCAAATATATTTCAATCCTCTCTTTCTTTTTCACATAAATATCTAATTTTTTTTAAAAGGGGTTTTGGGGTTGAGTTGAAATCAATGGCATTTTGTTACTCATCTCATCAAAAAAACCAGGAACATCAAGCATTTGTTGGAATTGAACATTATAGAAAAAGAAGGTGGATGAATCTTCAAGTTTGTATGATGTATTCATCAACTGCAATGGCCTAGACATTAAAGATAATATGGATACTCAACTTTACAATTCTATGTAGAATTCGGGAATAAGCGAGTTTTTTGATCTAGAAGAAAAAAACAAGGATATTCATTTCCTTCTAGCATTGAGACATCCTTCTACTATGCATTGATTTTGATCGTCATATTTTCCAAAATATATGTAGAGTCTCCTTGGTGTTTGGATGAGTTGGTTCTCATGTTATAGATTCAAGCTCAGATTATAGTTGTGTTTTACAATGTGGATCCTTAGGAACTCTGCCAAATAGAGATAGGAGGGAAAGGAGTGTATACTAATGCATTCACCAAGTATAGAGAGAAGGGTAGGGACCTGGACAAGCTTGAGATTTGGAAAGAATCTCCTCACTCTACTTAATCACTGGATTCAAGTTGAAAAATTCGTCCTCAACTTCATCAATCACTAGCTTAGACTTCAATAGTTCAAATTAAGATTCTTCCATGTTTTTAAATATATTTTGTAATTCTACATTTGTAAACATTTATTGTGTTATTTTTTCATCAAAACTGGATGATTTTACTCAGAAAAATGTAATTCTAATGGAATTCATATCTACGTTGCAAATATATGGGAATGCAAAAACATAGTTCTAGCAGTGCAAAAAGAAGTGAAAACGAAAAAACCTTTATTTTTTGCGAGATCTCCCGTAGCACTAAAGAAGCTTGTATAATATGTTAAAATGTAGTGTTTTGATAGGGTTGTGTAAGTTTTTGAAAGGTTTTGTCACCTAAATATAAAAGAGAAACATAACTTCAAGATTATTGACATTTATGGAATGGGTGGAGCATGGAAGACAAATCTAGCTAAAGAGTTATTACTATGAGAGGCATCTATAATTGTATATTGAGTGGAGGAGTCTAATGTCATGACCGTGAAGATAAAACTAAATTTATTTTCATAATAAAAATAAATGGGTGAAAAATGTTACACGTTAATACATATGGGAGATAAAAAAAGGGTGAAATTAGTTACATGTTAATAAATATAGGTGAAATAAATAGAAAATAAACATTAAATGTTTAGGAATTAGAATCAACACATTTATAAAGAGGATCAAAATTAATCGTAGCAACTCAGTCAGATGATCTAGTTCAATTTTTAGTTTATTTTAATAAATTCTTTGTTTCCAACTAGAAATTTATTTAGTTTATTTTAATAAATTATTTGCTGAAAATATTTTTTGACTGGAAATTTCTATACTTTATTTTAATAATTTTTATTGATAAATCCCTTTTCATAGTTTCTTTTAATAAATTATTTGCTGGAAATATTTACTAGAAACTGGAAATTTCTATAGTTTATTTTCATATACTCTTTTTTGATAAAACCCTCTTCAAGAGGGGGATTAAAATTAGGAGAAATTTAATTGGTTTGATTAAATTTGTTGAGAAAAAATTATGGTTTGTGTAGACACAAAATCACACACTTGGGTACATTTCTAGGCCCTAAAAGTTATCTAGCATTTACATTATTCCTAAGAAAAAAAACTAGTGGTTGACAACTATCTTTGGCCTATTTTCTTTGTCTCTTACTTCTCTTTTGTCTTCCATACCCTAAATCACAGTCGGAAATTTACTTTTTTTTATCTTTCATGGCTTCAGACACCAATGCCTAGCTAGGACAACAATGTCTAGGTGCTCCTATCACTCCTGGGCACCGTTGGCCCTTTCTTATTTTACTCACTCTTTTTAGGTCTCTTTAATTTTTTGGGAATATTTTTCACTAATGGGTTGGCCTTCCAGTTGTCAATTATAAAATTCAAATTAACGAATCATATAAATACATAGTTATCTGTTAAAAATCAAGGACCAAGAACTAAGAATTATTATCATCACCTAAGCTTGCATTCCAAAGGAAGTAAAGCACTCCAAAGGTAACCATCTATCATCCATTCAAGGGATAAGGGCTACATCAAATTTTTATACACTGCATAGGATGGGGAATTTTATTCTATTCCATCCACACATACTGTTACATTGCTACATTCTAGCTACAACCCACTATCAATTATAACCTTCGTAAGGGCATCCTATGACATCATTATTACACACACATAAGAAATACTTGGAGTCTGAGATGTATTATAACACTCTGTAATAAGTTCACTCTTGGGGTGACCATTGGGATCAGTTCAACTCCCCATTCTACATTTTCCTTCTTATGTTTTATGTGGTTTGTGGGTATGTGTAGGTGAAATTCTCTTTTGTAGGTTACATGTACATTCTGTGATAAAGGATCAAATATCAAGATACTAACATGAATCAATAGCAAATACCTTGCGACATAGAAGAAAATAGATCTTGAGCCTCTACATAGTCACCAACATCTAGGACTAATCACCAATGCTCAGGTGCCTCTGCCCTACACTAGGCTCCCTTGTTTGACTATGTTCCTAAATCCTAGAATTTACAATAGGGACTTATGAAAAAAAATTAGTCTGTTTAGCACTTTCACCAAACTAGATAAATTCCTGTGCACTCAGAAATTAGGTAATTCATCTTGTCTCCCTTATTTTTTTAGGGTTTCATACTTTACATACTAGTCTACCTATGTCATATTGTATATTAGCAATTGTAAATCATTTATTACATTAGTTATTATGAAATGAGATTTAATCTAAATTAAATTAAATAATTTGGTGAACCCCACTCATGATCATACACTAAGATTCTTATTTTTCTTCTTTCACGGCTCGTAAAATTCCTCAAATCTCTTTATATGACTTACTTCAAATGTACCCACCTTACAAATATGTTTTCCTAAAATCCCTAGACACTATGTACCTCCCTCACAATATACCACATGTTGTCACCTTCCTAGAAACTTTGTATTTCCCCCTTTTTTATTTTAATATTTTGGGTAAAGTAACTATCAGGATATCCTTGTGATAGTCCATGAAGGAACAGTTATTTTCAAACTGTCAATATTTTTATGAACTTTGAGTTTTTGAAGCTTTTTATTTGTTATGTGGGCATTTCCATTTTTGATGTCCCTCGCATCCCAAGTTCCATCAGGCTCCTAGTTCACCGATCCCCCACCTTCTCTGCACTATATTTCTTTCCCTTTATTTTGCAGATACTTTGGCTTTGTGGAGAACTCACTTCCCAATGACCCAAGGACCGGTTGTGCAAGTTCCTCTGAATTACCCAATTTTAATGCATTACGGACATTTTGGCTTGTCACATGCCACATGTCCCGAGTGCTTCCCAACCTCATTTTCCCCACAAGCCCACTTTTTACACATCTCATTCACTGCGGGTTTTTTAGCTCGTCGCATCCTAGGTGTTCCAATGTCCTAAGGGATGGTTGTGCACATTTTCTCCGTCATATCCAATTTCCATTGTCTCGGGTCGGCATAATGCATTAATTATCGCATTCAATTCAGCCCGTCGACCTACTCAAAATGGAATATGTATAAATAGCCAGGGTAATAGATTATTGTTTACCATACTATTTGCATTTGCTGTTATTTTCTATTTTGTTCCCCCCTCTCTACTGTTTGTAGTCGTGGCCAGATCCTTGTTCTAGTATTTTTCAATATTGCAAGTACAAAAAAGGTCATGGATTGTTGAAAGCAAAGTTCAGATAATCAAGAAAATCACTGTACAATCTTTCTACTCTTGCCATACAATGAAGATTAATTATAAAGGGAATGAGAATATATCTTCCTTGGAGACAACCATACCATACATAGGAGATATCAAGGCTCAACACCTTGGATTAAATGATTTTTGGGTGTCAATTAACTGCTAAAACCCTACTCCCATTGCTTATTTAATTAAGGAAAGAGAAATTGCTCATGAATGGGGGTTTTCTAGCTTCTATTCAATGTGTTGATACCATGTTAACATGTGGTTCCTGCTTCAATTCATAAACAAAAGAGATCATTGATCCTTTCAAGAAGGTAGTCACTCGACTAGATGCAAAATGTATTATTACTACCCTCATAATTCCCTTGATTGAAGACTCAAACACTCTCACTAAATATTAGGCCCAACTTCTGTTTGATCAAGACAACGAATGATAAAAGAGCAGGGTGGCCAAGTCATGGTTTAAGAACCCAAATAAGGGAGCTTCCAAACTACCAAAGACTATGTATAGTATTGAATTCAAAGAAGAACTATCAAATGTCATCACCCTCCTTGCTAGAATAATGGGGATGTCCTCTACCAACAAGTTCCACTATTGGATGTGCGCTTAAATCAACATTATATGTGAAGGTGAACAAAACCTGAACTAGGAAGAGATAATTTATGATAGCTTCACTGAACAACTTTCCAATGTCCAAAAAACTAAGAATTTTTATATGAATTCCTATTTGATGTATACTAATTTTGCATACAAGGAATGGTTGGTTTTCTCTCCTGTTGAAGAAAAGAAAGATGTTCCTTTTTATGAGTACCATCCACAGTTAACTTTGAAGATCAGTAATCATCACTTTAGAAGGGTGAATGATGCATTTACCATGTATATTGTCAGATTTTCTAGAGGGTAACACTACTTGGAGAGTCTCAAAGGAAGATAAATAATTGATTGTTGTCTATGGTAGTTATTACACTCAATTAAGGAAATTCTCTTACATACGGTTGGATGGATTTGAGGGAACATATTTGAAACTCTCTATGTATTGTAGAGACAAAATGGCCCTATTTGAAATCTACAGACAGTTGGAGAAGCTCCACAAAACTTTTAGAGAAAATAATATTGTAGGCATCCAGTTCCCAATCACATTGGGTAACTACACTTGCAAGAGTGCTTTAGATGCCAAAAATATTGATAGAACAATTGCCCCCTTACTCTTTGTTATCAGCTAATTTTGACTTAAAAAAATTAATAAACATGGAAATTTTGAAAATTTTCAAAATTATTACTTTGTGCAATTTATCGCCCTTGTCGTGATCGTCTCATTTTTTTTATCATTCTGGCCTTTGTTTCGTCCATTTTGGGCAAGAACTCCTTCCTCTAGGTCATAAATTACTTTTAATTTTAATTAATATTTAATTAATTTATTACCCTTCGTTTGATAAATTTAATTTTATAAAAATTTGGGTTTGTTAATTAAATAAATATTAATATAATAAATTTTAAAATTCAATTGACAAAATTTTTATTTGAATTGTCAGGAGAAATTAAGCTTCTGTTTCCCATTGCCGGGGATGCCAAATTGGCTTCATGTACCTAGATTTCCCCATTCCTAGAAAAATTATTTTAATTCCCCACTTGTGGGATTTCTTCCAATGATTTCCAATTTAATGGATTTGAAGATAGGCAAAAAATCTCCCGATTTCCCATATGGGGAAATAAAATGGGGATTTCCAGTCCACCTTGCCATTTTCGTTCGCAAATGGTTGTTTATTTCCCACTTTCCCCTGGAAATTAATGCCACTACTCGAAGGAAGAGGAGTCAGTTATTTCAACGGGAAGGGGAAACGGTTATGGAGAATCTTCTTTAATTCCCATTACCATTTCCCCATGAGATTAATTGAATTTTCAGTGAAAGGAGAGATATTTCACGCATTGAAGATAATTTGAAAGGAGAATTCTCATGCTAAGACAAAGTAAAAGTATTCATCACGCACTCATCCAAGATCATTGGGCAACTGTCATGTGGGTTTTCAGAGCCAAAGGGAAAGATTAAATTGGCCACACATTGGGCAAGGAGGGATAAACCAAAGCAAGGGAGGTAATACATGTAGGATATCCACGCATTGAGGGAAGAAAGGAGGCCACACATGGCATAAAAAATAGAGAAACCAGTCAAAGAAAATCATTTCCACGCTTTGGAAGGAATAAGAGTTTTCCATGCTGTAGACACCTATAATTTAGCTTGCACAATTTAAACACTTAAATTGTGCTAACTATCCCCTTTCGCGCAAATTGGCGACATATCGTCAATAATGCTCATCTCCTCTTCTATCATCATTAATTAATTACAATAAGTAATTAATTAATTCTTATATTCAACAAATACCCTAATTAACAACCTTTCGTTAATTCATCCTTCCTTCTATCTAAACTAATTAATTATTATAATTAATTAGCTTCCCCTTTCACTAAACCAATAAATCATTATTTAATTGATTTAATCCCCTTCTATAGTCTAAATCATGCTAATATTCCTCTAAAAAGCCTTTATAAGCTTGCACATCTATTAATTAATCATCTTGATTAATTAATAAACCCCCTTTATCCACATGAGTCACTAAAGGACAAGCTAAACTCTCCTAAAGTTAACGCAACCCTTTCTAAACCCCCCTTATCCACAACTAACTCAACATCTCTATTATCCCACATGCAAAGGGATGTAGAGATTGCTTTACCCATTGGACTATATAAAGAGCCCTCCTCCTACCTTTACACTTAAACCTAATTCTTGAGAAACAAAAGTGAGCAATAACAAATAAGCTAAAGCCATTTGTCATCTTGGAGCATTCTTCATTGGAGAAGCTTGCTACTTTCATTTCTTGTATTCATCCATCCAAGTTTTGAAGTCATATGGGGATATGTCAAATGGTCTTGTAGCCATGGATTGACAAGACTCCATTCTTGAAAACCTTGGGATTCAAACATACAATCAAACCTTTGATTGTTAAAGATATAAGTAGGTTCATTTCATTTTTAGCATTCAATAGAGATAGAGATTAATGGATTAACATGTTAGTTTGAATATTTGTTCATGTTCTAATGCAAGGATGTTAGTAGATTAGTCTTGTTTAAGCTCTAAGCATCATGGTGCATTAAATTTGATTTAGTTTAGTTATAGGACTAATAGGTGTTAGTTCTAACTTTCTTAATTTTGCAAAATTAAACCATACACACATTTGGCACGCCCGGTGGGATAGATTCTTAGTCCCTTAGCATTCTATCTTGAATTCTATAGTTTTTGGCTAACCTTTGATATACGCATATAGTAAACAATGTTCAATTTCTTAGGATTTTTGATAGTATTATATGTGTAGGTTCTTATTTAGAGCTATCATTTTAATGGGTTGTTGTCAATTTCAAGCTAACTTACTAAGATTTGAAGTGTTGTCAGCTTTTTTGTGTCTTTTGTTGTACTTTGATTGTAGGAGGGGCACAGGCGCACTAACCTTGGCACAGGCACACTAACCTTGGCGTAAGCACCTCTCGAGTGGCACAGGTGCAATGTCATAGTTTTGTATCTCTATTTGGCAACCCTGGCGCACATACCCTAACCCCAACGCACATACCCTAACCTTGGCATAGGCACACCAAACCGGGCACAAACACCCTATTCATACTGTACCTTCACTGCAGTAGAAAAACCTGTCAGGATAGCGCAAATGTGCTAACCCTGGTGTAGGAACCTCTCGGATGGCACAAGCACTCTGTCAGAATTTGGTACTAATTTTTATCTACCCTGGCACATGTACCATGACCCTAGCATAGGTATCTCTCAGGTGGCGTAGGCGCATTGCAGATTTCGGTTTACACAGAGGGCAAAAATGTCCTAAACCACACACATACACCCAAAACCATGTGCATGTGTCTTTGTAGGAGTCACACACATGCATAAACGGTCATGCACACACCCTGAGGGGTGTGCATGTATATCTGTTTAATCTGGTTTTGTTTACAAATTTTTGGTGTCCCTTATTTTGATCATATCTTTTGACCTGTTAACCCGTTTTCAGAGTTTGAATAGGCGTCGAAAAGAGAACAAAGATTAATTTGAGAGGGGACTTCCAAAATTAATTACTTATATCATAAAAAACTCCCATAGTTCCCCGAAGACCTCCAAAAATGTAAAATACTAAAACTGTTAAAAAACTTCTAAAAATAGATTTCTAGAATTTTATGATTTTCTTGGTTTTCTAACTTTTACAGGGTTATAACAGTGGTTAACAAGTTTCCTATCCATTAATTTATTTTATAATAACTTGTTTAAAATTTTTTCATCTTCATTTGTGAAATTTTGAAATGTGTATGCTCTTCCCTCACACCTTTCTAGGTGATCTTGGGAATCAGAAACATTTCACCACTTCCTTCATACTTGCTAAACAGTTTAATTAGATTTTAAAGTTGGTTAAAAGGAACTTATTTTTGCATTTTAATTAAGTATTTTCCATTCCTTGCAAAATTTTAATGAGATACCTTGTTATGTATGCTCTTTCCTTGCATCTTAGGACGATCTAGGAAATCAAAAACAACATCTTATCTCATTTATATGACGTTTTGGAAAATTACTAGTCCATTGTGTAGAACTGAAAACGCCTGTCAAAGAAGAGGTGGATTTGAAAAAAAAATAAAACTAATAATACATTTTTTGTGCAGGTTACCAAAAGGTGTTCAAGAAAACCACATCAAATTAAAAAAGATAAAAAGAACACCAAATTCAAAACACTGTAATTGCAGGTTTGGATAAGGGTACGTCCCATTTGCTTAAAACTAGGAGATAACCCCTTTGGCATAATCCTTAAGCTACAATAATGGGGGTGGTCCTAGGAACCCCAAATTATTCCACGTAAGATGGAACCTTGTTGACAAAATGGCAAGTGCTCCGCATAACCTACTTGACTAGTTTTTCCTTGTGAGTTAGCGTTACTGGTTGTCTGTATGGCAACCCCAGTGAGAGTACACAATGAATGCACTTGTTTCCCACTGTTCTTGAATAGGGTAAAGTAAATCCGAGATAATCCAAAATTATTCATTGCAACTTTTTGGGTAAATCAAGATAACTTAAGACAATTTTGTAACACCTAGTTGAGAGAACCACCTAGGAAGATATCTTTGACCAAGAGCAACCTTTGACCATTTCAAAATAGTTTTGAGTTGTGAGCAATTGTTCATCACGAAATGTGGGAAGCGTTATTTTTGCTTAGTTTTTCACTTACCCTAAGGTAAGGAGAAACTATGCTAAAGTGAGGCCAACATTTTTCAACCCCAATTGATCTACTTCCTTCACTTTCTTTTGACACTTTGTTGATCAAAAGAAGAGTGACTACCTTTGCATTATCAATTGATTGTTTCGCCACTTTTTTGTTCGTTTACATCCATCTATGTTTGCAGCTAGGTTTTTAAACGTCTAAAGTGTGTGGAGAAGTTTTCATATCATTGGTATCCTTTTTTATCTTGATACCCAAGTCAAGATCGTCATCATAGTTAGGCTAGATTCATCACCTTGAACTTCCTCAGAAAGGTTACCTTTTTTATCTCGTATCACTAAAATTTTGGTATTTACATCTTTTTTCTTGTAAACTTGACCTAAATATCTGCATTGTAAGGTTACACTATACACATTTTAACAATTCATAGTTATACTATAAGCTTTTAGTTTGATTCCATTACTACCTCAATTTTGAAAAGGGCTACGTGTTACCACTTGTGTGTGTTATATCAATATAATATTGATATCAATACATTACTTTCTCACAAAGTTTGGTTAACTTATCTTGGTGACATTGTTGTGTCACTCGCAATCGTAACTCGCACTTTTTGAGATATAGGTATTAATTGAATTTGGGCTTGCTTCTAGTATACTTTGTTTGGAGGTAAGTTAACTTCTTGTTATTCCTTACACCTTGTTCATTTCTTTGAACTCGACATAAGTACGGACATTTTTTTAATCATCATACGACACCACCTACCTTTTTAAAAGAAGATTTAGGAAATACTCCATTTGATTGATTGGTTTAAAACAAAATTTGTTTGATTGTGTCTCATTTTTCACATGGACATATCCATTTCAGACAATCACTTTGATCCATTGATTCTTTATCGTTTTTTATTCTTTGGTCATTAATTTGGCTTTGTGTTTTAAACTTGCGTGATTGTTCCTTATGTTTATCCATCTTATAAATTCATTTCCAGGACAATCCTTTGGGTCTTTGATCCTCTTGAGATTCTTCTTTTTTCCTAAGTTCATTATCAATTTTGAACACATCTTTCAAACCTTAGAAAAAAAATTCAAGCAACTTTTGCATCAATTGAACATTGGAAATATTTTCTTTGTATCCTTTATGTCGCTAAAATTTCGATCCATCATTGGGTATTTACGCCTCCAAACCTTGTTGGATTATCAATCTTTAGTCATCACGATATATGTTTTCCTTAGCTTCACTTTTTAAAAATCACACAAGCATCCCCATCTTTGAGAAATGTCTAGTTGGTTGTCATTATGTTGCCCAAATCAACATGAAACCTTCTTCACTTTGAAGAAGTTTGATCATACAATCTAGGTCTAGACCTTTGAACCCAACACACGCCAAAAATGATTGATTATCAAAAGGTCCCTTATACATACGACAATAAGGAATCAAAGTTTCGGTGTACAAATCAAAAGATTCCCATCATGACCAATCCTCGTTTGGTTCTTTGTGCTATATAACCCATTTAGGTAATCCATTCCCGACCTTCATCCCATAGTTGATGGTATGGTTTGGACACTTTTGATCCAAATTATTATTCGAGTTCCCCCCACAATTCTTTTGATTATAATCCAAAAATTTCCTCTTCTTCTAAGGATTCCAATCCAAATATTTCCTTTGACTCTTCTGATGATTCAGATCTAAACTAGTATTTGGATCCATCTGATTCGAATCCTAAGTCACAGTCCTCCCCTTCTTCGCAGGACCTCTATTATCAGTCACCTAAAAAATGTTCTTCTCCTCTAAAGATTTGTGTTACCAAAAATTATCTTCATCATTCATCTAATGTGACTCCTACGTTGCCATCCTCACTTTCTTCACAAGACCCCTTTTATCAGTCACCTCAACAACATTTTCTTCCTTTGAAGATACGCATGAATCCAAATCCCTCCAATCAAAAAGCTAATATAGTTATTGAATCATGGTACTCTCTTTATTTGTAGGAACCTTATTATTATTCATCCAATAAGATTCTTGAATCACAGTCCTCCCCTTCTTCGCAGGACTTGTTAGTGTAGAATCACATCACCCCCGAATGGCCTGATGTGAGTCAGGGCATTTAGTGTGATTGCACAACATGGGACCATCTCTCAAGATATGGGACTTGCAAAACTTGAGATGGACCTCTAGAGAAAGTTGGTTCTTGCTTCTTAATCTACCTGCCACAAGCTACTCCAGTGCAGGCAGAACCTATTCTATCCTAATATAACCATTCCAAGGGGACAGAGAGAGAGAGGGGGTGAAAGAGCCTACACTAAGTGGTGATACACCAGAAAAGGAAGTGGTTGAATCACATATCTGAATGCCTGAAGTTGAAAGAGGTGAGCAGAGGAGAGGGTGGACGAAATGCACCATAGACCAGAGATAGATTTCACACAGACACCACTTCAAAACCCATTAAACATAGCTCCTAGAACCTACAACAACATCAGAGTATACATAGTATACCCTACAATGATGAGAGGTAAGAAGAGACAACAAAATAATCCTAGGATGCTAAGATGCATCACGATAGATTTTATTTCTCTAAAATGTTACACAGTACATCATCAGTGGGCAAGAGGAAAGAAAACACCATTACAGAGCCATGGGAGGATGCTTAGACTCCGCATTCTACTCTAAGGAAAAAAGATAGAGGGGGGAAAAGGAGAAATAATGACCAACCATTTGAATATGCCCCTTCATTACAATATACAGGAAGAATGAGAGAGAGGAGGGAAAAACTCGAATCCTACTTCAACCACCTCTGCGACGCATTGAATCCTACTCTGAAAGCTCAACCACCATCCCTTAATTTCCACTATGGATCTGCCCAAAAATTTTCAAGTCTAACTCAATTACTTGTTCGATGCCTTTAAGTAAGAAGAACGACCGATCAGATCAAATCCGATCTGGTTATTGGAGAAAATAGATTCTGTATTAAAATCATGAAGAATGTTTCCCATTTTTCACCCAAAAAATCCTTTTAATAATGATATTTTATGTTTCCATGGCATAGAGGGTATCTAGAAGTTTCCAAAAATTCTTCTCCCGCCTAAATATGAGTTTCCAGTCAAAAGATATGGCCATTTGAAGATTAGGGTTGCGGGCACGCAATATTTGAAAGAGTCTGTCCGTACCAGGTCCATGTGGCAAGCCCCATGTATCTTGAAGATTCAGCCCCTTCCTTTCACTCTTGAAATCACACTAGACTGACACATGGCAGATCTGCGGGCTCCATGGTGTTCTCTTGTATTTTTCCCGAGTCTCTTTGCTTGGCGAAGCCAAAAGTCTGACCCTGGACACGTGGAGGCTTGGCGCTTGTTTGGAAACCCACCCCAAATTTTACTCTTGAAATTATACCGAGCTGACACTTGGCTCCCTCCACTGGCCTACCTCTTCTTTTACTATTCAAACCTCGAATCTGTCCCTTTTTTAGACCTGGGACATGTGGAAGGCCCGTGCTGATTTGAAAACCCACTTTGGATTTTACTTTTGAAGGATCGTCATTAAGACATGTGGTTCCTTCCACCTGCACTCTTATTCTTAACCAATTTTTGGACAGCTATATCCCACTTTTTAATTTGGACTATGTGCCAAGACCATGCTCATTTGGGTCTCCAATGTTTGGTTTTATCTTTGAAGTAGCGCCATTTGGACACTTTGCACCATCCGCTAAGTCGAAGACTTTTCAATGGCCGATGTAACTTTTGGGGCTCTTAGACACGTGGAGTATTGGTGCTTGTTTGGGTCTCCGGCTTGGGATTTAATATTTGGAGGTTTTCCATTTTGACACTTAGCAACTTTCATTTTCTCCCCCATACTTAGCTGATTTTGGGGTTGTTTCTGAATCATTTGCATAGCCCCTGAAACCTTTTAGTCTTCTCTGTTTCTTTTCCTGAGACCCTCTGGCTTCTTTGACACTATTTTCTCCTTCCCTGACCCTACTTCTCCATTGTAGAGCCTGCCTGTAACTTGTCTATTGGATTTGAAGCATGGGCTCATTCGACAGAACCATTTTTTGAATTTCTTTACTGCACGGGGTCGTGGGTGATCCAATTTTGTTGGGGGCAACAAAAATTGAGATAACAATTGGTGACTCACATGCAACATCTTCCTGCTAGATGAAAAGAATAGTAGCCTTGAAGCACCCATTGGGTATGGAGTCAATAATTATAGCTTGATACTGACCCTTTTGCTTTAAAAATATGATCCCTGAGCCTCTGCAAGCCCGACCGTTTGCACTTGGTGACCCTGAACCTATTCTAGAAATGGACTAGTATGAGACCCATTTTAGTTTCTCTGCATTTTTTTATTTTGAAGCTAGAAACTGTTACAGACAACTATGGGTCTTTCTACCATGCATAGTGAAGGGCCTGGCCTCATGCACCTCTGGAGCAATACGAATAAAAATTATGTACAAAGACAAAAATCATACATAGCTCAAATGAGACATGCAGAGTGTGCACAAGCACTTCTGCTGAAAACAAAATCTACTCCTACTCCTACACCAACAGAGAGGAAGAAAAGCTTAAATAAATCCTGTCATAGGCAGGGAGAAATAGCTTCCCTTTCTCAAGAGGGGTAGCCATGCAAATGATTTGACACTGAAAATGGCTGCTTGTATGAGTGAAAAACTAACTATAATTCGGTCCTCTAACCAAACCATCAAGGTATCAACATCAACCAAAAATACCTCCTCAAGCTGATTGGCATTGGACTCCTAGAGGTGTTGATGATGACCCTTAGTACTTTGATACTCATCCTCAAGCCCTGAAGTAGGCATGACTGGTTTTGGCTTCTCCCTTGGCTCCAATGAAGCCAAGTACATGATTGGGCATGGTCTGATCCTTTGAATTTTCCCCTTGCTCTGAATTTCAACTCCAAGAATGGAGTCTTCTTTCTGATTTTCCTGTATGGGTGATGTGAGAGGGATGATAGCCTCATACTATTTCTTTTCATCTACATCAGGTGTGACTTTTGGAAGATCAAAATCTTCCAACTTTGATGTAGGAGGCATGTTGCAAACTACAGGTTGTGTTTTCATGTTCTCTTGCATGGCAATTGGTTCTTATGGTTGAAGAATGAATGATGGGGAAGAATATATTTTAATTTCAACTAGCTCCTTCTTATCAAAACATTCTTTTAAGTCTGATAGGAAATAAAACTCTTTACTTTCCTACTATAACAAGGTCTCTCCCCCTTGCATGGTGATCTTAAAATCTTCGTTATCTTCACCATATGAATTTTCATCTTCAAACCTGAAGCTAGTGAGTTCAAGATCCTCCAAAAAATCAAAATTTTGGAGAGGTTGAATGGGAGAGGGGTTTGTATTTTCTTATGCAACCAGCTCATGATTCAATGCCTTTGAATCTATCTTGGTCACCTCCATATGCTCCTCATTAACTGGACTTGGAGCTGGCTGTTCTTCTTCCTTCTTGATTGATTGTGCATCTTGGATCAGATCAGCATCCTCTTAAGACAAAATGCCATCATGGACACTGAATTCAGAGAAAACATATTGGTGATCTTCTTCTTCATGTTTTTGTTCCTTCTCTACTAAAAACTCCACCTTAGCCACCACTGGCTTAACCATCAAGGGGATCTTTGTAAATCCAATGCTTCAGATATTCTATCATTTCTTCTCTTTTGGGTTCCTCCTCTTGGTGTTCTTCTTGACTGGTCTTTGGAGTCTCTTCCCCACATGGAATTGGGAAGGTAAGAGGAGGGGTGGATGGGGTTTCAACCAACTTTGCAGTTGTTTGTGGTGGTGAGGTAAGTGGAACTTCTTGTTTATTTGTAGGGAATGAATGCTTGGAAGGGAAAAGGGTAAAAAACTGAGATGATGTGTAAGATCAGGAGATGGAGAAGAGAAACCAAAACTTGGGGAAACAACCGAGGGGCTTGACTCTTAACACTGCTGAAATGATAAAGCTTGAGAAAGAGAAAATGAAGGACAGTGAACTAGTGTTTGACTTACCCATTGACAAGGTTGTCTTACACTTTGCTCATATGCCTCACTATCCTCAATTCACATTGTAATTTTATGCAACACTTCAAAAATGAAGTCGAGCTTCTCTTGAGGGCTGTAAATTCTTGGAAAAGGGCATTTCTATGGATAAGGTGCCCTACAACCAATCTTGAATGCCTTCATTTGTGTTATGGACCTTGACTGAATCATGCCCAACCTCCAGTTTTTGAATATTCTCCAGCAGATTAACTTATTCCATTTGACTGTTGTCATGGTATGCATACCCTTTTTCTTGATAAGCTCCATAGCCAAACTGGTTTTGGAAATGCTCATATGGGTAAGCATGATTATTTTTGATCTGATAATGATGTTGATCTGGAGGAGTTGGTAAATGCATTGGACGTGAATTGAATTACCGCTATAAGTTTGAGTTCAATGAAGGGAATGAAGTCATGATTGCACAACTTCATGAAATGGAAGAAAAATGGGAGATATGGAAAGAAAAGTGAATGAAGATGGGTGGAAATGGATGAAAAAGGCCTGCAACCTCAGAGATGGGGTTGTTGACCAGATGGAGTCGCCAGATGTTCTTGAATGTGCCTCAAAAGGCTGAACCTTAACAACAACACACCAACCTAATAAGATGAAGTGGTAAGGTGCTTTAAACTTGTCCCACCAGGTGTGCCAAAACTGTTAGTGTGGTCGCATGGTGGCTTAATATTTTCTGTTGTAATGAGACACCTTAGAAAGATGAGAAAAATCTAACCTCAGTGTCCCACCAGGCATGGAAAAACTGTTAGTGTAGAATCACAACACCCCCGAATGTCCTGATGTGAGTCAGGGAATTTGGTGTGATTGTGCAACATGGGACCATCTCTCAAGTTGTGGGACTTGAAAAAAATTGAGATGGATCTCTAGAGAAAGCTAGTTCTTGCTTCCTAATCTACCTTCCACAAGCTAATCCAGTGCAGGTAGAACCTATTCTATCCTAATCTAACTATTCCAAGGGTCAGAGAGAGAGAGAGAGCATGCCTGCACTAAGCGGTGATAAACCAGAAAATGAAGTGGATGATCACATACTTGATTGCCTGAAGTGGAGAGAGGTTAGAAGAGGAGAGGGTGGATGAAATTCACCATGATTTCACACAAACACCACTTTGAAACACATTAAAAATAGCTCCTAGAACCTACAACAACATCAGAGTATTCATAGTATACCCTGCAATGATGAGAGGTAAGAAGAGACAACAAAATAAGCCCAGGATGGAAAGATGCATCACGAAATAAATTTTATTGCTCCAAAATGTTACATAGTACATCATCAGTGGAAAAGAGGCAAGAAAACACCATTATAGAGCCATGAGAGGAGGATTAGACTCCACATTCTACTCTAAGTAAGAAAGAGAGAGGGGGTAGAGGAGAAAAAATGACCAATCGTTTGAATATGCCCCTTCATTACAATATATAGGAAGAATGAGAGAGAGGAGGGAAAAATATGAATTCTACTTCAACCACCTCTGTGATGCATTGAATCCAACCACCACTTCAACCACCTTCCCTTAATGCCCACTGCGGATTTTCCCACAATCTGTCAAGTCTGCTGTGATATTCCCTTGTAGGATATTAACTGGTTATTATTTAATACTTACAAAAATAAACACTTAGAAGATAGACCCTCCTAGGTTTACCTCAATGAACCCTAGTGTTAGCTTCAATACAACCCAAATAGGGTTGGAGTGAGCCAAGGTGAGTGTTTGATTGAAAATCTAGTTGGTATTTAGACTCCTTTATCTAATACAATTTACAGAAGTAAAAATAATAAATAATAACTACTAAAAATTAGCCGAAACTTTGGAAATTAATAACTCCCAAAATGCTAACTCTTTTAACCTAAAAACCAAATGCCGTAGAAAGGAAAAATTATGATCTTCTCATCAAAATAAATATTATATCTTTGCATGCACTATAAACCACTCAAATCAGCCCTTGAAATCCCAAACCTAGTCGTTAGGGTTAGGGTAAATTGCATAAATATTTTCCAGCACTTAGAACCCTTCAAAATGCTCAATAACATGCAGATTTTAACCTCAATAAAATGTGCCAATACCATAGACAAGTCATCAAAGCTAGAGAGAAAATATCATGCATAAACACCTTCAACACAAGAGAGCAAATTGGAAAGAACAATGGAGTATTCAATAATCTTCAATTATGGATCCAAATAAGAGAGATATTAATGCAAGAACTAGGGTATACATCTCATGGGCATACATCCCAATTCTCCAAGCATGGAGTGAAATCAATAATTCATCAACATGCTCCTCTAAGGAAAATGTGACCTCCCTTTTATAGAAATAAGGGGTGCAATATCCAATAAAGATCGACCTTTCCCTTTTGGAGGGAAAACATAAACTCTCATTAAAATAGTTAATACTAAGACTATGTGCACTTTATTTATTTATTAATAAATAAAAGTAACTAGTCGATGTGCACATTAAACTAAATAAAAAGACTCCCACTTTTAGTGCTTGAAAGAGGGTTTAAAACCCGCAAGAAGCAGGGATAACGAGGGATGACATGCACATCAACAGACGTACGAACGACAGCATGAAGAGATCTCAGGAGGAGCGAGCATAAACTGAATGTGCATGAAAATATTTCAACAAATGGGTAGAACCTTGATAAGACACAAAACTCTCCTCTATCTCATAGATCAAATGGGGTGTATATATTGGAGGTGCTGAGTAACGCCCAGTGCTGCAATCATGACAACTCAAGTAGAGAGGGGGAGTTACATTCCCATAATAGAAGTGTAACTCCCAATGACGCATATGAAGAAATGACACACAGATGCAGTGATGCGTAAGACAATCTCATAATGACCCCTAAATGACACATGGAACTATGATCTCACCTAAGTGAGATGACTAACCTAATGATGTGGAAAATAACACACATCAACACCCCCCTTCATCGTAACTTAGGATGAGGCGATAAGTCAAAAATGAGAAATGGGTCCCAACACAAAGCCTGATGAGATACCAATGAACAAGAAGCTCTCAAAAAGTGGAGTAAAAGGAGAAAACCTAGAGGGAAAAACTCCCCCCCCCCCCCAAAAGAGAGAAAAGACCACTCTCTAATCTAAGAAAGATGCCAAGGATGGGTCCCAACCACATACGAGCCTGTAAAGGTACCCATGTACAAAGAGGAAATCTCTCGGAAAGAAGAAGAGAGAAAAAGAGGGAGACAAGAGAAATGTATAATATTCCATAGACGGATCTAAACTTTGTAGCTCTAGGAGGTCTCCCAAAATAATGTCGATGACGAGATCCTCTACCTCTGACTGAAGAAGACCCATCCACACCAAACTGTGTGCCTACCCTTAGGAAGGACATAAATGATGTGTTGGAAGTCTACCCACTCCATGAAGGAAACTGAAGGTAGTAGCACAAAGAACTCTGAGTATGGTCCAAAAAAGTGTGACATAGGTCTAGCAAGAGAGTGCCAAGGAACCAAAGATAATGCCACATACGTAGAAATGTCAGAGTGTGAAGAGTGAACACCCGCAAAAGGATGTCCAAGTGATGTGAAGGTAATAGAACCCCCATAATAGAAAAGGAATCCACAAATAAGGGTGGATCAATGAAGGTCTCTGGAAAAGTGGAAGTGGTAAGAGTCCCAGAAGGGGCACTCCCAACAACGGAGATGATGGACTCCTCTGAAATACCTGTAGATAGATGAGGAACCTATAGAGCATAACAAGTGGACTCTGCAAAAATACGACAAAGGTCAGGAAGTTACTCGTCCTAATGAGGGGCTCGAAAAATAGAAGAGCAATGTCAGATAGGTATGAGTCATCCAATGAAGGCAGAGGAGTGAAAGGGGCCTCACACAATGAAGGTGGAAAAGAGGTAGGTGTGATAACTATATGAGGCTGAGTAGGAGACTGCTAGATATTTGATGAGATGGGAGGGGTAACAACACTCTCTGGAATAGTGAGAGGAGGAGGAGAAGAGTCCTCTGTAGTACTCTCGACATTAGAACTGGGTGCACAATCCTAGTCATCGGAATTAGAACCAAGCAAGTCTATGTGAGTGGAACTGTCATCACACGAAGAAGAGGAGACAACTAAATCATCAATAGAAACAATAGTGGCAATATGTGAAGGGTCTCCATAGAGGGACTGAAGAATGCTCAAGACACAGTGAGGTGGATTTGAGTCTGCCACGCGAAACCAAAGAGAATGAGAGACATGCATCATCATGTGACCAAAGATGTGTTCACAAGTGTCAAGGAAGTCCTCTAGATGACGATGATCAGCGGGTGCAAGAACTGGCCCAAGCAAGAAGGGTAAAAGACCCTCGTGGGTAAAGTAACGTTCCATGGAAGCACGCCAAGCTGAATAGTTCCCTCTCTCGATGAGAAGTGGCAGAGGCTGTAAGGCGATTCTACGACACTCAAGTCTAGAAAGAGCACTCTCCATGATGTGGAATCAAAAGTGCAAGGTGCACAAAAGCAAGACGTCGGACTCGGCTGATAATGCATCTGCATGTGAAAACCCAAGAGTACTAGTCAACCCCCCAGAATGTGGGACTTTATAAAGTAGTGAATTTACAAAAATTACAATGCCATCATGTAAAGTGTGAGAAATCATGCAACTTTGACTAAGGAAGCACTCAAAAATGAGCTGCGAGTCAAAAGTTATGGCATTATTACGATTCCCGCAATTGATGGAAAATGCCAATAAATGCTGCAAACGGATTAAAAAGGTGCTTGAAACGAGTGCAAAGGGTATCGTGTGACTTCTTTTGCAAACAACATCAAATTTTAGCAAGGTTTTGTTTTTCTTGTGAGGGGGGGATTAGCCTCCTGCCAACCCCGGACCTCACCCTCCATCTTCGACATGCATAGGAAGGGCATAAAACAAGCAAAATACAGCCTTGAAAATTATTACAATGCCATGTGAATGTTTTTAATCCTTAAAACATTAAAAAATGGTTGTTTTTACCTCCAAACAATTTCTAAAAGGGAAGTGGGCCCACGTTATGAGGTGTCAAGCCATGTGGAACCGAGTTGTTGTGTGGCTGAGTACCACATGCTAGTTTTAATGCAGGTGGTCCACGTTGGAGGAGTCAAGGCCAAGCTGGTCAAGTTGGTATACACCGGTCTGAGATGAGTGTCAGATTATCCCAAAGTTGTGTAACTATTGGAAGATTCCAATGCTGGCAGGGATGCAACAAAAATAAAAAAATGTAGATGTTAGATTGTAACGCCTGATTTCCATGCAAATCCATACGTCACAAGGTAGGAATGGAGATCCTAGTCGAGCAGTAAAGTGAGTAGGTTACACGGAGAAATGGCCGAGTAATGGCACTGAGCGCTAAACAACTGAAGCAGACCAGTGAGGACGGTTGAAGTAGACCAACGAGTAAATCGGTTAGAGGTGTGGCATGATTCATGGATGAACAAGGTATAACATATGTCGAGCTTCTAGTGAAAAATAACATTGCAGATGAAGCAACTGAATAGTGCAAGAATGACCTCTGAAAGGGAAAAATGAGTCATAAACGAACATGAGTTGAATGCTAGAAAAAGTGAGTTGTAAACCAAAGCACGAGCCTAAATCATGCCAAAGAAAATATCCAATGCAAAGGATGTCCACGCAAAAGGAATTCCAAGAAATGAGTTCAATGCTGATCCAGGTTCAAACACAGATGCAGTGGAATGAGTCACGGAAGTAGGAAAGCATGGAACAAAGGTATAAGGACATGGAGTAGAGTCAAAGACCAATGTAACAACCCCCAATGAAAACACCTCAGAACCAGATCAGTGAGGGCCGAAGACAAGTCAGAAAAGGTTGCAGAGACCAAGGCAGTGAACGGAAAACACGTCGAGTCACTACCAATGCAGGCTGAGTGAGCCAGAAATCAAGCTAGGTGGTAGAGTGAGTGGTGAGTGCCAAGAACCAGCTTGGTTCCTAGATTGGCGAGCTGGGGCTGAGTTGGGTAAGAGGAGGACTGCATGCCAATGAGACTCAGTAAAACTAGCACATGAAAAACTCATATCTGAAACTATAAAATGCCAAAAAACTATAACTAGAGACTCTGAAGTGCCTCAAAACCACGTGCAAGGAAAAAAAATCATGAGCACCTAAAAATGAACCACGAACAACCTGAACAAAGGTATAAACACCTGAAATCAATGCAAGAAGAGCACGGTTAGAATTTTCATTATGACACACGCACAAGAATATTAATATCATGCCGGAAGCCGGAAAACACACGAGCAACGCCGAAGAGTGCACACATCCACAAGATCTTCTCTGATACCATGAAAGAGGGTTTAAAACCCGCAAGTGAGGATCATGAGGGACAACATGCACATCAACAGACGTAATGGTAGTGTGAAGAGATCTCAGGAGGAGTGAGCATCAACCGAATGTGCATGCAAAGATTCAACAAATGGGTAGAACCTTGATAAGCCAAAAAACTCTACTCTATCTCATAGATCAAATAGGGTGTACATATAGGAGGTGTTGAGTAACCCCCAGTGTTGTAATCATGACAACTCAAGTAGAGAGGGGGAGTTACATTCCCAGAATAGAACTGTAACTCCCAATGACACATATGACACATTGATGCACGGACACACTAACACGTTGATGCAATGACACATAAGAGAATCTCATAATGACCCCTAAATGACACATGGAACAATGATCTCACCTAAGTGAGATGACTCACCTAATGATGTGGAAAATAACGCACACCAACAACGCTAGGCATGCCAAGGGGTTATAATGCAATTTAAAAATAAATATTAATAATGTCTCGAAAAAGGGGACATTACAGTCATCCCCTCTCAGAAATTGCTTGCCCTCAAGCAATAGCAAACTCATAGATCCATGCATCATGCCCCAAGGAGAAGATGTGGGGTGGTGCATCCAAAGCCTTGATCCGATGTCTGTCAAATGGCGAAGAGTCGGAAAGAATAAAATTTCTTTCCCTCATGTCAACCCAAAAAGATGGATCATCAGCTCCATAACATGTGTTCCAAGAGATGGTGTCATCAACATGGCATAGAGAAGCATCAATAGGATGAGTTTTGCTAAGCTCCAAGGCTGCCCACTCAAAAATGCCCTCATGAAATGAATAGGACAAAAATATTCCATCATATGTCTTCAATCCTGCACATGAATCAAACTCATTAGAAAAACAAATGTTGAGAAACACTTTTCCTATTTCTTCTTCATGTCTCCAAGGCATTGAGAGCTCCAAAATCTCCCTTATGTATGGGTTGTCCCCAAAATATGTTATGTGGTTCCCAACACTGTTTTAATCATGTATTATTTCCTCAAAAATCAGAATTAGGATGGCTGGTTTCCACCCCCAAATAGTTACTCATGAGCCAAAATCAAATACCAAAAACTATGTCACCAAATGTATGTAAAAAAATCTGAATTTTCGGCATGATAGTAGAGCTGGTCCTAATAGTACTATCCATAAAAATGAGAGGACAACAACTAGCATAATTCAGAATTATTTTCCCAACATGAATGATCATCAACTTAGTGAATAGAAATGGATCCCATATAGCTGAAATTTCATCCTCAATCATAACAAACTAAAAATTATCCACATGCACAGCTGAAAATTAAATGCCTTGAGAAAAGTTCATACCATGTTCCTTCAAACTTCTCATACTTTTCATTGAAGCCCAAAAGATGGTGGTCATGTAAGCAACATCACTCATACATTCCCAATGCTTATCCTTGGTTGACTTTACCCTTGGTAGTATCTCAACCAAACACCCAAATGGAAGATATAACTGTAGCTCAAAATATGAAAATGTACTTCTTCTTACCATGCAAAGTGTAGTCCATATGATCCATCCTTCTTTCACGTCTTCCCAAGAGATAGGAGTTAGCATCATTTGAAAAAGTAAATGAAATGATATTCCTATATCCAAACCAAACTTGCAAATCCCAAATCCTTTTATCCTCTTACCACATGAAGCTATATGTGAAAGATAACACCACAAATTTTCTCTTCTTCTATACTCAAAAGGAAATGAGAGAGCTGAAATATAATGCATGCATTTATGAATATTATCATAGAGAAACTAAGGAAACTTGTACCTTACTTTATGCCAATGATTTTACCTTATGATAGGAGGAAAAACACATGAAATCATCATACCTTTGTGCCTTCTAATGATGAATTTATCATACGGACCAGCAAGCTTATTGTTATGGTTTCCATCATTGGGAAGAGTGATGATCACTCTTTCTCCTTTTCCATCATGCTCCATATGCACCCAAATGTTAAGAGAAAGAGTAATAATAAAAATGCAACCAATATACTCCATATTACACCTCATATCCATCTCCCTATCATGCTCAAAATCATATCCATCAAAACTCAAGATTTGAGGAGAAATAAAACAAGAAAGATCATACCTTGGGCTGCCCCCAACATCTACAAAACTCATAATTTTTGAGTTTGGAACAACACTTTGTTCCTCATTACTTTCCTTGTCTAAAACCCCTTTTTACTCCTCACAAGCTTTCATACTTGGTGGGTAATGACTTGGAACATCCATGAGACCCATGCTTGGGTGAAAAACCTCATTCAATTTCCCATAAGGGCCTGTTGTTCAGAAAATTACAGTGAACTACAAATTACCATAAACATTCTATGATGTCCTTCCTTTATAAGCATACCTCTTCACAAACCCATCTTCATAGTCCTCTTGAAAACCTTCTCCTTTTGCACTCATATTCAACTTTATGCAATTAGTAGGCACTAATAATTTGTCAAACATCAAAATATTATCACCATATAATGAATGCTTCAAGATTTCTTCTTTTTTCCACATATAAGTTGACACAAATGATCTATTATATGAATTAGTATACCCTTCTATGGTGAGATCATTGACCATGCCTTCTCCTTGCCCTTCAAATGGCTTGTGGTGGGGTTGAAAAAATCCCCTCAAATCTGATTTTTCCATCACATGTTCCTTTGCCATCATTTCTTCTTGATCATGCATATGCTTGACACTAATATCCTCTTCATTCCCATAAACCAAATTTTATTTCTCCTTGTACCCATTCAAACCCATACAATCATTAGATGCCAAAAATTCATCAACGAAAACAGAAGTTCTCATACCTTGGATGCATGTCTTTACTTTGCTTACACATTGATTCACAACTCTTCTTGTTAAGGAGTGAGCAAGACATGACTCCTTTTATTCCAATCCTTCCAAAAGTATGGATAAAAAAGGTTGTGGAGGTTCTTCATACTCATTCAACATTAGAAACATTATTGTTTGCATAGAATCCATTACTTCATGTGAATTTTCCTCATGTATAACATCAAAGAAAACCTCAAACATGTGCAAAATGACATCATTAAAATCAAGATCTAACATTAGAATGCAAGACCTTACCTGAGCCATGTTCTTCAAGATCTTAACCCTCTTATAAAAGTGAGGGTTTGTGATGTCCCAAAGCTTTTGAAAGCTTCCAACCATGAGATCATATACCTCCTCCATAATATTATCATCATATGGAAAACTTGGGGTTGCTATTCGTGTGACCTCACTAATGCATGCAATGACCAAAATTCTCACATCCACCTCCTCATGTCTCAAAAAATTAGTTCTAGCTAAGTGTGTTATCAAAGGAGCTACAAATGAAAACATAGAACTATAATCAGATTGCCTTATCAAACATAAACAAATCACTATATCTTCAAGAATGTGGAACAATACACTCTTCTCAAATGAAATATTTTTGAGCCGTTTCCCAATCTTATAGAGCTTGGGTCTCAAACCTGTTTCCGAGCAATCTCCATGATCTGCAAATCAATACCCGCTGGAAAAGAAGAAAATTGCTCTGATTTACCTCAAACAACTTACAATAATTCTGATATGTATGTATGTATGTATGTATGTATGTATGTATGTATCTATATATATATATATATATATATATATATATATATATATATATATATATATATGTATATGTATATGTGTGTGTGTGTGTGTGAAAATGGGAGACTTACTATAAATAGTAAGTTCGTCACTATCCCTAGCTGAATTTAGAAAAATGAAATAACTTGTTTAAAACACCTCGGAATTGCATGAAACTTTGGGGAATGGTAGATAATATTATGGAGCAACTTTTCTAAAAGGAATTTTTTGAAAATAAATGAAATCTGATTTTTAAAACCTGAAACACTGCAAAAAAATATAACAACTTCAAAAATCTATATCTTTGGCTACGAAAGTCCAAAAGAGCTGAAATTTTGGATCTTGGATCAAAAAATATGAGAAACAATATCCCAAAACCATATTTTGACTAGCTAACAAAAAACCCTAATTTTTTCCCAAAAATTAGGTCGCCCAGTAAATTTAGGGCACCAATACAACTCCAAGATTTATGAAATTAATTTCACCTCATTCCTCCTTATTTTGGCCACACAAGCCCCCACAAGAGTAGAGGAAAGAAGCTCTAATACCACTGTAATATCCCCTTGTAGGATATTAATTGATTATTATTAAATACTTGCTAAAATAAACACTTAGAAGATAAACCCTCCTAGGTTTACCTCAACGAACCCTAGTGTCAGCTTCAATACAACCCAAATAGGGTTGGAGTGAGCCAAGGTGAGGGTTTGATGGGAAATCTAGTTGGTATTTACACTCCTTTATCCAATACAATTTGTAGAAGTAAAAATAATAAATAATAACTGTTGAAAATTAGCTAAAAATTTGGAAATTAATAACTCCCAAAATACTAACTCTTTTAACCTGAAACCAAATGCAGTAGAAAGGAAAAATTATGAGATTCTCATCAAAATAAATATAAGATATTTTCATGCACTAGAAACCACTCAAATTAGCTTCTGAAATCCCAAACCCAGTCACTAGGGTTAGGGTAAATTACATAAATAATTTCCAGCACTTAGAACCCTTCAAAATACTTAATAAGATGTAGATTTTACCCTCAATAATATGTGCCAATACCCTAGACAAGTCGCCAAATCTAGAGAGAAAATATCATGCAAAAACACCTTCAACACAAGAGAGCAAAATGGAAAGAACAATGGAGTCTTCAATAATATATTTGCTTCAATAATGGATCCAAATAAGAGAGAGATCAACACAAGAACTAGGGCATACATCCCATGGCCATACATCCCAATTCTCCAAGCATGGAGTGAAATCAATAATTCATCAACATGCTGCTCTAAGTAAAATGTGAACTCCCTTTTATAGAAATAAGGGGTGTAATATTCAATAAAGAATGACCTTTCCCTTTTGGAGGGAAAACATAAACTCTCATTAAAATATTTAATACTAAGACTATGTGCAATTTATTTATTTATTAAGAACTAAAAGTAACTAACCTACGTGCACATTAAACTAACTAAAAAGACTCCCACTTGTAGCATTAGGAATGCTAAGGGGTTACAATGTAAATTAAAAATAAATATTAATAATGTCTTGAAAAATGGGACATTACATCTGCCTCAATTACTTGTTCGGTGTGTTGAAGGAAGAAGAATGACGGATCAGATCAAATCCAATCTGGTTGTTGGAGCAAATGGATTCTGTATTAATGGCATGAAGATTTTTTCCCATTTTCACCCACTAACACCTGTTAATAATGATATCTTATGTTTTCATGGCATAAAGGGTATTGAGATGTTTTTAAAAAGTCTTTTCCCACCCAAATCTGAGTTTCTAGTCAAAATATATGGCCATTTGAAGATTAGGGTTATGGGCGTGCAATATTTGAAAGAGTTTGTCCATATCGGGTCCACGTAGCAGCCCCGCCTCTTTTGAAGATTAAATCCCTTCCTTTCACTTTTGAAATTGCACTAAACTTACACGTGGCTAATTTTGCGGGCTCCATGGTGTTCCCTTATATTTTTCCCAAGTCTCTTTGCTTGGCGGAGCCAAAAGTCTAACCCTGGACACGTGGAGGCTTGGCGCTTGTTTAGAAACCCACCCCAAATTTTACTCTTGAAATTATACCGAGCTGACACTTGGCTCACTCCACTGGCCTACCTCTGCTTTGACTATTCAAACCCCAACTCTATCCCTTTTTTGGACCTGGGACACGTGGAAGGCCTGTGCTCACTTGAAAACCCACTTTGTATTTTACCTTTGAAGGAGCGTCGTTAAGACACGTGGCACCTTCCACCTACACTCTTATACTTAACCAATTTTGGGCCCACTCTGTCTCACTTTTTAATTTGGACTATGTGGGGAGACCATGCTCATTTGGGTCTCCACTCTTTGGGTTTATCTTCTAAGTAGCATCGTTTTAACACTTGGCACCTTCCGCTGAGTCGAAGACTTTTCAACGGCCAGCGTAACTTTTGGGGATCTTGGACATGTGGAGGCTTGGTGCTTGTTTGGGTCTCTGGCTTGGGATTTAATCTTTGGAGGTGGACCATTTGGACACTTTGAAGCTTCCATTGTCTCCTCCATACTTAGCCGATTTTGGGGCTCTCTTTAAATCATTTGCAGAGCCCAAAACCTTTGAGTCTTCTCTATTTATTTTCTTGAGATCCTCTGGCTTCTTTGACACTATTTTCTCATTCCCCGATCTTGATTCTCCATTGTAGATCCTGCTTGTAACTTGTCTGTTGGATTTTAAGCATGGGCTCGTTCTACAGAACCGTTTTTTGAATTTCTTTCCTGCACGGGGTCGTGGGTGACCCAATTTTTTCGGGGGGTGAAAATTGAAATAACTGGACCTTCTTCATCAATCACCCCCACAAATTCTCCCTTCTTTGAAGATTCGTGTGACTCAAAGTTCTTATATTCAAACATCTGAATCGACCCATGCGTTGCAATCTGTAGACTTTGGACTTAATTTAGCGTGAACAATTTAAACACTTAAATTGTGCTAATCATCTCTTTTCCCGCAAATTGGCAACATATCGTCAATAATGCTCATCTTTTGTTCTATCATTGTTAATTAATTACAATAAGTAATTAATTAATTCTTCTATTCAACAAATACCCTAATTAACGACCTTCCGTTAATTAATCCTTCCTTCTATATAAACTAATTAATTATTATTAATTGATTAGCTTCCCCTTTCATTAAACCAATAAATCATTATTCCCCTTCTATGGTCTAAATCATGCTAATATTCCTCTAAAAATATTTTATAATCTTGCACATCTATACATTAATCATCTTGATTAATTAATAAACCCCCTTTATCCACATGAGTCACTAAAGGACAAGCTAAACTCTTCTAAAGACAACTAACTCAACATATCTATTTTCCCACATGCAAAGGGATGTAGATATTGCTTTACCCATTGGGCTATATAAAGATCCCTCTTCCTACCTTTACACTTTCACCTAATTATTGAGAAACAAAAGTGAGCAATAGCAAATAAGCTATAGCCATTTTTCATCTTGGAGCATTCTTCATTGGAGAAGCTAGCTACTTTCATTTCTTGTATCCATCCATCCAAGTTTTGAAGTCATATGGGGATATGTCAAATGGTCTTGTAGCTATGGATTGACAAGACTCCATTCTTGAAAACCTTGGGATTCAAACATACTATCAAACCTTTGATTGCTAAAGATCTAAGTAGCTTCATTTCATTTTTAGCATTCAATAGAGATAGAGATTAATGGATTAACATGTTAGTTTGAATATTTGTTCATGTTCTAATGGAAGGATGTTAGTAGATTAGTTTTTCTTAAGCTCTAAGCATGATGGTGCATTGAATTTGATTTAGTTTGGTTATAGGACTATTAGGTGTTAGTTCTAACTTTCTTAACTTTGCAAAATTAAACCATGCACACACATGCTAATCAAGAAGAAAATCAATACACATCTTCCAAGTAAGAATCCCATGCAAGTTTAGAGAGCCAATTTCCAACTCAAAACAAAGAAAATGCATTTATTTTCTCTTCATTGAAAGTTGTTAACGCAAGAGGAAGAAGAAAGAATAGTTAAAAATAGAAGAAGGCATTAGTTTTGTCTTCAAACACCTCCACGCATTGGGAAAAGGAGAAATTTTTTTTTAAAAAGACTAAAGGGCTTCTCCCATGCCACACATTTTTCAGGAAAGCATAAAAAGTTCAAAATGCAGTTAAAAGAATAAAAATTTTCCAGCGCCTAGGAGGGAAAAATAGTCCAAAGGAAGATCATCGTGGAGCAGGGAGAGGGGAAATAACAAGTGAAAAATTAAAAAACAATCTCCACGTGTTTACTTGGACTCTCCATGTATTTGCAAAAGGATTAAGTTGGAGTTTCCACTCATTTTATCAAGGAATATACAACCAACAACAAAGGAGAAGATCACACGAAGAATAAAAGGGAAGTTTAATAAAGCAAATAACAGTCCAAAATTCCTACACCCAAACCCTCCATGCATGCATAAGAGGAAATAAGAGAAATCAATCCAAAAGAAGATCATCTCATACTTTTCAGGAAAAAGCTCGAGTTTTCACACAAGCTATAAAAAAGTTCCAATCACAAGCAGTTGTCAAAAACCAGTACGCTACCCATGCTGAGCATAAGATAAAACACCAATTTCAACGCATTCATTAAAATTAGGCAACTTCCATGTGAAAGAGAAATTACGGTTCACACATGAAAGGGAAAATTTGCTCGAGTGAATTAAGAAAAATAAATTAAATCAATCCATGTAGCATATTAAAATAAGGATATTTTGATTAATTTTTGTTGTAGCTAGATTCAAAATTTTGAGGCTAGACTTGGTGTGATGTATTAAAAAAATATTTTGTAACCGAGACTAGTTATTATTATTATTATTATTAAACTAATAATAATAATAAAATAATATGAAAATGAATCATATTTTTCTTGCATTGACGAGAGTTTCACAGACTGAGACCAAACCCCATTGGCATTGTTTTACGTGCCTGAGTCATTTTTCTGTAAAATTCATAATGGCCAAAAAATCTAATAAATCCAAAGGAAGATCGAGGAAGCTAGTGGAGAAATCGAATAAGTCTGCACTCAATCACGAATTCTTAGGAATCATTCCTCCCAGTCCCATCAAGTCAGCGTATGACAATATCACCAATACAAATCTAGGTCACATTAATATGCAACAATTCTATGATCGGGTGAAAGCTGAAGGAAAAACCATATTCTCGGATAGGATTTATCATAGTGGTCTATCCCAAGCCACGGAATTTCCTATCTCGATTCATTTTCAGGAGCTAATTATCACTTGTGCAGAACATTTTTTTTTTATTATTGGCAAATAGTTTTTTGAAAGGGATTATACCCTTGATTACAAAAGAAGGCCTAAGAGCTGGAATAGGAGTGAAAATCAGAGAGAATGGATCAAGATCCAAGTGTTACAATGAAGCTCGAAGTAGCCCAGAAACAGCTACTCAAACGAGACAAAACAGCAAAAATACTGCAAAAAAGCAGTAAAGAGACCGCAAAAAAACAGCAAAAAGAACAAACAAGGGCAGCAGAAGCAACCAAAACTACTTCTTGGCAGTTTTGTCGATGCTGGTCTTGACTTTCTTCCAGGCGTGAAACATACTCAAAGTAGTCATGTGTGCAGCATCAGATTTATCAAGCTCCTCAATGGTTCTTTTACTTTCTTTTTCGTTGCCCCAAAGTGTAGCCGGGACACCACTGAGGTTGGAAACACTTTTTGCATGGCCCTCAATGAACTCCTCAATTGCCCTAAGGGTGGAAATGTTATAATCATGTCTAGTTTTGGCCTTCCCTAAGCGGGAGTCTAAGGAAGTCAGCTTCTTATAGATGTCCTCAATCTGACTGCTATCAATGTTCCCCTCTCCCTCCATGTTTTTCTTGCCTTTCTGCTTAGCCAGGTTCTTGACCTCATCCTTTAACATTTTCATCTCAACCTCTAAGGCCTCCAACCTCTTCTAAGAGCTATCCAATTGCACTTGTGCAGAACATTATGATCCCGAAAGACGAGGAATTTTTAAATATAATCACGGGTCTTTCCTCTTAATCACACCAGAGCACATTAAGGAATTTCTTAGCATATCTGAATTCCCTGAGAATGCGGATATCACTCGAAATTCAGCACAATAATTTTGGGATGAACAAACACTCAGATGTAGAAAGATGGTTAATAACAACTGGTTAGTGACCAAGAGGCCTCAACTTGACCGGATTCCTAAAGAGATGTACCGCATTGATTTCATTGAAGTTATCGGGGACATGATTACTCTCCTAAATAGAGTTCTCGTTTTACCCTCTTCCAGGATTTTCCACCTATGGATGTATAGGTTTACATGTATCATCCTTGCCAAGAGAGAGTTTATTGATTAGGCAACCATCATCAATGATACCCTTCACAAAAAATTGATATAAGTGAAGATGACTGGATGCTTCTCTATGACATTGTATCTGACTTACGCAGTGGTAAGAAGAAATCTATTTTCAGGACTCAAAACAAGAGGAGTCATGGGTCCATCAAATAGTGTCTTCCATTATTATCCAAAACTAAGTTTCAAAAATAGCTCTCATCATTGTAGAAGAGTTAACGATGCATTTACCTTCCACGTGCTTTGGAACCTGAATCGGAATACATAGGTAAGATTTTCTAAAGATGCCATGGATGTCATTTCCTAATGGGGAACATGGTTTATTCAATTTTCATCCTTTTCCTACATTCACGTAAGTGGCTTTGTGGGTACTCCATCGAAACTTCCTAAGTACCTTAGTGACAATTGGGCTTTAATGGAGCTTGCGCAACAATTATTCCAAGTTCACTATCTTCTTAGTGATAAGGATCACTCAGGAATTCATGTCTCAGCCCAAATCAGGGAATACCAATGTCCAAATATTTTTAGTGCACAACTCATGGCGAAGGAGTTTGCCCTCATTACTATTCATCCATATGTGAAGAGATTCCATTTTAATATCAACATATATATACAGAATATCCTTAGGGAAAATTATTATCATAACCCTACCATGGAAAATTTTGGGCTTCCTATTCAGATGAACATGAAGTAAGAAGATGAGAGTTTTCCCATTTAACCCTTGCGCAGATCAAGGCCTTTCACATCAAGAATGCTCGAGATTCATTCATAAATGATGATGAAGATGTAATTGATCCTTCATATGATGTAGTTGTTTTTACCCCATTGCCATGACTTGATTAGACCAAAAGAGATGAATTTTCTCTTGATAGCAAGAATAAACCAATTCTTGAAAGAAGCATATCTTGGTACGAAAGAGAACTTGCCAAGTTTCAATCAATTCAAGATCATACTTCAAGATCACAAAAATTACCAACTCAAGGAGGTATCCATTCAACCAAATACCCTTCTCAATTAACCTCCATGCCATCCAGTCATATGCAACAAACAAGAAAGGAGTGGTTGAGAAAATCCTCTTCACCGAAGAATGTGTCACGAGGAGAAAAATCAAAGGGTCCTATCCCCAATGAAGGAAGAAAGCGTGTATCAGGATTTTCTGCTTCAAGTAGAGATTCTTCTACTCACATTATTAATAGTTCTCAGAAGCTCCTGACAAACAATCCTCAGCCATGCCTTGCACAAGCGTCCACTCAAGTGTAGGTAGTCCAAATATCAAATTTTTTTGAACCTATAGTTCACGAAGAGATTTCCCAAAATATCCCAAATGATCAAGAGGAAGATATTGAGGTTATCTCTCTAGAAATCTATGTCATGGAAAGGGTTCTTGTAGCATCTAATGATGTAGAGAACAATGAGAATTTTTCTTCGGGCTTCATGCTGCTAAATGCAGAAGCAGTGACTAATACTCCTTCTTGGGTTGATTGCGAAATCAAGAAAAGGAAGATGGTTGTCAAGACGATTGACATTGACTTTGATTCCCTTTTCAAAATTTCAAATGATGTCATTCCAAATAATCCTAAAGTTCTTTCCCAGATAATGGTGGATAATGACGGAAACAGATTTGCGGATCTTACCATCTCACAAGTTGATAAGGAGTGTGATGTCATGCCATTTGCTTATTATGAAGTTTCTAGACTTGTACTTGGGAAGTTCACATTGGAAAGTGACATGGAAATGGTGCAAGATTCGATTTATATCATGCTAAAGAGACTTGTGAAATATAGGTCTCATAACTCTCAGCTGAAGGCTGAAAAGAATCAATTGGTGGAATATGTTCAACATCTGAAAAATCCCATATCATCCAATTCCCAATACCTAATGGAGTGGCTTCCCCTGATAAATAAAATCTCAATTTATCAAAATAAATAAACACATTGGGCCATGTCACTAAAACCTGGCTTATAAAGATTCTCGTTTTAGGCCAAGAGATGATCAAAACAACGATTAAGCTCCATGAAGATATTAGTGCATACCTTGATCCAATTCTTTCTTTCAAGGAAAATTTTGTTTCTAACATATCAAATTTTGATGAGATATTTCCCAGTCTTCAGGAGATGATGAGTATGGAATCCTTAACTTTATCCATCGAATGAATTCTCAAATTTAAATATTGAGGGACATATTTTCTTTGGTTTCTACATCTCAAATCAAGAAAGACACTTCTTGAGGATTCCATGATCCATTATGAGAGTGTATGCAATGAATACTTCACTACACTTTCCTTCATTCAAGAAATCATAGATGATATCCCTTGTGACCTCGTAAATGAGGTAAATCAAAGGTGTTCTTCAAAACATGTGGAAGATAAATTTTCACAATTGTTTAAGGACATGTATACTCCTGCCATCAATTTCTCTTCAGATTCAATGGAGCATTACATCAAATTAAATAATTTGTTTGAGAATTCTCAATCAAATATGGTCAATCTGAATGATATGCCAGGTAGGATCTTGGAATTTTAGGTATTTTGTGAGGCTATTCTTCGACCAAATGAACCTCCAGAAGAAGAAAAGATGTTTGAAACATTGGGAAAGTTTAGATCTTTTCAATTGGCAAAAGCGGTGGATCCTAATTTCACCGATGGTTCAAGAAGATAGTTTTCTTGGTATCTAATGAAGTGAGAGATTCCATTTCTCATACATTTGAGATATGCGGACTCCATTTCAACGGATAAGGCACTAGTTATGGTCATATGTTTTAAAAGGAAAATTTTAAAAAAGGGGGATGTTGTTATTGAAATTTCTTTTAGAAAAATGTGGATAACTTAAGTGGTTTCTATTTTTGGTAGATTTTAATAAATTTTGTTGAAAGTTTCAAAGTAACTTAAGTACCCTATTTAATATTCATGTAAAACACTAACTAATTTGTAGCCAACTTTTGGGTTATAAAAGGAAGTCAGGGGCTCATTTGTAAAGGGTGACTTTGAGAGAGGAGAAGAAAATACTTTTGTATGCAAGATTTATTTCAAAGAAAGAA
Source organism: Taxus chinensis (assembly GCA_019776745.2). Lineage (NCBI taxonomy): Eukaryota > Viridiplantae > Streptophyta > Pinopsida > Cupressales > Taxaceae > Taxus > Taxus chinensis. The sequence continues at coordinate 285,949,100 of CM034155.1, forward strand.
ATTTTGTGTTCTTTTGAGAAGACATTTTGGATTTAATGACATATGAAATTTTTTTCCCATTCATTATCTCTTTTAGCATTTGATGTTCTTATGTTCATTAGATGTTAGTGTTTTAAATCTTACATGTGAATATTGTCTTGGATATTATTGTCAACACTATTAATATGTTGTTCTAGTTCACAGTGATCAAGCTCTGTTATTTACTTGCTCATGTGTGTTCCCTTTACTCATTCTTATTTATCTAACTCAAACTTTGTTTTATTTGTGTTGGTTATTTTTTTTATTATTGGTAAATAGTTTTTTGAAAGGGACCATACCCTTGTGAACAAAAGAGTGCCTAGAAGCCAGAATAGGAATGAGAACCATTACAAAAAGGATCAAGATCCAAATGAGACATAGAAACCAAAAGTAACCAAAGAGAATTTACCACAAAACAACAAACCAGTTTGAACACTGTAGAAGAGCAGCCAAAAAACAGTAAAAAAACATCAAAAATTATAAAGGAAAACATCAAGAGTATCCACAATTACTTCTTGGCGGCTTTGTCGATTCTGGATTTGATATTTTTCCAAGAGGTTAACATATCCAATGTCATCATGTGGGTAGATTCAATAACATCTAGCTATTTAATGGTCTCTTTGCTTTCCTTTTCCATGCCCCAAAGAGTTGCAGGTATTCCGCTGAGATTAGAGACGCTGCGGACATGCTGCTTAATAAATTCTTCAATTGCACTAAAAATAGCCATATTATGGTCGTGGAGAGTCTTGGCTTTCCCTAAAAGGTTGTCCAAGGAGTTCAATTTTTTGTAGATGTATTCAACCTGTTTATTATCAATATCAACCTCCTCCTCCTTCCTCTTACCTTTTTGCTTCACCAAGTTCTTAACCTCTTCTTTCAACAGCAACATGTCAGCTTCTAAGGCTTCCAACATTTTTATGGAGCTCTCAATGTGTGCCTCCTGTGAACCAATACTAATAATATACAAGAGGTTATGGGCAATTTCCAAGTCCTGAGGAACATTCCCCGAAACAGGGGTATCAAGGTTCAGTCTTCTAGAAGACCTAGTAATAGGTCTGGTCAAAGTGGAAGCGAAGGGGGTGGGAGCAGAGGTGGGGGGGTGATAGAGGGAGCCGAGAAGGAAGGCAGAGGGGTGACAATAGCGATGATGGGGGTAGAAAGAGAAGTGATGGGGGTAGCAGCAGTGATGCTGGGAAGAGGAGGAACAGAGATGGGGGAGGATGGGATGCTGGGAGACCTAAGAAGATAAAGCTTATGCAACATGAAGATGAGACCCTGATGTAGCGGGACTGCACGTGCATGCTTTTGAAACTCGAAAATGGAGCACTCAAGAGAGTTAAGTAGATATTGAGGGAAGCATACCGTGAAACATTTGCGGAAGTGATTGAGGAACACAAGATGCTTTGAGGGAACAGTGACGAATCTCCCCTCCAAAGAGATGTAACGCACCATCATTGGTTATTTATCATTCTTCTTTGTGCAATATTAGGCTCTACTTTACCTAACTCTTGTATGTTCCTTCCATTCATTGTTTTCTATTCCTTTCCTTCATTTCACTCCATCTACCTCATTCACTTTTCTTTGTATTGATGTTCCAGAACACCCCCACATATAATTTTGAATGTATAGATGTAAATACAGTTTTTGGTTTTCAATAAAGGAAGCCTCACCTTCATTGAGGAGGGACTTCGTTCCCACACTATTGCATGTCATTTGCATGCGTGAAAATCCATATGCTAAAGGTTTTTGGCGACTCTACTAGGGATTCAGTAATCGTTAACCAATCTTTGTTAAATCTGTATGATTGTCCCCTCTACACAAGCTCTAGTTCTTCAACCAAACCTTATGCTTGACAAGTATTTACAAGGAGACATTGCTACAAACCTTCGAACAATAACTTGGGAAAACCGCGAACGCTTGCAGAAATTTGTGGTTGTTGATAGAGCCATTGACAGAGAAATTGACATTGAAGACCTTAGAAGAAGAGCACCCACACTTGTGGCCAGAAGACCTCAGGACACATGTTGATCATTTTTCACTGATGCGGAACTTTTCAACTAAGGTAATAATCGGTTTGAATATTACAGGTAACCCACCTATCTTACAACCAAATCTTTTTTTTGCAGATACCGAAGAAGACATATCATCATATTTGAGGTAAGATATTTGGGAAAAGTGCACAAGCAACTATCATTTTTATCTCTTCACATCAATACTAGATAATGATGAAGATCAAGAAGCGAGAGTTGGTAGAGTTATTCAGGTACAAATAGCTCAAGAAAGAGAGCAGAGAGAAATGGAAAGAGCCGATCAGAACATGTTAGTGATCCTTTCACAATAAAAATTTCAAATTGGTAGGAAAGAGGTTTACACAAGGAGAAAAATCTTAAGGTCAATCAGATCCCTTTTTTGAATTTCAAGTAAATTTTGGTTTCAAGTTATCTCCCCCAAGGAGGAACACACCCCATAGATCTGTAAGCCTTGCATCAATTCTTGAAAGAGAAAGGAAGGAATAAATCACTATAAGTCAAGCACTTGGTCTTGCTCACATTATTTTTCCTTTGCATACCACCTTTCCCAAGATGGCAGTTAATGTACCATGGGGAAATGTCATAGGCCCATTGGCCTTACCGTCTTGACATGACCTCCCATGAGGATTGAGGAAGATTCTTACCAAGTTTGATGGAGATGAGAAGACATCACCAGACGACCACACTTTTGCTTTCTTTGTTGTATGTGTGGTTTTGTCAATGAAATATGAGGATGTTGTTATTCTCCTCTTTATTGAAACATTGCATGATGTTGTCACAGATTGGTTTCATCATCTGCCAAATGGATGCATTACAAACATGAATGATACGAATAATAAATTTCAAGATCAATTCAAGATGACCGAAGATGAACATGCTCTTCTTTCCCAACTACCTCAAGTAAAGAAAGAGCCAACATAACCCATGAGGAATTTCATGGCTAAGTTCAACAAAATGATGAGCAAAGTTCCTTTCAGGATTCACCTGAACCCTGATGGACAAAAATGCTTCTTTATTAACGCACAACAACTAGAAGTGTGCTATCAACTGAGAAGGAATAAATTTTCTACTTTGAAACTTTCTCAATCCTTGGCCATATAAATTGAGGGTGACTTAATCATGGCGGAAAAATTCAAGAATACTTCCCTCAAAGGCAAAAGTCAAGAAACCCCCAATGCTTCAAAATCTATACTCACTAAGTTGGCTAATGATGTGTTAGTTTTGAAAAGGCAAGTTTCTTAAAGTAGTAAACCTGCTCCTTACAAAGAAATCCCAAAAAAAATACTACATTCTCAATAAATCTAGGATTACAGGTTCTCCGACAAGGCTTGTTGTTGAAGCAGCTCCCACAACTAACTCAAAGTGTGATGTCGTTGAAGAAAGTGATGATGAATTTAAAGTCGTTGAAGTTGACGAAGAAGATCTTGAATCTGGAACATCTGAACTTGAAGTCAAAGATCCTGAAGGGGAGAGTAATAACCATTTCTTCGAGTACCATTTAGACGAAGAAGAGGAATACGAAGAAATTATAGAAGATATGAATAAGAAATCCTTCGTTGTCTTCACACGATCTCAGAAGAAGGAGCAGAGTACCACTAAGGTAGAAGATAAAAATAGCTCCAACGAATTTCCTAAAGAATCTAATACTAAGGAAACTTAAAAATAATCCAAAATAAATGAGACTCCTAGATATTCCAAGATGACAGAGGTTTCCAAGGTCAAAACTATCTTAAAGAAAGGAGGGATTTTGTAAAGTCAATTAGTTGATAAATCAACTACGGAGAAAATTTTTTCTTCCACATCAATATCAACCAAGCCTAAAGAAAAGGTCAAAAGTGTGTCGTCGTCTTGAGTTTCAAAGAACTAGTATTTTTCCCAAATTTGATAGTATTGATCATATCAATAAAATAAAAATTTCCATGTCACAGGAAAAGTACTTGAAGTCCAATAAGGATCAACTCGAGAAATTATACCATTTTATCAAACGCAACTCTATTGTTCATTCCTTTACAGGAATTATGAAAACTCCCAAAGATGTGAAGAATCAAAATATTGTGGTGGCCACTACACCTTTGAATGAAAAGATTAAACCTTTCTTTATGTCCTTTCTAATCAATGGATGCAAATTAAGTAATTGCATTATAGATTCTGGAGCCTTGGATAATGTCATTCCTGTGAAAGTAACACATGCTCTTGGGTTAACTTGTATGAGAACATTCAGATCTGATTACTCCATGGAGAAAAGAAAATTTCCTTTGATTGGGTAGATTAAATATGCTCATATGGTTTTATCCCAGTTTCCTTAGAAGTGAGTTAAGGTAACTATTCTAGTTGCTGAAATTCCTGCTTCATATGGTATGTTGTTGAGTAGGAAATTTTATAGAGATCTGGGTGGTGAGATTCAAATGGATTGGTCTCATGCTATGATCCCTATCATTGGAGAAATGAAGAAGCTAATGCTAGAAACTTAGGAAAAGTTCACTATAACGGAAACTAATGACCCCCATGCACAGGTCTTGTTTCAAAACTCAAGTATGGGTAATTATATGATGACTACAGAGGTTTATGCACCTGAGGTCACTTTCCAAGACCCTAATGAGATATGGAATCTTGAGTTTTATGGAATTTGTTTCTCAGCAGGTTCCGGCGCAGGAGTGGTGCTCATATCTCTGGATGGTAAAATATTTCCTTTTTCATACAAACATGAATTTTCAAATACTAAGAACACTGCAGAATATGAGGCATTAATCCTTGGCCTCCAAATTGCAGAAGAGAAAGGAATAAAAAATTTGAAAGTCTTTGGAGATGCATAATTGATCATGATACAAGTTAAAAATTAGTTTCAAGTGAATAATGATCGTTTGAGACACTACCGAAATAAAGTGTGGGACGCAATAGAAATATTTGATGATTTTTCAATAGAATCCATCCCTCATGGAAAAAATGACAAAGCAGATTCTCTATTAGTCTCAACTTCATTAATGATTCCTCATTCAGAGTTTGATCAAGAAAAATACACCATCAAAATGTTTTTAGGCCAAGTGTTCCTGATAATGTAGAAAATTGGCAAGTATTAAATGATGATCAAAAAATTATTGCCTTCTTAGAAAAGAGAGATATTTTTGAACAATTTTACTTTGAAGGAAGTGATTCTGCATTTCGTGAATCAATGACCTCACCCATTCAAGAAGGAGATGAGAATGAAGATCCTAGTGATGGCATCATTCAACTCAAAGGAAATAAAATTCCAAAAGGATTGGGTTCACTTGAAGAAATTTTTGATGAACATGATAGGTTTATCAAAGAGAAAGAGTAGAAATGACCTCATAATTTTCTTGAGTATGAGCAAGTTAACGTTCGTACTAAGGAAAAACCTTGTCTGGGTAACATTGGTAAGTGTTGCTCACCTGAGGAGTGTAAGAAATTCATAAGCCTCCTTACCAAATATTCTGACGTCTTGGATTACTCATATGAAAACTTTAAGCCTTTCCAACCTAGGGCAATGAAGCATGGCATACCCTTGAAACCTGGTGTAGTTCCATTCAGGAAAAAGAAAAGACAGTATAATCCCAAGATAGCAAGCACAATATTCCATGAGGTTCAAAAGATGTTATATGCATGAATAGTTTTTCCTATTTTTTTGGTTCACAAGAAAAATGGAGAAATTAGGATTTGCGTGGATTTCTACATTCTCAATCAAGATTCCTTGAAGGATAACTATCCAATATCGGTCATGGAACATATTTTGTAGGAAGTCACTAGATCAGAAATTCTATTTATGTTATATGGTTTCTCTGGTTATAATTAGATCAAAGTGGCTAGAGAAGATCAACATAAAACCAAGTTCACCACCCCCTGGGGTACTTTCACATATAGAAGAATGCCTTTTGGTTTGACTAATGCTGGCATAGCTTTTCAAAGGGCTATGGATATGGAATTCACAGATTATAAAGACAAGATCATTGTGATATACCTAGATGACTTGACAGTGTTCTCAAAGAAATGAGAAGATCACCTAAGAGATTTAGAGAAAATATTGCAAAGGTGCAGACTTCATAAGATTTATCTAAATCCAAAAAATTCCATGTTCAGAGTTACAAAAGGGAAACTCCTAGGTCATATTGTTTCTAAGGAATGAACTAAGATCGATCTTGAGCACGTTTAAGCTATCAAGAATATTTCCTTGCCTACAAGTAAGCCTGGAGTCCACTCATTCTTTGGGAAGGTAATTTTTTTGAAAAATTTTGTGCCATATTTCACCGAGATAACCAAAAAAATCACTAATATGATGAAAGGAAAATAATCCTTCAAATGTTCAAAGGAAGGTAGAAAAGCATTTGAACAAATCAAGGGTGTTATTGCAAAATCTCCTATAATGGTATGCCTTGATTTAAAAAAAAGATTTAATAATCTATTGTTATGCTTCACCACACACAATCTCTACCATCTTGACTCAACACAATCAAGAGGGAATCAAATCCCCCATTGTATTCATGAGTTATGGATTCAAGAAACATGATCTAAATTACACTCCCCTTGAGAGGTATGCGTACGTGGTTGTGAGAGCTTTGAAACATTTCAGGTACTATGTGTTGAATTCTCACACCAAATTCTTGGTACTAGACAGTGTAGTTAAATCAATGTTGACACAACAAGAACCATGATCTAAAAGAGATAACTAGGTCTTCAAGATCTAGGAATATAATTTGGACATCGATCGTGCCAATTTTGTTCGAGGAAGAGGAATCTGCGAACTCATTGTAGAGAATAAACCACGAGATGACTCTTGAGAAGAACCAGTTGAAGAAAGTTTACTACTGGTATTTTTCATCAGTACCAAAGACAAATGATATTCCAATATAGCCTAATTTCTCACATATGGTGAATTTCCTGAAAATCTGAAAGCTAAGGAAAAGACAGCTATCAAATTAAGAACTGCTAGGTACGTCATTTGGGACAACACTTTGTTCAAGAAAGGGATTAATGACATGTTCCTCAGATGTGTTGATAAGGAACAACAACCCAGGTTGCTTGAAGCCTTTCATAATCATGTTTATGGTGGTCATTTCTTTGGCCCAATGAAAACTCATAAAATTTTATGAGCACATTATTACTAGCTCACTATGTTTTCCGATGTTCAGAAATGGGTAACAAAATGCGAAGCTTTTCAACAATTTGTTGGAATACCTAAATTGGTATTTTTTCCTTTGAATCCAATTGTCATTGAAGAAAACTTTCAAAAATGGGGTTTAGATTTCATCAGACTCACTTTCTCACTGCAAATAACTACTTTACAAAGTGGGAATAAGATATACCAGTGAAACAAACATCTACTACGGTAATCTTTAACTTCATCAAAGATAATATGTTGATTCATTATAGAATTCCACAAAAGATCATGACATACAATGCCACCAATTTCATGTCTATAGAGAAGATAGGTTTTTGTTATGGGTATGGTATATCTTTTTCTCATTCATTAGACTACTACCTGTAGGGAAACGGTCAAGCAAAATCTAGTAGCAAAAACATCATTACTATCATACGCAAGTTATTTGAAGAAAATAAAAGAAGTTGGCACAAAACGTTATATGATGCATTGTGGGTTGACCGTATAACTCCAAAAAGAGAAATAGGTATGTTTCCATTCCAACTCTTTTATGGAACCAATGCTAAAATTCCCATCACATTGGAGTTACCGGCATTACGATTAGCTCAAGCAGTTGATGGTGAATGCTTCAGCAATGCGTTAGATAAAAGGATCATGTTCCTAATCAATCTCAAAGAACAAAGAAGGCAAGTGGAAAACAGGATCAAGGAACATTAGTCAAAATTGAAGAGGTTGTTCGATAAGAAAACTAAAGAGAGGAAATTCCAAATCAATGACTTAGTTCTTCTTTGGGACAAGAGACGTAAATTGAAAGGAAAGCATGGGAAGTTTTATTCACTGTGGCTAGGCACTTTCAATATTAGACATTTCTACAGAGATAACACCTATTACTTGGCATATCCTAATGGAACTAACTTTCCTTTGCCTTATAACATGAAATATCTCAAGCACTACCAAAATTTAAAACAGGATGTCCCCCGTATGTACATAAGTAATTAGGATTTTGGTTTGTTTCTTTTCCATGTTTTTCAGTTTCCTCTCTTTTTTCATCCCATTTTTGTGCCCCATTTTTTTTGGGATCATGTTCATTAATATTTTGGTCTAGGTCTGTTGGTGCGTCCATAAAGTCCTTGTCCCCAATTAGAGCCAGCTGTTATCAGCTAATTTTGACTTCGCAAAATTAATAAACATGGAAATTTTGAATTTTTTCAAAAGTATTACTTTATGCGATTTATTTCCCTCGTCGCGATCGTCTTGTTTTTGTGATCATTTCGGTCTTCATTTTGTCCATTTCGGGCGGGAAATCCTCCCTCCATGTCATAAACTAATTTTAATATTAATTAATTAATATCTAATTAATTTATCACCCTTTGTTTGATAAAATTAATTTTATTAAAATTTGGGGTTTTTAATTAAAAAAATATTAATATAATATTTATTAAAAGTCAATCGAAATTTCTTAATTTTAATTTCCAGGGGGAAAGTTAGCTTCCACTTCCCATTATCGGGGATGCCAAACTGGTTTCCCATACCCAAATTTCCCCTTTCCTGGAAAATTTATTTTAATTCCCCACTCATGGGATTTCTTCCACTAATTTCCAATTCAATGGATTCAAAAATAGGAAAACATATCTCGATTTCCCACATGGGGAAATAAAAATGGGGATTTCCAGCCCACGTTGCCATTTCCACTGGCAAATGGTTGTTTATTTCCCACTTTCCCATCGCAATTAATGCCACTATCTGAAGGAAGAGGAGTCAGTTATTTCAATGGGAAGAGGAAACAATTACGAGGAAGATTATTTAATTCCTGTAACCATTTCCCCATGAGAGTTATCAAAATTTTCAGTGAAAGAAGATATCTTCAATGCATTGGAGATCATTTGAAAGGAGAATTCTCACAATAAGACAAAGCAAAAGTATTCATCACACACTTATCCAAGATCATTTGGAAACTATCATGTGGGTTTTAAGCGCTAAAGGGAAAGATTACATTGGCCGTGCATTGGCCAAGGAGAGATAAACCAAAGCAAGGGAGGTAATACATGCAGGATATCCACACATTGAGGGAAGAAAGGAGGCCACGCATGGCATAAAATAAAAGAGAAACCAGTCAAATAAGAGCATTTCCATTCTTAGGAAGGAATAAGAGTTTTCCATGCTAATTAAGAAGAAAATTAATACACAGCTGCCAAGTAAGAATCCCACGTTGGTTTAGAGAGCCAATTTCCAACAAAAATAGAGCAAAGGCATTTATTTTGTCTTCATTGAAAGATGTCCACGCAAGAAGAAGAAGAAAGAATAGTTTTAAATAGAAGAAGGCATTAGTTTTTTCTTTAAACACCTCCATGCATTAGGCAAAGGAGAAAAATTAGTTTAAAAATATCAAAGGGCTTCTCCCATGCCACGCATTTTTTAGGAACACATAAACAGTCCAAAATGTAGTAAAAAGAACAACAATAGTCTAACACGTAGGAGGGAAAAAGATTCCAAAGGAAGATCATCACCCAACAGGGAGAGGGGAAATAATAAGTGAAAGTAAAAAAAACAATCTCCACACATTTACTTGGAGTCTCCATGCATTTGCAAAAGGATTAAGTTGGAGTTTCCACACATTTTTTCAAGGAAGATACAACCAACAACAAAGGAGAATACCACATGGAGAATAAAAGGGAAGTTTAATAAAGTAAATAATAGTCCAAAATTCCCACGCCCAAACCCTCCACACATGCATAAGAGAAAATAAGATAAAATAGTTTAAAGGAAGATTATCATGCACTTTTCAGGGAAAAGCTCAAGTTTTCACGTAGGCTATAAAGAAGTTCTAATCACAAGCAGTTGTCAAAAACTAGTACACTACCCACGTTGATCATAAGATAAAACACCAGTTTCAACGTGTTCATTAAAATCAGGAAACTTCCACGTGAAAGAGAAATTACGGTTCACACATGCAAGGGAAAATTTGCTGAGGCGAATTAAAAAAATAAATTAAATCAATCCATGCAGAATATTAAAATCATGAGATTTTGACTATTTTTCATGATAGCCAAATTCAAAATTTTGAGCCTAGTCTCGGTGTGATGTATTAATTTTTTTTTTGTAACTGGGACTGGTTATTATTATTATTATTATTATTATTATTATTATTATTATTATTATTAAAATAATAATAATAATAATAATATAAAAATGAATCATTTTTTTCTTGCATTGACGGGAGTTTCAAAGATTGAGACCTGGCCTCATTTGCATTGTTTTATGTGCCTGATTCATTTTTCTATAAAATTCATAATGGCTGAAAAATCTAATAAATCCAAGGTAATATCGAGGAAGCCAGTGGATTATTGGAATAAGTTTGCACTTAAGTACGAATTCCAAGGAATCATTCCTTCCAGTCCTATCAAGTCGACCTATGAAAATATCACCGATACAAATATAGGTCATATCAATATGCAAAAAATTTGCAATTAGGTGAAAGATGAAGGCAAAACCATATTCTTGGATAGGCTTTACCATAGTGCTTTGCCCCAAGCAGCAACATTTCCTGTCTCGATGCATTTTCTATAGTTGATTATCACTTGTGAGAAGCATTATGATCCCGAGAGACAGGGAATGTTTAAAGATAATCGTGAGCCTTTCCTCTTAATCACACCAGAGCACATTGAGGAATTGCTAAACATACCTGACTTCCCTAAGAATTCAGATATCACTTGAAATTCAGCACACAAATTTTGGGATGAAGAACCCCTCAGGTGGAGAAATATGGTTAATAACAACTGGTTAGTGACCAAGAGGCCTTGAGTTAACTAGCTTCCTAAAGAGTTGTACCGTATTGAGTTCATGGAATAAATCGGGGACATGATTACTCTCCTGAGTTGAGTTTTCAGTTTACCCTCTACTAGGATTTTCCACCCATGGATACATCATTTTATGTATATCATCCTAGCTAAGAGAGATTTTTTGGATCGGGACACCATCATCAGTGATACCCTTCATAAACAATTGATCGAAGTGAAGATGACTAGATGCTTCTACATGACATCGTATTTGACTTACGCATTGGTAAGAAGAAAGCTATTTTTTGGGACTCAAAATAAGAGGATTCATGTGTCCATCAAATCGTGTATTCCATTATTATCTAAAACTAAGTTTCAAAAATAACTCTCATCATTTCAGAAGAGTTAACGATGTATTCACCTTCCACATGATTCGGAACCTGAATCAGAATATAGAGGAAATATTTTCTAAAGAGGCCATGGATGTCATTTCCCAATGGGGAACATGGTTTATTAAATTTTCATCCTTTTCCTACATTCACGTAAGCGGCTTTATGGGTAATCCTTGGAAGCTTCCTAAGTACGTCAGTGATGGATGGGCTTTAATGGAGCTTGTGCGATAATTATTCCAAGTTCATTGTATTTTTAGTGACAAGCATCGTTCAGGAATTCATTTCCCAATCCAAATCGGGGAATACCAATGTCCAAATATTTTCAGTGCACAACTCATGGAGAAAGAGTTTTGCCTCGTCATTATTCATCCATATGTGAATATATTCCATTTTGATATCAACAGATATATGAAGAAGATGCTTGGGGAAAAATATCAACATAACCCTACCATGGAAGATTTTTGGGCTGCCTGTTTAGATGAACATGAAGTAAGAAGATGAGATTTTTCCCATCTAACCCTTTCTCAAATCAAGGCCTTTCACATTAGGAACCCTCCAGATTCATTCATAACTAATGATGAAGATGCTATTGATCCTTCATACGAATTGATTGGACCAAAAGAGATGATTTTTCTCTTGATAGCAAGAATTAACCAATTCTTAAAAGAAGCATATCTTGGTATGAAAGAGAACTTGCAAAGTTACAATCAATTAAAGATCATGCTTTAGAATCACAAAAATTTCCAACTCAAGGAGGTCTCCATTCAAAAAAATCCGCTTCTCAATCAACCTATGTGCTATCCATTCATACACAACAAGCAAGAAAGGAGTTGTTTCTGAAATCCACTTCATCGAAGAATGTGTCACGAGGAGAAATATCTAATGGTCCTAGCCCCAGTGAAGGAAGAGAGCATGCATCGGGATTTTCTACTTCAAGTAGAGATTCTTATACTCACATTGTTGATATTTTTCAGAAGCTCATGAAAAAAAATCCTCATCCAAGCCTTGCACAAGCATCTACTCAAGTATAGGTAGTCTAAATATCGAATGCTTCGGAACCTACAGTTTATGAAGAGATTTCCCAAAATTTCCCAAATGATCAAGAGGAAGATATTGAGGTTATTTCTCCAGAAATTGATGTCGTGGAAAGGGTTATTTTATAGTCTAATGATGTAGATAACAATGAGAATGTTTCTTCGGGCTCCAGTATTTTTTATGTATAAGTAGTGAATGATAATCCTTTCTAGGTTGATTTCAAAATAAAGAAAAGGAAGAGCGTTATTGAGACAATTGACCTTGCATTTGATGCCCTTTTCAAACTTTCAAATTATGTCATTCCCAATAATCCTAAAGTGATTTCTTAGATAATGGTGGATAATGATGGAAATACATTTGTGGATCTTTCCATCCCACATGTTGACAAGAAGAGTGATGCCATGACATCTACTGATTATGAAGTTTCCAGACTTGGACTTGGGAAGTCCACATTAGAAAGTGGCATGGAAATGGCCCGAAATTTTATTGCTATCATGGTAAAGAGCCTCAAGAAATATAAGTTTCAGGACTCTCAACTCAAGGATGAAAAGAATCAATTGGTGGAATATGTTCAACATCTGATAAATCCCATATCATCCACTTTCCCAGTAACCAATGTAGTGGCTTCCCCTGATGAAGTAACTATCAATTTATCAAAATAAATAAACACATTGGGCCATGTCACTAAAACGTGGCTTACAGATATTTTCATTTTAGGCCAAGAGATGATCAAAACAACGATTAAGATCCCTGAAGATATCAGTGCATAACTTAATCCAATTATTTCTTTCAAGGAAAATTTTGTTTCTAACATATCAAATTTAGATGAGATATTTCCCAGTCTACAGGATATGATGAGTATGGAATCCTCAACTTTAACCATCGAAGGAATTCTTGAATTTGAATATCGAGGGACACATTTTCTTTGGTTTCTACATATCAAATCAAGAAAGACACTTCTCTAGGATTCTATGATCCATTATGAGAGCGTTTGCAATGAATACTTCACTTCACATGCCTTGAATGAAGAATTCATTACCGATATCCCTTGTGACCTCATAAATGAGAAAAATAAAAGGTGTTCATCGGAAGATGTTGAAGAGCAATTTTCACAATTGTTTAAGGACATGTATCCTCATGCCATCAATTTCTCTTCAGCTTCAATGGATCGTTTCATCAAATTAAAGAGTTTTTTTGAGAATGCTCAATCAAATATGGTTAATCTGAATGATATGCCAAGTAAAATCTTGGAATTGTAGTTATTTTGTGAGGCTATTCTTCGACCAAATGAACCTCCGAAAGAAGAAAAAGATGTTCGAAACATTGGGAAGGTTTAGATCTTTTTAGTTGGAAAAAGTGGCGGATCCTAATTTCACCGATGGTTCAAGAAGATAGTTTTCTTGGTATCTAAGGAAGTGGGAGAATCCATTTCTCATACGTTTGAGATAGGTAGACCCCATTTCAATGGATAAGGCACTAGTTATGGTTATATGTTTTAAAAGTGAAATTTTAAAAAAGGGGGATGTTGTTATTAAATTTTCTTTCAAAAAATTGTGGATAACTTCAGTGGTTTCTATTTTTGGTAGCTTTTAATAAATTTGGTTGAAAAATTCAAAGTCACTTAACTGCCCTATTTAATGTTTGTGTAAAACCCTAACCAATTTGTAACCAACTTTTGGGTTATAAAAGGAAGTCAGGGGCTCATTTTTAAAGGGTGACTTTGAGAGAGGAGAAGAAAATACTTTTGTATGCAAGCTTTATTTCGAAGAAAGAAAATGTGTGTTATTTTGAGAAGACATTTTGGAGTTAATGAAATATACAATTTTTTGTCCCATTCATTAGCTCTTTTAACATTTGATTTTCTTATGTTCATTAGATGTTAGTGTTTTAAATCTTGTATGTGAATATTGTCTTGGATCTTATTGTCAATTATATTAATATGTTGTTCTAGTTCACAATGATCAAGCTTTGTTATTTACTTACTCATGTGTGTTCCCTTTACTCATTCTTGTTTAGCTAACTCAAAATCCATTTTATTTGTGTTGGTTATTTATCATTCCTCTTCGTGCAATATTAGGATCTTCTTTTACCTAACTCTTGCATGTTCCTTCCATTCATCCTTTCCTTCAGTCCATTCCATCTCCCTCTTTCACTTTTCTTTCTATTGATGTTCCAAAACACCCCCACATATAATTTTGAATGTACACATGTAAATACAATTTTTGGTTTTCAATAAAGGCAGCCTCACCTTCATTGAGGAGGGACTTCATTCCCACACTATTGCATGTCATTTGCATGTGTGAAAATCCACATGCTAACACTCTCCATTATTTCAAACCTTGGACTTGCTTTGATATCAAGGGATTTATTGCCACTAATACCAGAATGGGTTTCTATCATCTTGTTGATATTGAAGACTATTGGGCTGAATTCTCTTATGATTATGAAGCTATAATAAGGTATTATGACAGATTGAACTTGTAAAAAATCAAATATTTCAATGTGTAAAAATTTCTAGAAGGAATTCAAAATGATGATGAGGAATTACAACCCCTTGAGTATGAAAGGTCTATCAGACACACTCCTATTGAAACCATTGATCGGTTTATTAAAGAAAGGGATGATTTAAAGAAACTCATAAACCCTATCTTGATGAGGACCAAACTTTTGTTTGACATAAAAATTAAGATTTTAAGATATGGCAAGTCTAGATCTTACTCCTAAGAATCCTCCACCGCTCAGAAGGAAATGTCTATGGTAACCGTGAAGCACATGAATAACTTGTTCCTTCTTCACTTGAACCTTCAACTTTAGTATACATGAAGAAGGGAAAGGATAAGAAGGGTGAAAATATTGAGGAATTCATTCAGAAGAGTGAAAATTTGTCTTCTTCTTCAAAAAAATTGGAAGTAGTACCTGAGGTCAAAATGGTTATATATCTCTTTGATGATGATAGTGAGGAGAGACAATAAGAGAAACAAGGAAAAGGTCATCCTAAAGAAAGTGGTAGAGATTAATAAGAAGGAAAATAAAATCAATTGAACAACCAGGTTTCAAAATCAATGGATGTTTTGGAACCATCTTCCAAATAAGTTTCTATCAGGGAAGTTCCCACCTCCTAAATTGACACCTTTTTGTTGGAAATATTTATTGTATAAACTGTGATTGCAATTGGCACACTTACACTTGGGCCCATTGTTACTTCCACTCCTAGTTCTTATTTTTATTGCGTACAACCATTTGTGGAGAGAAAGAAAAGGAAATCCACATCTCATATTGTTGCTCCTAAGTTTGATGTTGTGGTAGATCTTCTAGGTACTACTCCTGCCCCACCTACAAAATAGGATAAGATCACATCCAGGTTAGTATCTAATTCTCAAGATCAGAAAATCGTAGAGATTGCTAAGCCCTATTTTAAAATGGATGAAAAGGTCCTGTTAGTGAGTGATTTATAATTGACAAGGATTCCCCTTAGAGAATATAAACATGATAGTGAAGTGCAAAATATTTAGGAGACAATATCAAGAGTAATTGAAAGATTTGAAAGAGGAAAGAAAACACAAAATCAGTTGAAGGAACAAAATCAAATTCTTTCAAATTTCATCCAGTCCTTAGTAGCAAAGGAAAAGGTACTTTCCCCAACTCCTTTAGTCTTAATTTTACCACCCACTATTCTAAGTAGTGATAAATATTCATAAACACGCCACCTATGGGAAGGAAACGAAGGCCTTAGATGATGATATGATAGTCAAAGGTTAAAATTCATTGAGGATGCATATAAATCATATGATAAAGTTGTTAAAATATAACTAAGGTTTACCACAACGCTCAGTGCTTTGGATAGAGAATTGAAACTATGGAGTGAATGGATCCAATATTTTTTTATTGATGAGAGATATAAATGTGCAAGTCCTTCTGGCAAGAAAAAGTATTTGATGATGTAAAATTGAATCTTTTGAAGCAATGGGTTTTTAGCATTGACTAGAAAATAAAAATTCTTGAAGAATCCATTGGAGAAATCATAAATATGTTACAAAAAGTTAAGCTTTTTAATCTTGTGTCGCATCTACTTTTCATGATATTCACTGTCAAATTTTCAAGGAAAATTCAAAGGATGAATCCATAGTTCAAGAAATCAAGTCTCATTTCAGGGAATTTGTTAAAGAATATTTTTTCAAGAAAAAAACTATGTCGAAAGATAATATGAGAGAAATTTGCACACTTCAAGAAGCCATCACAAATTCTAATAAGGAGTTCTTGGAAAATTTAGTATTTGAAAAATAAATGGAGAAATTTTTGGGAAGCTGGACTCAGGTGACTACAAACATAACCATTCCCCGAGGCATGGACATAAAAGAGGCCTTGAAGGAATTAGAAACCAAGTGCTTAATGCAAAAATTTCTACAATCATTTCTTCAAGTTCCCCAATTCCTAGTTTCTAATCACTTCTTTTAAATTGATCTATCTAGTTAAGATGGTTTTCCCTTTCAAAAGTGATGTAATGTGGATGTTTTTATCTGAATTCCACATCCATGAGGATTCCTGCATTTTCAAAGCCCATTCGGAGTCGAGTCTTCGCCAATGGAAAAGACTTAGCAAAATCACAAAGAAAAAAATAGGCTAGCAGACGATGCCAAGTGTCCAAACCGACGCAACTTCAAAATTTAAAGGAGGGAATAAATTATCAAACTCCCACAGGGTTTCCACGTGGAGCCAACTAAAAGGTCCTTTACTTTCCCAAAGGAAAAAATGAAGTGCTCATAGACGATGCCAAGTGTTTCCATAACGCATTCCCAAAACCTTGATCAAAAATAAAAACCTTAAGAATGTGCGGGCCTTCCACATGGATCTTGCAACAAATGGACTCTAGGTTCAAAGCAGGTCACAAAAGGTGACAAGCCATGTATCATGTATGAGTGATTATGAGACTTATTTGTAAGTTATAAATGCTCAAGAATTTTTCAAAATATCATAAGTAAAGGTTCATTTGCCTTGTCACTTTGGTAATGAAGTTAATGCATAGTCCCATGTGAAGAGTACGAACCTATGAATACTCAAGTTATTCATTGGCATTCGAAGGTTCATTCCAATAGAATGACAAAACATGCACTGTTTGAATCATGAGCCCGAGAACTAATGCACAAGAGATTGAAAGATATATTTACGTAATAAAGAGCCAAAGGGATGCTCCTTAAAAGGTGAATCCATATCAAAATAGTCAGTTTTAGGATAGTTAAAGATGCATTAAATAGGCATGGCTCTCACTCTTTCGAAAGGGTAGATAATGGGAAAGTGTGAGAAAGATCTCAAAAAATATGTTTCTGTCACTTTGTTCCATTTATCATAATTAAAAGTAGTTGGAAAAAGTAAAGGATGACTTCTTATCTCCTCCTCCTCCTATATATATTGTAAAAATACAAGATATATATATATACAAAGAAATAATTAGAGAGTCAGTCGGTTTCTTCTCTATCTCAGTCCCTCTTCTATAAAAGGCAGGGGCCTGGAGCTCTACCCTTCTTCCTGGGTTTTGTAATATCAATCTTGCTTCTTTTCTATAATAATAATGTGCATAATTTTTGGAGTAATATAATATGCCATGTGGTGCATTTTGTCCATCCTTCGCATATCTTTGTTGTCTCTAATCGCCTTTATTTTCACATAGAAATTGTGCATCTATGCAATGTTATTACTATCTTTGAAGTTGTGCTTAAGTAGTTTGAGGTAGTGTTCTGTGTGATCTTCTTTGGCCTATGGTACAATTTCATCCACCTTTTTTAGTCATTCACCGTTTCCCTTCTTCAGACAGTTGTGTTCTCTATTGATTTCTTAAGAGGCTTGTTCAACGCATCGCCCCCCGTTTAAATTTTTATGTTTTGTTTCACTTTTCTAACCTTCATCTCGCATTATAGAGAAGAGCCAACTTCTTTAAATTTTGGAGGTCACCTCAGGGTGCACATCCCTCTAACCTGAGGTTTCCTACGACTATGGCAGTTCATCCGCAAGGATTATCGTCAACATAGCCACAAAAATCCATCAAACGACTATGGAAAACCCGCAAATGGTTGAAAAAGAGGCTAGGTTGTGGACGGATGCCTCCCATACAGACGAACGAGTATAAGATAATACATTGTATGTGTCCATCTATGATGTAGGCAGTTGTATATGACCTAGCTGTGCATCTCTTCAAAATGTGATAGTAGAAAATTGTGACACTTTTGCTTGCGAATGCAGGGACAATTTTAGTGGCATGGGGACAACTGTTATGTTGGTGGCTGTATGAAATACACTTTGTGTGATCTACCATCGGACTCAAATTTTTATAGGTATATATTTGTGATTGTGCATAGTTCGAGTTTTGCGGTAGCGACAATATAATTCATAAGTATGAAATTTATTTTATTCTCTAGGCAAGATGATCCAAAAAAGTAACTTGCATCTTGTTATTTTAGGCGCAACACTACTTTGTACTACTCCTTCAAAATGCCAAATGCCAATTTCAAAAATCTAAATATTCATGAATTAACGAAAATTAGTCCCTAAAATTTTTCTTGCCATCACTTAAAATTTTCTTTTTTGTACTTGGAGAAATCAATTTAAAAATTGTAATATTATTGTTGTATAGTGGAGTTTGGAGCCCCCTTTTCAAGTTTTTTTTTACCCCAACACAATGGTTTGTGTGTGTGTGTGAAAAAAAAACATAATCTTATGGTTCATCTACATGATCTTATTATTGCCATGGGATTCTTAGCAGATATGCACTCAAGCAGCTACATGATCTTATGGCTCATCTACATGCATTGTGATTTATAATTAATTGTGTGTCAAGTTTTGTTTTCCCATTTTGCATTAGAACTAGAAGGGTTCTCCCATTTTGCATTAGAACTAGAAGGGTTCCTTAAGAACCACATCCACATGTGCATATGATGGATGTTTTAAGGGTGTTGGGTGACTAGAGGGAGGTCAGCTCTTATGTTTTTATCCCCATTTGGATGTATCTATGAAATCAATGTATTGATTGGGAACTTTGATTTGAATTGACTTTCTAATCACTCCCCAAGTTTATGAGTTATCTACTTTGCATAACATTTGAGTGTATTATTGCCATGGTGGGTTTTCATGTAATGTGAACTTGACTTGCACAAATTATTTTTGTTTGTTGATTAAATAATTATTTTTTGGCATAGATAGATTACTTGCAAGGACATTGACTAAAGGACCCTCGGTTGGATCTAGTAGTACATGATACTTGATTTACTAATAATCATTACCTTGAAACTCTTATTTTAAACATTTAGAGCGAGTTTGAATATAATTTGATTGTGGACCCATAGCTTTCAAAGATTCAAACATTACTTTATATTTATTATAGAACATGAAAACAATTTATTGTACTTCTCTCTCTCTTTTTAGACACTACCAAAACTCATTTCTCTATACTTACAACTCGTATGTATAATGTAATATAACGTAAATGATTCTTGATTAAACTTTCACATTCTTTTAAATTGTATAACCTGAAAATGCAAACATAGAAATCACTTTAATTTATCTTCTATGCACATGGGGAGCATTTTCACACTTTTATTTTTCTTCGCACGTGTGTGGCGTATTTTTCATACATCAAAGCATGCCATGTACTTTTCATACTTCGTCTCTCGTCCAAGCCTTCACGTGAAAATACCTTTTTCTATTTGTCAGAATTTCTATGTGCGCACCGCACTTTCTTTGCACGTACCAAAACTTTTTCTTGTGCTCATACTTTAAGGGCCAAAAACATATACCTAGGTATTGAGATGTAAAAACATACAAGTATTTATGCAAGGAACGCGTTGGACCAACTTTTTGGGATTTTTTCTGGAATGAAAATTTTGGGAACAATGATGTGAAAGATGAGGGATGAAAATAATGTATTCCGATCAAATACTCTCTCGAAACCCACATAAACGGAATTAAAAGAAAGTTACATGTAATTTGTATAATTATGGATTATTGGTTCTGAGCCTATACTATACTAGAAACTTGCGTAGGTGTAGAAATATATGTTTCTGTATTACATGAATCAAGAGAAGCATTTAAGAAAGAAATGAGAATTTAGAACTCTTTTCTGTATTTTCGCCGTTAGGCGTCCATCTTTGAAGATGCCCTTGCTGGAAAGTGTCAAATTCCAGCATCTCTATTGTTGTCTTAACTTTACAGGTTTTCGGATTTTAGATATTTCAGTGGAATAATGTAAATTGTCTTGAATATCTATTTTGTGATACAATTTTTATATTGAACAGTGTTTGCAATTAATTTATTTGGTGAAACATGAATGCAGATGTAAAAATATTTGCTTTCAGCCGCCTCATGGTAGTATGACTTGATATTAAATATGATTTTAGCCTTATATTATACACATTTTTATCTGATCCTTATGTTCAAGCACATCCTTCACGCCAGCTCGCCATACCATTTCAATTCTTACTTCAATTATCCGGTGAATTTCAAAAAAATGAACATGAACCGACCAACAAAAAATTCCACTCTTCTTGGAAAAGATTCTTGGT
Source organism: Taxus chinensis (assembly GCA_019776745.2). NCBI lineage: Eukaryota > Viridiplantae > Streptophyta > Pinopsida > Cupressales > Taxaceae > Taxus > Taxus chinensis. Next base: position 285,970,010 of record CM034155.1, read on the forward strand.
TTCACATTGGCGTGCATGAGTAATGTATAAAAGAATTTCCAGCAGCAGGGCGTTGAAACTGTAAACATCCGATTTCGTGGTGAGATAATGAAGCCGATAATACTCTGGGTCGAGGTACCAATATGTAGAAGAAGATCTGAGAGGGTTCATTTACGTGGAAGGTAAGACCTGCTTGGGATACACGGACATGTGTTTTGCTCCATATGTTGCTTTGTTTGGTCCCTTTGAAGAATAGTTTGGTTTACTGGTAGGGACACTACTTAACACACTACCACTTCACGCATCAAAACTGCGAGGTACACTACTAGACACATCATCACTTACAGACCCTTCATATTCAAAGAATATGAGGTAACCATTACACACATCCCATGTTTGGTCAATATCATTTTCAAATTTCCAGCTACTTGAAAGGTGTCATTGGGTGCACATTGTGATGCAAGATAAAAGGGATGCCAATATTTTGTCTTATCTTCTTACCTCTTAGGGCATAGATTTAGATATTTTTGTCCTACTTGGCACCATGTCTGGCAAATGAGGACCCTCCTCCACTAAATTGAGACAACCTAAAGTCCAAATAATTTAAATTCTTACCAAGAACATACTCACAATATAGATTCACAAAAAATACATTGAAAAGTTCGTTAAAAACAATCCACCACCTATCCTAACATTTTTTTTAATTTCTACATAATACACCAATCAATGCTAACATATTTCTGGTTCAATGTTGTTAGTTCATTAGTTCTAAAGTGAAACAAAGTCCATTTTTTCACTTTTCTATGGCATTATGGAACAAGCCATCATTAAATCTGAAGCTATGTGTGCTATTACAAAATGTAACAGATCACATGGGTCTGCAATTTCATGATTATCTTCAGCAAAATAACACAAATCCCTGAAGTGAACAGATGTGTTATCTTGATGAAGACATGAAGTGTTAGAATAGATGAAGTGTTATGTTTTGGAACAACATTGTCATAATTATAGATTGCAGCAGTTTACGGTTCATTGTTAAATGTTACAGGTATCTTTAAGTTCTTTCCTTCATGATTAATACATTCAATTATCTAATTGAGTTGTTTAATTCATCATACAATCCATTTAGAAAGAAAAATGTAGAAAGAAATACACAACTTAGTTTCAGAATTCAATTTTTATTCATAAGGAATTTCAAATGTTCCCACACAAGCCATGGGATGTAACTGAAAGTAAATTACATACTACTGTTTATAAGTAAGAGTTACATATGCATGAAAAATAAAATAGAGGAGTATGAATGAACCCATCATTGCCTTGGGGTTTCTTTTGTTTTGGTTGATGCATATCCAACTCCATCTTTGTTCCATCTTCATCTTCGCTGCTTGGAAAATGGCACTGTACCTGAAAACAAAAAAGAAAAACTGTCAGTTTATTGAGATCATGGTCGATCCATATTCCTATACTATCCAAATTCATGCAGGTGGATCTTTGATTAAGAGGAGGTATAAATTACATGAGGATCAAAGGCACAACTGATAAAAGTACTTTTCTGTAACAACATACATGATTTATTCACTCATAAATAAGGAGAGAGAAGAAGAAAAAAAACTATGGAACATAAGAGAGGCCAAAAAGCCTAAATATTTTCTAACTATTTTCTTAAGTGTGTAGGTATAGGTTGTAGTGAAGAAGAAAATAAAACCATGTCTTAAAGACCTCACTGTTAGATAAAGGATTGCATACAGAGTTCAATGACTTCCATCCTATGATATATCAAGTTGGAATAAATCACAAAGTACATAATGGTATGAAAGAAGAATGTAACTCAGAGTTCAGTAGTTATTCTAGAAATAGAAGGACTTACATTACAGATCACAAGGAAAAACTTGCATGGTTACTTCCATTCAAAGATAACAATACATGTTTCAAAGTTTCAAATAGGTGAAGCAGAAGAATCAGAATATAAAGGCTTAAATTAACTGGAAATATAAAATTACAGCTGAAACATAATGAAAAGGAAATATGAGAAAATTTTGATAGGGCTTCGCCATGTAAAATGGACATTTTACATCTTTCCATCACGCTATTTTAAACTAATACATGCTTGAAAGATTGTATATAAATCAAATAGTAATGCAGAAAGAAGATAATGCATGACATGATCAAAGATAATAGTTATCATATTTCAGCCCCAACAACAAGCCATGAACCATCTAAATGAACTGTTATAGTGCTAGATCAAGTTACAAGTACATACTTTTAGGATCAGAAGCTAAAGAGTCCTTTCAAATGGTAGAAAATTGATTATACAAATAAATAATGATCACATTGATCTTGAATATGAAATTAATTAAAGGCATAAAATGAATCTAAATGCATCTGAAATGAGTATTCATCTATGAGATATGTCATGTTCCAATTTAGGGAAAGGGAAAACATACAGTCACCATTCTTCATGTCTTCATTTTGTAAACTTCACTCGAAAAATGACATTCATGCATGTTTCAGTATCATAAATAACCCAGATCCTTCAGCATACAATAGTGAGTAAAGTAGAAGGCCTTAGAGAAAAAAGAGGAATGTAGGTCTCTATTGTTGGTCTACCAGGGTTAAATGAATAAATCTTCGAGGTTTTGGTGAACACGACAAATAGTAAAACCACAGTATCAAAAATTTCATGAGCACCCAAATCTTAAAGAATAAGAACATTCTAATTATTTTCAACATCATCATATCATTAAGTTTTCCTTAAATACATTAACAAATGAAAGTTTGGGTAAAGTTCACACAGAATATCACTGGATCACTAGCAAATCAAGTAGCATGTAGAACATTAAGCTACAACAATTTACAACTTCCAAATCTAAAAGGTTTGATTGATATGGGGAAACTTCCATAACAGAGCTCAAGTCTACCAGGTTCAACAAATGGTGACCTCTTAGAGTAGACTTTCATGAAAAGGTTATGGCGGATGAAAATTATTTTACAAAAGGTAATAAATATAACAGATACAAATCAGATCTACAATAAGCAGTCTACAACTACCATGGAGTGATTAATGAAAATAATAATCATATGAAAGAGAAGCTACAAATCTAAAAGTGTGACCTGGGTTAAGATATATATCAACAACAATTGTGACTTAGAACACCCTCTGCTATGGATATCTAAAAGTTATCAAGCTCAATGGCTACCAACACAACTCAGCTACAATAGAGTGCTCGTGTAACGAAATTCACCAATTCACAACAAGAAAATGGAATGCCTGAAGATAAGTTAAAGTCACATCACATTATAGATCAAAAAACATATAATTTCTAGCGTATTTCAATAATACAAATTTAGATAGAAGGACAAAATAGAGTCCCATTTTTCCCTAATATCACTATTTCAAAATTCAAATAACAGAGTTGTAATGGCACAAGTAGAGAATTTAAAGGGAGAATCCTTCTCAACATTGATTCAAGCATGTATTTCAACTTGCAAGATATGAAGGGAGCTCTCAAGAGAAATTCAAGCAACATCTACAACTATATAAAGTCTATAATGACCTCAGAAACATGCAATCATGCCTCTTTTATAGCAATCTATTCACAACAGTAGAGAGAATCTTCAACACACTCAGCTCATAAAATTCTCAAACATGTATCTCGAGCTCAAAGAGTATGTATAATGGGAAATTAAAGGGTTTTCAAATATAGAGTTATAAGTGCATTTACAACAAAGCCATGTTTGAGTAATAAATTACACAAATTAGTAGTGTTTTGAACGACTCAGAATCTCTGAACAAATATCACTTGAACCAACTCGTATAAAAACAAAGCAAGGAGCTATGGATTTGAGCAATAAAAGTTACAATGCCCAATTTTTTGAGGAAATATAAAGCAAACTTCATCGACCAAGACCTCTATCAATTGAAGTAGAATAAAAGAAATAGGATCTCCAACTCAGAGATTAGGTTTTCTAAAGCTCAACAAATGATGGCCATGAAAGGATGTTTTGAAGAAATGCAAAGTTTCTAGAAAGCTTAAAATACTCATTGATGGCAACATGGTCGCAGAAACAACAGAGAAAATAAAATGAAATCAAAACCATTGGTTTCGAGCTTTTTGAGGAAACATGTAGTTAAAACAACAAAATAAAAAGGTGTATTTTTCATGATACCTAGAAACAACAATGTAAGACACAAAGACAATTTTGCACAGAAGCTAAAACAGGTTGAAACAGGAGCCAAAAGAAAGAAAACCCAAATCGAAATCCAGAGTCATTTATCCATAAATTACATATCAACATCCACAATGAATGAATACATAGGTATCAAGCTACCAGGCGGCCCAAGGAAAATGGAGAAAATATTAAGTTTAGGACAATGGAAGATGACCCATCATCTAGTTTCATAAGGTAATACCAATATGCAGAGAAAACTCTCATGGTGGCCCATAATGGGGATCATCAGGGAAAAATAGAGCTTCGAACATGTGTTCAGAATGTAAAAATGAATAAAAATCTAATAATGAACAATGGCTACCTATAAATCAAAATGTTTTCCTTTGGCAATGAAAGTTACATATCTATAGTCATCAAGAGAAAATGGTGAAAACCCTAGCGAAAATATCTCTCATCACTTTGCAAAGAATAAAAGGGAAACAAACAATATTTATATTATCCATGGCTGACATTCAATATGTCATTATTTAGAGAAGCTTTTAGAAGAGAAAATAGAAGGTTGCGATAATTAATTCTAGAAACCACAATGGAAATAAATTCATAGCTTTATAATACACTAGGGCATTTGAGAAAAACATTTACCAGGGCTTCACCCAGGGAGGAAAAAATGAAAATGAAATGATCATTTACGGTTTGAGTTGTTTTACTCACCCAATATCAACTGCCATTAAGCTTAACTCACTCAATGAGTTGAGATCGACGGTCGTAGATTGAAAGTAAAAGAGATTGACGGTGTAGATCTACACCACAATCCAACTACCGGGTTTCCCATGGTTCGAGCATCGATGATTAATATTCAGACAATACCAGGATCGACGGTCCAGAGACAATAGTGATCCTAACACACAAAACCACATTAAACACCAAGTCAGAAACCCTAACCATGGATTTAGAAGATCAACAAAAAATATCAAATGGTACAGGTAATCATCGTATTCAAAGTCCCGCTCTCCTATGCCAATCAAGGTTAAATCAAATGCCACCAATATGTATCCAGGGGGTGAGTCATCATGGCAAGGGGACCAACCCCATTGAATATAATTGCAAATTGACCTTATAAGGTCTATGTTTAAACAAATATTCTAATGTGCTGACCAAATCATTCCAACATGCCAATCAAAACCAATGAGGCTCATGATATGGCGACAAGACCATAGTCTAGGCAAGAATAACCAAGGGGAACACCTTTTCAAATAATGATGGCACCAAAAGGTGAGTTGGTACATACACATATGCCATGGTCAAATGCCGAAGAAGCATCATAGGGGGTGAAAACTTATAATGCAATGTTTATTTTAGAAAACCCTAATAAACTATATGTGCAATGATGAGCCTAATGTGAGTCAAAATCCAATGAAGACCAAGTATCACATGAACAAGTGGTCCCCAGGTAACATTGAGTTACTCTACTAAGTATTGAAAATTAGAGGCATTATTTTTACTTACACAAAGGTCAATTTTACATGCTATCAATAAAGGACAAAACTAACAAGAAGACATAAATGCCCTTGCAAGTGGATGAATTTGGAAGTGTCACATTATAGGGTTAAATATTATTATTTAATCATTAGCCACAGAACAAGGACAAAGATTGCATGTATTGGAAAAGACTTTCTCATGAAGCAAGGTTTATTATTAGCATTATTCACCCAACCTTATTAAAAATAGAACAACCAACTATAGTTTGACTGAGTTGTAATCAAGACTATTAATGCCTCTTTGTATTAGCATGATTATTTTTATTCCTTTATTTATTAATTGATAAAGGGTAAAAATAAGATGCATGAGCGAGTACAATTTTAGTCTGTTTTTAGGAAGGGTGGGATGAATAATTTTTCTATATATTGTGTGCATTGGCAAAGCACAGAGAAGGAATTTTTGGACACAGGAGTGCTGAAGCAGATTTTTCTAGTTTTTCCCTCTAAATGAGAAGTATATTCTACCTTTCCAATTATTTTCAGTCTTTTGTATGTTTTATTAATCCTTGTGAATGTTGAATTCCCTGATTAATCATCTTACCCTATTACAAATTTAGTAATTTCTGCATGATATTAATGTGCATGTGTAACTTAATAGTATTGTTGTGATACTTTCCCTCAATACATCAAAGTGTTTGCCCTAATATTCTATAGAAAATTTTGGTTTTGTGCATCTAGAATTCATTCTCATATCAATTGTGCATGTGCTCAGTCAAATACCTCACATAAATTTGGTGTATCACCCCAGTTTTGAATCCATTTACAACCATTTTTACCCTCAAACCCAGAAAATTAGTTTAGGATACATCAATAAGGAACCGGCCTTGATACCGGAGACTCACCTCAAAATAGGTATACCCAGAGACCTGAGGTGTTTCCATTGTATCTATGAAAGAGAGAGATCAATTTTGCAAGCTTAGAACACCTGCAGCCATCTCTCTACAGGGTGCACTTTCGAGAGATAACTATTTTTGGCATGCCTGGTGGGACAACGAATCAGATCTGTGATCTCATTATAACAATTTACAAAAGAATCACAGTAAGCAAAAGTTACTTTTTGATCAGCAAGCTGCAACAATTTAATCTAAATATTTAAAGATTTATTTGGCGACTCCGTAAAGTTGATTTCAGACTAGCTTTGCAGCATGTTCCATGCCTAAAGTGACTACAAGATCATTGGTAAGAGGAATTCCTTCTGAGTTTATTTCTTTACCTTTGAATTCTGCAAGAAGGAGAAGAGTTGGTAATACTTTACCTTATAATAGGCCTGGTTTTGACAACCCTCCTCCTAATCTTCCTTCACCACGTATCAATTTCTCTATTCAGATCCTAGTTTTTCAAATGGCTATTCAACCACCTAGGAATTTTGTGACCTTTACTAATGGCAGCCCATTAGTAATCCCAGTTTATCATGATATCCCTAATGCTGCCATGAAAAGCTTGCCTACATTCACTGGTGAAAATTAGGTTACACCAACAGAGCATATCAAATATGTTGCATCCCTATGTGCAGTTCATAACATAACCCATGAAGATGTGGCCTTGAGACTTTTAGCTGCATCCTTTAAAAGGAAATCCTTGCAATGGTATAGAAATTTAGAGATTGGAAGCATAAGAACTTGGGATGAGTTAGGTGGTAAATTGCTGAAACAATTTCAAGATAATTCAGATCATTTATCTCTTATAGAACAACTATCTATGATTAAAAGAGCCCCTCATGAATTTATGGCTAGTTTCAATATTCATTTTTCCAGAACTTGGGAAAGAATTCCAGCAAGTGTCAAGCCTCAAGATGATCATGCTTTTCTTTATTATCTTAGAGCCCTAAACAATGATATTTCAACTATGATTCAGTCTATGGGAGGAGAGACTCTCCCAATAGCCTATGATATCATTATCTAAGCTAAAAATAGTCTTATTCAAGATGACAAGTTAGCACCAAGGCCTTCAATGCCTTTTTTAGAAGATTTGGCACCTATCCCACAACCTATCACCATTATAGAACCTGTTATTACAACCCCATCAGATGACGTGTTTAAAGCTTTACAGACTATGGGAAACAAGATGACTTCAATTGAAAATAGACTTGCATTACCTAGCAGGCCTTATCAAGCCCCTTATCAGCAAAACCAACAAAATAGGTAGCCTTACCAACCGAATCAAAATTATAGGCAGCCTTATCTGCAAAGGCAGTTTGATCCAAAGGATCCTACTCCATCTAATGCTTTAGTCCCAGTTAATATGGCTACAGAAGAATGGTGTCAACCTTGTAATCAACCTCATTCAGCTGTAAGTTGCCCAAATGCTTTTCTGAACATAAGTCTTGTTGCACAACCTCAACCTGAGACATTGTTCATGCCTCAAATGGAGGGTGGGCAACAAGAAACTCATGTTCAGAAAGCACCTGAATAGAACTTAGTCAGTTTTAGTGAGGATGATTTCATTACAGTTACTACTAGGGCTCAAGAAAAGGCCCAGGAAAGTCAAAAACAACAATCACTGATAAAACAACTACAAGTAAAAAATCACCTAACAGTTTTGTTGTTCCACAAAAAAACACATGTTTCAACTGGTAAAGAGTAGTAAAAATAGCTACAACCTGATCCAAGAAGATTTTATATACCTCAGATATCAAAGGAAGCTGAAGCTAAGTCATTTTTCGCTAAAGCCTATGCTAAAATAGTAGAATCTGTTTCTAAACCTGTTGCTTCTTTTAACATTGTTGATGTAATGAAAAAACATAATGTTAACATCTCAATGTGGGATGCTCTAAGTATTCTAGGACAACAAGAGATACTTTCTCATGAACTTGCTAAGCTACAGATTTTCTTCAAAAACAATAGAAAAGGAATTTTAGAAAACATATATGGTCCTTGGAACAATGGAACACAAACAACATTAAGGAAGTTAAATGGATGGTTCAAAAGGTTTTAAATTCTCATGACATCAAGAAACCACCACCATTTTATTTTTCACTGATTATTGGAGAGCATCTTTGTTCATAACTGTATGGTTGATAGCAGTGCAAGTATCACAGTTATGCCAAAAGCAATTACAGAAAAATTGGGTTTGCATTATGAACCTACAGAGAAGAGTGTGCTACAACTTGATGGGACTACAATGAATACAGTTGGTGTCATCAAAAATCTTGAGGTAACATTGCATGCTTGCCCAAATGTTTCCATTTTGCAAGATGTTACTGTTGTAGATTTACCTCCTTATTTTGCTATATGTTTATCTAGAGATTTCACGACAAAAATAGGAGGTTATCTTTCTTCAGATTGGTCCTTCTTGTTCTTCACTACATGTTATGGACCAAAGTTACTATCAATTCTAAACCATTGGCTAGATTTCATATTGAGCCTCACGCTTCTAATGCATTAGCTAATTATGCAGCCTTAGACCAGTCTGATTTCAATAATACAACTCATGTTTTAGCACTAGATGGTGTCTCTAACTTTTTTATGGATGAAAAGACACATGAAGAACATGCTCATGATCCTTTCAAAGAAGAAGAACATCTGTTTGGTGTGTATTATTCCTTACATGAGGAAAACACACCAATTCCCTTGTTGTCCAAAACATAGAAAATGAACATGGAAGCTTCATTTTGATGGAGCTAAGATACAAGAAAGGACAAGGAGCAGGTTTGATGCTCACTTCAAATGAAAGGTATTTTTCAGCTTTAAGTCTCCACATGCACTTGTAATGTAGCTGAATACGAAGCGTTGCATGGATTACTTTGGGCCAGAAAGAGAGGTATTAGCATGGAAATTTTTGGTGATTCTGAGTTGGTTATCAACAAGTAAGAAATTTCAATGTTTGTAAGAATCCATTAATGAAGTCTTATAGACATAGAGTTTCAAACTTAATGGAAATTTACATGCTATTAATATTCAGTCCATTCCTAGAACAGAAACAAGCATGAGATAGACTTGAAGCAATTGGTTCATTTTGAAGTGCTGGAAGAGATTAAAAAATAGTGAGATTCAGCCTCACATAAGATTGTCAGGCCTTTGATACCTGATAATGATTTGAAGGAGGTTTTTGAAAATGATGAACAGAATCTGTAGTTTTTACAGCAAGAAGCTAAATTTTCTGAAGTAAATAAAGAGAAATTGCATCACTTATATGGTGACCAGATTGTTCAATAACAAGACAAATAAAATGCCTCAAGGTTTTGTCACATTAGAAGAATATCTTCAACAATGATGATCAGTTAAGGAAAAAAACAATTCACAAGAAGATGTCAACACCCCTATGAAGAAAAAGAAATGTCAGTTGATAAAGCCTATAGCTAAAAAAATTTATTTCTCGGAAAGGTATGCTCTTAGCTTAAAAAGCATTTCATTTATTAATCTTTGTAAGGAATTTAAGGATGTTTTTGCTTGGAAATACCAAGACATGAAAGGGTTTGATCCAATTTCGGCACAACATACTATTGAATTAAAATTCCAAGCCAGTTAGGCAGAAAAAAATGAATAAACCAAGTAGTTAATGAGGTTAAAGAGTTATCTAAGTTGATCAAACAGGTATTATCTTTCCAGTTAAGCATTCAAGTTGGGTAGCCAATCTTGTTCCAGTTTGAAAAAATGGCAATTTGCCACTTCAACTTAGCCTTCTTATGAATTCTTAACTTCATGTATTTCTGATTCTTTTCTATGTTCTGCAGAAAGTCATCAGAAATCTTGGTTCCCAACTTGAATTAGCTCTTGTAACTCCTTTTCAAATAGACTCCATGTATAGATGGCATGTTCTCAACATAGATTTCTTTCGTAAACAAGTTTGGTGATTCTGAGTCTGGTCACTCATATCATTGGTGGCCAAATCAAAGTGGATGCCAAAGAATTATTTTAATTTGCATTGTAAGCCAACCCATTAATGAAGAACTTATAGAATATCTTTGCACTAAGTTTAAACTTCAAATGGAACCTTCATAGCAAATTGATTTAGAAAATCAAAGTTCAGAGACCCATTAAGACTTTAATAAAAAATATTAAAGTCAAAATCACTTGTACACTTGTCTGATTACATTCACAACTACTAAAAGGTTGAATTTTGGTAGAAGCCAAACATTATTTTCCAAGAAAGAAATACAGATAGGTCCTTTTATTGGCAATAGAGATTGAAGGCTATGGTATGTGCTAAAAACATGGCCTCCTACAGGTCCATTCATGGAATTCTGAAATTAGCATGGAGGTGCAGCAAGATTCTGGAATAAATTGAAAATAATGAGATTCAGCCTCACATAAAGCTAATTTTCAATAATTCCATACCTGGTAATGATTTAAATTGGCAGGTTTTTTAAAATGATGAACATATGTACAAGTTTTTTCAGCAAGAAGTTGTATTTTCTGCAGTAAATCAAGAGAAATTGCAACACTTACATGGCGACTAGATTGTTCAATTAAAAATGAATAAACTACCTCGAGGCTTGGTCACATTAGAAGACATCTTCAGCACTGATGACTAGTTAAGGAAAGACAAAACTAAGATGTCAACACATGCTGATAATTATGAAGAGATCTCAGTAGATGAGGGAAAGAACTTATTTCTCAGAAAGGCATGCTCTTCAGTTGAGAAAATATCTTTTATCAACCTTTGCAAGGAATTTAAGGATGTTTTTTCTTGGAAATACCAAGATCTGAAAGGGTTTGATCCCATTTTGGCACTACATACTATTGAATTACAGCCAAATTCCAAACCAGTTAGGCAAAAATAGAGGCTTGTAAATCCCAAGATAGAGCCTTTAATGATAAAAGAGTTATCTAAGTTGATTGAATCAGATATTATCTTTCTAGTTAAGCATTCAGGGTGGGTATCCAATCTTGTTACTGTTCGGAAAAATAATGGAGAAATCAGATTATGTGTGGATTTCAAAGATCTTAATAAAGCTTCACTAAAAGATCATTACCCACTGCCAAATATAGATCAAATTTTAAGAACAGTTTTTGGTTCTGACACACTATCTCTTCTGGATGGTTATAGTGGATACAATCATATTGTAGTCTGAGAAGAAGATAGGTACAAAACAAATTTTACCACTAAGTGGGGTACCTATGCTTACAAAAGAATGTCTTTTGGCCTTTCAAATGATGGTGCAACATTTCAACGTGTAATAGACATGAATTTTCATAGCTTGTTGAATAAATGCATACTCATTTATTTAGATGATGTTACTGTATTTTCAAAAAATTTAGATGAACATCTAATACATCTAAGGAAGACTTTTCAGTTGTGCAGATAGTTTGGAATATCTTTAAATCCCAAAAGTCTATCTTTTAAGTACATCAAGGTAAATTACTTGGTCATATTGTTTCTAAACAAGGTTTAGTAATTGACCCTTTCAGAATTGAAGCCATATCACATCTATCATTGCCTCATCACAAGAAGGCATTACAGATTTTTCTAGGAAAAATCAACTTCTTAGAAGATTTGTTCCAGATTTTACAGCATTGGTTAAACCATTGACAACTATGTTAAAGAAAGAGAAGACTTTCTCTTAGACCAACGAAGGGAGAGAAGGGTTTGAAGCAATTAAAAAAACCATCTCTCAAGCTCCTACTCTTGCAAATCCAAATTTTGATAAAGATTTTACAATGTATGCACTTGCAGGAGCTGAAACAATCTCAACCATATTAACTTAGGTTAATGATGAAAATATTGAGGAGCCAATTTCTTTCTTTGGACAAAGTTTGCATGATTACGAAACAAGGTACACATTTCTTGAAAAACAAGTACTTTCAGTAGTCAGAGGACTAAAGAATTTTAAGTACATGCTTTCAAACAACAAGATCATGTTCTTGTTTCTCATCCAAGTGTAAAATCTTTCTTGTTAAATAAAGAATTGAATGAGAAGAGAGCAGACTGGATAATGAAATTCATGGAATATGATGTTGATATCCATGTTACGAAGATAGTTCAAGGTAAAGGTTTGTGTGAACATCTAATTGCTGATATGGAAAAACAGCAGGCTACAGAATCAAAAGATCCAAAACAACATGCTGAAGTTACGTATCAGCAATCAGATGTCATGGTGCAGCCAGAAAATCAGCAACCTAAGCTTGTTCAAGAAGTTCAAGAATCAAGATGGATGACTGATTTAGTTAACTATCTACAGCATGACACTTATCCGGAAGGTATGGACAAGAATAAATGAAGGTATTTCAGGTTACAAGTTGTACCTTATGTTTTTATTGATGGTGTGTTATTCAAAAAAGATATAAACAAATCTTGCTGCGATGTGTTGATTATGATAGAATTCAAGCAATTATTATCTGAATTCCATGAAGGACCTGCAGGAGGTCATTTTTTAGCATGTACCATAGCCTTAAAAATTATGAAATCTGGTTACTATTGGCCCAACATATTCAAATACTGTTTTGAATGGATCAGAAAGTGTAAGAAATGTGCTTTCTTTGTTGGAAAAGAATGTTTAGCTTCGCTTCCCTTAAAACCTATTTCAGTGGATTAGCCTTTCATACAGTGGGGTCTTGAATTTTTTGGCGTGATTACCCACCTTCGTCACAAGGAAACAAGTGGATTTTGAGTGCTATAGATTACTTTACACATTGGACTGAAGCAATAGCCTTGAAAGATGCTAATGAAACTTTGATACTATCCTTTTATGAAGGTATAGTTTATAGATTTGGTGTTCCAACAACTATCATTTCAGATAATGCTTTAGCATTTCTTGGTGCAAAGGTAACATATTGGGCTGTCAACCACGGAATTTATTTAAGTTTGTCATCTAATTATTACCCACAAGGTAATGGGTTAGCTAAAAGTACTAACAAGAATATTTTAAGGATCATCAGAAGAACACTCAAAGATAACCAGAGAGCTTGGCATCTAATGTTGAATTCAACACTTTGGGCTGACAGAGTGACTCCTAAAAGATCAGTTGGCAATTCACCATACAAACTTGTTTATGGAAGAGAAGCAAGAATGCATATTTCAGTTGAGTTACCTTCACTAGATTTGCTACATCAGATGGAGCTACTTGAGAATGAACCATTGCAGATTCATTATGTAGAATTAATGGAATTACAAGAGCTAAGAGATCAAGCTCATGTGAACATGGAAAAGAATCAAAAACAGATGAAGAATACTTTTGATAATAAGGCTAAGTTCAGAATCTTCAATGAAGGAGATATTGTGTTGAAGTGGGATGTTGATCGTGCAAAGCCAGGAAACACACAAAGTTTGATACAATCTAGAGTGGTCCTTACATGATTTCAGCTTGCAAAGAACACAATGCTTTTCAGCTCTCAAGGTTGAATGGAGAGGAACTTCCCATTCCTGTGAATGGTATGTTTCTCAAACACTGTTATTGAAAATCCTACAGTGTCTGTTTAGAGTAGGATTTCCCTTCAATAAGTGCAGTTCCTGCACATTGCAATGTTTTTCAATTCAATAAGTGCATTCATGCACGTGATCTGGTTTACCATATCCTTCCAGTTTTAGTTCATTTTGGAAGGGTTGGACCTTCAGAAAGGTAGATTTTGGTTACATGCTTTGGACTCCATGCCCAATGGATAAGAGCAAGGCACTGGTTTACAAGCTAGTAGGTAGCTTTCCCCATAGGATTGCCAGAAATGTTGACAATTTTTGCACTTGTGCAAAAATGGGCAACTCGAAACTTCGTTATGATGGATGGAATTGGTGAAGTGAACCTAAGCTAGGGGAGTTTCTTTTAGTTTAATATTGTTTCTGTTGAATTAATTAATGATTACATGAAATCTATAGCTATGTGTGTTGTTACAAAACGTAACAGATCACATAGTCTGCAATTTCATAATTATCTTCAGCAAAGAACACAAAGCCCTGAAGGAAAGATGTGTTATATTGATGAAGACATGAATTGTAGAATAGATGAAGTGTTAAGTTTTGGAACAACAATCATAATTACAGATTGCAGCAGTCAGAGTTTCATTGCTAAATGTTATAGGTATTTTAAGGTTCTTTCCTTCATGATTAAGACATTCAATTATATTATTGAGTTGTTTAATTCATCATACAATCCATATAGAAAGCTGAAATGCAGAAAGAAATACACAACTCAGTTTCAGAATTCAATGTTTTATTCATAAGGAATTTCAAATGTTCCCACACAAGCCGTGGGATGTAACTCAAAAGTAAATTACAACTACTGAAGTAAGAGGTACATATGCATGAAAATAAAATAGAGGAGTATGAATGAACCCATCATTTCCTTGAGGTTTCTTTCATTTTGGTTGATGCATCTCCAGCTCCAGCTTTGTTCCATATTCACCTTCACTGCTTGGCAAAAGGCATTGTACCTGAAAACAGAAAAGAAAAGACTATCAAAATTGAGCTCAGGGTTAATCCATATTCCTATACTATCAAATCAAATTTCATGTTTTTTAAAAGGTGGATCAAAAGCCAAGAATCTTACAGCAGAAAACAATCTGAGAAAAGTACCAGCATAAATTACATCTAAAAAGGATCAACAGTCTGCAACACAAACTGATAAAAAGTACTTTTACTATGTAACAACATACATGATTATTTACCCATAAATGAGGAGAGAGAAGAAAATAAAAAACTATGGAACATAAGAGAGGCCAAAAAGCCTAAATATTTTCTAAATGTTTTTTTAAGTGTGCAGGTACAGGTTACAGTGAAGAAGAAAATAAAATCATGTCTTACAGACCTCACTGTTAGAAAAGGATTGCATAAAAATAGAGTTCAATGACTTTCATCCTATGGTATATCAAGTTGGAATAAATCACAAAGTACATAATGGTATGAAAGAAGAATGTAACTCAAAGTTCAGTAGCTATTCTAGAAATAGAAGGAGTTACAGTGCAGATCAAAGGATAAACCTGCATGCTTACTTCCATTCAAAGATAATAGTACATGTTTAAAAGTTTCAAATAGTAATGCAAAAAGCAGATAATGCATGACATGATCAAGGATAACAGTTACCATATTTCAGCCCCAACAACAAGCCATGAAGCATCTAAATGAACTATTATAGTGCTAGATCAAGTTACAAGTACATACTTTCAGGAATAGAAGCTAAAGAGTCCTTTCAAATGGAAAAAATTTGATTATACAAATAACTATTGATCGCATTGATCCTAAATATTAAAGTAAATCAAGGCATAAACGGAATCACAATGCATCTGAAATGATTATTCATCTATGAGATATGTCATGTTCCAACTCAGGGAAAGGGACAACATACAGTCACCATTCTTCATGTTTTTGTTTTGCAAAATTCACAAAAACCCTGACATTCATGCATGTTTTAGTATCATAAATAATCCATTTATGTCCTTCAACATACAATAGTGAGTAAAGACAAGGCCTTAGAACAAAAAGAGGTATGCACTCTCTATTGTTGGTCTCCCATAAAATGCATAAATCCTACGGAGGTTTTGGTGAACAAGACAACGGCTAGTGGTAAAGCCCAGGTCAAAATTTTCATGAGCATGAAAACTTAAAGAAGAATTTAATGCATTCAAATTATTTTAGGAACATCATCATATCGTTAATTTTTCATTAAATACATTCACAAATGAAAATTTTTGGTAAAGTTTACATATAATATCACGGCATCACTAGCAAATCAAGTAGTATGCAGAACATTAAGATGAAACAATTTACAACTTCTAGGCCTCTAAAAGGTTTGAATGGTAGTGGGGAAACTTCCATAACGTAGCTCTCTTTTCAACAAACGGTGACCTCTCAGAGCAGACTTTCATTTAAAGGTTATCTAAAGGTTATATAAAATTATTTTACAAAAGAAGTGGTAAACAAACAGATACAAAAGATCTACAGTGAACTAGTCTACAGCTGGCATGGAGAGATTAATGCAAATAATACTTGTATGAAAGAGAAGCTACAGATATAAAAGTGTGAGTGGGTTAGATATATATCAAAACAATTGTGACTTAGAACACCCTCTACTATGGATATTTGAAAATTCTCAAGCTCAATGGCTACCAACACAACTCAGCTACAACAGAGTGCCCATGTAACAAAATTCACCAATTCACAACAAGAAAATGGAATGCCCAGAGATAAGTTAAAGTCACATCGCATTATAGATCAGGCAACAGATAATTTCTAGCGTATTTCAATAATACAAATTTAGATACAAGAAGGACAAAATAGAGTCCCATTTATCCCCAATATCACTATTTCAAAACTTCAAATAACAGAGTTGTAATGGCACAAGTAGAGAATTTAAAGGGAGAAGCCTTCTCAACATTGATTCAAGCATGTATTTCAACTTACAAGATATGAAGGGAGCTCTCAAGAGAAATTAAAGCAACATCTACAACTATATAAAATCTATAATGACCTCAAAAACATGCAATCATGCCTAGCTTTTATAGTCCAAAACTCTCCATTCATAGATATAGTAGCTTGAAATAGTATTTAGACACACTCAGGACTGAGGTGGAAAATTGATTCGGATAAGATGATATCATGCATGCTCAAAGAGTATGTATAATCACAAACTTATTAATGGGCATTAGTCAGATCTAGGTAGTTGCAAGTGCACTTACTTGAACAATATCCAAGTTTGAGTTATGAATGTAGACACTTAAAATTGGTTATCCAATTTAGTGTCCCTCACATTCGTTTTTCCTACTTAGGTAACCTGGGGCACGTTTACGTCACCAACTATCCCCTTGGGATAGTTTTCCAATTTGTGATTTAATCACTTACTCTAAATTTAATTCATCACATCACATCTTACCCATGAGTAATTAAATATTAAATATTTAATTACGCTTCTTCCCATGCATCTTAATCACTTATCTACCCCAAATTTATTCTATCTATGCATCACATCCATTTTTAATCTTCCCTAAGCGGGATATTTCCCGTGGTCGGGATAAGTCTTGTCTTTCTCGAATCGATCAATTTGGCCATCTCGGGAGTCTTCTCCGCGATCGGCGCCGACCCATATGGTCGGCGCCGATTTTATAGGAGCGGCGCCGATTATAAAAGCAGGTC
The DNA here is from genome assembly GCA_019776745.2 of Taxus chinensis. Lineage (NCBI taxonomy): Eukaryota > Viridiplantae > Streptophyta > Pinopsida > Cupressales > Taxaceae > Taxus > Taxus chinensis. Next base: position 285,987,694 of record CM034155.1, read on the forward strand.
CATAGCTCAGTTCGAAGGACCGAAAAAGAGACTAACGAGCGAAAGAAAGCACTTACGCACGAACAGAGAGCGAGAAAGATACAGGTTGCAAGAAGGAGAGATCTTTTTAGCATCAATTGTCTCAGTTAGGGCAGATCCTGTCCTAATCAATCCCTGAGAGGAGCACCGTTACTCTGCCCGTATCATATCAACATCATACACCACCATCTATCATCTGGTGACTCTGTTCCAGTGTCTCTCCATCTTCGGCACATCCTGCAGACTACATTCACCGTCCAATCCCCGAATCTCATCGCACAGTCCCTGATTGGTCAGTCTGCCTTCAGTTGACACTGATCTTATCCAGTCGACGCCGATCAGTCCCAGTCGACGCCGATCACATCAGTCGCCGCCGATTATACCCAGTCGACGCCGATTTCACTGCAGACAGGTAAAAGGTCACAGGTAACACAAATCCAGCATTATTTCGCAGTTCCCTGTTTTCTGTACTTTCTGTCTGCTGTTCAGTTTCTGTTTTATTACTGCAATCAGAAAATCTAGTCTTTATTTACATCTTTTATCATGTATGCTTCTTTTCTTTATTGAAAACGTGGACTGACATCCGCCAAGGAAGCTTATCGCTTCCCGGACCCGCTTCTCGGGCAGTCCACCCAAATATCTTCTAACGCCATCTTTTTCTGTCAAGCACCGGTGTTTTGCAGGTTACTCGGATCTATTGTGCAAATTGCTCGTGTGCGCCCGTCTTGTCTACATCGGCTTCCTCATCCGTCTACATCTTCATCAGGTATCGATTTCATTGGAGTTTTTCAGGGTTTTTGTGTTTAGTTTGGTGCATTAACTTGGACAGGTAACAAGCGCAAAATTCTTGATCTACATTCTGGCACGCCCGGTGGGACCCGACCAAAGTCCCTTATTGGTAAGTTCATTTCTTCTTTAGTTTTGAACTTTATTCCTTTTCTTCACTGATTTCTATCAGTCCTATTTGAACATTTCTGTTCATCATATCAATCTTGCTTTTTTTTAGGCGAAATCATTATCTTGAAATTTTTCTATTTCCTTAAAATAGAAATTTTTCGTTTCCCCATTATCTGGATATATCTTTCCGGATCTTGTTTGCTGTTTGCTTGATCTTTTCTTGCGGAGCACTTTTGCTTGTTCGTGGGATTGTTCGAGGGGAAGAGCTCAACAACGCGCTTTTTGAAGTCCACACACCTTGGAGAGCTAAATCTACAGGTATTCCTCTTTTACGGTGTTTTCTCCTTTTTTAGGATTTCTTTGTTGGTTGTCTATCACATCCAAACACTTCAATTTTTGGTGCTTAAAAGGAACTTAATCGCATTTGGGAAAGAATCTGTTTGACTTGTCTTCATCGAAATCAAACATTTCGTTTTAAGTGCTTAAAAAGAACTTTTTCTTTGTCATTGCTGCATGCTTTTTCATCTAGTTTTAATTAGGCTGGAAAATTGATCAAAATCGGTAGTGACACTATTCGATTTTTATTTTTCACCCTTGCACACAAAGCCAAAATCACTAGGTATAAAGCATCTAAACAAAACTCCTTCCCTGGCCTCGCCTACTTGGAAGTGATATCCAAGAGGAAGAGCCTACGCGGTACTCGGGCCGCGCTATAAATTCACGGAAGATTTTGGTATATATTGGCAAAGCACCCGACTCCCTTATCGCAGCGGTGTGTGAAGTGCGGGGGTAGGCCCCTATATCAAGCCACGTACCGGTCTTTTACTGAAGTGCCTTCGGGACTCCTCACCAAACATTACCCAAACCATCCTTAGTTTGGCTATCTGAGTAGTTCCTGTTCTAAAAAGCCTTCCCTAACATTTTTCTTTTCTTAAAAGCATCAAAATTTAAAGGAGATAATCACTTGCGCTGCTTGAATTGTTTGTGCATTAGCTAGGACAATCTTCTTTCTTGCTTGCTTATGACGGTTATCACCCGGTCACAATCTAGGAAAATGGCCCAACAGGTTCCTTCTTCCTCCGAAATCACCACCAGCGTGGATGTTTCGGCACCCCTCCAATCTTCCTCGGGACCGCTGTTAGTTGGTTCCCCCTCATGGTCGTATAATCCTTTCCATCAAGCCAAAACAATCCCATCACGTCCAGCTTCTCCTAGTCCATCAGAAATATCTTCTGACTCGGAGTCTATTCCTCGCGGGGATCCTGAATTTCAGGCTCTCCTTGATCGCAATCCGGTAGCCCTCATGGACTACCTAGTACACAAGTCCATTCGAATATCTGATCAAGGACCACCAATCCAACAAGTGTACGATTATCCTCGTGGTCCATCCCAGGCCTATGTAGAACAGTTTTCATCCTCTCTCCCGCCTCGAGCCACGGAAAAGGGGGAGGCTCTTGTGCCTCCTTTTTCTCTTCCACCAACCATGTTGACTAGTTCTCAAATTGCCTTACCTATTCCTAATACTGCAGTTACCTCAACTATTCCTCAACCTACCTTTGAGAGGTCTTCTGCCTTGGCGATAACGAGTGCGTCTGTGCACCCGCATGTCGCTGTTAATTCATCTATGCCCTCTATTGTGTCTCAAGGTCAGTACCTCTTCATGAGCCAACCCCCTCCGGCTAGTCAGTTGGTGCCTACTTCTCGTCCTCCGGTCAATCTTTCTTCCAATATTCCAGCAACTGTGACCTTCGCCCATCCCCTAGTATCGGCACCCCTGGTACCAAATCCGGCGGTAGAAGGCCCCTTTCAGGTCTTGTTCCCCAACATGACCAATCAAGTCGGTACTCACGTTCCTCAATCTGTCCCTATCCAATCAACAAACATGGGAGTCCATCAATCACAGGCTCCATCCGTCTTCCAACCCTCATTTTCCCAATCCCTTATTATCTCACAGCCTGCCTATACGCAAGCTACCTCACAACAAATACCTCACCAGGCGTCACCCAAAACACCTGGTTATTCCTCTTACCATCCCACCAATCAACAGATCAATCCCCCATTGACACCTCAACAACATCCATCACTTGCTCCTTATGTAGGACATACCAATGTGCCTACTCCTCAATCTGATGTGGTTCAACTTCTCTTCAAGAAAATTGCAGACTTGGAAGCCTCCACCAAAGGAGCTCGTCCTTCATATTCCTTTGAAGAGGTGTGTAATGAACCCATTCACCCTTCAGTGGCTTTTAAGCCTTATCCTCCCCAATGGGAACTTCCAAAATTCTCAAAATTTCATAGTCGGGAAGACCCTCAACAACATCTGCGAGCATTCAAACATGCTTGCTACCTTATCGTCCAGGACCAGGAACTCATGCTCCGTACCTTTCCTATGTCTCTAGCGGGTCCCGCTTTGGACTGGTACAATAACATCCCTCAACATTCCTTATTTTCTTTCTCTCAATTGGCTCAGATGTTTGTCGAAAACTTTTCAATAAATATTGCCCATAAGATCTCAATTACAGATCTTTACAACATTCGCCAATTCGACGATGAGTCTATAGCAGACTTTGTCGCTCGTTGGAGAGGGATAATCAACCAATTGTCTTTCTCCCTTCCCCAATCCCAACAGATCGAGTTGTTCACCCGATCTTGTGCTAGTCACATTTCTTCCACGTTAAGGATCCAAACTTTTCATACCTTTGAAGAGGCCTTTACGATGGCACGCAAACTTGAATCTCGCGCCATTGAACAAGGGAAGCTAAAACTTCGCTCCAAATCTAAACCAGATTTCTCTCGCTTCACCAAACCAAATTCTTCCCCCTCTAAAGATAAGAATCAAGGGTCCACAAATGCTATCGTGTTAAAAACATCAAGAACCAATAGTACTCCTAATCAACCACCACGAAGAGATTCCTCATCTTCTCGGAAAGGGGCTTCATCATCGCAATCCTTCGCTCCCTTGGGGGAATCATATGCCTCTATCTTAGAAAAAATGTTGGAAGTTCGCATGATCGAACTTCCACCCATTAGGGATATTGATGAAAGTCGAGAACGTCCTTTCTGGTATAGGGAAAACGATTTCTGTCATTATCACAGAACCAAAGGTCATGACATCGAACGATGTCAGACTTTCAAAAATCTTGTCCAAAAATTCATTGACAAAGGCGAGCTCATCCTGGATAACCCAAATGCTCCCCCAAATCAAGCACTGGACGTTTTTAAACAACCTTTCCCCAATCATGCCCCAAATCATAATTCTTCGGAATCTCAACAACCAAACACCCACACTATCAATTTCATCTCTACCGAGGACTCTTCTTCTGAAACCAATCCGTCTGCAAACACATCAATCGAATCAGATCCTCCTTCCTCTTCATCAATCACGGGAGTTCCAATATCTTCAGATAGTCTATCTTTGAATATCCCTACATTACCAAGCACGGAGTTATCTCTCTCCGCTCCTTTGTCTGACCTTCCATCTATACCCGAGACAGTGTCATCCTCATCTGTCTCATCATCAGACATTCTTTCAATGCTCGAGGCAATCACATCCCTCCGAGTTTCCACTACGGACACATCTACTTCCGTTGCTCCCATTCCCGCCGCAACTATGCCTTTGGTGAATGTACCCATAATTGTGCCAACTTCGACGGAAGTGTCTTCGATCTTGACCCTTCCTATCTCTTTTCCTACTACATCAGAAGTTTTCCCTCCGCAAGGCATTCCTTCTTCATCACTCCCTTCTTCCATCACCAATGTTACTTCACCTATTCAGGAAAAATCAAAAGAAGTAGCACCAACACCTGCACACTCGATTCCTCAACCTAAACCGCGACAACCAAAATCTAACACTACACCATCAGTACCATCCCACTTGCTTCCTCCGAAAAGGTTACAGTCACCTTATGCCGTGGAAGTTGTCACCATCCCTGAAAAAGGAAAGCCCATATTTCGGACCATCAAAACTCTTGGTGCTCTTCCACAAAAATCTCTCTCCACGCCTCATAAACGGTTGGATTTGTCCGCTGAAAAGGCGTCTTCTTCTACACATCCATCAAAGCCATCATCTCCTTCCACAACACATTCTTTATCAATACCCCTAAAAGTAGACTTACCTACTAAACAGACGGCACCTCTTCTATCAGGATCATCATCTTCATTACCAAAAACCAAAGCACCCTATATTCCTCCTATTACACCTACCTTGAGGACTTCTTCCTCATCTAAATCAACATTATCTAAATCATCCGTAAATCCGACTAAGCAATCCCCTTTGTCTCCAAAGACCGCAAAATCTGTCACATCTCCATCCTCCTCAAAATCTATCTTAGGGGCTCCCCCTCCACCAAAGTCAATCATGTCTCATTTACTCCCATCCCAAGCACCCAAGACTACTCCTCCAAATGTCCAAACAAATAAGAGGATCCCTAATAAGACTGTTAAACCTAACATGCAAGTTCTTTTACCCCGGCAGCCGGTTAATGTAAAAGAACCATCCTCATCATCTCTATCCTCATCTTCGTCTACCGGATTTTACACCGAAATCCTTCATCAACTTATCCAATCTTCATCTATAACCCTTCCTCCGATTAAACCATATAACCCGAAAGGAGTGAAACCTGCTTGGTTTAACTCTGATTTGATTTGTGCCTACCACCGTACTCCGGGTCATGATACTGAGGGATGTAAAGCTCTCCAAGCCGTTATCAAGAACCTTCTGGAAGAAAGTGACCTTTTGCTGGAGGAGGAGGAACAAGTACCTCCTGCCACCTTAGCCCCATCCAAACCTCAACCATCCACTCAGACCTCTAGTGGTTCCACGCCGCCTGATCTTCCACTCTCTCAAATTGACACAATTCATATCGCCACTAGAACCAAACATTATGATAACCCATCTTCATCTTCAGCATCTAGACCACGGGTTGTCATTTCTGCAGCCCCTGAAGGCGTGTCTCCTTCCTCATCGGCCCCACGACCTAGGGTCTCTATTCGTGCTGCACCTCGGGCTCAAGTTCCCGTATCTGTTGAGGAGAGTGTCATGAAACAACTCACCCAAGCTCCGGTCAAAATGTCTCTTTTTGACCTCATCCAATCCTCTCCGCAACATCGCCAGGCTCTAATCGATAATCTGCGTCGCATCGCAGTAAATTCCGATGAGCCCCAGCCCTTCGAGTTGGTTGTTGGGCTGAATGGTCCATCGACCGCCATTTCTTTTGAGGATTCAGAAATTCCTCATCTTCCTTCAGAGGATTTGGAGGCTCCCCTCTTCATCACAGTCCAAATCAATAACACTACCTTAAAACGTGTTATGATCGATAGTGGAGCTGCTCTCAACGTCATCTCCTCCCACACATTCGAACAACTTAAGTTACCTAAGAATGTGGTGTCACCTCCGCCTTTCGCCCTTCGATCATTTAACGATCAGCTAGCAGTCACTCTGGGAACTGTGGTCTTACCCATCCGAGTAGGTAAGAAGCTGCTCCATGAACTCTTCTATATTGTCGAAGGGCAATTCCACTATAACATGATCCTCGGACGCTCCTGGATTCGCGCAATGCATTGTGTCCCATCCACCCTCCATCGATGCCTAAAATACCAATATGAGGGCAAAATATACACCCATCCAGGAGATCCTTTTCCTTCTGCACAATGCGACATGACCACAAGGTCTGCCCCTTTAAAAGAAAATACATCTTCTCCAGATGGGGCCTCATCTTCTTCCATACCTGCAACCAAACTACCGGATTTACAAAATCTGGAAGAGACATTGCAGCGTTTCTCACTAGGAGAGCTTCCTCTCTTTTCTTTCAATGCCCATCTCAAACCTAATGAGTATGGTAGACCAGACAAGCAACCTGAATATCAACCAGGTCTCGGTCGCATCGTCACCATTGGTCTGCCCAATCAACAGACCAATTTCATCTACGGTGGTCTTGATACGCCTCATCATCGCCCGGATTCTCCTCCTAGAGCCAAACCTTACCTAACAGGGTTTGATCACCTACAGAATCCCACGTTTGCAAAGACTTATCTACATCGATGCGCGTGGAAAGGTTTTGGCCTTGGAAAATATGAACAAGGTATACATGACCTCAAATCCATTCCTACTCTCATGCCACATCAGAAATTTGGTTTGGGATTTAAACCTCTTTCAAAGGCCACTGTCACTATTCTTGATGAGTCTCTTCCTACTGAAGAACCATCTTCCCCCACCAAGTCAGAAGCATCACTTGATGTGGACGATGACATTTCCATCCCACCTAACTTTTTTTTTTTTTATCAATACCATTTCTTTAGGGCCGTTGGTCTATGAGACTAACAATCGGTCCGCTTCTATACCATTAATCTTCCCTGAAATAGTTGGAGACGACTCTCCTACTATCAACACTATCCACTATGTGGATGATGATTCTGTCCTCACCTATCTAGGGGCAGAGGATTCTTATCTTCCCAAGACTATTCCTTCTGACACGTCTACCCTTCTTAACGAAGCCACTATCGACCTTAATATAGGGACTTCTGAAGACCCTCGCATCATTAAGGTTGGCCAATCCCTTAATCCACAAGAATTAGGGGACTTTACCACTTTTCTTTCCAAACATCGTCAAGCCTTTGCTTGGTCATATGAGGATATGCCAGGGCTCGATCCCGATATTGTGGTCCACAATATCGTTACCCTTCCCAACATCAAACCAGTCAAGCAAAAATTACGTAAAATGCACCCTAGAGTAGCCCTTCTTGTTAAAGAGGAATTACAACGCTTGCTCTCGGCTAGTTTCATCCAACCCATCGATTATCTGCAATGGGTGTCCAATGTAGTCCCAGTAACTAAGGCTACTGGGAAGATTCAAATTTGTACCGACTTCCGGGATCTTAATCTTGCCTGTCCAAAGGATGATTTTCCTCTTCCTCATATCGACCAACTCGTAGATTTAACTGCGGGTCATGAGATGCTTTCTCTTATGGATGGTTTCTCTGGATATAATCAAATCCTCCATTGCACCAGAAGGACCAACATAAGACCTCCTTCATAACTCCTTGGGGGACCTTTTGCTATCCATGTCATGCCTTTTGGCCTTAAGAACGCGAAGGGGCAACCTATCAACGAGCAATGACATACATCTTCCATGACCTCTTACACAAAACTGTAGAGGATTATGTTGACGACCTCCTCGGCAAGTCCAAATGCCGTTCAGGATCATCTTTTCATCCTTGCACCTCTCTTTGAGAGGCTTATCCGCTTTTGTCTTCGTCTAAATCTAGCTAAGTGCGTGTTTGGCGTTCTCACTGGTAAACTTTTAGGTTTTATCATTTCCATCAGGGGTATTGAAGTCGACCCCGCAAAAATAAAATCTATCCTTGAGATGCCCTCCCCCTTCTAACTTAAAGCAACCTCCGCAGTCTCCAAGGACGTCTTCAGTCAGTGCGTCGTTTTATCTCCCAATTGTCGGACCATTGTCAACCTTTTCACCATCTTCTCCGTAAGAATGTTCATTTCGAATGGGGTATGAGCATTTGCCAAAAGGCCTTTGATGATCTCAAAGCTTATCTTCTTTCTCCACCTGTGCTTACACCTCCACGCGAGGGGGAGCCTTTCTATCTTTATATCTCTGTGACTGACCATGCTCTGGGAGCCATGATCTCGCATCGGGACACTTGTGGTAAAGAACAAGTTGTCTATTAACATCAGTCGCACCCTCCATGAGTATGAGACACGTTTACTTCGGAGCTGAAAAACTATGTTGCGCTCTCTTCTTTGCAACTTCTAAGCTTCGTCATTATCTCCTTAATCATAAAACTTACATTGTCACAAGTGTCAATCCACTTAAGACAATCCATGCAAAGCCTTATCACAATGATCGTATCACCCGTTGGCTTTATGCTCATGACCGATTTTGATCTCGAGTTTATCCCGCAAAGGGCTATCAAGGGTCAGGTTATTGCAGATCAATTAGCTGATGCTCCTCTTCCGGACACTCGTGACCCCCTCACTCAATTCCCCGATGAATACATCTAACAAATTGATTTTGGGTCTATCTCCATTTAAAGTAAAACTCTTCTTTGATGGATCCAAATGCCGGCAAGGGGGAGGTGCGGGTTTCGTGATGATTCCTCCTTGGGGTACGCCTATCCCAGTCACACACAAATTAAACTTTGAGTGCACCAATAATATGGCTGAGTACGAAGCTCTTGTCTTAGGTCTTCAAAATGCCATTAATCTCGGGGCTCGTCATATTGACATCTTTGGTGATTCTGAACTCATCGTTAACCAAGTCACGGGTGTCTATCAATGCAAGAATGATATCCTTCAGAAATATCGCGACATCGTTCTTGCCCAACTCCAAATCTTTCGATAACTTCACTATCCAAGCCATTCCTCGTACTGCAAATCGATTCGCAGATACCATGGCTCTTTAGCCTCCCTTATCCCGCCCTTTTACCGAAGACTCGCGTCTTTATGTGGCTGTGCAACGATTAGATCAACCATCTCATCTTGGGCAACTAACGTCAATCAATGCTGTCACAACCCATACTCAGGATGAGTGGTATCAACAGATAGTTGATTATCTATCTCATTCGGTCCTTCCTCCAGATCTGACTCCCAATGGTAGAAGGTCTTTTTTCCAACGCGCCAACCGCTATACTATTCTAGGCGGCCTTCTTTACAAACGCGGCTTTGATGGTATTTTGCTTCGATGCCTCAAAACCCATGAATCATCTAAAGCTATTCAGGAGGTCCATGACGGTATTTGTGGTGGACATTTTAGTGGCTTAGCTGTACCAAGCGCATCTTACGTTTGGGATATTATTGGCCTTCTCTTAATCGAGATTGTTGTGAATACACTAAGAAGTGCGTCAAGTGTCAGCAACATTCCAATCTCACGCACATCCCTAGTCAGGCTTTGCAACCTGCGGCGGATTTGTGGCCTTTTTCGCAGTGGGGTCTTGATCTTATTGGTCTCATCAATCCTCGTTCTTCACAACGTCATCATTCTATCATTACCGCCACTGAGTACTTTACTAAGTGGGTAGAAGCTATCCCCCTTTCTTCAACAAAGGCTAAACCCATAGTTGATTTCGTCTATCAACACATCATTTGTCGCTTTGGCGTTCCACACAAGCTAATCACAGATAATGGTAAGTCTTTCAAAAACGCTGATTTGCAGAATCTCTCTGCAATGCTTTCAATATCAAGCTCAGTTTTTTTTCTTCTCCATACTATCCTCAAGCTAATGGTCAAGCCGAAGCTTCCAATAAAACTTTGCGTAATATCCTCGCAAAGGTAACTAGTCGAGCTGGTAGGGATTGGCATCTACATATCCCTTTTGCTCTCTGGGCTTATCGGACTAGCATTCGTACTCCTACTGGTGCTACTCCCTTCTCTCTCGTCTATGGGTCTGAGGCTGTCCTTCCTTTGGAAGTCCAAATCCCATCTCTCCGTGTTTCTCTCAGAGAATTTGTCTCCGATGAGGATTATCGTCAAAATCGTCTAGCACAACTTGAACTATTAGATGAGCGGCGTCTTAACGCTCTTGATCATCATCAGGTCTATCTCGAGCGTGTCAAACGTGCTTATAACAAGCACTTGCAACATCGTGACTTCAAAATTGGTGATCTTGTTCTTAAGGAAAATCAAAATGTCACTACACTCGAAAGAAGTCAACGTGGTAAGTTTGCTCCCAACTGGATGGGCCCCTACATTATCACTCATAAATATGGGTCTGGGGCTTATCGTTTATCTTCCATGGATGGTATCCCTGAAGCGGAACCTCTTAATGCCTTGCATTACGGCCCTTCTACTGTTAAAATCTATCTTATACAAATCTAGTCGCAACTCAGATCTTCCATCCGTCCTAATAACCAGTCATCTACTTTCGTGGTGATTTGAAATTGTGTGGTTCTCCGCCTATTGCCTCGTCTACCTTAAATATGAGTATCGCGGCTCTACTCATTGCACGTTTCTTTTGGATATGTTCCTCCTCATGGTAGGAATACCTTAATCACCACTTCATCTGTCCCAAGTACTTATCTTAATAATCGGATCTACTCGGGTCATGAGTGCATGTTCTTCTATGTTCTCTTCCCCTCCATCTGATCTATCTAGGTCTAAACTCAGCTTCTTCCAAAAAGTTTCCAAAAAAAAAAAAAAAAAAAAAAAAAAAAAAAAAAAGATGCTATCCAAAAGATAGACTGATCCCTTGAAGGACAGCTATCCATACATTATCAAGTGAATCAAAAAGAAAATAGACCATACCCTCGAAGGATGGCTATCATTAAAATTCACAATACAGAGACCGCTCCCTTGAAGGACGGCTGTTTCTCAAAGAAAAATTCAAGGCTTCTTGTAATTAATCAGCCTTCCAGTCAGTTTATAGCATCATCACTGAAAGACTTCCCGCATCGATCAGTCTTTCCATATCAAGCAAACTTCCCGCATTGATCAGTTTGCCTATCTGTCAAAGTCATGAAGCTGAGATTTAGGACCTTTTGTCGATCATATGGAGAATCCTATTTCCCCACTATGGACATGTATTCTGTCCCTTGTAGTTCCGACAAGATACTTACTTACTTTTTCTTTCCGTTTCTATCCTAGATCTGGTTTGCGACTAGTTAGTGTCAGATTTATTTTAATCTTATATAGGGCCTTGTATGCTTGGTCTTTTGGTTTCCTTTCTGGATTTTATCTATGGTCGGTTGGAAGTCCAACTTATCATTTTTCTTTCTCCGAGTATCTTCTCTTCTAAGTCACGGTTTGTTTCCTTTTCATCTTTGGCTCTTGCAAGGAGTATTTCCCATTCTTTGTCTTGCAACCCTGTTAAATTGGCATTTCACATGTTAATTCAATCAAAATTTATCTTCTATCAAAATTCATCTTATCTATCAAAACATCTATCTGTATTCATTTCTCATTACAATTACATCCATATATCCAACACATTTATCTATCTATCCATCAAAATATCGAAAAATACGTACATCTAAGGTACATGACATCTATCTATATATCTACATCAAAATACATCTGTATATCTATCCATCAAACATTCTGGAAATTCATCTCTATAGTACCTAAGGTTGTGAGCCATTGGACACCCAAAACAATATCTTCCCCTCCCATAGAAATAAAAAAAACATGTGAGTATAACATGTAGTCTCCCATGGAAAGCTTGATACTATAGCACTTTCATTTTCATTTGACTGTCATGCCATCCGCAATCATAACATGCATTTATGGAGCTGGGTAAATAAAGCAATTGAGGCAGGCAACTAACTTACTATTTATGAAGTTATGAGTACTCCCAGAGTCAATCAACACCACCACCTTTTATTATTTTAGATAGCCAATAACCTTACGTGTTTGAGGAGTACTGATACCTAAAAATGCATGGAAAGAAATTGTAGGTTGGTGATCCTCTACTTCATCTTCTACTGGTTCCTCAGCGTCTCCTATAATTTCAGCTTCCTCATTATCCTCATCACCTCCGTCAATATAGAACAACTTCTTCTCATCACATTTGTGTCCTAGTCCATATTTTTTGTCACAATTAAAGTATTAATCCTTTTGCTCTCTTTTCTTCCATTTGTTGAGGATTCAGTCTAATTGGCCTAGCAAATGAAGGGGAAGAGATACTACGGTCTCTAGTGTAATGAAAGGCAGCCTCCTACTACAAAGAAATTTTTCCTTTGCTCGACGTGCCATGATAATAGAATCAGAAAGATTGAGTGGATTAAACATACATACCTCATGCTCGATGTGGTCCTTAAGACCCCCAAGAAATAGGTCATTCAAATTCTCTTCTGGAATATTCTCCACCCTTAAGGATAGGTTATGGAATTGATGCACATAATCTTTGACTGATCATTTTTTCCATAACTTTTCTAATTGACTAAAGTAGTTATCTGAAACACTAGAACTATAGTGAAATTACAACTCCTCCATAAAAATTGTCCAAGTGACACCGAGACCATTCTTTTTCCTCTGAGCACATAACCATTGATACCAAACGAATTGGTCTGGTTCAAGATACAGGGATGCCAATGTCACCTTTTGTCCTGATGGTGTTTGATGTAACTCAAGAAGTTATCCATTTGATTTATCCAATTCAGGGGATCCTTACCATCAAATTTTCACATATCCACTTTCAGCATCATGTTCCGTAGTTGCGAATAAGTTGGATTCTTATTGGGCTGGAAAAGTGATCCAACATGGTTATTTGTCCATGATTTTGAACTGAAGATCCTCCTTGGTTGATATGGGGCGGATTTGGGCCATAATGTTTACCCTTTACATGTTGCATGATATCATCCAACCGTTGACTGATTTGGTCTATGTCTCCTTTAGAGGCCATCGTAGATTGTACATTTCACAGCTCATACTCAATTTATCTCACCTTATGGTCAACTAAGGTAAACCCTAGTGCTGAGGAATCCATATTTACCCCTTCTGACTCTAACTCTTCAATCACTACCCCATCTTTATCTAGGGTTTTACTTGGAGTGACCGGATTCTTTTTTACTCTTGTGGAAGGCCCTGCCATGATGTCAAACCTTAGGGTTTAGGGTTTTGATACAAATTCAGTTGAACAAGAAAAAAACATAGAGAAGATACTAATACTATTGTTTTGTGAGATTTCTGAAAATGTAAATAAATATGAACAATTCCACAAATTTCGGTCTAAGGAGCATTTTTATCAAAAACCCTAAATTTGCAATAACTTTTGCAAATGATATTAAAAAGGTTTGAAATTTTTAGATATTTTTTACTTAAACTGATTTGCAACTCTAGTAAACATTTCATCTACAAATTCAATGTGGTTTATAACATAGAGTGGAAACAAACAAATTACGGTTTTTGCCCTAATTTTGGCCCGGATCGCAGCTCTGATACCACTTGTAATGAAATTACTTGTATAATTCATATTATGAACAACAATGGAACACCAAATAACACAATATTTCAGAATAATTATCTCAATATGCAATTAGAATAGCTTCACCACTTCGAGGGGACAACCTCCAAACCATAAAACAAGACTCAAATGCTCAAATGATGATGAACTACTACCTACAATCCCCTATATATACTATTCATATGTTATGGCCATCACCAAGGCCAACCTGCTAAGCATGAGAAAGTATAAATGATATAATAAAATGATATGGTAAGCCACAAGTCGGCTACTCATATCCTAATACAAGCAATAGGTTAAGGGCATAGTAGAATTGACCAAGGTCTCACAAATATATTCAAGATTGCACAATCTTTTATTCTTCTAGATCTAGCTCTTTTTTAATGATGCAACATTACAACTGCACATGGATTCTCTTGAATCATATAACACATGTAAATAGAAATATGATCCCTCGATCATGTTAGATTCATGAGGTATACATGACATCTTCAATGGATCACCCAAGTTTAGAAACTTCAGTTGCACTAAGCTATGAAGCCTCCTCAATTTCCATACATTTCTTCTTCACCAGATATTATTTATATTCCTTTATGCACATTTTCTTTATCACACATAAGTCCACAATTCTTCAATTTATTTGCATACTTAGTTTGATAGTTGGTATTTCCAATGTCTACGTTGACTTAATCTACTTCATCACTCATTTTCCCTCATAATAAGAGTATAATTATGCAACACTAAAGGTGGTAGAAATATTTCCCCCATCCGATCTCTATCTCATATGCATTCTACATAAGTTTCCTTGGGGATTTACATGGTCCATTCTTCTTGCAGTTCAACTTATCAGGCGTTCCTCTTGGGAACCTCTCTTTGTGAAAGTGTTCAAGAATCATGTCTCCTTCCTCAAACTATTTATCCCCTTATCAAATTTTTACCTTTCTCTTTTCCCAATTCATGCACACTTATCAGTGCAAATATTTCATATATTATGGAAACTCTTCTACTTTTTTTATCCTGCATTTTTCTTCCTTGATGTGACACAATTCCACAACACCTCTTGGACTTAGCCCATAAACTATCTAGAAAGTTGAATTCCCATTTGTATTGTTAATAGAGTCAATCCATGCAAACTATGCTTGCATAAGGACTAAATCCCACATTCATCCCTTCTCTCCAACCAAAAATATCAAAAACAATCCAAGGCTTTTGTTCATAAAATTTCATCTCTTCATCCTTTCATGAGTGATATGCAAAATAAAATTGTAACTTAGTTATCAACTTCTTCCACAAGGTCCTCCAAAAGTGACCGCAAAATTTAGTGTCTTTTTCTAACTCAAAAATGTGTGGTAATCCATGGAGCCTTACAACTTCCCTGAAAAATAAGTTAGCTATATATGTAGTATCACTACTCTTTCTACAAGAAATAAAATGATCCAATTTAGAAAATTTATATGTAGACACTTAAAATTGGTTATCCAATTTAGTGTCCCTCACATTCGTTTTACCTGCTTAGGTAACCTGGGGCACGTTTACGTCACCAACTATCCCCTTGGGATAGTTTTCCAATTTGTGATTTAATCACTTACTCTAAATTTAATTCATCACATCACATCTTACCCATGAGTAATTAAATATTAAATATTTAATTACGCTTCTTCCCATGCATCTTAATCACTTATCTACCCCAAATTTATTCTATCTATGCATCACATCCATTTTTAATCTTCCCTAAGCGGGATATTTCCCGTGGTCGGGATAAGTCTTGTCTTTCTCGAATCGATCAATTTGGCCATCTCGGGAGTCTTCTCCGCGATCGGCGCCGACCCATATGGTCGGCGCCGATTTTATAGGAGCGGCGCCGATTATAAAAGCAGGTCCATAGCTCAGTTCGAAGGACCGAAAAAGAGACTAACGAGCGAAAGAAAGCACTTACGCACGAACAGAGAGCGAGAAAGATACAGGTTGCAAGAAGGAGAGATCTTTTTAGCATCATTTGTCTCAGTTAGGGCAGATCCTGTCCTAATCAATCCCTGAGAGGAGCACCGTTACTCTGCCCGTATCATATCAACATCACACACCACCGTCTATCATCTGGTGACTCTGTTCCAGTGTCTCTCCATCTTCGGCACATCCTGCAGACTACATTCACCTTCCAATCCCCGAATCTCATCGCACAGTCCCTGATTGGTCAGTCTGCCTTCAGTTGACACTGATCTTATCCAGTCGACGCCGATCAGTCCCAGTCGACGCCGATCACATCAGTCGCCGCCGATTATACCCAGTCGACGCCGATTTCACTGCAGACAGGTAAAAGGTCACAGGTAACACAAATCCAGCATTATTTCGCAGTTCCCTGTTTTCTGTACTTTCTGTCTGCTGTTCAGTTTCTGTTTTATTACTGCAATCAGAAAATCTAGTCTTTATTTACATCTTTTATCATGTATGCTTCTTTTCTTTATTGAAAATGTGGACTGACATCCGCCAAGGAAGCTTATCGCTTCCCGGACCCGCTTCTCGGGCAGTCCACCCAAATATCTTCTAACGCCATCTTTTTCTGTCAAGCACCGGTGTTTTGCAGGTTACTCGGATCTATTGTGCAAATTGCTCGTGTGCGCCCGTCTTGTCTACATCGGCTTCCTCATCCGTCTACATCTTCATCAGGTATCGATTTCATTGGAGTTTTTCAGGGTTTTTGTGTTTAGTTTGGTGCATTAACTTGGACAGGTAACAAGCGCAAAATTCTTGATCTACATTCTGGCACGCCCGGTGGGACCTAACCAAAGTCCCTTATTGGTAAGTTCA
The DNA here is from genome assembly GCA_019776745.2 of Taxus chinensis. Lineage (NCBI taxonomy): Eukaryota > Viridiplantae > Streptophyta > Pinopsida > Cupressales > Taxaceae > Taxus > Taxus chinensis. The sequence continues at coordinate 286,004,325 of CM034155.1, forward strand.
TTCCTTTTTTTTAGTTTTGAACTTTGTTCCTTTTCTTCACTGATTTCTATCAGTCCTATTTGAACATTTCTGTTCATCATATCAATCTTGCTTTTTTAGGCGAAATCATTATCTTGAAATTTTTCTATTTCCTTAAAATAGAAATTTTTCGTTTCACCATTATCTGGATATATCTTTCCGGATCTTGTTTGTTGTTTGCTTAACCTCTTCTTGCGGAGCACTTTGCTTGTTCGTGGGATTGTTCGAGGGGAAGAGCTCAACAACGCGCTTTTTGAAGTCCACACACCTTGGAGAGCTAAATCTACAGGTATTCCTCTTTTACGGTGTTTTCTCCTTTTTTAGGATTTCTTTGTTGGTTGTCTATCACATCCAAACACTTCAACTTTTGGTGCTTAAAAGGAACTTAATCGCATTTGGGAAAGAATCTGTTTGAATTGTCTTCATCGAAATCAAACATTTCGTTTTAAGTACTTAAAAAGAACCTTTTCTTTGTCATTGTTGCATGCTTTTTCATCTAGTTTTAATTAGGCTGGAAAATTGATCAAAATCGGTAGTGACACTATTCGATTTTTATTTTTCACCCTTGCACACAAAGCCAAAATCACTAGGTATAAAGCATCTAAACAAAACTCCTTCCCTGGCCTCGCCTACTTGGAAGTGATATCCAAGAGGAAGAGCCTACGCGGTACTCGGGCCGCGCTATAAATTCACGGAAGATTTTGGTATATATTGGCAAAGCACCCGACTCCCTTATCGCAGCGGTGTGTGAAGTGCGGGGGTAGGCCCCTATATCAAGCCACGTACCGGTCTTTTACTGAAGTGCCTTCGGGACTCCTCACCAAACATTACCCAAACCATCCTTAGTTTGGCTATCTGAGTAGTTCCTGTTCTAAAAAGCCTTCCCTAACATTTTTCTTTTCTTAAAAGCATCAAAATTTAAAGGAGATAATCACTTGCGCTGCTTGAATTGTTTGTGCATTAGCTAGGACAATCTTCTTTCTTGCTTGCTTATGACGGTTATCACCCGGTCACAATCTAGGAAAATGGCCCAACAGGTTCCTTCTTCCTCCGAAATCACCACCAGCGTGGATGTTTCGGCACCCCTCCAATCTTCCTCGGGACCGCTGTTAGTTGGTTCCCCCTCATGGTCGTATAATCCTTTCCATCAAGCCAAAACAATCCCATCACGTCCAGCTTCTCCTAGTCCATCAGAAATATCTTCTGACTCGGAGTCTATTCCTCGCGGGGATCCTGAATTTCAGGCTCTCCTTGATCGCAATCCGGTAGCCCTCATGGACTACCTAGTACACAAGTCCATTCGAATATCTGATCAAGGACCACCAATCCAACAAGTGTACGATTATCCTCGTGGTCCATCCCAGGCCTATGTAGAACAGTTTTCATCCTCTCTCCCGCCTCGAGCCACGGAAAAGGGGGAGGCTCTTGTGCCTCCTTTTTCTCTTCCACCAACCATGTTGACTAGTTCTCAAATTGCCTTACCTATTCCTAATACTGCAGTTACCTCAACTATTCCTCAACCTACCTTTGAGAGGTCTTCTGCCTTGGCGATAACGAGTGCGTCTGTGCACCCGCATATCGCTGTTAATTCATCTATGCCCTCTATTGTGTCTCAAGGTCAGTACCTCTTCATGAGCCAACCCCCTCCGGCTAGTCAGTTGGTTCCTACTTCTCGTCCTCCGGTCAATCTTTCTTCCAATATTCCAGCAACTGTGACCTTCGCCCATCCCCTAGTATCGGCACCCCTGGTACCAAATCCGGCGGTAGAAGGCCCCTTTCAGGTCTTGTTCCCCAACATGACCAATCAAGTCGGTACTCACGTTCCTCAATCTGTCCCTATCCAATCAACAAACATGGGAGTCCATCAATCACAGGCTCCATCCGTCTTCCAACCCTCATTTTCCCAATCCCTTATTATCTCACAGCCTGCCTATACGCAAGCTACCTCACAACAAATACCTCACCAGGCGTCACCCAAAACACCTGGTTATTCCTCTTACCATCCCACTAATCAACAGATCAATCCCCCATTGACACCTCAACAACATCCATCACTTGCTCCTTATGTAGGACATACCAATGTGCCTCCTCCTCAATCTGATGTGGTTCAACTTCTCTTCAAGAAAATCGCAGACTTGGAAGCCTCCACCAAAGGAGCTCGTCCTTCATATTCCTTTGAAGAGGTGTGTAATGAACCCATTCACCCTTCAGTGGCTTTTAAGCCTTATCCTCCCCAATGGGAACTTCCAAAATTTTCAAAATTTCATAGTCGGGAAGACCCTCAACAACATTTGCGAGCATTCAAACATGCTTGCTACCTTATCGTCCAGGACCAGGAACTCATGCTCCGTACCTTTCCTATGTCTCTAGCGGGTCCCGCTTTGGACTGGTACAATAACATCCCTCAACATTCCTTATTTTCTTTCTCTCAATTGGCTCAGATGTTTGTCGAAAACTTTTCAATAAATATTGCCCATAAGATCTCAATTACAGATCTTTACAACATTCGCCAATTCGACGATGAGTCTATAGCAGACTTTGTCGCTCGTTGGAGAGGGATAATCAACCAATTGTCTTTCTCCCTTCCCCAATCCCAACAGATCGAGTTGTTCACCCGATCTTGTGCTAGTCACATTTCTTCCACGTTAAGGATCCAAACTTTTCATACCTTTGAAGAGGCCTTTACGATGGCACGCAAACTTGAATCTCGCGCCATTGAACAAGGGAAGCTAAAACTTCGCTCCAAATCTAAACCAGATTTCTCTCGCTTCACCAAACCAAATTCTTCCCCCTCTAAAGATAAGAATCAAGGGTCCACAAATGCTATCGTGTTAAAAACATCAAGAACCAATAGTACTCCTAATCAACCACCACGAAGAGATTCCTCATCTTCTCGGAAAGGGGCTTCATCATCACGATCCTTCGCTCCCTTGGGGGAATCATATGCCTCTATCTTAGAAAAAATGTTGGAAGTTCGCATGATCGAACTTCCACCCATTAGGGATATTGATGAAAGTCGAGAACGTCCTTTCTGGTATAGGGAAAACGATTTCTGTCATTATCACAGAACCAAAGGTCATGACATCGAACGATGTCAGACTTTCAAAAATCTTGTCCAAAAATTCATTGACAAAGGCGAGCTCATCCTGGATAACCCAAATGCTCCCCCAAATCAAGCACTGGACGTTTTTAAACAACCTTTCCCCAATCATGCCCCAAATCATAATTCTTCGGAATCTCAACAACCAAACACCCACACTATCAATTTCATCTCTACCGAGGACTCTTCTTCTGAAACCAATCCGTCTGCAAACACATCAATCGAATCAGATCCTCCTTCCTCTTCATCAATCACGGGAGTTCCAATATCTTCAGATAGTCTATCTTTGAATATCCCTACATTACCAAGCACGGAGTTATCTCTCTCCGCTCCTTTGTCTGACCTTCCATCTATACCCGAGACAGTGTCATCCTCATCTGTCTCATCATCAGACATTCTTTCAATGCTCGAGGCAATCACATCCCTCCGAGTTTCCACTACGGACACATCTACTTCCGTTGCTCCCATTCCCGCCGCAACTATGCCTTTGGTGAATGTACCCATAATTGTGCCAACTTCGACGGAAGTGTCTTCGATCTTGACCCTTCCTATCTCTTTTCCTACTACATCAGAAGTTTTCCCTCCGCAAGGCATTCCTTCTTCATCACTCCCTTCTTCCATCACCAATGTTACTTCACCTATTCAGGAAAAATCAAAAGAAGTAGCACCAACACCTGCACACTCGATTCCTCAACCTAAACCGCGACAACCAAAATCTAACACTACACCATCAGTACCATCCCACTTGCTTCCTCCGAAAAGGTTACAGTCACCTTATGCCGTGGAAGTTGTCACCATCCCTGAAAAAGGAAAGCCCATATTTCGGACCATCAAAACTCTTGGTGCTCTTCCACAAAAATCTCTCTCCACGCCTCATAAACGATTGGATTTGTCCGCTGAAAAGGCGTCTTCTTCTACACATCCATCAAAGCCATCATCTCCTTCCACAACACATTCTTCATCAATACCCCTAAAAGTAGACTTACCTACTAAACAGACGGCACCTCTTCTATCAAGATCCTCATCTTCATTACCAAAAACCAAAGCACCCTATATTCCTCCTATTACACCTACCTTGAGGACTTCTTCCTCATCTGAATCAATATTATCTAAATCATCCGTAAATCCGACTAAGCAATCCCCTTTGTCTCCAAAGACCGCAAAATCTGTCACATCTCCATCCTCCTCAAAATCTATCTTAGGGGCTCCCCCTCCACCAAAGTCAATCATGTCTCATTTACTCCCATCCCAAGCACCCAAGACTGCTCCTCCAAATGTCCAAACAAATAAGAGGATCCCTAATAAAACTGTTAAACCTAACATGCAAGTTCTTTTACCTAGGCAGTCGGTTAATGTAAAAGAACCATCCTCATCATCTCCATCCTCATCTTCGTCTACCGGATTTTACACCGAAATCCTTCATCAACTTATCCAATCTTCATCTATAACCCTTCCTCCGATTAAACCATATAACCCGAAAGGAGTGAAACCTGCTTGGTTTAACTCTGATTTGATTTGTGCCTACCACCGTACTCCGGGTCATGATACTGAGGGATGTAAAGCTCTCCAAGCCGTTATCAAGAACCTTCTGGAAGAAAGTGACCTTTTGCTGGAGGAGGAGGAACAAGTACCTCCTGCCACCTTAGCCCCATCCAAACCTCAACCATCCACTCAGACCTCTAGTGGTTCCACGCCGCCTGATCTTCCACCTTCTCAAATTGACACAATTCATATCGCCACTAGAACCAAACATTATGATAACCCATCTTCATCTTCAGCATCTAGACCACGGGTTGTCATTTCTGCAGCCCCTGAAGGCGTGTCTCCTTCCTCATCGGCCCCACGACCTAGGGTCTCTATTCGTGCTGCACCTCGGGCTCAAGTTCCCGTATCTGTTGAGGAGAGTGTCATGAAACAACTCACCCAAGCTCCGGTCAAAATGTCTCTTTTTGACCTCATCCAATCCTCTCCGCAACATCGCCAGGCTCTAATCGATAATCTGCGTCGCATCGCAGTAAATTCCGATGAGCCCCAGCCCTTCGAGTTGGTTGTTGGGCTGAATGGTCCATCGACCGCCATTTCTTTTGAGGATTCAGAAATTCCTCATCTTCCTTCAGAGGATTTGGAGGCTCCCCTCTTCATCACAGTCCAAATCAATAACACTACCTTAAAACGTGTTATGATCGATAGTGGAGCTGCTCTCAACGTCATCTCCTCCCACACATTCGAACAACTTAAGTTACCTAAGAATGTGGTGTCACCTCCGCCTTTCGCCCTTCGATCATTTAACGATCAGCTAGCAGTCACTCTGGGAACTGTGGTCTTACCCATCCGAGTAGGTAAGAAGCTGCTCCATGAACTCTTCTATATTGTCGAAGGGAAATTCCACTATAACATGATCCTCGGACGCTCCTGGATTCGCGCAATGCATTGTGTCCCATCCACCCTCCATCGATGCCTAAAATATCAATATGAGGGCAAAATATACACCCATCCAGGAGATCCTTTTCCTTCTGCACAATGCGACATGACCACAAGGTCTGCCCCTTTAAAAGAAAATACATCTTCTCCAGATGGGGCCTCATCTTCTTCCATACCTGCAACCAAACTACCGGATTTACAAAATCTGGAAGAGACATTGCAGCGTTTCTCACTAGGGGAGCTTCCTCTCTTATCTTTCGATGCCCATCTCAAACCTAATGAGTATGGTAGACCAGACAAGCAACCTGAATATCAACCAGGTCTCGGTCGCATCGTCACCATTGGTCTGCCCAATCAACAGACCAATTTCATCTACGGTGGTCTTGATACGCCTCATCATCGCCCGGATTCTCCTCCTAGAGCCAAACCTTACCTAACAGGGTTTGATCACCTACAGAATCCCACGTTTGCAAAGACTTATCTACATCGATGCGCGTGGAAAGGTTTTGGCCTTGGAAAATATGAACAAGGTATACATGACCTCAAATCCATTCCTACTCTCATGCCACATCAGAAATTTGGTTTGGGATTTAAACCTCTTTCAAAGGCCACTGTCACTATTCTTGATGAGTCTCTTCCTATTGAAGAACCATCTTCCCCCACCAAGTCAGAAGCATCACTTGATGTGGATGATGACATTTCCATCCCACCTAACTTTTTTTTTTTTTTGATCAATACCATTTCCTTAGGGCCGTTGGTCTATGAGACTAACAATCGGTCCGCTTCTATACCATTAATCTTCCCTGAAATAGTTGGAGACGACTCTCCTACTATCAACACTATCCACTGTGTGGATGATGATTCTGTCCTCACCTATCTAGGGGCAGAGGATTCTTATCTTCCCAAGACTATTCCTTCTGACACGTCTACCCTTCTTAACGAAGCCACTGTCGACCTTAATATAGGGACTTCTGAAGACCCTCGCATCATTAAGGTTGGCCAATCCCTTAATCCACAGGAATCAGGGGACTTTACCACTTTTCTTTCCAAACATTGTCAAGCCTTTGCTTGGTCATACGAGGATATGCCAGGACTCGATCCCGATATTGTGGTCCACAATATCGTTACCCTTCCCAACGTCAAACCAGTCAAGCAAAAACTACGCAAAATGCACCCTAGAGTAGCCCTTCTTGTCAAAGAAGAGTTACAACGCTTGCTCTCGGCTAACTTCATCCAACCCATCGATTATCCGCAATGGGTGTCCAATGTAGTACCAGTAACTAAGGCTACTGGGAAGATTCGAATTTGTACCGACTTCCGGGATCTTAATCTTGCCTGTCCAAAGGATGATTTTCCTCTTCCTAATATCGACCAACTCGTAGATTTAACTGCGGGTCATGAGATGCTTTCTCTTATGGATGGTTTCTCTGGATATAATCAAATCCTCATCGCACCAGAAGACCAACATAAGACCTCCTTCATAACTCCTTGGGGGACCTTTTGCTATCGTGTCATGCCTTTTGGCCTTAAGAACGCAGGGGCAACCTATCAACGAGCAATGACATACATCTTCCATGACCTCTTACACAAAACTGTAGAGGATTACGTTGACGATATCCTTGGTAAGTCCAAACGCGTCGTCAGGATCATCTTTTCATCCTTGCACCTCTCTTTGAGAGGCTTATCCGCTTCTGTCTTCGTCTAAATCCAGCTAAGTGCGTGTTTGGCGTTCTCACTGGTAAACTTTTAGGCTTTATCATTTCCATCAGGGGTATTGAAGTGGACCCCGCAAAAATCAAATCCATCCTTGAGATGCCTTCCCCTTCTAGCTTGAAGCAACTCCACAGTCTCCAAGGACGTCTTCAATCGGTGCGTCGTTTTATCTCTCAATTGTCGGACCGTTGTCAACCTTTTCATCATATCCTCCGTAAGAATGTTCATTTTGAATGGGATGAGCGTTGCCAAAAGGCCTTTGATGATCTCAAAGCTTACCTTCTTTCTCCACCCGTGCTTACACCTCCACGCGAGGGGGAGCCGTTCTATCTTTATATCTCTGTGACTGACCATGCTCTGGGAGCCATGATTTCGCATCGGGACACTTGTGGTAAAGAACAAGCTGTCTATTACATCAGTCGCACCCTTCATGAGTATGAGACACGTTACTCCGAAGCTGAAAAACTATGTTGTGCTCTCTTCTTTGCAACTTCTAAGCTTCGTCATTATCTCCTTAATCATAAAACTTACATTGTCACAAGTGTCAATCCACTTAAGACAATTCATGCAAAGCCTTATCATAATGATCGTATCACTCGTTGGCTCATGCTCATGACAGAATTTGACCTCGAGTTTATCCCACAAAAGGCTATCAAGGGTCAGGTTATTGCAGATCAATTAGCTGATGCTCCTCTTCCGGACACTCAAGACCCCCTTGCTCAATTCCCCGATGAGTATATCCAACAAATCAATTTTGGTCTATCTCCATTTAAAGTAAAACTCTTCTTTGACGGATCCAAATGCCAGCAAGGGGGAGGTGCGGGTTTTGTGATGATTCCTCCTTGGGGTACACCTATCCCAGTCGCACACAAATTAAACTTTGAGTGCACCAATAATATGGCTGAGTACGAAGCTCTTGTCTTAGGTCTTCAAAATGCCGTTAATTTCGGCGCTCGTCATATTGACATCTTTGGTGATTCTGAACTCATCGTTAACCAAGTCATGGGTGTCTATCAATGCAAGAATGATATCCTTCAAAAATATCGTGACACCGTTCTTGCCCAACTCCAATCTTTCGATAAGTTCACCATCCAATCCATTCCTCGTACTGCAAATCGATTCGCAGATACCATGGCCTCTTTAGCCTCCCTTATCCCGCCTTTTACCGAAGACTCGCGTCTTTATGTGGCTGTGCAACGATTGGATCAACCATCTCATCTTGGGCAACTAACGTCAATCAATGCTGTCACAACCCATACTCAGGATGAGTGGTATCAACAGATAGTTGATTATCTATCTCATTCGGTCCTTCCTCCAGATCTGACTCCCAATGGTAGAAGGTCTTTTGTCCAACGCGCCAACCGCTATACTATTCTAGGCGGCCTTCTTTACAAACGCGGCTTTGATGGTATTTTGCTTCGATGCCTCAAAACCCATGAATCATCTAAAGCTATTCAGGAGGTCCATGACGGTATTTGTGGTGGACATTTTAGTGGTTTAGCTGTAGCCAAGCGCATCTTACGTCTGGGATATTATTGGCCTTCTCTTAATCGAGATTGTTGTGAATACACCAAGAAGTGCGTCAAGTGTCAGCAACATTCCAATCTCACGCACATCCCTAGTCAGGCTTTGCAACCTGCGGCGGATTTGTGGCCTTTTTCGCAGTGGGGTCTCGATCTTATTGGTCTCATCAATCCTCGTTCTTCACAACGTCATCATTCTATCATTACCGCCACTGAGTACTTTACTAAGTGGGTAGAAGCTATCCCCCTTTCTTCAACAAAGGCTAAACCCATAGTTGATTTTGTCTATCAACACATCATTTGTCGCTTTGGCGTTCCACACAAGCTAATCACAGATAATGGTAAGTCTTTCAAAAACGCTGATTTGCAGAATCTCTGCAATGCTTTCAATATCAAGCTCAGTTTTTCTTCTCCATACTACCCTCAAGCTAATGGTCAAGCCGAAGCTTCCAATAAAACTTTGCGTAATATCCTCGCAAAGGTAACTAGTCGAGCTGGTAGGGATTGGCATCTACATATCCCTTTTGCTCTCTGGGCTTATCGGACTAGCATTCGTACTCCTACTGGTGCTACTCCCTTCTCTCTCGTCTATGGGTCTGAGGCTGTCCTTCCTTTGGAAGTCCAAATCCCATCTCTCCGTGTTTCTCTCAGAGAATTTGTCTCCGATGAGGATTATCGTCAAAATCGTCTAGCACAACTTGAACTATTAGATGAGCGGCGTCTTAACGCTCTTGATCATCATCAGGTCTATCTCGAGCGTGTCAAACGTGCTTATAACAAGCACTTGCAACATCGTGACTTCAAAATTGGTGATCTTGTTCTTAAGGAAAATCAAAATGTCACTACACTCGAAAGAAGTCAACGTGGTAAGTTTGCTCCCAACTGGATGGGCCCCTACATTATCACTCATAAATATGGGTCTGGGGCTTATCGTTTATCTTCCATGGATGGTATCCCTGAAGCGGAACCTCTTAATGCCTTGCATTTACGGCCCTTCTACTGTTAAAATCTATCTTATACAAATCTAGTCGCAACTCAGATCTTCCATTCGTCCTAATAACCAGTCATCTACTTTCGTGGTGATTTGAAATTGTGTGGTTCTCCGCCTATTGCCTCGCTTACCTTAAATATGAGTATCGCGGGCTCTACTCATTGCACGTTTCTTTTGGATATGTTCCTCCTCATGGTAGGAATACCTTAATCACCACTTCATCTGTCCCAAGTACTTATCTTAATCGGATCTACTCGGGTCATGAGTGCATGTTCTTCTATGTTCTCTTCCCCTCCATCTGATCTATCTAGGTCTAAACTCAGCTTCTTCCAAAAAGTTTCAAAAAAAAAGAAAAAAAAAAAAAAGAAGAAGATGCTATCCAAAAGATAGACTGATCCCTTGAAGGACAGCTATCCATACATTATCAAGTGAATCAAAAAGAAAATAGACCATACCCTCGAAGGATGGCTATCATTAAAATTCACAATACAGACCGCTCCCTTGAAGGACGGCTGTTTCTCAAAGAAAAATTCAAGGCTTCTTGTAATTAATCGGCCTTCCAGTCAGTTTATAGCATCACTGAAAGACTTCCCGCATCGATCAGTCTTTCCATATCAAGCAAACTTCCCGCATTGATCAGTTTGCCTATCTGTCAAAGTCATGAAGCTGAGATTTAGGACCTTTTGTCGATCATATGGAGAATCCTATTTCCCCACTATGGACATGTATTCTGTCCCTTGTAGGTTCCGACAAGATACTTACTTACTTTTCTTTCCGTTTCTATCCTAGATCTGGTTTGCGACTAGTTAGTGTCAGATTTATTTTAATCTTATATAGGGCCTTGTATGCTTGGTCTTTTGGTTCCCTTTCTGGATTTTATCTATGGTCGGTTGGAAGTCCAACTTATCATTTTTCTTCTTCTCTGAGTATCTTCTCTTCTAAGTCACGGTTGTTTCCGCTTTCATCTTTGACTCTTGCAAGGAGTATTCCCCATTTCTTTGTCTTGCATCCTGTTAAATTGGCATTTCACATGTTAATTCAATCAAAATTTATCTTCTATCAAAATTCATCTTATCTATCAAAACTCCTATTTGTATTCATTTCTCCTTACAATTACATCCATATATCCAACACATTTATCTATCTATCCATCAAAATATCGAAAAATACGTACATCTCAGGTACATGACATCTATTTATATCTAATCCATACATCAAGTACATCTGTATATCTATCCATCAAAATATTTAAAAGCTATGTCCATCCAAGATACATCACATCTATCTATCAAAATTAAATCAATCTATCTAATCACATCCATCTATCATCTATCAGTCTATATCTATCCAATCACATCTATTTCATCTATCTAATCACATCTATCTACCAATCACATCTATTTCTATCATCATCTATCAGTCTATATCTATCCAATCACATCTATTTCTATATCTATCTTCACATCTATTTCTACCATGTATCAGTCTATATCTATCAATCACATCACATCTATCATCTATCAGTCTATACCTATCCAATCACATCTATTTCTATCATGTATCAATCTATCTAATCACATCTATTTCCATCATCCATCAGTCTATATCTCTCTAATCACATCTATTTTTCTATATCCATCTATCCATGTATATCAAAATCAAAAAGGCATGAAGTACAACCATATGACCTAATAACATGATGAATCTATATATATACATGTGTGTTTTTACAAAAAATGGGTGGCTTCCAATCGAGCCATCTATACAATGCCTTCCAATCGAGGCTACATCACTATACAAATACACAATCTACCAAGTCTCTATATGGTGAAATCGGAAGCGTGGAGGACACTGTCCCCTCCACCCTCCTCTGCACCCGGCTGTCCCTCCTGACCGCCGCCTATCGAGCTCGAAGCACCTACTGCTGGAGGTCTCGGCCCACCTCGGTCGCTCCCAGTGCTCCCTCCGCCTGAGGTTCCGCTCGCTGTAGCTGTCGCTCCTCTCCTCTTCGCCCCGTACCGAGGCACATCTGGGGCATGCTGCGCTAGAGCATCCTCATAATATCTCACCTCAGCAAGGAGAGACTGGTATGTGCTCAGGCTCACCATACCCGGTGCTCGTAAAGGTGCTGCTGGCTGGCGCTGCTGGTGGTGCCCCACCTAGAGCCGTGCCCTGTGTCCCAGACTCTGATGTGGCACCAGTCTCTCCGTATTTGGCCCTAAGGGCCTCCCGGTGCCGAAGATAGCGATCCCTCTGCTGAATCGCTGTATCACGCTCCTGACGGGCGGTGTCTCTCTCCGCAATCAGGGAATCCCTCTCCTCTGTCAAGGCCTTGATCTCCTCCAGAGCTACCTGATGCGTCTGTACCAGTGTGGCATGCTCTCCCTCTAATCTGTCTAGTGTCGCAGCTATGTCCTCCTCATCAGCATCTATCGAGGGCAGGAGATGTCGTGGAAGCTCTGTGTCATACCACGCTGCATAGCCCTCATCCACCCCCGCGTCATCATCACTGTCCGTGGAGGGTGGAGCCTCTCTCAATGGGTCTGCCGGGATCAAAATCGGCAAATCTGTCTCTCTGCTATCCCGCCTATATGGCGTGTATGTGGCCGGTACTGTCTGTACTAGACCAAACTGCCTCAGTATCCGCATGAATGGGACTCGCTCCCACATATCTGGTCTGCGACCTCTGACCACTCGGCTCCGTCTCAATGCTACCAAGTGGGCATCCTGACCAACCCATATCGGAAATGCCCGATATGGTCTCCAGATAACCTGATCTGGTGTAAGCGTCCTGAAACGCTCCGAGTACCACTCAGCTGATCTACCTGTGTCTCCTGCGGCCATGTCAGCCCGCCATCTCCGAAATCCATAGTCCACACCCCCCACTGCTGCTGGCATCCACGGAAGCCCGGATGGCCTAATCACTGCTATGTGCTCATACGCCCAGCAATGGAGCACAAAGCTAACGTCAATCCCTGTCCTCCGACCAGTGGTGTACATCCATAGCTCATAGTAAATATGAGCTATCAGGGCATCAGCAAAGGCAAAAACCTGTCTGTACTGCAAGATGTCGCACACGCAGTCTAGCAGTAGCAATGGGAATCTCCCACCTCCTGAGTCTGGCAGGGCAAAATAGGAGATAGCCATCTGAATCAGGGCTATCCGCCTGCTCTGAGGGCTATCCTGTCTGTACTGTGAGGCTATCCTCACTGTCCCAGATACTATCTCTGAGTCATCTGATCTGTCTCTGTACAATCGCACCAGGGCCCTCTGCTGCTGCTCTTGGGGTGTGATCTCAATCGGGTCCCCCGTAACCGGTAATCGGAGGATCCTGTATACATCCTCATGGGTGATAGTCATCTCACCCGTCCTAAACCAAAATGTGCACGTGTGGCTGTCCCACCGTCGCACTAATGCCCGCATGAGCTCCACATCCTGTGGCACTCGTCTGTAATATCTAAAACCCCCGAGCCCGGCTAGCTCTAAATGCTGCCAGTCTGCATCGGTCACGTCAGGAAGGATCGTCTCCAATAACTCAGGGATGGCATCCCTCATATGAAGAGCCTCTCGTGCCTACATCCACGACATCAAAAGCATAATCAGTCTCTCTGTTCCATAAATCACATCTTCCAAAACCATAACATCCAAAACTAGAAGGAAATGCTAAACATCTTTCAATCGGCGTCGATTTGGCCAAATCGGCGTCGTTCATTATAGTCGGCGCCGATTACTACCAATCGACGCCGATCCAAAACAATCGACGCCGATTCTACCAATCGGCGCCGACTGCCAGGCCAGGCGTAAACCAGACCCTGGCCTCCCATACGCATGAAAACTCAAACAAAAAAAATAAATAACGACAAATGGGTTCACCAGTGACTACTTACCCCAGGTCGTGTCCTCCTGCGCTTCTGTCTGCTCCCGGAGGCTTCCATTGTGTTCAAATCACAAATTCTGGCTCTGTCTGAATCAATCGTCACGTTGCAAATAAATCGTTTACGTTTTCCGTTCGCATATTTATATGCATCTGGATTGGTCGGCGCCGATTTTTTGGGTCGACGCCGATTGTCTTGGTCGGCGCCGATTAGTTTGATCGCTGCCGATTTTTCATGTTTGTTTGCCATAGTGTTGATACTTGGCTTTCTCATCTATCTGATCATTGTTGTGTGCTGAATCTTGCCTTTTGGCACATCTTTTAGATGTCATCGTCTCTTTCGGGTTTGTTCCCTTTGCGTGGGACACTCGTATCTTTCGGCAGCTTAGAGTTAAACGGGTCTGTAGGCACTAACGTCGTCTCATGAGGAGACCGTCTAGTTGTCCCTACCAAAGTGTCTCTCTTTAGATGCTGGTTTTTTTTGTAGTTCTCCTTGCACTCATGGGTCTGTAGGCACTAACGTCGTCTCACGAGGAGACCGGCTAGTTTTCCCTACCAATGTGAGTTCCTTAGGTTGCTGCCCTTGTGTTTATTTTTATGCGTCCTCAATGATCAGTTCTACTCCAGCTATCCGACTGGGGCATCCTGCATTTTTCATCTACCTCTTTCAAACTTGGGATCGTTTGTTCTATCATCCATCCCATCCCCAGTTTGAGGGGGATCGCATCATCACTCATTCTTCCCTTCTTCCATCTCCTTGTTTTTGTCTCATAACCTTGCTTATCGCAAGTTACTTGACAAAAAGGGGCAAAATGTAGACACTTAAAATTGGTTATCCAATTTAGTGTCCCTCACATTCGTTTTTCCTACTTAGGTAACCTGGGGCACGTTTACGTCACCAACTATCCCCTTGGGATAGTTTTCCAATTTGTGATTTAATCACTTACTCTAAATTTAATTCATCACATCACATCTTACCCATGAGTAATTAAATATTAAATATTTAATTACGCTTCTTCCCATGCATCTTAATCACTTATCTACCCCAAATTTATTCTATCTATGCATCACATCCATTTTTAATCTTCCCTAAGCGGGATATTTCCCGTGGTCGGGATAAGTCTTGTCTTTCTCGAATCGATCAATTTGGCCATCTCGGGAGTCTTCTCCGCGATCGGTGCTGACCCATATGGTCGGCACCGATTTTATAGGAGTGGCGCCGATTATAAAAGCAGGTCCATAGCTCAGTTCGAAGGACCGAAAAAGAGACTAACGAGCGAAAGAAAGCACTTACACACGAGCAGAGAGCGAGAAAGATACAGGTTGCAAGAAGGAGAGATCTTTTTAGCATCATTTGTCTCAGTTAGGGAAGATCCTTTCCTAATCAATCCCTGAGAGGAGCACCGTTACTCTGCCCGTATCATATCAACATCACACACCACCGTCTATCATCTGGTGACTCTGTTCCAGTGTCTCTCCATCTTCGGCACATCCTGCAGACTACATTCACCTTCCAATCCCCGAATCTCATCGCACAGTCCCGGATTGGTCAGTCTGCCTTCAGTTGACACTGATCTTATCCAGTCGATGCCGATCAGTCCCAGTCGACGCCGATCACATCAGTCACCGCCGATTATACCCAGTCGACGCCGATTTCACTGCAGACAGGTAAAAGGTCACAGGTAACACAAATCCAGCATTATTTCGCAGTTCCCTGTTTTCTGTACTTTCTATCTACTGTTCAGTTTCTGTTTTATTACTGCAATCAGAAAATCTAGTCTTTATTTACATCTTTTATCATGTATGCTTCTTTTCTTTATTGAAAACGTGGACTGACATCCGCCAAGGAAGCTTATCGCTTCCCGGACCCGCTTCTCGGGCAGTCCACCCAAATATCTTCTAACGCCATCTTTTTCTGTCAAGCACCAGTGTTTTGCAGGTTACTCGGATCTATTGTGCAAATTGCTCGTGTGCGCCCGTCTTGTCTACATCGGCTTCCTCATCCGTCTACATCTTCATCAGGTATCGATTTCATTGGAGTTTTTCAGGGTTTTTGTGTTTAGTTTGGTGCATTAACTTGGACAGGTAACAAGCACAAAATTCTTGATCTACAGTCATAGAAATGATAGAGAAAAGAAAATGAAATCAAAACCATCGGTTTCGAGATTTTTGAGGAAACATGTTGTTGAAACATTAAAAGAAAATTTATATTTTTCATTATACCCAGAAACAACAATGTAAGACACATATACAATTTCTCATAGAAGCTAAAATAGGTCGAATCAGGAGCCAAAAGAAAGCAAACCCAAATTGGAATTCATAATTATTTATCCATAAATTATAGATCAACATCCATGGTGAATGAATACACAGGTATTAAGCTATTAGGTGGCCCAAGGAAAATGGAGAAAATATTAAGTTTAGGATAATGGCAGATGACCCATCATCAAGTTTCATAATGCGGATCAGCAGGGAAAAGTAGAGCTTTGAACACCTGTTCAGAATGTAAAAATGAATACAAAGCTAAAAATTAACAGTGGCTACCTGTAAATCGAAATGTTTTCCTTCGGCATTAAAATGTACATATTTATAGGCATGAAGCGAAAATGGTGAAAACCCTAGCAAAAATATCTCTCACCACTTTGCAGAGAATAAAGGGAAAAAATATTTATATTATCCATAACCGACATTCAATATGTCATTATTTATAGAATCTTTTAGAAGATAAATTACAAGGTCGTGGCATTTATGTCTGGAAACCATAGTGGAAATAAATTCTCAGCTTGATAATACACCAAGAAAAATCAGAAACGTCATGAAACAAGGATAATTTTTCATTTATCACATCCATGGAAGATCTATTATCATTTTACAAAGATAGCTTAAAGATAGATTCAACAACTTACCATTTTAGGGTGCGTTTCTTGAAACCCTCAAAGAGCCGAAGTGAAAGACTCAAAATCACGAGGACCTAGAATGAATTTTGAACTAGAATGTGCCAAAAAACACATAAAAATGTAAATTATCAGTTCTATGAAGCCAAGAATGGTTAAAAATAGTAGTTACAGCCTAATAAATAAGGGCTTACCATTCTTTCATCAAACAGTAACGACCGAAAGTCACAGACTTGAAAACAAAGCTCGAGATAAAAGACAATGGCAACCACAATAAAATCTTGCAAAGAGCTCAAATTAAAACCAAAAAACTCTAGAAAGACCAAATGTGTGACCTCGCAGAGCATCGCAGTGACGAAAAATGATAGAAATAAAGCTTAGAAGCTTCAACAATGGCATTGGGGCAAAAAATTTGCTAGAGCTTCACCCGAGGAGAAAAAATGAAAATGAAATGATCATTTAGGGTTTGAGTTGTTTTACTCACCCAAGCGCAACCACCATTAAGCCTAACTCACTCAATGAGTTGAGATCGATGGTCATAGATTGAAAGTACAAGAGATCGATGGTGTAGATCTAAACCATAATCCAACTACCGGGATTACCATGGTATGAGCATCGATGATCAACATTCAGACAGTACCAAGATTGATGATCCATAGACAACAGTGATCCCAACACACAGTACCACATTAAACGCAAGGTCATAAACCCTAACCATGAATTAGAAGATCAACGACATATATCAAATAGTACAGGTAATCAATGATTGTAGTCAAAGTCCCGCTCTCCTATGCCAATCAGGATTAAATCAAATTCCGCCAATATGTATCCAAGGGGTGAGTCATCATGGTGAAGGGGACCAGCCCCATTGAATATAATTACAAATTGACCTTATAAAGTCTATGTTTAAACGAATATTCTAATGTGCCAACCAAATCATTCCAACATGCTGATCAAAACCAATGAGGCTCATGATATGGTGACAAGACCATAGCCTAGGCAAGAATAACCAGGGAGAACACCTTTTTAAACAATGATGGCACCAAAAGGTGAGTTGGTACATACACATATGCCATGGTCAAATTCCAAAGAATCATCAAAGGGGGTGAAAACTTATAATGCAATTTTTATTTCAGAAAACCCCAATAAACTACATGTGAAATGATGGGCCTAATGTGAGTCAAAATCCAATGAAGACCAAGTATGCACATGGATAGGTGGTCCTCACAAGGTAACATTGAGTTACTCTGCTAAGTATTGAAAATCAGAGGCATTATTTTTACTTACACAGAGGTCAATTTTACATGCTATCACTAGAGGACAAAACTAAGAAGAAGACATAAATGCCCTTACAAATGGATGAATATGGAAGTGTCACATTAGAGGGTTAAATATTATTATTTAATCATCAGCTACAAAACAAGGACAAAGATTGCATGTATTGGAAAATACTTGCTCATGAAGCAAGTTTTATTATTAGCATTATTCACCCAACTTTATTAAAAATAGAACAGTCAACTATAGTTTGACTGAGTAGTAATCAAGGCTATTAATGCCTCTTTGTATTAGTGTGATTAAGTTTATTCCTTTATTTATTAATAGATAAAGGGTAAAAATAGGATGCATGGGCAAGTACAATTTTAGTCTATTTTTAGGAAGGGTGGGATGAATAATTTTGCTATATATTGTGTGCATTGGCAAAGCACAGAGAAGGACCTTTTGGACACAGGAGTGCTAAAGCAGATTTTGCTAGTTTTTCCCTCTAAATGAGAAGTATATTCTATGTTTCCAATTATTTGCAGTCTTGTGTATGTTTTATTAATCCTTGTGAATGTTGAGTTTCCTAATTAATCATATTACCCAATTACAAATTCAGTAATTTTTGTATGATATTAATGTGCATGTGTAACTTAACAATATTATTATGATACTTTCCCTCAATACATCAAAGTGTTTTCCCTAATATTCTACAGAAAGGTATTGGTGTGTGCATCTATAACTCATTCTCATATCAATTATGCATGTTCTCAATCAAAGACCTCACATAAATTTGGTGTATCACCCCAATTTTGAATCCATTCACAATCATTTTTACCCTCAAACCCCAAAAAATTAGTTTAGGATACATCAATAAGGAACCGGCCTTGATACCAGAGACTCACCTCAAAATAGGTATACCCATAGACCTGAGGTGTTTCCATTGTATCTACAAAAGAGAGATAAATTTTGCAAGCTTAGAACACTTGCAACCATCTCTCTACAAGGTGCACTTTCGAGAGATAACTGAAGGGAAACTAAAAATATAATTTTGTAACTACCTTGAAAGGTTATTTAAGTAACTCTCCTTTTCATTCGAAGGGGTTAGATTCTGATGTTTGAAATGTGGAAAGATTGAATTGATAATCAGTACAGAAGTTCTTTCTTTTCTTGTTTTCTATCTGTTTATGCTCACTTTATCTGAATGTTGTGGATCATTATATGTTTGAATATGAGACTTTGTGTTCTCACAGTTGATGTATTCTTTAGATATATTTTGTATTCAGATATGTATGATTCAATATTTATTTTTTCATGCATGCCTTAGTAAGATATTATTCTAATATCTATATGTCAAAAAGTGTTGTTTTCCTTCCCTCTTCATATCATTAATTCATTTTCATCCTTTCATTATTTATTGAGATATCTTGAGAGATGGAAACATTTAAAAAATCAAAATCATCATTTTAAATTGATGATTTGTACATTTGTAAATAAGTAGTGTTTGTCTCTATTTTTTTGTTTACAAAGGGAACCTCTCCCACAAAGAGGAGGAACTACTGTCTCCTGACCATTGCTTGTTTTCAAGGTCAAATTCAACAACCAATAGTTTTTGGTGTCCACTGTGGGGCACAACTTGTGTATCCCACCAAGACATCTTAAATCAAAAGAAAAACAACAACACCCTGGTGGATAGAAGATATACACGAGGTTAGAGAGCATGAGGTCTTAAAGATCCATCTTTTCAATCATTGGAACAACAAGGTTTTGATTGGAATTCAAAAAGTAGGAATAGAAGATTGAGATCCATAAGCACTCCTCCTACTAAGGATAGAGTTGCAGAAAATGTCGGTTTTCAAAAAAAATCAAGCCCTAGAATTCACACTATAGTGCTTACTGGAGTGGTTGTTCCTTTGCAAGAAATATTTCCTAGAATGGCAACACCTCTGCCTTGTGGACAACGGTTTGGACCTCTATCTCTTCCTCAATGATTACATGATCTACCCAAAGGAAATATGAAGAACTTCCTCAAATTCAAAGGTGATGGAAAAGTACACCCAGATGAACACATTTCTACATTCATTGTGGCATGCGAGATACTTCGAGTAGAACATGAAGATGTTTATGTTAGACTTTTTGTGGAGACCCTACAAGACAATGCTACTGACTAGTTCTATCATCTCCTGGCTGGTACCATCACTGATTGGAATTCCATGAACAATCAATTTGAGAATCATTTCAAACATGTTGAGGACATGCATGATCTCCTTTTTCAAATTTCTCAGATAAAGAAAGAACCATATGAGTCCATGTGAGATTTTATGGCAAAATTCAAAAAATTGGTAAATAAACTTCCAAGAGCCACCTGCCATGTCGACCGAATTCAGTAATGCTTCTTCTTAAATGCCCAATTATCATAAGTAAGATATGCATTGAGAAAAGGTAACCTTGATACTATGGATGTTGATCAACGTTTGGCCATAAGTGTTGAAGATGATTTGATAATTTACGGAAAAATAAAAAAATATCCCCCTAAATCTAAAGCTTTTCCTTCATGAAACAACTCTGATCCACCAGTGCAAAAGATGGAAAATGATCTCATAGCTATCAAAAAGTAATTAACTCGGAATACTCCTTACAAGGACATATCGAGGAATAATATTTAGCCTCAAAATTTATTTCCTTCTACACAACCTAAATTAGCAATCAAAGGACCACCTCTCAAAATTCCAGTCAATGCAACATGTGAAGTTCAGGAACCGAATGATGAGATAGAAGATGAGGAATACGAGGAACCTGAAGATGAAACAAGTGAGGAGCAAGAAGTTTTAAATTATTCTCAATTCAGCTTCATCACCACTGAAGGGATTGATGAGGATGGAGATAATTATGATGATATAGTGGCATACATGAACAATGAATCATATGTTTTCATTACCAGATAACAAATGAACAAGAAGAAACAAGTGTTACAACCCACAAGAAAGTCCAAGGAAGTACCAGCTACCATTCCAGTCATTGTAAAATGAGGATCTCCTATCCCAACCACCTCCACCCAAAAGGTAGGAAATGCTAACATTCCTTATACTTCTTCCCCTACACCTAATGGAGCTTCAATCCCTATATCCAAAAAACCCTAAAATACCAAAGTAGATGCCAAGATCATATTAAAAAAACCAAGATCCATATTTTAGAAGATGAGTTCTATTAGATACACCCTTATGCCTTTGCTTACGTTGTTAAATTCATGAAGTTCAAATCCAATTCTGCACCTACCACTTCTAAATTTCTATTACCTACTCCCACCTCTTCACCTCAGAAATATATCTTGGTTATAGCACCTTCTACAATTGAAAATTTTTATCCCTTCTATGTCACATTACTTATAGTTGTCCATAGACTCAATAATTATGTTATTGATTAAGGAGCATTGGATAATGTGATGCCGACTAAAGTTTCTCATTCTTTAGGCTTGACTTTTACCCAAAAATTTGTCTCATGTTATTCTATGGAGAGTAAGGAAGTGTCATTGGTAGCAAGTATCAAAGATGCACAAGTTGCCTTTGCTGCTTTCCTGGAGAAAAGAGTCAAGGCCACCATTTTAGTAGCAGATATTCCCCCATCGTATGGTATGTTGGTGAGTATAAATTTATGCAAAGAAGTAGGAGGATAAATTCATTTTGGATCACTCACATGCCCTCATTCTAGTGAATGTGAAAATTAAAAAATTATTACCTGAAAAATGAACTGAGAATATTGTGCAGAAAACAGATGACCCTAAAGCACAAGAAATGAGTCATGGTAATTACATGATCATATCATAAGATGTGTTGAAGGCCCTTGGAGGTGTGAAAAATGACCCTAAAAGTAGTTTCAAGTTTGCTAGTTTTGGAGAAGGTGTCGTCCTGTCCTCCCCTGTAAAGAAGTATTACCCTTAATCCTATAATCTTAAATTTGAAAACACAAATAATATGGAAGAATATGAATCTCTTCTTTTGGGACTGGAAATGGTAATAGAAATGGGAATTGGGAATCTTTGTGCATGAGGAGATGCAGAGCTCATTGTCAAGCAAGTCAGAGGGATTTTTCAGGTTAAGAACAAGAGACTAAAGCATTATATAAATATTATATGGGATTCAATTGAATTATTGGATGCCTTTTCCATTGAAGTTGTGCCTAGAGAAAATAACACTAGAACTGATTCTTTTGCCATCTCAAGATCCTTACAGATCCCTCAACTTGACATTGCTCAAGAAAAGTTCGCGATTGAGATGATACATAGGCCAAGTGTGCCGGATAATGTAAACAATTTTTAAGTATTTAATGATTCTCAGCATTTTCTCTCTTTCCTTAAGCTTCAAGATAACTTCAGCTATCTGTACTTCTAAGGAAGTGAGACTCCTCCTCATGATTTTGTGCCATCTATAGAATAAGGATTCGAAGAAGAATCCAACAATGATGGTTAGATCAAATAAAAAGGTAACAAGATTCCCAAGGGACTATTAATCCTAGAAGATTTGTTTGAAAAACATGACATGTATATTAAATAAAATCTATCACATGGAGTGCATCAATCAGCAAAGTATGAAAAGTTCAACATTGGGAGCAAGGAATAACCCAAGCTTATCAACATTGGAAAATATTGCACCCGGGAGGAAAGGAATAAAATGATAGACTTGTTAATAAGATATGATGATGTAATTTCTTATTCGTATGATGATTTGAAATCTTTTAAACCAAGAGAGATGAAAAATTACATTCCTATGAAACCGGGGATCAAGCCCTTCTAGAAAAAACAAAGGTAGTATAACCCCAATATTACAGATACCATCTATCAAGAAATTCAAAATTTATTAAAGGCTAAGATAATTTTTCCTGTTCATCACTCAGCTTGGGTGGCCAATGTTGTGCTAGTAAGAAAAAAGAGAAGCCAGATTAGAATTTGTGTGGATTTCCAAATTTTAAATCAGGCTTCCCTTAAAGATAATTATCCAATCCCCATGATGGATCAAATCATACAATCTATCACCATATCTTAAATGCTATCTATGTTGGATGGTTTCTTGAGGTATAATCAGATTGAAGTTTATATTCCATATCAATATAAAACAACCTTTGCAACTCTGTGGGGTATGTTTTCCTATAAAACGATGTCATTCATCCTGATTAATGTTGGAGCCACTTTCCAATGGGCAATGGATTTGACCTTCAGTTCCTTGAAAGGAAATTTTTTTGTTGTATATCTTGATGGTTTAACTATTTTCTCTAAAAGAAGGGACGACCTTTTTCAACATCTTAAAGCTATTCTCAAAAGGTGCAGGGAGCACGGGATATCTCTGAACCTTAAGAAGTCTATTTTTAGTGTCACTGAAGGTAGGTTTCTTGGGCATATCATTTCCAAATAAGGGATCAAGATATATCCAGAGAGAGTCCAGACTATTTAGTGGATTCCGATCCCCATGAGTAAAAAATGTGTGTATTGTTTATTTGGGAAAATAATCTTTCTAAGAAGATTTATCCCTGATTTTATAGAGTTGACTATGAGTATAGCTTAGATGATGAAAGGAAAACAATCCTTTTACTGGACACTAAAAGGAAAATAAGCTTTCGAAAATGTCAAGAAAGCAATTTGCAATACCCCAATTCTTTCTTGTCTTGATTTTGAGAAATATTTCTTAATCTATTGCTAGGCCATCGAGAATAATTTGGCTTCTATTCTGACATAGAATAATCATGAGGTCCATTCTCACACAAAAGGAGTTCAGGACTAAAAAATTAAATTATGTGGCTAGGGTACAAGAGTATGATATAGACATCATTCCAACTAAGTTAGTCTGAGGAAAAGGACTCCGTGAATTGATTGCTATGGGTGCTAAAAATGATCCACCCAAGGAAGACATGAATATCCCCACTGTTCTTTTTCTCAGTTTGACTAATGAATGGTATGATGATATTTCCCATTTTATGACTTATGGAGGATGCCCATTTCATCTGAATTCTAAAGAAAAGAGATCCATTAAGATGAGATCTGCATAGTATGTACTTTCGGAAAATTGCTTATTCAAAAGAGGGATTGACGAAAGATTTCTCAGATGTGTGGATAGAGAACAACAACAAAGGCTACTTAGAGCATTCTATGATCAATTTTTTGGAGGGAATTTTTAATCTACTATGAATACTCATAAAATCCTTTGTGTAGGATATTACTGGCCAAACTTGTTCCGATATGCGATCAAATGGGTGGGCAAATGTGAAGCTTGCCAAAATTTTGTGGGGAGGCCCAAGCTAACCACCTTAGCACTCAAACCAGTAGTAATAGAAGAACCCTTTCAATAGTGGGTATTATACTTTTTAGGTACTCTCAACCCCCATTCCAGTGCTAGACATAATCATGTGTTAATGACCACTGACTACTTCACAAAATGGGTGGAATCCATTCCAATGAAAAGTAAAACCTATGAAGTGGTATGAAACTTTATAAAGAAAAACATCCTGATTATATTTGGAGAACCAAGAAAAATTATCATTGACAATTCTCCCAACTTCTCTTCTTATGATTTTATGGATTTTTCCTATGGGTATGGAATTTAATTTACACATTCTTCTTATTACTATCCCCAAGGGAATGGACAGGAAGAATTAAAAACAAAAATTTGGTAACTATCATTTGAAAAATTATGAATGAATCTCAAAGGAATTGGCATAAGAAGTTTTATGATGACCTTTGGGAAGATAGAATCACACCCAAAAGGGAAATTGTGATGTCTCCTTCCTAGGTGGTGTATGGAGCTAAAGCTTAGTTACTAGTGACTGTAGAATTTTCAGCCTTGTGGTTGATGAAAATTATTAAAGACTCCAATTTCACTAGTGCTTTGAAGAAAAGAATCATGTACCTATGTTGTCACCTTCCCAGAAACTATGTATTTCCCCCTTGGTTTTTAATTTTTTTTATAAGATGACTATCAAGATATCCTTGTAAAGGTCCATGAAAGAAGATTTGTTTTCAAACAGTTATTATTTTTTCTCAACTTTTATTTTTTTAATATTTTCCTTTGTTGTGCAGACATTTCAGATTTTGATATCCCTCACATCCCAAGTTCCATTGGGCTCCCAATCCGTTGATCCCCCACCCTCACCATATTATATTGATTTACCTTTGCTTTGCGGGTACTTTGGCTTTTTGGAGAACTCGTGTCCCAATGTCCCAAGGGATGTCTATGCAAGTTTCTTCTGACTTACCTGATTTTAATGTATTGCAGACATTTTGGCTAGTTGCATCCCACATGTCCTGGATACTTCCCATCCTTCATTTCACCACAAGCTCACTTTTTCCTCATCCCATTCACTATGTTTTTTTCATCTCATCGTGTCTTAGGTGTCCCAATGTCCCGAGGGCAAGTTGTGCACAATTTATCCGCCATATCTGTTTTCCACTATCTTGGGTCGGCACAAAGCATTAATTATCACATTTAATTCCCTTCGCCTACGTACTCAAAATGTAATATCTAGAAATATCTAGAGTAATTGACTTTTTTTACCATACTACTTGTATTTTCTATTATTCTCTCTCTCTCTCTCTCTCTCTCTCTCCATTGTTTTTAGTCGTGGGCAGGTCCTTGCTCTAGCCTTTTTCAAAAATTATAGGTGCAAACAGAGGTCGTGGATTGTTGAGAAAATTGTTCATAAGGTCAATAAGATCATTGCATAATCTTTCTGCTCTTACCATACAATGAAGATAAATTACAAAGGGCATGAGCATTTATCTTCCTTGGAGACAGTCATACCAGACATAGGAGATAACGAGGCTTAACATCTTGAATTAGATTATTTCTGGGCATGACTTGATTGTCAAAACCCTACTCTCATTGCTCAACTAATTAAGGAGAGTGGAATTTCTCATGAAGGGGGTTTTCCAATTTCCATTCAATGTGATGATATCGTCCTATCCTATGGTTCCTACTTCAACTCATAAACAAAGGAAATTATTGATCCTCATGGGTAGGTAGTTGCTCGAATAGATGCCAATTGTATTAGTACTCCCCTCAGAATTCTTGTGCTTGAAGATTCGAACACTCTCACTAAAGACCAAGCCCAACTTTTTTTTTATCAAGAAAATGAACGATATAAGAGCAGGGTGGCCAAGTAATGGTTTATGAACCCAAAGAAGGGAGCTTCTAGACTACCAAAGACTATGTATAGGATTGAATTCAAAGAATAAATTTTAGATGTCATCACCCTCCTTGCTAGAATAACGGGGATGCCCTCTACCAATGAGTTCCAATATTGGATGTGCCCTTACATCAACATTATATGTGAAGGAAAACAAAACCTAAAGTAAGAAGAGATAATTTTTGATAGCCTCACTAAACAACTTACCAATGTCCAAAGAACTAAGAATTTTTATCTGACTTCCTATTTGATGTATACTATTTTTGTATATGGGGAATGGTTGGGTTTCTCTCCTATTTAAGATAAGAAAGATGCTCATATTTATGATTACCATCCATAGTTAACTTTTAAGATCATTAATCATAACTTAAAAAGGGTGAATGATGCATTCACCATGTATATTATCAAATTACTAGAGGGTAACACTGCTAAGATATTCTTAGAGGAAGCCAAACAATTAATTGATGTCTATGGTAGTTATTACACTCAATTCAAGAAAATCTCTTACATATGGCTAGATGGATTTGAGGTAACACCTTTGAAACTCCTTATGTATTGTAGTGAAAAAATGGCATTAGTTGAAATCCACAGGCAGTTGGATAATCTCCATAGGACTTATAGAGACAAGAATATTATAGGCATCCAGTTCCCAATCACATTGGGTAACTACACCTGCAGGACTTCTTTGGATGCCCAAAATATTGTCAGAACAATTTCCCCCCTTACTCTCCATTATTTCAAACCAAGGACTTGATTTGATATCAAGGGCTTTATTTCCACTAATTTTAGAATGGGTATCTATCATCTTACTGATATTGAAGACTACTGGACTAACAATTCTAATGATTATGAAGCTAGAAGAAGGTATTATGGCAGATTTTCCTTGTAAAAAATCAAATATTTTGATGTGTACAAAGTGCCAAAAGGACTTTAAGATGATGATGAGGAATTACAATCCCTTAAATATGAACGGTCTATCAGACACACTCTTATTGAAATCATTGATTGGTTTGTTAAAGAAAGGGATGATTTAAAGGAACTCATAAACTCTATCTTGGTGAGGACCAAACTTTGGTTTGACAGGAAAATAAAGATGTTCAAAGCTAAAAATTATAAATCTTCCTCCCAAGAAACCTCCACCCCTGAGAAGGAAATTATTATGGCAACCCTTGAAGCACATGAATAATATGTTCCTTCTCCACTTGAACCTTTAACTCTATTATACATGAAGAAGAGAAAGGATAAAAAGGGTGAAAAGATGGAGGAAATCATTCAAAAGATTGAAAAATTGTCTTCTTCTTCAAAGAAATTAGAAGCAATACCCGAGGTCATAATGGTTATAGAACTATGTGATGTTGATAGTGAGGAGAAAGAACAAGAAAATACGTACAGAGTGAGGAGAAAGAACAAAAAAAGCAATGAAAAGGTCATCTTGAATAAACTAGTAAAGAGAAATAAGTAAGAATAGAAGATCAAGTGAAGGATCAAGTTTCAAAATAAATGGATGTTTTGAAACCATCTTCCAAATAATTCTATGTCAAGAAACTACCCCTTTGAGCTCTTGAATCTCCTTCTCCAATCTGTCAACTACCCACCTTACAAATTTACACCTTTTTGTTAGAATTATATGTTGTAAAAACTTTAAGTCCAATGGGCATAGTTTCACTTGGGCTCATTGTTCCTTCCACTCCTAATTCTTCTTTTTCTTTGGTACAACCATTTGTGGAGAGCAAGAAAAGGAAAGTCACATCTCGAATTTCTAATCATAAGTTCAATGTTGTGGCAGATCTTATAGGTACTACTCCTCCCCCACCTACAAAAAAGGCTTAGGTCACATCAAGTTTAGTATCTGATTCTCAAGGTCAGAAATTCATACAGATTGTTAAGCCCAAGTTTGAAAAGGATGAAAAGGACCTATTAGTGAGTGATTTAGAATTGACAAGGATTCCCCTTAGAGAATCTACACATGAGATTGAGTTCATAATCTTAAGGAGAAAATATCAAGAGTAAATGAAAGAGTTGAACGAGACAAGCAAGCATAAGAACAGTTGGAGGAGAAAAATCCAATTATTTCAAATTTCATCAGATCTTTATTAGTAAAGGACAAGGTACTTGACCCAACTCCTTTAGTCTCAATTCCACCACCCACTATTCTAAGTAGTGATGAAGTTCAGGCCATCAAATATATTCATAATCATGCCACTTATGTGAAGGAAATGGAGGCCATAGTTGATGATATGATAGTCACAGGGTTAAAATTAAATGAGGAGGCATATGAATCATATGAAAAAGTTGCTAAAATATAGGTGAAGTTTACCAAAATGCTTAGTGCTTTGGATAGAGAACTGAAACTGTGGAGTGAATGCATCCAATATTTTCGATTGATGAGCGAAACAGATGTGCAAGTCCTAGCAAGAAAAGTATTTTATGATGCAGAATAGAATCTGTCAAAGCAATGGGTTTTCAATATTGAGTGGAAAATAAAATTTCTTGAAGAAGACATTAGAGAAATTAGAAATATGTTACAAAATAAAGAAACTTTTAAAGCTTGTGTCACATCTGCTTTTCATGATATTCATTGTCAAATTTTCAAGGAAAATTCAAAGGATAAATTCACAGTTTAAGAAATCAAGTCTCAGTTCAAGAAATTAATGTCCACAGATAAGATGAGAGAAAATTTCACACTTCAAGTAGCCATCATGGAGGCTAATAAGGAGTTCTTATAAAATCCAAAATTTGAAAAGGAAATGGAGAAGTGTATGGGAAGATGGACTCATGCGACTGCAACCACAACCATTCCCCAAGGCATGGAAATAGTAGAGGCCTTGAAGAGATTTAGAAACCAAGTTCTTAAGGCAAAAAGTGCTACAATCATTTCTTCAAGTGCCCCAACTCCTAGGTCCTAGTCCCTTCTTTTAAATTGATGTATCTAGTTAAGATGGTTGTCCCTTTCTAAAATCGGGTAATGTGGATGTAAAAGACAATTTTATATTATAGTACTTAATTATATATTGATCCTTTGATTAAAATAAGGGAAACTGAAAAGACACTTTTGTAACTGCCTTGAAATATTATTTAAGGAACTCTCCTTTCCATTCAAAGGGGCTAGATTCTGATGTTTGAAATGTGGAAAGACTGAATTAATAATCAATACATAAGTTCTTTATTTTCTCATGTTCTATCTATTTATGCTCTCTTTATCTGAATCTTATGGATCATTATATGTTTGAATAGGAAATTTTTTGTTCTCACAGTTTATGTTATCTTTAGAACTTTGTGTCAATTTATTTAATGTCCTATATTCAAATATATATGATTCAATCTTTATTTTTCCATGCATGCAGCAGTAAGATATTATTTTGATATCTATATGTCTAAAAGTGTTTTTTTCCTTCCCTCTTCATATCATTAATTCATCTACATCCTTTCCTTATTTATTGAGATATATTTAGATATGGAGACATTTAAATCATCAGAATCATCATTTTGAATTGATAATTTTTACATTTGTAAATAAGTAGTGTTTTCATGTGTTTGTATGTTCAATAAGGGAAATTCTCCCATAAAAAGGAGACACTGTTGTCCCCTGACTGTTTCTTGGTTTCAAGGTCAAATTCAATAGCCAACACCACCTATTCAAGTGAATGCTATCTTCGATCGTATCTCTAATGACCCTAGTAATCCTGATGTCACACCCAATGAATCCATTTCCAAGTCAATTCAAGATTTACATGGGTTATTTCAAGATACATTTCAAGATATGGAAACCACAATTACATCTCATAAAGATGAAATCCAACATCTCAAGGATGCTTCTAATGCCCATGATTGTTGTTCTTTTAAATTTCATCCTAATAATATGTTCCCTACATGTTCTCATGTCAGTAAACCAAAATTCTTACTACTACCCACACCTCTCAAGTTTGATATCAATGCTAACAAACATGATATTCTTCCTCATCTCCTCACTCACCAGTTGATAAAATTTAAAAATACACATTTCTACCCTCCTTATCAGATTGAAAAATATCAAGATCCCCCATTTTATAATTATCATAGACTTAATGGACATAATAAAAATTATTTGTGTTATTTAAAACAAATAACTAAGAACCTTTAGCATTAGGGTTTTATCTCATTTACTGCACAACATTATTCTTCATGCTCATATTCAATTGATAAATCCCAATGGGCTCCTAAATCCAATCCCTCTATGTATAATGAGCATCATGCCATAGTTACTAATGTTCCTTCTCTGGTAAGTCAAGAGCCACATATATAATCTATTTCAACCAAGCAACCACCTCTCAAAATCCATCCTCCATCTCCTCCCTCTGTCAAGAAACCACCTCTCAAAATACATCCTCAATCTTCCCCCTATTAAACAACCACCTTTCAAAATTCATCCTCCATCTCCTCATCCTATCAAGAAACCACCACTCAAAATTTTTCCTTTGTCCTCTCCTCCTATCAAGTATTCTATGATGTTAAAAATTAAAAAAAAGTAATCACTCAATAATAAAGACCAAAAACCTCTAGATGACCTCTTTATACTTCCTCATTTCAACCAAAATTCCAACCTTGAATCTACTTTTTATCCTACCTACCATTGTGAAAACAATATGCTTTCTTATGATACATTTCAAGCCCCGTCACCATTACAATGTATTTCTTTCGTCATCACATATCTCTCCATCATCGGTATACTTGAGGGGCATTGCACTCCCCCTTCTAGTACTACAAGTTGTTTCTAGCATATACTATAATACTTCATGCTTTGAGCTTCATGTCTACTCTTCCTAAGTACTCTACACCCTTTGGTACACACATTTTATCATCATTACCCTATGAAACACTCTAGTTCCATGGATAATACTTGTCTTTTGAGGGTATATTTATGAAATGAACCTCATATCATCCACCCATTTCATGGTTTGTGCTTCCCATACATCTTTCTAGAATAAATCTGCATAGAAAGCACATTACCCGATGACACACTCTTATTCTATAGTTTATTTGTGACTGTTAAGGATTCCTATAAATGAACCTCATCTCATACACATTCTATAGGGAACACACTACTCCTATCATCTTCACACTTTTCATTCCATACCATCCCACTCATACATTGCATTTACATATCTTGATTGTATATATTCTTGTTATCTTGTTTTATTTACAGGTTACACTTTTTTTTTCATGTTAGATGGATTCTTAGTATGTCATCATATTTCTATATATACACATGCACATTAACTTGGTATTTTGAGGTGAATGAAAATCTATTACATGTTCGTACACATTGCAATGATGCTTGAAAATGCACCTTTTACCAGTTCCATTAGGGCTCCTGGGGGCATCTACCTTTAACACTATGACATCTTACACATTACAGGTTATATTTATTTATTATTCAATACTTATAACCATAGTTACTATATCTTTCAATGTTATATACATGATTTGACATACTATTTATCTTACTAACATGATAATGGGTGTTTCATGTGTACCATTTTCTTTGCAGGACTATATGCCACCAGGGTTGTTCGACACATTTTACATGATCTTGTTTTCCATTGTATGCTATTTTTTGCGGGATATGTCCTATATCTTATGTGATCATTGTATGTTTTTTCCATTTCATCCTTGATTGTCTTTAGACATTGTGAACAATGTCCCATTTTTGAAACCTACTTTTCGTGGTCTATCTTATTTACATACTTGTTTGGTACATTGTCTTCCATTACATGATTTTCTTGTACTAACACACAGTTCTAGGCTAAGTTTGGTACATTGGTTTCTACTATGCACATCCCCTACTCCTTGCAGGTATCCACTTCAACACAACATCGGGTCCTCTCCTTTGTGCCTCATTATCCTACTATCATCGCATGCACAAAAAGTAAGGGGGTCATACATTGGGTGAGAAAATCACCTTTATATCAGCTCAAAGCTACACTACAAAATCAACACATTAAAACAATCACATAATAGTCTAAAATATGACTTGGACTTCACACATGGTGCAAATAGTAGTGCCAAGAACCAAAAACTAGTGTATGGTCACTCCTATCCTCCCCTAGGCACTAATGTCTTGGGGACTAATACAATCATTTTCTCAGTACATCATAGTCTACATTAGTCTCCAATACAGTTCTAAAATTACAAGCACTGACCTTCAAAAATAGAATGCATTCTATATCCTTTTGATTAATGTACAAATTTAATATATTAACCTAATCTAATGTTGTGAGCGTAATAAAATAATTGAATAATGAAACAATGAAATAATACCCAAAGAAAATAAGTAAAGAAATATAGAAATCCTAAGTACAAAGAGGGTTAGAAAATCCTTATATGATTCGAAGATGTCGTAGGACTGTGTAGCACTACAGATTACCTAAACAGGAGTGAAAGGACCTCGTACAAAAGTATAGAAAATTACATATCTAGAAGATTTAGCTAGAATGGGGTGCCTGGAGAAGAATGAGGGTGACTTATGCACCTCTGTCTAAAACTTGGGCACCCTAGTCTACGGAAATGACCAGATAAACTCCTATGACATGTATTTAATTGTTCATCTATGTTTGTATTTAGTCGGGTGTATGTTGTTGAACTTTGCTAGATGTCATTGTAAACTTGCAATAAAGCAATCACCTACAAAGCACCAAGAAAAGCATCAAAACCCTATAAAATAAAGATGAATATGAACGGGTTAGACTATTCTCATCTGCCAAATTGAAGGAATTTTCACTGAGCATTGCACTACATCTCAGACCCAATGTATTTCTAGGTGTCTGTGCGTGTGGAATTGTGTCCTAGGTGCTTTTGAGTGTGTTGCACTTCGTGAGTAGCTAGTAATAACTAGTTGTAGAATGTAAATAATGTATGCATGGAATATAATAAAATATGATCCTATGAAGTATGATGTAGATGAGCTCGCATTTGTCCCTTGTGATGGATCTAGATGGATGTAAATGGAGCAATAGAAGCCTTGATGGATGCAACCTTAGGTGATGCTAGATATTGCTTTGTTCTTGGTCCCTCATTATGGTATCATAACTTTATATTTATATGGCTATCTTTCTTGAATTTCTTAATTAACCCTAAAAAGGATGACTACCAAAAATATAGGAAGATCAAATGACTATAAAGTGTCTAAAAAGTGAAAGGAAACTGCAAAGAGTATCATAGCGCCCAGAGGGAACTAGGGTACCTGATGCCCTAGTCCTAGCTGGGTGCCCCGGTCCAGAAAGAGGGAAAATGTAGTATGAAAGTATAGACTAGGTAAGTATAGGTGCAAGATTGAAAGTAGTAGTAGAAAGCAATACAAGATGGAAAAATACATGGATTAATTAGTAATCATTTCACTTGAGAACCATATGAATAGTAGTATGATACTGAGACTAAAAAATTACCCAAAGTACGTGATTTTGTGTGTAAATTTTCCCCCATTTTATATTAGTGAGTGGAAATCTCAGTAACATAAATTAGATAGAGATGTGTGCCTGATATCCATGTAGATCAATGTAGAGAGCATCATGATGGACCATAAAAATGCGTGAAATGATAAAACATATGGAGCATAGAGACTGAAGATTGCAAAAGTGTAAAAAGGTGATGAGAGTGAACCTAGGGTGAAATCATGTGTGTAAATGTTGATGTGTGTGATACAGATACAAGTTAGTGTTAATGTGGGGTGATGTTGACTACTTGCTTAACATACAGATGAACCTGCAAAAGATAAGATGATCAAGTAGTAAAATACACATGTATATGATAAAAATTATATAAAGATGGATGTATATATGTAAAAAGTGTATAATGAAAGTATGAAAAATGAAAAAGGAACACATGAAATTGATCCGTGATGAGAAATATGGTATAGGAAAGATCCTATAAATGATGATGAAGTGTAATTTTTTGGGATATCTCACACCACTAGCTGAAGAAGTGTAAGGAGGAAAGTTTGATTTATCCTCCAACATGTCATTTCTTCCCAAAATTGAAGAGATCTTTGTACTCTCTATTTTTTAGGTGATCCGACACCAAATCCGAAGTAGTGTAGATTGGAAGGTATGGTTTATCCTCTAATTTGTAACCAACCCTCAGAATTCTAAGGAAAATCTACCCTGTAAAGGTCGATGTGTATAGAGTTCATAGACTATGATGAACCCACTCGTTGTGTAACTACCCCTTGGCTATAGGTGCTCTAGAAAAGGTATCGTTGTGTCATTGATGAAAAATTAAAAATTGAACTATACTGGTACTATTTTTTGCTATGTATACCCTATATGGGGTTAATTATTCACGCAAATGATGCCACCCTCTTTAGGGGTGCATGCGATGACGTTGTAGGAGAATGTGGACCAAAAGAGGACCAACCACTAAAAATGTGTTCTACATGAGGGAGGGAATGTGCTTGGTAAAAAATAAGGCACACATAAACAAGTGAAGATAATTCAATTTGTTTTCCTAGCCACTTGTTTATGTGTGCCTTATTTTTTACCAAGCACATTCCCTCCCTCATGTAGAACACATTTTTAGTGGTTGGTCCTATTTTGGTCCACATTCTCCTACAACATCGTTGCATGCACCCCTAAAGAGGGTGGCATCATTTGCGTGAATAATTAACCCCATATAGGGTATACATAGCAAAAAATAGTACCAGTATAGTTCAATTTTTAATTTTTCATCAATGACACAACGATACCTTTTCTAGAGCACCTATAGCCAAGGGGTAGTTACACAACGAGTGGGTTCATCATAGTCTATAGGACCCCATACACATCGAATTTTACAGAGTAGATTTTCCTCAGAATTCTAAGGGTTAGTTACAAATTAGAGGATAAACCATACCTTCCAATCTACACTACTTCGGATTTGGTGTCGGATCACCTAAAAAATAGAGAGTACAAAGATCTCTTCAATTTTGGGAAGAAATGACATGTTGGAGGATAAATCAAACTTTCCTCCTTACACTTCTTCAGGTAGTGGTGTGAGATATCCCAAAAAAACAAGTGTTAGTATAAGCAAAGACAAACACTCATGTAAAAGATGCAATGTAAACTAGGGAGACAAAGTCTGAGCTAGAATGCAAGTAAACACGCAAGAAGATAATGTAGGACATGAAAAGTGGGTTGCAAACATGGGACATAACTCATAATGTTGTAAGACACTCAAGGCTGTAATGGCCGCAAACAACCAAGTGTGAACACAAGACAAAGGGAAAATCCCGCAAACAAGAACACACAAATAACACATAGTGTAACAAATAAGTATGGAAGGAAGTATCTCTGCATAATAATTATTTCACATGAAGCACCTATTAGCATGTCAGAAAGATAAAATGTATGTCAAAATCATTTATAATTTAGTAAAGTAGTGTGGTATGAACAAAATGAAAAATAACACATGTAGAGTACGAATATGGATGCCCCAAGAAAGTACTGTGTCAATAATCTGTGTTGTGTGTAATATATCTATAGAATCTGTGATCACAACTAAAAAACCAAGTGAACACACATGTGCGTATGATACTAATAATGACATACATGATATCCATCTAGCATGTGTAATAAGATGAACATGTTAAAGCACCCGTATACAAGAGTAAATGCAACCATGATATGCAATATGTTATGGATGAAGAGGAATGAAATGAAATGTGAATAATAAGAGCCATGTGCCCCTTGAGTGAGTGGAATTTTATGTAGTGAGTTTCACTCATGTATTCCCCCTCAGTAGTCAAGAATGAACTATAAATGAGACTGTGTCATTGGTAAATGTTCAAACTATGTTTTGTGTGTAGCACGTTGTGGTGAATGCGTAGTAATGGCATGAAAAATAGAGATGAAATGTGTGTAATGATGTATCTTAAGCGTATATCATGAAAATATGATCGAAGGAGTGATGATTTATCCCAAAGCATACATCACTAAATGATGATCAGAATAAGTGATGATGATGCTAGAGTAAGTTATGATTAGGAGTGGTGATGTAGCCTCAATCTTATACCACTAAATGATGCAATAAAAAGTAATGATGTAGCCTATGGCCTATATCACTATTCTATGAATGTCGCATGATGGAATGAGTGAATGGTTTAATGTATGAGTGTGATATGGTCCATTTCTTATGTATACCCTCAATAGTCTAATATGGACCATGAGACTAGATTACATTGTAGGGTAGTGAATACAACCCGTAAAATTAGATGTCTAAGATGCACAAAATGTCTAGTAGATGTAGTGATGAAATAATGTCATGTGGTGTGTAGAATGTGTAATTTGTAGTGTAGAATATATGTAGTTTCTAGTGTGTAGTTTTTGAGGTTCATGTGTATAGGATTCCCTCAATAGTCAAGTGTGAATGGAAGCAAAAGAGTGTGTCATTAGGTAATGAGGTGAGAAAAATTCACCTATCATATATTAATCACCCGCGTAGTGGTGAAAGAAACATCAGGACCATGTGACAGTGGTGGAATTTTTTGTGTCTTGACCATTAGTAGATGGACTAATTTCTTTGACAAATTGATTTGGAAACGAAAGTGGAGTGGGATGGGAAGAAATCTGGAATGTTGGAAGCTTTGGTGGTATTTATGATGCTATAGAAGACTTGATAGCATAATAAGGTTGATTGATTTTGAGAATAGGTTACATATTTTAACTTGGTAATTTTGTAGATGTCTTGAGAAGAGGAGCTGCTATATTGATTTTGAGACGCAGTTTGTTTCCATGGAATGACCATTAGAAGTGATGGCATGGTTCTCACTAGACATAGAAAAATCAGATTTAGGAACCCATAAGTATGTAGTATTTGTAGATGGGCATGAAATAGAATGTTTTTCAGTGAATGAGATAAATCCCTAATGCTAAAGATGTTTGATTCTTTATTGTAAAGTGAAACAATCATTGTCATTATGTCGATTGATTCAATGATAATTGCAATATAGATGACCTTGATATTTTGGTATCTGATAAGGAGGATAGTAATGAGTAGGTGGTAAAGTGATCAATTGATGACTAAGGAGCTTATTAAGAATGTCATGTTGCTTAGTATTGTGGTCAAAGGTGAGAGGCTCTAGTAATGGTACGAATTGAGGCTCACTAATATTTACATATGTAGTAGACATAGAATGAAGATGCAATATAGAAGGAGAATAAACATGAGCTTGAGAAGCATCCTTAATATTTTGGATTTCATAATTAATAGATGTAATGGTGGATTCCATAGCCTTAAATTTTTCTTGAAATAAAGAATGTAAATTTTGAATGGATTCTGACATTGGTTGATTAGATGGTAGATCACAAGGACTAGGGTCATCATATAAATGATTAAAAATAGAACTCACTTGATGTAGTGGCATATGTTTTGTAAGATACATGGTGTCTAGGTATTTATTAAGAATAACTTCGCAATTATGATGCATTTGATCTAAATCAAACAAAGAAATTTGAGGAATTTTAGGAGCCATGGTAAAGATGATGATATCTTAAATAAGGATCCGAAAGACCGATCATGAATGGGGTTCACCAAAATGATTAATGCTAAAATGTAATATGTTATTCTAATCTAATGTTATAGGAGCAGTCAAACAACTAAATAATGAAATAATGAAATACTGAAATAATACCTGTTGGCGAGGAAATTTTTCAGGTGGACAAATTTTTGAATTACTTGTCAACACTCTGAGAATCTAAGTCCCTCTACTTAACTGGTGCAACTACCGTATATGCATGTGTGAGAAAATGTGAATTACTGTGGTGGCCTTTTGACCGGGGATCCAACAGGGGAACTCCACTGGACCCTACGGAAAATGCTTGTAGTTATCTACAAGGGGGGAATTTTCTATAAAGGAGGGAATGTGAGTGAGAAAAGAGGTAGGAGAACTACTGTTGTAGGTAGGAAATCAGATTCCTGAACACACTAGTTAGAAAATTCATCACATGCATTCATGGGAAGAAACAATCCTACAAATGGCAAAAAGATGAGATAAGATTGTGAACTCAAGTTTATAAAATCTCCTCATCAAAGAGGCTACAAAATCCTTCTTCTTATATTGATGCTTAATCAGAATTTGTACATAGTGGAGAAATGGAGGAAATTGAGAAAAAGAGGGGGGAATGGAAGAAAAATGGTTAACTCCTTTGTTTTCTCTAAGTACAATGCACTCATGAGTTTTTTAGATCAATTGCTAGCCCCTTACAATGAATTTTAGAGTCCATGATATAGCTCACAAGAAACAGTTACAACTTATTCTAACTGTTTACACCCCTTAAAATTATTGATTCACAGAGAAATGCTTATGACAGAAATAAATAGGTTTAAAATAATCTGCCGTTACATTATTTTTCCAGTTAAAACATGGGTTGTTCGATTTTTCTTTACAAATTTAAATCTAGGCCACCCACATGGAAGGCATTGATTAGAACGGGCCTACAGATACTTTGACTATCTACCTTTTGTTTAGCGGGGCCGTATGTCTGACCCTAGATGCATGGCAAGCTAGCGCTCATTTGGAACCTGCCTCTAGATTTTGTCTTTGAAGTTGCGCCAAGCTTACGCATGGAGAGCTCTGCCGATTCCTTCATACTTAGCTGATTCAGGCTCTATTCCTATTTGACTCATGTTGACCCCTAGACACTTGGAGAGCTGGCACTGATTTGAGTTTTTTCTTTGGAAGCGCCTTCTAAAATTGTGCCAGGCTAACACATGTCTCCATCTGCCAGGGTTAAACTTTTCAACCACCAACTCTGTCTCTCCAATGAATCTGACCACATGGCGAGCTCTCACTACTTGGAGACTGACCCTTAGGTTTTACTTTTGAAATGGCATCAATGCTGATGTGTGGCAGCCTCTGCCAATCCTAACGTGGCAAGCCAATGCTCATTTTAAGATGGGCTCTTTCAGTTTCACTTCTGAAATGCATCGTTGAGGCACGTGGAGGCTCCTGTAGACCCACTCATACTTAGTCAATTTCAACGATCAGCTCTATCTCTTTTTGGGCCGAGGACACGTGGCGAGCTAGTGCTACTTAGAGACTGACTCTTGGATTTTACTTTTGAAAATGGCACCGATGTTGATGCATGTCTCCTTCCATTAAGGTTAGACTTTTCAACGCCCAAATTTGTCTCTTTATTAACCTTGGGTGCAAGGAGATCTGGAGCACATTTGGAAATTTCCCCTTTTGTGTCACTTTCAGAATTACATCATTGCGGCACGTGGAGACCTCTGCTGACCCACCCATACTTAGCCAATTTTAACGATCGGCTTTGTCCCTTTTGGACCTGGGAAACGTGGAGGACTGGCATAAGCTTGAGGACTACCCCCAGCTTTGATTCTTGAAACTGCACCAGTGAGGCACATGGATCCATTCGCTGAGCCTTCCATACTTAGCTGATTTGAGCCCGTTTTACCTTCATTTTGTATCTGGGACACGTGGAAAGCTTGTGCCTAATTGAAGACTGTCCCTTGGACCCGGCCCCTGGCGTTGCATCATTTGGACACGTGGAGGCTTCTGATGGACCTTGAAATATGACCAAATGCATCTAATCAGAGAGACCCACGCAT
The DNA here is from genome assembly GCA_019776745.2 of Taxus chinensis. NCBI lineage: Eukaryota > Viridiplantae > Streptophyta > Pinopsida > Cupressales > Taxaceae > Taxus > Taxus chinensis. Next base: position 286,043,860 of record CM034155.1, read on the forward strand.
TACCTGTGGATGCTGAGGCAAAATTGAATAGGGAAGATCTTCCCATCATTCCTGACTATGGAAAAAACGTAGAGAAGAAGAAAAATCCACCATTTCGAGCCCAAAATTTTATTTCGTGAACCAAGGGATTGAAAACAATACAAGGTTCAATGATCCATGGTTGTAAAAATATTGAAATTTTCATTTAGATGAGGAAAACAATAAAATTTTCACGCGCCCAGACAGGAAAACAGAAAATTTGTCAAAACAAGCAGACTAGGGATTTGAAATAACTCTAGGGCATGGATTTTATATCTCTTCAAAATTTCAGTTCTTGGCTTAAATACTTTAGGAGGGTGAGAGCTCTAAATTTCTAATTTAATTTGGAAAACGAAAAGTAATTTTTGGGAGACAACAACTGGCTCTAGCTTGGGGACATGACATAGACTGAGCATGGTGAAGACGTGGTATGAGGATCCAAAATCTCAATTTTTAGACTGTATAATGTTGACCAGTGCCTTATCCATTTGGCCTTGCAGAGTCATATACAACTTCAAGAAATAAATATTAGAAGAAGGAAACACACAAACACACAAAAGGAAGGAAACACATGACACACAACAGAAGGGGAAACAAAACCACACAACGGAAAGGGAAACACACCAAGAAAACACCTATGGTATAAGGCGGGGGACAACCCGCTTTCACTGATGATACAACTTTAAGTATTACCCACTTCGAGGCAATTCCAATGGCATTCCATCCAAGTATGATAGGAGAAAAACATTCTCACCACAAGCTCCATGAATTTGGAATGGGCTGAGCCACAATGAATCAAAATTTCCATGGCTGCCCTTTGGTTCTTTTCTCTTGTTCCACAGCAAGAAAAATTCTCCTACCTTGAATTCCCTTGCCTTGGCCCTCTTCTCAAATATCTTCTTCACTTTCAATTGGTGTTCTTTGATTCGATCCACCACCTAGGATATATTTTCTTCCAGCTTCTCCAGAAATAGGATCCTTTTGTCTATGGAATATTTGTATTGACCATATTCTATTTCCTGTAGTAACTTGAGAGCTGGCATCTCAATTGTGAGGGGAATTTCTACCTCAACTCCATACAGCAGTTGGAATGAAGACATACATATCACCTTCTTGGGAGTGATCCTATCTGTACACAATGTGTCGTACAACCTTTTGTGCCAATTCCTTTTATTCTCATCTACAAGATTGCAGAAAATGGTCACAATGTTCTTATTTCTTGATTTGGCCTGTCCATTTCCATGTGGATAGTAGTCAGAAGAATGAGATAGCGAAATTCTATGGCTATAGAAAAACTCAGTCAGCTCTCTTGAAGAGAAATAGGTAGCATTATCTGCTACGATATTCTGTGGCACTCTGAAACAGACTATGATATTCTCCTTGATGAAGTCGCATATTGTTTCAGTGTTGGGTTGTTTGGCTGAAATGGCTTCCACCCATTTGGTGAAGTAATCTGTTTTTGTGAGTACATAGGTGTGCCTCATGCATGAGTGAGGGTTCAGAACACCAATGAAGTCCATCCCCCATTGTTGAAATGGTTCTTCAATAACTACATGCCTGAGTGGTAATGCAGCGAGTCATGGTCTTCCAACGAATTGTTGGCATGATTTGATATTAGAGACACAATATTGAGTGTCTGCAAAGATGGTGGGCTAATAATACCTTCCTCATAGGATCTTGTGTGTAGTGAACATTGCTGAAAAATGCCCACCACATTCTTGGTTATGGTATGCTTCAAAAAAAAATTCTTGTTGCTCTTTATCTACGCATCTGAGGAAACAACCATCCAGGCCTCTTTTGTAAATTGCATGATTCCAGATAACAAACTTGGTTTCCTTCAGCTTTATTGGTCTTCTTTATTTGTAATCAAGATGAGGAGGGCATTCTCCATAAGTCAAGTAGTAGGCAATATCAGCGTACCACTCATCGGTAGTGGTGACAAAGAGAACCAGTGGGTTGTCTTCTAAACAAGTTGAAAAAGTACATGTTTCTTTGCCATGTTGAATTTTGAGAGTTTCATCTTCAGCAATCAACTTACACAAGCCATTTCCCCTTACCAGATTAGAGGGTCAAATCTCCAAGTCATATTCTTGAGTCTTTGCAATCCAATTTCCTCTTTTAGCTCCAGGATCTTGCTATGTCAAGATGTAATTGATTGCACCACTAAGGACCATCACCACCGTATGGGAATTGAGGATGTAAAACCTGAAGTTTTTTATAACCTTGACCACTGCATAGGCTTACTTTTCCAATTGGTTGTATTTTATCTCATGCTTCTTCAAAGGACAACTCATGAAAGCAATAGGTGCTTCAACATCTTCATAAATTTTCTGAACAAGAACAACATAGAGTGTATACTCTGATGCATAACAATACATGATGAAATATTTGTTTAAAAATAGAGACACAAGGGTTGGAGCCTTGGCAATGGCTTTCTTGATCTCTTCAAATGCTGCCTTCCCTTCATTTTTCCATTTGAAACTTGCTTGGGATTTCATCATGGAAGTGATGTGTTTTTTCAATTCAACAAACTCAAGCATGAAACGATGAAGAAATTTTACCTTTCCAAAGAATGAATGAACTCCCTTCTTTCTCGTGGGTAGGGCTAATGCTTGAATGGCTCTAACCCTCTCAGGATCAATGTGTGCTCCATGTTTTTTCATAATATGCCCAATAATTTTCCTTCTGTAACTCCAAAAATGCAAAGAAAATAAGTAAATAAATACATAAATCCTAAGTGCAAAGATGGTTAGGAAAGTCTTAGCTTATTAAAATATTTTTTGTGAATTTTTTGCAATAGAGACCAGTTGAACAGGAGTGGAAGGATCTCACACAGAAGCATGGAAAATTACAGATATGGAAAATTTAGCTAGACTGGGGATCCTAGAGAAGGATGGGGGTGATAGGGGCACCTTGGTCTACAGAAATAACTAGAAAGCCTCCTCTAAAGTATCAATAAATGTTCACCTGCAAAACCCCAAAATAAACATCAAAATCATAAAAATGAAAGATGCATACAAAGGGGCCATACTATCCTCAACTACCTAATTGATAGACTTATCACTAAGCACTGCACTACATTTTAGACCCAATTTAGTTCTAGGTGTGTGTGCACGTGTGTGTGACATTTTTCCCTAGGTGCTCTTGTGTGTGTCACAATTTGTGAGTATCAAAAAATAGCTAGATGTAGAATGTAAATAATGTGTGCATGGAATAGAATTAACCTCCCTCCTATGAAGTGTGATGCAGATGAACCAACCATTGTTCCTTGTGATGGAGCTATATGGATGTGAATGGAGCAATAGAAGCCTTGATGGATGCAACCTTAGGTTACGCTAGATATTGCTTAGTGTTTGGTCCCTCATTATAGTCTCATAACTTTATATTTATATGGTTCTTTTTCTTGAATTTTGTAATTAACCCCGAAAAGGATGACTACCAAAAAGATAGAAAGATAAAACCTCTAGAAAGTACAAAGAGGATCAAGGCACCTAGAGGGGACTAGGGCACCTGGTGCCTTAGTCCTGACTGGGTGCCCCAGTCTAGAAATATGGAAAGTGTAGTTTGAAAGTATAGATTGGGCAAGTAGAGGTGCAAGATTGAAAGTAGTAATAGAAATAAATTCAAGATGGCCAAAGACATGGGTTAATTAGTAATTTTTTCACTTGAGAACCATATGAAAAGTAACATGAGATCGAGAATAAATAATTACCCAAAGTACGTGATTTTGTGTCTACACCTTCAATTGGTACAATCAGAAAATTTTAAGAAAAACGTAACAAATCAGGACACACCATATGTAGTGGTGCTAAATGGGTAGAGTCATAGAAGGATATTAAAACCAAACCTCTCTCCCCAACACTTTCTCTTTGGCGTGAGATTTCCCAAAATACTCGTACTTGGCATGAGATTGCCTACAAAACTTTCACTCGGTGTGATATCTCTTGAAAAATGCATATTTGATGTGAGATCACCCAAAAACCTCATCATCAGCATTCAAACTAGAAAACTCCAAGAAACATGACACATTTATATCCTTTACTCTTCTACATATCATGTACACACTTTCCTTTTTACGCACTTTTACACTCTTTACATAATTATACACATTTCCACTTATTTATCATATACATGACCTTGAATACATTCTTTCTCTTATTTTGGAGATATTTCCTTATAAGAAACAACAACCAAAAACTAAAACAACATGCTACAATGCACATGCTTCACCCCTATGGTCCACTTCCTTTTCCTAATCTACATGCTTCACTTTCTAATCGCTCCACACTTAACTTTTCCACTCAGTATGCTATTCGCCACACTCTCTATAGGATCATAAGGTACACATATATTATCTAATGTATATTATCAATTATTCACTCAATAACATAAAGTGGCAGAAAATGTAGAAACAAAATCGTGCACTTGGGTACATTTCTAGGTCCTAAAAGCATGATAGCATTTACATGATTCCTAAGCAAGAAAACTAGTGGTTGACAACTATATATTTCCTCTTCTTTATCTCTTTCTTTCTCTTTGGTCTTCCATTCCCTACAACCTAGTCACAACTTTACTTTTTAATATTTCATGGCTTTAAACACCATCACCTAGCTAAGATAACAACGCCCAGGTGCTCCTATCCCTCCTTGGTGCCCCTGACCCTTTCGTATCTTACTCACTCTTTTTTGGGTCTCTTTTATCTTTTCAGAATATTTTTCACTTATGGTTTGGCCTTCCAGTGGTCAATTACGAAATTCGAATAAGGGATTCATATAAATACATAGTTATGTATTCAAAATCAAGGACCAAACACTAAACATTATTATCATCACCTAAGCTTGCATTCTAAAGGAACTCAATCACTCAAAATGCATACATATAACACCCATTCAAGGGAAAAGGACTACATCAACTCTACATACACTGCGTATGAGGGGGAAATTTGTTCTATTCCATCCACGCATACTATTATGTTACTACATTATAACTACAACCCACTATCAAGTGGAAATTGCACAAGGGCATCCTAGGGTATAATTGCTACATAGACACACATAAGAATTACATGGAGTCTGAGATGTAGTGTAAAAATCAATCATAGGTTCACTCTCAGTGCACAACTATCGGTTCATTCCAAATGATGTGGTTTGTGGGTATGTGTAGGTGAACTTATCTTATACAGGTTATAGTTACCTTCGATGATCAAGGAGAAAATATCAGGAGATCAACAACAATCAATAGTGATGACCTTGCAACACAAAAGAAAATAGATCCTAAACCTCTACACCGTCACCAAGGCCCAAGCTCCTTTACCCTACAATGGTCGCCCTTGTCCGAATATGTTCTTGAAACCCAAAATTTACAGTAAGCATTTACGGCATTGTTTGCAATTTGTTTAGCACTTTCACTAGCCCATATCACTTCATGTGCACTCAAAAGTTAGCTAAGTCATTTTATCTCCATCCTTTGCTTAGGGTTTCATAATTTACATGCTAGTTTTCTTGTGTCATACTATATATTAGCAATTTTATATCATTTATTACAATAGTTACTCTATAATAAGATTTAATCCAAATTAAATTAAGTCAATTTGATTGATTTATTTAAATCTCTCCTATTTTTTTTATGCAAACGCCATATTGTGTATCTACAATAACCATGACATTCAACAAGATACCCAAATATTTTTACAATTGCTATGTTCTCAATCAAAATATTTTTAAATTTGTTATTTTCTAGAAAATAAGATTTATTTATGTTTCGTAATAATAGAACCTCCATGCACTCTGTTTTACTGCAATAATGGAAGTCACATATATTTAAGATCATGAGGAATTTTTTTAAATAGAATTCTTCATTATTTAAATATTTAGGGTACATATAACGGTTATTTTAATGTCATCATTTTTATAAATAACACATATTTTTATCTGGATAACCATTTGTAATCAGCTTCTCCATAACCGAGTAAAACATGTTATAAATATAGTGTATTAAAGTAAACATAGGACAATAAACATAGATTCAATGTATTTCTTTTTAGTTGGTATAATATTTACCTATTACTCATATGATTTTATTATTTATGATTGTATATTTTTTAGTTGGAAATTTATAATGAATAAAATCTAAAATCAATTTAAAATGTATTATAGCCTATATTTGTTATATAAATTTGAAATTTAAAATGATTGAAGAATGAAAAAAGAATAGCCTTAAAGAGGTGCATGTGAGCTCGTAAAAGAACATAATATAACAATATTTTAATAAAGAAGAATTAACAAAAATAGTGCAACACATATGAAACTCATTTCAAAAGGAAAATGCTATTTAATGTGAGTTTTGTCACCTTAAACTCAAATCAATAACTTTCTAAAAGTTTATATTTTGAGTAATAATGTTGATTATTCTTATAATTAATAATAAAAATTTAAAATTTATTATTAAATTCACTTATAAAACAATATTTTTTATTAGGAAATTTATAAGATGAAATCTAAAATCAATTTTCAATGTATTATAAATTATATTTATTATATAAATTTAAAATTTAATAAGATTACTTTTTAAATTAAATAAATTAAGATTTGTTATTAAATTCACTTATAAAACAACCAATTACAAACATCGCTCATTATAACGAGGAATAATATTGTAAAACAACATGACAATGTTGAATGGGAAAAAAAACCTTAAAGAGGTGTTGTGAACTCACAAAAGAACATAATAGAACAATATTTTAATCAAGAAAAAATACTAAAAATAATACAACACAAATGAAATGTATTTCAAAAGGAAAATGATATTTAATGTGAGTTTTGACACCATAACCTCAAATTAATTTAGTGGGGCCGTGAATAGATGTGCCTTGGCCAGTCCCGTCAAGAGCATGGTGTTTCTAAAAGTCTATATGTTGAGTAATAATGTCTCAAAAGTCTAAATTTTTAATAAAAATGATTCTCATAAAATTAAGATTTTTTTTACACTAAATATGCAGTGCAACAGTCGCAGAACAGGAGCGGAACAAGAGCGGAACAGGAGCGGAACAAGAGCCTAGTGGATTTCAATATTTATTATAAATTATATTTATTATATAAATTTAAAATTTAATAAGTAATATAGGAAAACTATTTCTATAGTCTACAACGTTTACAGTACTTAATTGTCTATGATAGTATTTTTTAGTCTTCATATAGGAGAACTTAATCGTTATATTAACCATATTACATTATTTATAGTCTACAACGTTTACAGTACTTAATTGTCTATGATAGTATTTTTTAGTCTTCATATGAGCCGATATAAATACTTGATAAGCCCCTTGTGCGTGGATCCTTTTCATTACACTAATTTTGAAAAGATTTCGTTCTTTAAATTTATTTTGATTCTACGTTATTTTGAAAATTTACATTAAATGAAAAAATTCAAAACTATGATTTTGTGTGAAATTTTATAGGTAATGTTCTCTTTACTATAATATGACAATTTGCATATCATTGTGTTTTTGAATATTGATTTTCATGGGTATACATTTAATTCATATATTGTGTTTATTTCATTTTAGACAATTTCTCTAAAATCATTGGGCCATTTTTACAAGAAGTTGTGGACATTTTTTCGGAGCGTTACATGTGCCATTTCCGATATCATGAGCTAATATTTTTTAATGGGATATTTCCAATGAAAAATCTAATAGAACGTTTATATTTGGGCATTAGACCATGTTTTCAAATTTTTTTTTAAAGAAATGTAACAAGGGATCACCCAATGTATGTTAAACATATGCATTTTGCGACAAAGACAATATTTTTGTAACAAAACCATGTCCAATTGATCCACATGTTTTCTCTATGGTGACTCCTTATTTGTGAAAGATTTTTTACTACGGAAATATGTAGAAATTTGATTGGATTATTTATGTGAATGTTTTTAAATATTACATGGTGTTTTATTTAAGCTCATGTTCTCTTTATTTCATATCATTCTTTTAAAAGCCTTGTTAATTGTTAGAACCTCGATATTATATGATTTTTATCTATTACATGTACATGTAGTTTTTAGTTATATAAATTATTATACAATTTTTTGAAAATAGTTTACAGGTATTACTCAACCAAGATCTTTTTAAAATGTAGAGGAAAGAAGATCACATCAAAGAGAATATCACAAAAGAAGATAACAAGAAATGACATATTCACAACGAGAGGAGCAAAGGAAACATTGAAATGATAACGATAGAAAAATATTTGTAGAATGGAGGGATGAATTAACAAATGAAGAATTAGATGAAGAAAGATGAAAACAAGTAAATAAGATGATAATAATTTTTTCACAATCGTCTTAAGATGACTCACATGTATCAAGAACAAGGTTACAAAGACATATTCGTTCAAATTAGTTTCCTGAGGAAAGAAAGACTACATAGACAAGAAATTCATTGCAAAGTATATCAAATTCATTATCATAAATTGGTTGCTCATTTTGAAGTTAATTATGGGGGAGGATATTCAACATCACTAGATTGCGTACTCAAAACATCAGAAAACTCAGTCCAAGATATAATGGATGTTAATGTTAGAAATAATGAAGAGAATTACAGTGTGCAAGAGGAGACAACATTACAACCAATACGCATAATGGGAAGAAGAAGAATGAAAAAATAATGATTTACAAGAGGATTCAACAATCAAACCTAGAAGAAGAATAAAAATACAAGACTCACATATTAAGAGAGAACAAAATATATGTGATCCCAATGGAATGCTTGGGAGATATTTTAATACCATCCAAATGATTTTTTGACATGGTCTTAATAACATGACTTCACTGATCATGTGTTATATTTTTCAAGAATGTTACCTTGGAATAAAATTTTCTCAAACACCTGAAGAACCTGTGTGTACTATATTTTGAGAAGAGAAAGGTCATCACTAATTTTTAGCATCAAACAATATGGATCTCAAGCCACAACTTCCAAAACTTTTAAAATTAACTCAAGTTGAGGAAATGTTGATAGCCTGTGTCAACCCAATCCTACAAGTGACACATGCAACTGGATTGTTTTATTATAAAATAAATAATTGTTTCACACCTTGAGTATTTTCCTCAAGAACTAATAGAAATTGATATTACTTTTCCATGGGGATTGAAATATTTCCTTTTGATTAGAGCATATTGGAACAGATATTCCCATAACCTTTGTTCTCTTTACAAATTGTACAATCAATAATGAGTGGTCCATAAACATGACTCTAGTGATATCTATTATATCATGATAAGTTCAATTTTTATGTTCAGATTCACAACTTATCTTCATAATGAAATTCTACCTCACTTTTTATAATTAAAAGTAAAATCAACCACGTCGAAATATGTCACAGATGGAGTCATCTTCCCTGACGGGACTGAAATTATAGTTGTAGGTCCTAGACTTTTAGGAGATTTGGAATGAAGCTAATATCATTAGACATCACACTCGAATCATTGAGCACATCCATGAAACCATATAATTCCCCAAAAGAGTTTTTTTGTTAGTTAATCTATGCATTGTTAAAATGTAGACCCAGCATACACGGAGGCTACAGCATTGATTGATTGGTCACGAATAGGATCATCTGCTATTAATGAGTATGTGACACTAAGATTACTTGATATGAAATTCCCTATTTTGTTTCCAGATAGAAAATATGATTGGCTAAAAATACGGTTAAAATGAGTACGCTCTACATGGAATGTTATGATAAATAGAGTATTGCACATAAATGGGTTTGTTGGAAAGGGCTTCCGACATCCTTGAATTCAAATGCTACATGATGAAAATGATCATACCCCCCTCGTGCATATAATTGGTCAAGTAGTACTATGACTATAGAGAGGACAACCCTCCCTCCGCACCCCATAGGCCAATCACCATCAATGAATCTACATGAGGAGAGGAGCCACTCACATTGTAGACCCATTGTTTGATGCAGGGTGTACAACATCACATTTAAGGGGTACATCAAGGTGCTATTGAAAAGAAAAATTACATTTTTAAAAGACTTTTTTTTTTCTTAATCTAAATATGGATTTTTTAGCATTTTTTTTGCATTTATGTGAAAGTGGTTTTTAAATGGATTTAAATCTACATGTAGTTAATTCATACAAAACCACTCCATAATCCATGGGAAGGACAAAATTAGTGAGGGCATTATGTCATAGAATTTTTTTCCACTTATAGTGGCATCATGTGATTGGGTGATTTTTTGATGTGACCTTTGATGTGACACATTTTATTAGCTACTTTTTTTCAAAATGTTGAATTACAATTGTACATATTACTAGTCTAGATCACTTCAAGGAAACATAGAGGTTTTCCATTACCGGTCCATGGACTCCACTATTGGCTCCTCTAAGGGGAACCAAATATGGAATACACTTAATCGTACAGGAATCAGTTTTAAGAGTGTACGAAAAGTGCTCATACAATAATACTTACATTTTATTGTGAATGCAAGCAATCCTTGATATGACCTTGCTGATTCTTAATTAAATTAACACTAGTAATTTATAAAGTCTCACCAAATCTACGTTTATGCACCAACAGAATGATTAAAGTAGGAGAATTTAAGATATATTATTATGTTCTCGGAAAATTGGTAAAGGTCATACCCATAAAATTACTCGAGTACACCACGTGTCTTCGAAATACAGGACAACTTCATTCGAATTCCATCTAAATACTTGACTACGAAGAAATTCATGAAATATGCTCAGAAAATATATACGATGTGTAGAGAGGGTGTCTGCAAACTTTGTCATAGAAGAAGCTGTCGAATTTCACTATAGGTGAGACGTTAAATTTCATCCAGAAAAACAGGGGTAGCAAACAAAATATAAAAACCACTTAGCGTAGCATGCCAAGAAATAATAATGGATTATGATCTTTTACATGTATAATGCATCGAGGGAATTGAATCTCAAGTTTTCCGAGTTATATCAAGACTCAGACCTCGGATATAAAAATTTTCAGGCGAAGAGTAGTTACTCTTTCTCACTTGAAATATTCATATTTGCGAGCTAAAACCATTGACAATCTCTTCGGACAGAACCTGCCAGATTGGTAACGATTCATTCTGAGCATGTTGTCGATCAGGGTGGTATTGCAAAGTATGGCTTGTCTAAGAGCATACTTTGACATCGTTCTAAAAAGTATCAAATGTTTCCCATCAGCTGCCTTTTTGAAAATCCGAGATGAAATGTGTTATCTGTAAATAATACTGTCAAGAACAAATCTGTACTAATTCTCCCCTTCAGCCTTGAATCAGATTGATTGGTTCTTGAAGCTCTTTTGAGTCTTGTCACATGTTTTCGGTTATACGCTCATTCCTCTTCCTCCATTGTATTCTGATTGTGTGCATGGCGGGAAAAAAATGTGTCTAGACACGGTACACTCCTATTAGGCATTCAACCAGGGTATTTGAGGAAGCGAGTAAGGGACACACTAAGGACTGGCACACAAATTGATAGAATTAAATGGGGGCACAGGGACTGCTATGATCACATACCCCAAAGGAAGTAACCCATATACTAGGACAACCAAGGTTTCCAACGCCCTAGGTCAAAGAAGAGGAAGGAACCCTGTGGGAGGTATCGACCATTATGGGGGGTGCGGGGGTGGGGTAATGAAATGAATAAATAGAGGCATACAATAGTCTATGTTGATCAATAGTAAAGCATGTAACATGAAATAAAGTAATTGAAATAAAATATGCTAACCTAGCATGTGCATAAAATACTAAGCTAATATAGAGTATTTAGCAGTGAATGTAGGAAACTACATCTATACAAAATGAGAAAGTTTTGTTAGAGAACTTACATGTTAGGGGGGCGGTTGTTGATGCACCTATCTCCCAAAGGATCATACGCCAAGAGAGAACACCCTTTCAGGTGGAGAAGGGGAAACAATCTAGTGCTATCTCACTATAAATGACCCAAAAGTGCAAGCAAACCAATTCAAGCAAGAAAAATCTCCAAGTAGAAGCAGTCAAGATGTAAGAAATCTAGAGAGCTAAGCGAGTAGATGCAAGTTGGTGTAAGAGATCAAAAGATAATCGCGAGTTCCTGTTGATTTTGATGTGATTCCTTTTAAGTTGAAAATGAGAGTTGAGGTCTTTATACTGATGCCATCACCCGTGGGCAAAGGCGTCGGCCAGGGATATGAATTTACGACTGACAGAATAACCCATGCAAGTGATGGAAGTCGACCAGGGAAGAAAATGCAGAGGGATGTGTGTAAGGTATCATGAAAAGTAGAAGGTCATGCAAGGCGGAAGAAATGAGGGTCATAAGCAAGCTATAGGTGTCAAAAGAATATGAAAGCAAAATAAGAGGATAAGATGCAAAAAAAATACATGAATGGGACCAAAAGCTATTCTCTCTCCATGTATGATCCCTAACCTAATGGTTATATGAATAACCATACCCCTATCCTAGAAAAAATCCCCTTTAGGCACTTGTTCTCAGAATATATATGCATTAGCGACCTCTAATCATAAAAAGATAAATTGTTAGTAACAGTGTATGAAAATAGAAAGCATAAAATTTCAGGTGTATACATATGCCCTCAGTCGTTGATTACCGCATGTCGCAATAACAAAACATAGGGTGAGTCAGCGGAAAGAATGATTACATAACATCGAAACTAAAAGTAAATGTTGGAAGTAAAAGAAAGGACTATCTGAAATGAAATATACTTACCAGTGCGTAACTGATAGTGTCGGTCATCCTGCAACGTATGGGCACAATCTATGTTGCTAGAACCATGGAGAATAAAAAACTGAAATGAAACACTACAAGATCATCAGTGTAAATAAGACATAAATCACCTAGCTTTGGGTCAATGGGTTGGATGTTATGCCATAGGATCATAGAGATAAGGTGTCATAAGGGACAAGTGGAAATGCTGAAAAAGTGCAAAAAATTGTATGGTAGAAGCTATAAAGAGTTATTGTCATAAGACCCAAAGGTACAAATATATAGAACATAGATTATTTGACCAAAGGGAGAATAACAACGTTGAAAAGCATAAAAAAACATGAGGTAGATGATATAAGAATAAGAGAGGTAAAAATAAATCAAAGCAAGACTATGAGCCTAAGTGAGGATACACAAAAATGTAGGGATTCCAGAGTAAAGGTTGGGGTGAAAGAGTTCATAATATTGTTAGAGATGGTTGATGAAGTAGTGAATTTTACAAGGAAGAGATGAGAGATGGTAGCTAAGTACCGAAATTCCTGAACTCCATCTTGTATTAGGACCGATGTTATCCTTGATGAGGTAAGGACCCCACCATTTCTGAGTGCATTTTCCTTCTTTTTCATGGGTATATTCGAGCTTGAGGATAAGGACACCAACATTGAAATTACATGGATGAACAAGTCTAATATGTTTCTTCAACGTGCATTGCTTTTAATTTTGATTGTGAGCATAGGCATGATCAATTCACTCTTCTAGGATGTAAAGTTCATGAAGATGCACCTCATGGATTTCCTTATCTAGAATGATTCCCTGGAGGGATATACAGAGTGAAGGAAGTTCCACCTCAAGTGGAAAGACAACCTCAACTCCATAAGTAAGAGATAAAGGTGTCACCCCAGTTGTCATATGGAAACTGGTGTGATATTCCCATAATGTAGGATATTGTTTGGTATTTTAATCTGTATGTGATTCACAAACTGTCTTTTGTAGGATTTTTTTGATGATTTTTTTAAAGATTTGACTTGTCAATTTCATTTGGGATGATAAAGTGTTGATAATCAATATTTTATCTTGAACTTAGTACACAGTTGTCTCATCTTTTTGTACTTGAAACTCCTTTCATTTTTAGATATGATGTTGTGGGGAATTACAAATTAGAAAATGACTTGATTGAGGAAAACCTTGTAGGTGGTAAGGCTAGACATGTTAGCGAGAGGCCACGCTTCAACCCACTTAGTGAAGTATTTTTTGGTTGTGATGATAAAGAAATGACCATCCTGAGATCAAGGGAGCTTCCTGATGTAATCCAATCCCCATATACTGAAGGTACAGGGAGCGAAAATGTATTAGAGGTTAGCTAGAGGAGAATGAATCAAGTCATCATGGTATTATCAAGGTTTGAACTTTCTAGCAGAGGCATGAGTTTCAGATTCTAGGGTGGGCCAATACTAACCCATACATAAGCATTTTTGGGCATTAGCATGACCGCTAGAATGTCCACTACAAGTTCCCTCGTGTTATTCTTCTAAGATGAGGGGAACCTCATCTTTATTGACACATCGGATTAGGATACCTTTGAATTTTTGATAATATAACACATCATCTTTAAGTACATATTTAAGAATATTTTTTCATATTCACAAGTGTGTTCGTGAGTCTGTGCCATCTAGATAATTCTGATGTGTTGGAAGCACAATGGATTGAGGGAGTAGTGAATAAGTCCTTTAAAAAATTTAAAATTTCATATTACTTTCTTAAATCATAAACCATTCAACCATTAATATGTGCACAACATCATTCAAAATGCATTAAAATAATCATATCCATGAGAGATAACACCTTAAATAAAATATAAGTGGGAAACCTTGAAATGGAAGAAAACCCACTATTACAAAAAATTATTAAAGATATGCCTAAAATTTTATTGAGTACCACCTCAACAAGGAGCACCAACCCCTAATTTAGTGAAGAACTAACCCCACAAGGATTACCAACCCATATTTTAGGCAATCACCAAATCCACAAGGAGGATACAATCCTCTAAGATGATAAAAAACCAACTAAACCACCTTTGAATGATTATATCTAATGTAATATTGTTGCAAAATATGATGGAGATCACTAATTCAACTCACACACCTTTAAACCCTTACTTCTTTAATTTGTTATATCTCACACTTTCATCACTTATCTTGTCTTAAATAACTTCCACACATACTCTCAAACATTCCTTAACCTATCACACACTTCCTCATCTCTGAAAAACTACCTTCATACATGTTTCAATCACACACAAGGGTCACACTTTTTGCCTCTCTCCCTTTTAGTGAAAATTTGAATTCAAACTTCACTTTTATATCCACTTCAACTCATGAGCATAAATAAATTCAATAATACATCACAATTTATACAAAGACAACTTAAAAACATCCCAAGCCATTCATACTAGACCCATATAGGTCGTCCATGCCCAAATGCACCATACAAGCTCAAAATAAGCTAAAAATATCATCACCTGAATGAGCAAAAACCACAAACACCATAATGATTCTTTGTTAAGCTTCCAAAATCCTCATAGAAGTTAAATGTAACATATCAAAAACATCTATAGTCATACATAATATTGTGTCAATAAAATTTCACATAACACAACCAAGAAGGTTCATATCCTTGTCAAAATAGTTATATTCATGACCCTGTCTTCACCTTTGGGCATCAAGACCACCCAAGAACATCTAAAATATTTCATGTTGTAAAAAAGGAAAAGTTATAAAATATATGGACCATCAAGATAATAGATTAACAAGAGCTAATCCTATGCATGCATTATAAATTTTAAATAACATCAAACTAAACATGTATATTACTCTCTACTCTTTGAAAGCTACAAAATATGAACCTATGAAGATCCTAGAAACCAGTTTTGATTGTTTAATACTCAAGGGTTTTAGAGTGAGAGCTCACCATTAATGGCTACAATTCCCTATGGTTCTTCTCATTTACTCAAGCTTGAGTTGTAAAATTAAATAGATAGTGATAGCTCAATAACAATGAAGAATCCTCTAAATCCTAAAAAAGCTACTTTATTTTAGCCTAAAGAAGGAGAAGTGTTCTTAGAAAATGATTTGGGGTAGTGGGGTATTTATAGTTTTCCAATTCCAAGAATGGAATTATTTGGGTGCATGTACAAAAAAAGGTAAGTCCAAAAAGAACTTTATGTTTTAGAAGAGGTTAAACATTTTGTAGGCTAGTTAATCTTGGTTTAGGTTAATTAATCATGTTTAGCAAGGGATTAGTAACCTGAGAGAGTTGTGAGGGGTCCACATAATTTAATGTGATGGATTGATAGGCTAGGAAGATTTTAAAAGTGATTTAGAAGGAAATACGAAGGAGGTTTAGCTAATAAGAGGTTATATTATCCCGATTAGTTGTTTATAAGAGGAATACTATTAAAATAATGTCGTACAAGGATAGTTAGATAGGCCTAATTGACAAGCTATCATCAATTTGGAGGGATTAGAATAGTTAGTGAAATATTATGAATAATATTGCTTTCATCAAACTATAGGTGTCTAAATTTTCCCCTCTTTGGGATGGTGTAAGTTACACCATTTCAAAGAAAATAGAAAATTATAAACAACTACAATTTTTTTGAAGGAGTGGAAGAAAAAATAGTATTAGTAGGGTGAAGGATGTTCCCTCGAGTTTCGATGGGGTGATAAAAGAGGTTAATTGATGATAAGAAAATGAAGAAAATAGAAGAATGAGGAGGTAAAGGATGTCCTAAGTGAACTAGTGGAATAGGGAACAAAGAAGAAAGGGGATAGAGAAGAAAAACTGACTCGGAAGGGATATTGAGCTATCAATGATCCAGTATCATGTAAAACAATATTCTTTTCATCATATTGTTATAAATCTTCATCACCGGTCCTTATTAAAAATGTAAGCATATGAAAGAAGAGTAGAATGACATGAAAATTCATAGTATGAACAACTTTCCATTGCTAAAGTTCTAACTCCATGCAACATGAAAAATGCAATGAAATACAAGAAGTAAACAAGTTGATTAAACAGGGAAACAAGTTTAATCACACATACTTAAACCAACAACGGTCAAGATAGTTACACACATGTTTTTTTATTGAGCTTCAGTCCCTAGATGTTCATGATAAACAAAAAGGGTTAGAAATTATTCCCCAATAAATGATGCATGTAGGGGGATTTGACGGAGGACACTCGGGTCCAATGATAAAGCATTGTGCGCTACAAAATAGTACCAGACAACTTGTTGTGCCCTAAAGTACAGATGAAGCATACAGAATAGATTTGTTAATGAGGGTAGATCCAGATAATCTGCAAGTTGTTATTTCAAAAACATGTGAAAACGTAAACAAGATATGAAATGAATACCATGCGTGTGACACAAATCTTAGTTGTGTATGAGCTTTTTATCAATTTTTGTAAATTTTTAAATTTTTATATTTCTTTTTCTTTTTTTAATAATTTGGGGATTTGTGTAATTTTTAAAGTTTTTGATGATTCTGAAGAAGTTTGTAGTAGAATATATCTCCTTAATGCAATAAAAATGCCCCAAGGAGAAGAAACAGGTGCCAAACAAAAAATATGCCCCGGTAGGTCGAAAACGGGTCAAAAATAATTATTTAATAAAAAAAATCATCATGAACGATAATAGAAGAATTTAGAATGATCACGGAAGAAAAATGATGCATTTCAACCATCATGGTAGGAGAGAATGCATTATGGTAGGTAAAAATGATCATATATATACCCCTCCTAGGGGGGTAAAATGATTGTGAGTAATTCATTTGATAGAAACCCTTTTCCAATTTACTATTTACTTTTGTTCTAAACCTAAGGAGTGATTACATGAATTTAGATACACACGAGGAAGGTAGACATAATTCGTGAGTATGCACAGATGTAGGGAGATGGACCTTACGTGATTACCCGCATCCTTTCTTGTCAAAGTTATCATTTAATAGCATTTATTAGGATAGTTTGGGGGGTTCAAATGCATGTGCATGCCTTATAAGAACAAAAGGATAGTTGGATGTGTGCAAGCACTAAGATGACTGGTAGGAATGGACGCGCACATGTTGGAAAAGGTAAAAACAGATACGTGTGTGTGCACACGTTAAAAGGGGTGTGCAAGAATCATGAGAGACACACATGATTTGATAAGAGGAGTTATATTAGGTTGCATGTGCACATGCTATTATGTGAGCACAAATGTCCAAATGTGGGTTTAGGCATCATTATACGCACATGTGCCAAAAAGGGATCGCATGTGCCACCAGGGGCGTGCATGCATCAAAAATGTGTTTTTGAACACTTAGAAGAAAAGTGGAAATTTGTTAGGGGGAATGTAGAAGAACATAGGGAATGTTACAATAATTATAAAGATGGAAATAAGCCAAGTGCTAGCTGATGTGGGATAGAAAAAAAATCCAACAATTTTATTTATTTATTTTGTAGAGGCAACTAACCATGTTGCAGGTGCGGGAGTGACATGGCCGATTAGCCAACCATGATGTTGCCCTCTCGCTTTGTGAGAGAAAGTACTTAGATATTACTTTATACATGGTCGAGCTTACCTATGTGGTGCAGATGTCAGCGATCACTATAGATCATAGTTTGGTTATAGCTTTAGCTGAGTAGTGGCATTGCAAAAGTAAGTATTTCAGGATACCTACCAGTGAGAGGATGGTCACTATTGAGGATGTTTGGAGGGTCTTACGATTCCCGATCATTGGGAGTTTGATTGAGTATGAGATCGATGCCACACATCTTATAGACAGTTTGATAGAGCTTGTTGGTGAAGATGAGATACCTCAACGAGGTATGCCAATTCACATTCATCATTATATTTCCAATCCGAGGTTGCATCACATGCCGATGTATCTTATGACTCTTCTCAGTGGCATATTGCTTACTAATAATATGGGCACATCATTCCTCTTAGGTTTTATTACTCTGATTCGGGGCCTTTTTAGAGGAGAGTGATATTGTTGGGGTCAGTGCATACTGGAATACTTATGTTGGGATCTTCACTTGATTTTATACTACCGATAGAAGATGGTAGGTCCAACCACACTTTTACAGATATGGGCATGGGACCATATAGCAATTAGTCATCCTATAAGATCGTTACGAGCTCGAGCCATGGATGAGCCTTCAGTTTTTTGTTGGAATCCATTGGATGATGATGTTCATGGACATATGGGGGATACATATTATTACCATCATACATTTAATGATATTCATCAACATATGGTAGTATGGAGGACTTATAGACATTACCAGTCATCCAAGGATGTAATGGAGCTTAGCCTATCCTTAGTTAATCAATTTTTGATTGGAAGTCATGGATACATAAGAGAGTATCATAGGATTGATCAGTTCTAGAGATAATTTGGGTCCATTTAGGATGTGCACAAACCTTAGATGTGGTACGAGCATCGGGCTAGGGAGACCTTTGAAATTGGTCCACAGATCATGTCGTAGTGGGTTAGAGCTATTTTTGATCAGATGGTTTTGCTAGCATGGGTTCTGATTTGCTAGATTATGGATCCTGGAGTTAGAGAAGCCTATTTTGCATGGTATGCTATAATTTTTCCTCATCGTTTGACCATTCCATAGGCAGAATGGGATGCAGGTATCAGGTCACCTCCAAAGCAGTGGAGTGGTAGTGATGATGATGATGAGGATGATGAGGATGGATTAGATGGGGATGGTGGTGATGGCAGTGGTGGATAGGGTCCTTCACTGATTCAGCCATAGGGACACATGCCATGGAAAAGATAGAGACAAGTTCACATATCTGCTCAGGTACAAATGCCCCAAATGGGCATAGCAGTGCAGATATAGGTACCATTACAGTAGGTTCCTCCTCAGAGAGTAGTGCCACAGGGTCCTCCACAGAACATTGCATAACAGGGGCCAATTCTGAACCCACCACATAGTCCAAGGGGTGGAAGAGGAGGTAGGGGAGATGGTGCCACGTGGTTCAAGCAGATCCAACAAATGGAATCCCAGATGACACAAATTACAGGTTTATTACAATAGTCTACAACCTAGGTTGAACATTTGACTATGTAGAGAGACTAGGCCTAGGCGCATGTTCAACAGTTGATTATGCTTACTTCAGAGCACGCACAGGCTCAGGCCAATCTAGCCAGATTTATAGGAAAGCGTGATGCTCTATTGTAGGCATCCTTAGCAATGGGGATGTAAGATATGTTATCAGATATTGTGAGAGCTAGTGGTGAGGCCTCCTATTAAATGGCCGCATACCACTAGGCAGTTCCAGTTGGGTAGAGGGTCACCCCATTTGATCACCTAGATGTTAGCAAGTCCAGATCTAGGTCTCAGAGGACCTCTCAATCAGCCTGATCAGTGCAAGAACCTATAGTATAATAGAGTGTAGCAACTTTTACAGGACCATCACATCAGCAACAACCTCCTCCACAGGGCCCTAGGTCGGGAAGTCCAGGAGAGGGCGAGAGTCATGGTTTAATTTGCTTTATTTATCATGTATTTACATATGTATGTATCATATGTACACCTCTTATGAAGGCTCATTTTTTATCAATTATAAATTTATTCATTTTGATTATGCCTCTTATGAAGGAAAATTTTTTATCCATATCCATGATGTCCTATTTTTCATCCAGATGTATGTATCGAGACACATTTCTATGTGGACATTTGATTTTGACATATACATGATGATTATTATGATGATTATGGACTCATTCATCATGTTGTATAATTGTATCATATGTTTCTTTGATGTATGAGATAACATTTTTAGATGATATCACATTTTTTTGATGCATTTAATTCATGTTTGACTTATCATATGTTGTGTGCATAATGAGATAGCAATAGATGATTTCACATGTTTTATTTTTGATATTGGTGTGGGGGGTTTATTTTGATATTTGCAACCCCTCTTGCCCCATTGATGATACGATATTGATGATTAGGATAGCATACGTGTTTGATGTAGACTTAGCGTTTTTGGATATATGATGTATAGATGTGATGATATATGATAGATGTTTATGGATGATTATGATGATAAAAAATGTACAACACAAACCAAAAAAACAACTTAATCAAATCTAATTAACACAACACAATTATTATAAGTATGCAAGATGAAATGAATAAAATACCTATGTATAATAGATTAAATTAACACTTTAAACTAAGAAAATGAATCCAATTTTTATAGCATCTGACACGAAAATATAATACTATATCAAAACTATACAAACTAACAACTAAAAGTAAGCAAACCACTACTTTGTTTTTGCAGGACCGTTTTGAATCATTTTCTACTATTTTTTCTGTTATCTTGAAGATTACCTTTCAAGGCTATTGTTCACATTGTTTTTGTATTTCATCCTTAAAAGGGGTTTTTTAGATGTTTAGGGTTTTCTAATCATATTTGAATATTTTTGTGACTTTGCGAAGTGATTTTTTGAAGCTATGTACAGTAGATGAAGAAGCATGGATATCCCCAACGATAGAGGGGATATACAAGGGGAAAATTCCATACGTTATATGCTAGATGGTGAAAGTGTGAATGTGCCCCCAACATTACATGGGAATATACAAAGGTGATTACTTCACATAGATATAATAATGGATCATCCAAATCAAGGCCCTGTGAGATAGGTGCAAGAGGATCCCATAGACTTAGGAAAATGAGCCCTAGATATAAGCGATAGTTACCTATCCAAATGTGAGAGTTTCTTGCAAACAATGAATCCTCCTCAAGCGCTGAAAACAAGTTTGCACCCTTGGACAACCTGTTTTCTTTTTAATGTTGTTTTTAAAAAAAACTTATTGTTTTGTCTTTCTTTTCCGAGAAACCTTATACTAAAGAATATAACCGCTTGAGATGCATTGTGTTCATTGGTTCCTTTAATTCCTCACCATCAGAGTGATCTATTTTATATTCCCTTGAACCATACTTAGCAACCACAACATATGGTCCTAACCAGTTGGGCTCAAACTTTCCCTTATTTTTTTGATCCTTGTCTCTATTGAATTGGTTTTGTTTTAAAACAAGATCCCCTACCTCAAATTGATGAATAATGATCCATTTTTTGTATCATCATAACACTCGGTTCTTTTAAACCTTCAAATGATTGAGTGATCTAACAAGCTTATCATCTAGTAGCTCTAACTATGCTAGCCGAGATACCCAGTAGTCTTCATCTTTGTCTAGATAATCCCAAAGATATATTCTCAAAGAGGGAAGCTCAAATTCCAAGGGTATAATGGCCTTAGTGCTAAAGACTAATGAATAAGGAGTAACACTAGTAGGGGGTGCATGTACCAAGCTTCCATACTTTTGAAAAAGTTCACATTTTTTGACGAAGTTGCAACAATCTACTTCCATGGTGGGCCAATAATATTTGACTCTTAGCAAGAACCATTCCACTGGTGTGTGCTCCACAAATGCCTCCATGTACTTCTTTGATTTCTTGGACTAACTTGGTCATATCAAGACAACGTAGTAGATTCCCATCATAGCCACGGTGATAGAGAGTGCCTCCTAATAGGGTAACATGATATATGGCAGATGAGGGATCTTTTCTCAATATGGGAGATATCTAGAGGAAAGGCATTGTCTTGTAGGTAGTTAAATATGGGCTCATACCAAGGGGATAAAGGACCAACAAATTTTAATGCTAGAAAATATTCTGACATGTCATATGCAGGAACTTGCAAGTGTTCCATAAAGAAAGGCATCTTATTTTCCTGAGATGGAATGTGCAGGAAAGACCTAATTGTAGCCATGGCATCAGTTGATTGATTGTGAGATATTTTCCTGTATTCAAAGATAACATGTACAAAGTACTCCTTCAAATTTTCAACTAATTTCTTGTATGGAACAATATTTTCATATTTGACCTTGTATTTATCATTAACTTGTTTAATTATTAATTGGGAGTAATCAAGGACTCATATGTATATGTTGTTCCACGTGATATCTAATTTCAAGCTAGTGATCAACGCCTCATACTCTGTAATATTATTCGTGTAAGGGAATCCCAAAAAATATCCCTACGGAATAAATTCTTCAGTGGGAGTGGTGAGTACCACTCCTACTCTTGAGCCATGAAAAGTGAATGACCCATCAAAGTGAACTTTCCACGTGATGAATTCCTCAATTTACATCATAGATGCATCTGGCAGGTCCAGACACAATGGTTCTATTCCTAGTAAGGTAGATTCTGTCAGGTGATCTGCAAGTACCTATCCTTTTAGGGATTTTTGGTTAACGATTTAAATGTCAAACTCACTAAGGAGGATGATCCAATTATCCATCCATCATGTAAGAGAAGGTTTAGATAGGAAGTATTTGAGAGGTTCAACTTTAGATATCAACTTGGTTTTATTATTAAGGAGATAGTAGCATAATTTCTGGAATGTGAATACCACATCTAGGCATGCCTTTTCAATCTGAGGATAGTTCAACTCGTAGGAAATTAAGGTACGACTAAGGTAATAAGCCACCCTTTCTTTGTGGAAAATATCATATTGGGAAAGCAATGCACCAATAAAAAATTGAGTAGATGAAATATACAATAGTAGGTGTTCTTTGGGGTAGATGGCATGAGAACATGGTGACTGACCATATATTTCTTAAGAAATATGAAGGCCTTTTGACAATCAAGTCCCTAGTTAAAGGTAACATCTTTTTTCATTTTATGTGTAAAAGGATGGCACTTATCTGCAAGTTGTGATATAAATCAATGGATTAACTGAATCTTTCCTTGTGGACTTCATAGTTATTTGAGGTTTGTGGGTGGAGGAATCTCTGCAATAAGTGTAACCTTAGTGGGATCTACCTCTATCCATATTTTTGGAGCAATGAATCCCAAAACATTTCCTGACTATACACCGAAGACACACTTATTGACATTCAAATGAACCTTGTAGTCTCAGAGGTGTTGAAAGATATGCCTCATCACTTATGGGTACTCTTCTCTGGTTTTATACTTTTATAAGATATTATCCATGTAATATTCCATGATATGACTCATCATGTCATGAAAAATGACGGTCATTGTTCATTTATATGTAGCCCCAATATTCTCGAGTCCGAAATGCATTAACTGATAGTAAAATGCCCCTCAAGGGGTGATGAAAATAGTCTTATGTTGGTCTTCCTCTATGATCTTGATCTAATTATACCATAAAAATTCATCCATTAAGGATAACATCTCATAGCCAATAGTTGAATTGACAATCATGTCGATGTTAGACAAGGGGAAGTCATCTTTGGGAAATTATTTGTTAATATATCTGAATTCGGTGCATATTCTGATGCCGACTAGTTTCTTCTAGACTAGGACTATGTTAGATATATAGTCTGAGTAGTCGATAGGTTTGATAAAACCTACCGTTAATAGTTTTACCAACTCTTCTTTGAAAATCAATGCAATTTTTTGGTGCATCTTTCTTAGTTTATCCTTGATAGGTTTGGCATATGGGTGTACAATAAGGTTGTGCATGACCAACATAGGTTCCAAACCTTACATATCCACATATGACCATGAAAATATATCTATAAATTCTTCTAATAATGATACAAAGTTTTTTTTCTTGTGCTGAGAGTGAAGCTCCCAGCTTTATCATCTTAGGATCCTTTTCTGATCCGATGTTGATGTTGGTCATATCTTCAACTAGAATCTTTGATGTATGTAGGATTAGGGGGGGAGTAAGATCCACTTCTACATGTGGCTCTAAAAGAGTTTTATCTTCGCATGGTGGAACTACTTTTTCTATTTATTATTCTGTTTGTTTTTCCATAAGCACCTCAAAAATCTTGTCGGTATGAGACTCATGCTTATTATTGTTTTAAGGCTTCTTTATAGTAATTTTTATCTTTCTTTCTATCTTCTTTCTTATAATCCACATGATTTTTCCTCTTCTCTAATGTAAGTGCATGTGTCCAATTTGATATAAAAACCCTTCTTATGATCACTACTTGGGATGGTATCTTTGAGTCCCATAAAATCTAAAATTTCCTCATCATTTTAAAATAAATAGATCAGCACGTGAAGTTTTTGATCCCAATCAATGAGGTTGGGATATAAAAGGGTGATTTGGTAAGTGGCTTAGGAATTAGATTCAGAAAGGGAAAATATTGATGAATCTAGAAATAGATTGGTAGAGGCAAGATCCTTGTATAGGCTATATTGGGAATCTATGTCACTTTCTGAATGAGACAATCTATCCTCACATTCAGAAGAGGTAGAATCTATCTCTGAGGGTGTAGCATCATGAGGCCTGATACCAAGGCCTTTTTTGTTGGATTTAAAATGAGGAATAGGAACGGGCTCTAATCTTCCTTGAGCATTTGTGCCGCATCCAAATCCTTTATAACCCATGACATGCATCATTCAGTGACCTTTAACATACTATGGGGCTTGGTGACATGCAACCATCATTCTTTTAGGTACCCATATGGTTGGTATATATAGCATATTTTCATTTGATAAGAGGCCACTTAGGATAAACCTTTCAAAGGGTTCAAGGAAGCTAGCCTGAGTTCTTTTGAAAACAAAGTATGGTCTGCCACGTGTCTTTGGTGACACTAAAAGATCGGATCTCAAAATAGCTTATTGAATGTTAAACTCATCATTTGGACCATATTTTCCAAACATAGTTTCTCATAAGGTAAAGGTATTGACTAATGAGGGAAAATTATGATTGTAAGAAGTCAATGTATCTAGGTCTACATGATCCTTTATATCCTAAGTTTGTAATGGAACAACAATATCAGTTGAATGACACTCACATGTTGTACAATAAAATTGAAAGAGATATAATAATTAGGATTGAGGTTTGAAACCATGGCTTAGAAGTGTGTAGGTTCTACATCTATGGACACTCTTGATCCCTAAAGCATTTTGCATAGTATATTCTTAAGGGAATTTGAGATTTTGGGCAAGTCTAAGATAGCGATCTTAGCCATGGTTTTCTCTAATTGATCCAATAAGTCATATTGAACTTCCTAGGGGATAGGTTGAGATAGTTCTGGGATCACTAAGTGAGCACATCACATTCCCATAGCACAACTATTGCCTAAGATCCTAATAGTGTTGACTTTTTCATTAGATGAAAATATATAACCTATGAAGGAATCAAGGGGTTAACGTTTGATGGATACACATAATTGGTAGCTCTATAGTCATTATAAGATTGACCTTTTAACTGGAATCTTGTTTCCTTTTTTGCATGATTGGGAAAAGGTTGTTTAAATATTCCCATCTTCTCGTTAGGACCTTGTCTTGACTCATGTGAATCCTCCTCAATCTTGCCTTCTTCAATAAGGTCATGAATGAAATGCCACAAATTTAGAAATTTGTCTATGTTTTGTCCTTTAACATGGTGAAAGTCATAGTATTCATGTTCTTTGAACCATACTAGTTTAGGTGCATCATCTGGGTATGGTACTGTTGTGATTAGATACTGTATCATGTTTACCGCATCTAACTTCTTAAGGATGATAGATAATAACTCAGTTAAAGGTTTAAACATTCGTTTTAGGGCTGCTTTTGGGTGAGGTATTTTTGTAAGCTTTAAGAGTGGACCGTTTTGTATAGCTTGGACTATTGTAGAGTATGTCATGTCATCTCTAACGATATTCTTGTTCTTATTGAAGAACTTGGGTTTATTTGTATATTTTTACTCGTGTTTATCTTTTGTAAAGGGCTTGATTGTTCCCTAGGATATGAGAGCTTTCTTTTATTTGGATGCCTTTCTTAATAACTTCTTTGAAGTTAGTGACGCAGTGCATTTCTAGGTGAAGGGGTATGACTTGGTTTAGGTTAAGAACAAATATGATAAACATTTTCTTCTCCAGAATGGGACAAGGAAAATGACTTGTTAACCCCTGCCATCACTGTAAGAAACTATAAAAGGTCTCATTCAGCTTTTGTTTTGCACTACAAATTTTGACCATGCTAATGTCACTCTCCATGTTAAAGGAGAAGTGACAAAAACTTTTATGCTAATGCGGGCCATGTTGCGATCATTCCCTTAGGTATATGGAGGAACCATTCTAGTGCTTGTCCTCCTAAGATACGAGGGAACTAACGTATGAGATAATTGTCAGTAAAAGCTACTATAGAAGTCTTTAATACCATCACGAGGATCACCTTTACCTTTATACTATTTGAATTTAGGACACTAAAATGTTGTAGGGAATTACACTCATAACATGTCTCTTTTGAAGGGGTAGGGACATAGTTCTTTGTATTGGTATTTTTTATTATGCCCTACATTACTCTCCTAGAGGGTTGTGAGCATGTTTTTCGTAGATTGCAACTCTTGCATAATGATTTTCTCTTTCATGGGGGATGATGGTCTATTCACTTGAGTAACCCTTAAAATTTCTTCATCGTAAGGTTCAATGTGAAATTCACTAATTTTTTTTAAAGTTTCTCCTTATGCGCTTTCTTTCTCGAGGAGCCTAAGTTTTCTAAATTTTGGCTAAGATGTAATATTTGTACTTGTATGACCTCTTTTTTGGAATGAGGATCATCATCTTCATCATATTGAGGAGGTAACTCCTTGTATTCATGATAAATTTCAACTTTGCATGAGGCTTTAAAGTATGTTCTTCGAGAACAATCTTCTGGTTTTGGCCCTTCACTCTCAAATTTCTTATTACAAACACTAGAAGTGGAAACATATCCTCCATCAAGAGGATTATCCATGTCGATAAGGGGATGTATTTTTCGTTCTTCCTCCTCTGGGTTAATGGTTTTTTTAACCACTTCAGGTTCTTTTGGTAACTTGGCTCCTAGCTCTAAGACTTGTGGGATAGCTTGATCTTTATTGTAATATAGGAGTTCATCGAAGTGAGAAAGATCAAGAAAATGTTTCTCTGCAGATGAATCAAAATCATCCCCACTATGGTCAATTAATAATTTTGTGTCTTTGACCTCTGAAAAGAGAGAACCTAAGTTATTACCACCAAAGGAATAATTAGCAAAAGGATTTAACCCTACCTCATGTTCAATTTTCTTAGATTCCATTCTCGTGATAGGTGGCATCACTAGCCTATTTGGTACTAGGTTTTTTCTAAATTTAATCGAGATGCAACAAACATAGATGTAACGTAGTAAAAGTTTCCTAAAGTATCAATGTTTCATAAATCAATGTTCTAACGAGTGATGGGTCAAATAATAAAAGAATCCAATGAATTTTCCTCGATATAATTCTATGCAACTACTAGCACGTAAGGAACAATCATACAAGCTGATGAACAAACCAGTCAATCAGCCATTGTTTACACCTTATGTCTTCTCAACGGTACTTTGATGTATAAACAATCAACTCGATGCCAATGCTTATATCAAGTTCAATATGAATGTGGCATAAATATTAACAAAGAGTAGATGTGATTCCCACTCAAAGGATACTATGACCAATTTAGAGAAAAGCATTACCTAAGTCCTAAAAGATAGAAATTACATACATAAGGAACGTATCAATAATACTAAGGCATATTAACTAAGTTTTAAGATAAATCAAGGTGTTAGTACCGAAATAGTATGGATGCGATGCATAAACAAAGTAACTACCATGCTTCAACACTTGAGGTAATGTTTGAAAAAAAACTAAGTGTAAGTATACTAAGGATGTGTTAAGATGTAGGCAGCGTAACACCATAATGTGGACACTTAGATCTCATTCACAAGTAACAAGGTGTAAGTATAATAAATGTGTTGATGCAATGTGGACAAGGTAGCATGTCTAAGGGAGATCAATAGATTAATCAATCCTAACTACATTGATAATGTGCCTCAATATGATTTTGAGACATTGGGCCTACTAGAATATGATGACGTACCATTCACACTTTCAACACTTGCATTTTAGCATTGCAACCTGGTCATGCACGTAGACTACAAAAAAAATGGACATGATAATTCTAATGGTATCTGCACATGTTGTTTCTCTTTTGTCCCAAATTGGCGATAATATAAAAAAGGTGTAAACTAAGCATAACTTCAGTAGAGTTTCACCTTACCTTAATGTAAGTGAAGAACTACGTCAATGTGACACGTCGTAAGTCCATGATGAATAACACATAGCTTCAAGTTAAGTGGACTCTTACCTTGATTGAAAAACAAGGTTTTGACTCCAAACAATTCTTCATTTCATGAGATATCTATAGGACACCATGGCTTTATACGAAAAAGTGGGCTCCAAGACAATATGGCTTTCCTAGGTGGTTCTCTTAACTAGGTACCAAAAATACCCTCAGTGAGCTATATTTACTAAGAAATTTGTACTGACTAATCTTGGATTAACTTATCTTTACTTTACCCACTTCAAATACGATGATAAATGAATTCATTCATGGGTATCTTTTATTAGGGTCACAATGGAGAATGTCTTGGTACTAACTCACAAAGATAATATTAGTCAAGTGGGTAAGCAGAGTGCTTCCTATTTTTTACATGACGTTACTCAGAGTGCTTCCTAGGACCACCCCTATTGTTGTAGCTTAAGGCTTATGCCAAAGGGGTTATGTCCTAGTTTAAAGTGGATGGGGTGTAACCTTATCCGAACCTGCAAATCAAGTGTTTTGAATATGGTGTGTTTTTTTTTAATCTTTTAGACTTAATGTGGTTTTTCTCACACGCTGTTTGAAAATCTACAAAAAAACACGTTAGATTTGGTTTAGACTCCGATTACTTTTCAAGTGATTTTGGTTCTACACACAATGATTAACAAATTTCCGAGTGATCAAAACATCATATAAAGGAGATGGAATGTCATTTTTTTATTTTTCATATCATCCTAAGATGCAAGGAAAGAGCATAGATGACAAAATAACTCACTAATTTTACAAAAAAGGAAAAAAATTAATCAAATTGTGAAAAGTAAGTTCTTTTAACCAAATTTTTTAAGTTTAAACTTTTTAGAAAATTTAATTGAAGTGTTTGTTAAAGTATAAATAAGGTATTTGAAATGTTTTTGGATCCCAAGATCACCTAAAAGGTGTGAGGGAAGAACATACATGTTTCAAAAATCTTACAAATAACAATGTAACAAAATTTTATTAAAGTTAGCACAAAACCACAATATTATCAAAGAAATATGTAAAACCACTGATTAACACCAACGCACTTTTTAAAGTGTGTGCACGTGACAGAAAACATATGTTTATGCAAGGCAAAAAGCTGAGATAACACAATTTATTTTAACACCTCTACATCTCAAGAGACAAATGGGCGTGGATTTAATCATGTTCACATGAAATAAGAAATATGCATGATTCTATGAATACTATGAAGCCCAGAAGTTTTCCTCGAGTCACCAAAAATATGAGTTTTACATGATTAAGACGTACCTTGCATTTACCAAGATGCGCTAGGGAAATGTCTAGGTCATGAGCATGTTTGTATTTATGTTGAGATTAGAAGAGTAGATCATCCACCTCGATAATTTTGTGTATAGGGGCGTGAAATATGTGGGTCGTATATTGATATGTTGATATGTTACGTCTGCATTCTTGTTTTCAAAGGTAATTTTGACATAACAATAAGTAACCCATTTTATCATAAAGGTGGCCTTGTGTTGATCTTCAAGAGCGATTTAGATTTTAATATATCCTGAGAATTCATCCATAAGAGATATCATTTTGTATCCCACCATGGAGTAGAAAATAGCGTTAATGGAGGGTAAATGAAATTTATCCTTAGGAAAAGTGAGGCTAATATTTCTAAAATTGATGTGAATTCAGATGGCAAGAGTAGCATTTTTCCTAACTAGAATGATATTAGAGACCCACTCAGAATAGGTCACGGTGCAAATGAATTTGGCATCTTAAATCTTAATGATTTCTTTATGAAAAAGATCGTTAATATTAAGAGGTAATTTTTGTATCTTCTGTCAAATAGGTGCATCGTCATTATAAGTAACAATCTTATGAGAGATAATATCAGGATCAATTCCTGACATGTTGGCATATACCCATGCAAATACTTCTTTATTCTTTCTTAATAATTCAATGTGACACTCATGTATATGGGTGAAGAAATTCCCGAGCATGACTACTGCAAGGGGTTGTCTTTAATACTGCAAGGGGTTGTCTTTAAGTTCTAAACTAATGGTTGATTCATATAGCATAGAATTTCCATCTTGGAAATTATATGGAGCTCCAGGAAATTTATCTACCCCGTTCTGACAAGGATTTATAATAGCAACATAATTATCAAAGCATATAGTTTTTTTGAGAAAATTCCCAAGTTTATGATTGCTTTGAGGAAGTTTATCTTCTCAATGCATATAATATATCTAGGATAGCCTCATCATTATCTTAAGTGTGGATATAGCCATAATATTCCGCATCAATTTCTATGCCTACATATCGTTTTCCATCTTGATGTTTCCTCAAACTAGTTTATCACACATCCAACATCCTAACATCTAAGGTAACCTGCTTGGGTGTAGGATCTTTGATGTCCATAATAGTAGCACAGGGACCATCATCGACTACAAAGGTTGGATTAAAATATTACATGAATGGCAGAGTTATTGTAGCAGTTGGAGTTTCTCTAGGAGGGTAATGAGAAGTATAATATTAGAGTTGTTATAACACCCAATGAGTGTTCAAGAGAAGATTAACGGGAGGCACATAGGGAAGCATTTCCTCTTCATCCTCACTATCACTAGTGTCTAAATAGGAGGTTCATAAGATGTTTCAATGGTGTTATATTGGAATAAAAAGCATTTTATTTGTGCTAAGTCACATTGGTAGTGTAACTTCCAAGTGTCTAGATTCAACCTGAAAAATAATGTAGTCTCCATCATTGAGGAGGAAAAATAAATATCTTCTTCTTTAGGAACATCCTCTTATGCTGTGAAACTAATCTTGCTAAAATATCAGGGTGAGAGGGGAGGATGATCATAAAAGAGTTTTGTAATCCCTAATTTATTACATTCTAAATTATTGGAAGTTGAGGCATGATAAATAGGTTTTTATGGTTTAGGTTATGGAATATATTGGTCTTGTGGTAGGAAGAATGATGGTAACCATTACACAATTTCATTAGGTATCTATTCTTGTTGACCTAGTTCTGAATTTCATTAGGTTCATCATCATCTAAGTCTACTAATGTAGCCTAAATTTCAAACTTAATATCAAATAATTCTAGATATGGAATGCCTTGGATTTCAGGAGAAGTGGGCATTAAGAACGATTCATTAAGTAATGGTACTAGAATATCCTAATGGGTGGGGTCAACATCATGCCTAAAGTGTTAGTTATTGTGGATGAATTTGATACATTGGTACCCAGACAATATGACTATGCACATGCGATTTTTCCAAGGGAGACCCAATAGGATATTATATGAGAGAGGAAGATCTACAACCATAAGCTTTGTGTGAACCATTTTAGGTCCATCTGTGATGGGAAACCAAATACATCCTATGGTTATTTCTTAGCCTTATGGAATCCATGACAAGTTAAGTAGGTAGGTTTAGTATTATCAACAGAGAATCTAAGGTTTCTAATTAGAGAGTAAAAAGCTAAGTTAATTCCCAAAATTTCATCCACAAGGACTCCACACACTTGAGCTTCATGAATAACAAAGATAATGACTAGAGGTGGGTTATCTACACAAAATAATACTTCATCTGTAATCATGACATCCTCTACGAACTCCAAGGCTAATGAATCAAAGCTTGAATTTTGTAGAGGTTGCCCCATAGTTTCTATGTGATGGAAATCTAGGGTTATAGATGTGGAGGGAGCTTTGGGAGCCAAACAAGAAGGGTCCACAAATAATTATATTTGTTAGAGGAGGAACCTTCAGTGTGAATTTTCCATACACATGATCTCCATAAAGGGAATTTTGCACGTAAGAGAATTTAGCTCATCTAGAAAGATCCAATGCGGTTTAGAGTAATTCCCATAACGATATTTTGGTAGGGGTCAAACAGAATGTGTCAAATCCTAATGGATATTTTTTTTTTGATGAATTTGCCTTGTCAGAATATGGTAGAACAAGATACATGTTTAGTAACACTTTCAGTATTGATGGTGGAGGCTCAACTGTGGGAAATGGATCCACAATAGGCAAATCCTTGGAGGTATCCAGTAACAATGGGTTATCAACAAGTTTCTCATGTTTAATAAAATTATATTTATGGGAAATATTACACTTATAGTTATTCTTAGAGGCATTAAAATATTGAGAATCCAAGAATTTTTTATCATACAAGTGCTCTATGGTACACAAAATTCTTCACGGGGTTTTTATGGTGTTGAGTTTAATGATTAGAGCATATTTTTCATAACGATCATGTATGATTAAAGAATAATTGAAAAAAATTCCAAGTAATAAATTGAGGGTTTCCTTCCAAAGGTCCTTATAATCAGTATGTGATTTTCCTATGGTTCCATTCCACAAACAAAAAAATTCTCCCCTAAAAGTGGGAAAAGCTTGTTTCGAAGGAGGAACGATTCACAAAGAAGGAATAATTTGGAGAAGTTCAAAAAGAGATAAGGGGGCATGAGAGAGAGAGAGAGAGAGAGAATATTATATATTGTCCCCATTCCTTTTTATCTTGGGAATTTTGAAGATCCGATTACATGTGTTGTACCTTTAAGTATGGGTGATGAGTTGGCAATGTATCCAAACTCATGCATGAGGTGGTCTTGTCTTGTAGCTTGTTCGAGGGCTTCCTCTAATGTATTAGGAAAGAAATTCCTAACCTTGTATTAGAGTGTTGATGTGATGGCTTTAAGAAATATTTGAGATAGAATTTTACTATCAAGGTTATGGTTAGCTTGTATGGATAAAATGTTTCATCTCTTTATAAAGTCATGAGATGACTCGTTCATTCCTTGCTTGAGATTTATGAATTTTTGTAAGTTAATTTTGGGTAGATCTTGTTGTTGGAGCTCAAAAATTGGGGTTTTCACTAATATTTCTAGATCAACTATTGAATTAGGAGGAAGCTAACTACCAATTTAGGGCCTCACCTACTAGGGTCTTTGTTAGAAGCTTAGTTGTTGCAAAGGCATTTGATTGAATCCATTCTTTATAGAGATTGCCAAAAATTTTGAGAAAGAGAGTTAGATCCCCATAGCTATCATAAGAAATGGTAGGGATAGTCTCTCTCAAATACATGGCTACAATATATGGAGCCAAGGGTTTTTTTTGGACATTTTACAACATATTGTTTTGAATTGGGAGACGAGGGATAGGATTCCCGTGTGCATCCACCAATGGAGGGTGTGTGAAATAAGGTATATTATGTGTAATATTTTGAGATGTTATTTGCAACATCCTATTTTTCATTTAAATCACAATAATTGTGGTAGCAACTTGAGATAAGGCCATCAAATCTAGGAGCTTAGTTATCAACACATTAGGATCCACAAAAGAAGAGTGGCCTTTTTCTATAAGTGGTTATTAGTGTTCAACAATTTAATCATGTTCATTGGTAGGGGTTTTAGGAAATAAATCTTGGTCAAACCTGCAGGGAGGAGTTTAACTATGAAGAATCCCTTTATAATTGATAAGATGCATGATCATCTCCACAGATATCTTTTGGAGACTCCCATCCTAATCAGGTGTAAGATATTCATTTTTATTGAGATTCTTGATGATATATATAGGATCTATATGTTTAGTTTTAATAACATTACACTCAGATGAGAAACCCTATTCTAAGTTTTTAGAAGGACAAGGTGAGGACAACAGAGCTTTATGGAAAATATTATGACTACTACAACGGTTATCACTTACGGGAAGAGAACAATAACACTTGAGAGTGTGAAGAGGGAAGGCAAGAATAAACAAATAGCCCATGTAAAAGTTTAGAGGATTCAACTAAGTCATAAAGATCATGAGAGGAGACATTGGTATAATTTGGAAGTTGAAAACAGAGCCCTGGAAAACTATAATTTACATGTAATTAGTTGTGTACATATTTTCATAGGATCCAATGGCACTAGGAAAGGAAAATATACAAAAAAAAATAGACACAATCATCCCTGTATAGACCTTACATAGGGCCGATGGCATCAGGAATGAAATTGAACCAAGATAGACATGATCATCCTTGCAAAATTTTGACATAGGGGTTCGGGGCATCTGGGAAAATTGATTTTTTAGGGTTTTTGGAATTTTTAATGACTGAAACAAGAAAAAAATAAAATGGGTGCTTTTAATGATTTGTGCTTAATCAAGAGGCACAAAATAAGATTCACGTTGGGTTCACCAAGGATATATAGAGGGAAAAATGTTTCTAGACATTTTACACTCTTATCATCCGTTCAACTAGGGTATTGATGCAATGAGTAAGGGACACATCAAGACCAACACACAAAAAATAAAATTAAAATGGTGTATAGGGACTAATATGATCACATTTCCCAAGGTAAGTAACCCTTACACTAAAAAAACCTAAGGTTTCCAAGGAACTAGGTCGAAGAAGAGAAAGGAACCCTATGTAGGCATCGACACTATAGGGGAGATTATGAACAAAATAAGCATGTAATATCTATGATAACTGAAGTAAAACATATAACATAAAGGAACTATAATATAATATTCTAACCTACCATGTGCATAAAATACTAAGCTAACATAGAGTATGTAGTGAATATGTAGGAGACTACTCTATAAAAAATGAAAAATTGAGTTAGAGAACTTACCTGTCGGTGGGTAGTTGTTAATGTATATATCTCCCAAAACACCATACACTAAGAGAGAATAACTTTCAAGTGGAAAAGGGGAAATAATCTGGTCTTACCTCACTATAGATGACCCAAAAGTGTAAGAAACGCAATCCAAGCTAGAATAATCTCCAAGCCAAGAGTTAATCAAGTAGATGCAAGTTAGCAAAATAAAGAAAAGATAATGGTGAGTTCATGTTGTTCTTGATGTGATGATGTTGTTGATAATGAAAATATGAGTTGGGATATTTATATCGATGCCATCGCCTGCAGATGAAGGCATCATCTAGGGATTTGAATTTACATCGATGCAATTGCCCATGGGTGAGAGTGTCATAAAGGCATGAAAAATTAAAAAGGGGTGTGCAACGTTTCATGGAAAGAAAAGGTAATATAAGAAAAAAAAAATGAGGTCATAAACAAGCAAGGTGTTAGAAGAATGTGAGGGAAAATAAGAAGATAAAAGCAGAAGAAATACATAAATGAGACAAAAGGTTGTTCTCTCTCTATGTATCATCCCTAACCCAATGGTTACGTGAATAACCATACCCCTATTCTAGAATAATCCCCTTAAGGAACTTGTTCCAATAAATATATGCATTAGTGACCTCTAACCTGGAAAGAGAAATTTTTAGTAACAAGTATGAAAATAGAAATTGTAAAAAATTAGGTGTATATAGAGAGCAGTAGATTAGTTTTCAATTTGAATGTTTCATGTGAAGTGTTTAAACCGGTAACTACATCTAATGAATATGACCATGAATAACATTTAAAAACTTTCATTGAACAGTACAAGAATAGGCCATTTTCCATGGAAAGTGTATCACTTATTGATGCCACTAGATCTTGGACATATAATCCAAGGAGAAAATGAGATAACAAATGGGAGGTTAGGATTTTGGAAGCTA
The DNA here is from genome assembly GCA_019776745.2 of Taxus chinensis. NCBI lineage: Eukaryota > Viridiplantae > Streptophyta > Pinopsida > Cupressales > Taxaceae > Taxus > Taxus chinensis. The sequence continues at coordinate 286,080,286 of CM034155.1, forward strand.
TTATGAAATTATTTTCAAGTTTTTCCTCCATCCATTCACATGAATCACATAAATGGGTTGATTTTTGTTGGTCAAATTTGTTGTTTTACAAGCCATTTCATGATATATAGAGACATATTGAACAATTCTAATTCAATAAGTTCAAATTGGTATTATTTAAATTATAATCTATGGCATGTCGATAGGAGTACTATTATAGAATATGTTGATAATAGTAGTGATTCTAAAGATGAAGTTGAGCAACATATTCAAAAAAATATAGCCGAACATGAATGGGAAATCATATCTAGTCTTCATCATGGTCAAATTTTGCAAGTGACTGAAATAGATATATTTGGAAGAAGCAACATTGACATAAAATCACCATGGAATGATGAATATTGAGGTGAATAATACACAAGTAAAGAAATAAAATTCATAAGCAACATAAAAGATAATGGGTTGGTTATAAACAATGAATTAGCCCCACATTTCAATTACGAAACCTTGGGTGCTAAACAAAAATAAGCACTTGATATAATATTGACATTATAATTAAATTTAAAATAACATCATATTGCTCATGATAGTTCAAGGAACTGGAAAATCCTATGTGATTGGTGATATTTGTCAAGCATTTTTAGATGAATCATTCCCAGAATGTTCTCACCGTCTATTACTTGCACCAACAGGAGTTGTAACATTTAATAGTGGTGCCTCAATGATCCATTCACAACTTGGAATACCTATTAAATATTTTGAAAAATTAGAGGGATCAATACTTACAACATTCCAACAATATATCTACCACATAAAATATATATTGATTGATGAAATGAGCTTCATCGGACAAAGTTTGCTAAAAAACATAGACTCCTGACTTCATCAAGAACTCCCTGAAAAATCATACATCAATTTTGGTGGTGTTTTTACGATTCTGATAGAATATTTGGGGAAAATCCCTTCTATTACCAATATACCACCATATGATAGTAATAAATGTGCAAATATGTTATGGGAAGCATTCGTAACAGTTGTTACACTGGATAAGCTATTTATATAAGAAGGAGAAAGTGAAGACCAAAATTGTTTTTTGAAACTTCTCACAAATCTCAGAGATGCCAATCCGAAACTAGATGATTTGATTTTTTGATGACTAGAACAAATGAATAATTAAACAAATATAGAAATGAATAATTTGATAATAATATTCACCTTGTCATGACAAAGAGTAACGTGAATAATCACAACAACAAAATATTACATTAATTGAAAATACTTGTTACACATAGCATTGAAACTACAACAAGTACTTCCAAAACACTAACAGGAGGTCCAAAACATGAACTTGATGTTGAATTAGTAATTTTTAATGATGCAAGGGTTATGGTAACATCCAATATTTGGATAGAAGAAGGTCTTGTAAATGGAGCTTTAGGATATATCGAAGTATAATATACACACCTAGTAGTGGTCCACCAAAACCACCAACATATGTAACGGTTGAATTTGATAATTACTTTGGAATACCATTTAAATATAGAACTCAACTTACCATCCCAATCACACCATTACAAAGGGGACGCACACACCAATTACCCTTACAGTTTGCATGGGCATTGAAAATACATAAGTAACAAGGTTTGACTCTTTACAAGGATACAATTGATATTAAACAAAGGGAAACAATGGGATTACCATTTGTGGCTATCTCTAGAGTAAATTAATTGGAACTTCTAAGAATATTTCCACCATTTACATATGACCACTATGAAAAGATGAAGAAGGTAAAACTACTTTCAAAATGGAAAGAAGAGGAAGAAAGATTTAATTCCTTAGAATATAAAGAATATCCATATGTAATGCACATTTAATTATATGATTTTATCATTTTATGTGATGTACATTACACATTTTTATTTATATTAAATAATGCTTTATTTTTTTAACATGATAATATGGCTACTAATAAAATCCATAAGAACTTTGTGTATTATACACCTAGAAATTTTATTACCCATACATATTCTCTTAAGGGAGACCATTCCCTCTTTAGATGCCTATATGATGTCTCTTGTAAGATATTTGAGTCTAAAAGGATTGATTGTTAACATTTTCTCATTTTAGTTGATGTTGATGAGATTTTTATCTAAATGAATATTAGAAATTATTATTAAATGTTTGTCTTTCCATGAAAATTTACTATTGGAACTTCTAGTTATACTAAAAATATATGATATTTAAAAGAGAAAAGGTGACCCCAATAATCACGGTCCCACAAAAAAGTAATGATGGAAACATAAAATGCCCAAAGGACCAATAGAGAACACCACAAAGGAAAACACGAGAACTACAAAAATCCAAAATACATGAAGCACATGCCACCACTTCAGGAGGAGGAGGGGGATAATCTCGAGGAGATATGAAAGATCCACTTGGCTCAGCCAAAGGAGGATCAATTTTCCACTCATCCTGATCAAGAATTTGCAATGGGAGGGGTACTATAATTCCCAAACAAGGGGGTGGAGAGCCAGTAAAATTCTGAACACCATGCAGAGGAGAGGTCCACCATGGAGAACTTTCCACCACCTTCCCCCACAAAGGATGACTCCATCCCAACCATGAAGAGGGTAGAGCTGAAGGGAGACCCCGGGGAGAGGTAGAGTGGTGACTATGGGAGCAGCTTCTACGACGTGGTCTTTATCAAGGTGGCGGTATAAAATGGTTAGGAGGTACCTGAATCATTGTGCATAGAGCACACCTTAGTGAGCCAAAACTTCCTGGAGATGGGAAAAATTGAGAGAAATGTTTTCCACTTGATCTTGAATCTGTGTGTGCACAACATATAAAATAGCCACTTTATCATTAGTGGAAAATACAACGACGGAACGATCATTCTAGAATATAGAAGAATTATGGGCTTTCCGAATCTCAAAGAGAATGCATGCCTTAAACAAATGCCACATATTATCAATATAATTCAGCCAAGAAATGAAGTGTATAAATAACGCCATACACCAATGAAAAATTCAAGGTGATAGGGTAAAAATAGTGTATGAATCCAAAACCAAATGGATTGAGCATAGGAATAAGGCCAAAATAAATTCTTAAAGGATTTAGGATGAGACAAAATGGGACATTTAAGATTGGGAAGGCCAATGTGACTAAGACACTTGCCCATAAGAATATCTTGGTAAATAAGTCACCATAAAAAGTAATTGACTTTAGGTTCCAGCAATGGGTTCCAGGCATGATAAAGTTGGTGAAGCCAAGTAATTGGGGAATATTATAGACTCCAGTGAGTGTTGAGTTTGGCGATGGAAGAAAAAATAAGACTCATAAGCTGGTAAATTGTGCCAACATTATAACGAAGAAATTCTATGATATGATTCCACCGTCAATCACACTACCACACATCCAAAGGTTTAAGTCTTAGTTTATTTAGCATGACATCTGACATCAACTATTGAATCTCATGGATCAACGACAGGTCTAAATTGGAAATATTGAATCTCATCTTGGGCTAAGGATAGGAAATCTAGTCTCTATGAGAAACTAAATCTTGAATAGTGTGGATCCCTTTTCAAGATAAATGGAGAGATTTGATGCCAAGAGTTTCAGCAAGTAGGATATTGTATTCCTTGATAATGGGAGAGCACTAGATATTTATAGAATTGAAGGAAATCCTAGTGAAAAATCCATATCCAATCCAATTGAGTAGAAACTTCATAAATTCAAAGGCATTCTAAATGATTTTAATGACGAAAGTGTCAGTAATATTAATAGGTGCCTTGCTAATAATTAAGCTATGTAAGCCAATGTTAGGTGAACATATTTACCAGTATGAGAAACCTAAAGCAATGCAATAGAAAAACACAATTTTCTAAGCTTGATTACTAAAGAGGAAGCACAAAATCCATTTAGAACATAAGGAATTTTCTTATAGAAATCAATTATTCCCACGTCACCTTGATCATGTGATGGTGGGATAAAAAAAACCTCCCAAGTGACCCAATGAAAGATAGATGAAAAAAAAATTACACCAGAGGTAATCTCAAAACAACCTAGCAAGTTTGGAAAAAGAATCCTGAGATGGGCACCAGCAAGTAGAGAAGTAAACATAAGTGGACGCGATACTCTTGGTACATACCTAAAATTTACCTGCTAAGGAGAGATATTTGGAAGACCAATGAGAGAATTTGTGCTCAAATTTTTCATTCACATAATGCCATAAAGTAGTAGAATCACTATCAATGGTAATAGGTATGCCCAAAAATTAAATTTTTTCTCCTCACCCAATCCACTTCCAAGAAATGATTTCAGATAGTTAGGCATATGCCAACAATTTTGCCAATATTCCAAAGTTTTATCCTTCTAAATCTTAGATCCTCAAGAAAGAAAAAAGATATCAAGATAGTCAAAAGATTTCACAAATTTTTGTTCATTTTCAGCAAGGGTAAGAAAATAATCAATGACAAAGTTCCCATTAATGAACTAGGTAGAATGATCAGGAAAAAAACTTCCCCAAATACGACCCTGTTCAACTAACCTAGCAATGGTATATCTAAGGGCATCAGTGGCTAAAATGAAAAAAGCAGTAACAAGAGGGCACCCCTGTCTGATAGAGCGGAAAAGGCCAATAGCAAAGAATTGTTTACCATTGATAGTGAGGAAAGAAAAACCATTATAATACAGAGTTTCGACCACTGTGTTAAATAATTTTAAAAAGCCTAAGGTTGTGAGCATGGCTAGAATGAACAACCATTCAATACGATCGTAATCCTTTTCATAGTCAATTTTAAGGAATAGAGGTTGTTGTTGATACAAACGATCCCATCCCATTCCTTCCCAGACCACAATGACATTATCTAGAATATAGTTCCCTTTGATAAATCATGTCTGCTTAGGTTGAACAATCTTAGGAAATAGATCAGAAATGTGAAGTGGCAAGGCCTTAGAAATATTTTTTTATGAAACATTCAACAAAGTGATAGGCCACCAATTAGTAATCATCTCATGATTGCCTACTTTTGGGATAAACTTAATGTTTTCTTGATTTATGAAGCTCCATAAAAAATTGGATTAGAGAGCTTCATTGTAAACTCATAAAAATTTTGGACCGACAAAAGACCAAGTAGATTTATAGAATTCACAATGATAGTTGTCTAATCCAAGATATTTATCATCAATAAGACATAACATAGAAGCATAGAGCTCATCCAAATAAAGAGGGGAATTGTAATGAGCTCGATAGTTGGAAGAGAGCTTAACAGGTACCACTTTGATACAATTCTGCAAAGCAAAAACTCGCTCATGGTAGCCTCCTACGCTTGGAAAACTAACTGATAGTGATACATAAAAGCATTATTGATATCAAGAAAATATGTGAGCCAACTATAAGCCACTTGAATGGATTTAATTATTTTGATGAGCATGCTTGGAATGGAGGGATTTGAAGAAGTGTTTAGAAACATTATCTCCCAACTTGAGCCAATATAGCCTCGACCGGATTCTAAAGACCACAAGATGAGTGGGATTCTATGAGTTTGAGCTTATGAAGAATGTTGGAAGCTTGTAATTGAAGTGGGTTTTCCAAAGGATTGGACTCAAGGACTAAAACAACCCTCAGAAATTATTTGTGTGAAGAAAATTTTTCCCGATTAGGCACATGAGCAACCTACTTACCAAATTGATGGAGGAATTATCAAGCGGTGCACTAAATAGACTTTTCCCACCACTCAGTCCAGCTAGTAGAAAATGAGGAACATGATGCAATGTTCCAAACTATATAAATAAGAGGGACCACCCCCGCATGACTCAACAAGGAAACATTAAGAAAGAATTGATTTGACAATACCTTAAGAGGAGCCCAATGAAAAATAACCTAAAATGAGATTGGATCATGATCTGAAAAAATAATATCTGACCATACTATGATAGGGGAAAGGCCTTTCATGTCAAAATCAAATAGTTGATCAAGCCTTTTAAATAAATGATCACAGCCTTCTCGAATATTGGTCCAATTATACCAAGAATGATACTTAAATTTCTACCATTTTCAAAGAAAAGGATTGGAAATCCCCTAATATATTTTAAAGCAATACCAAGCCACACGCTTGCTAACACACCATCACATAGGGAGGGTTCCGATTTTTTCATCTAGATGCTCAATCATAGTAAAGCTACCACAAACCAACCAATAAATAAAAGGTAAGTTATTGTAGACACCAAAATTAGGTCATAGTACCCTTATAGCCCCATTAATCAGATTAGCCATACCTTACATATTCAAATGCCATAGGTGCACATGATTAATTAAATTAATTACTTTAATAAAATATCCTCACTTGATTACCTCACCTAGCCACATCACCTAGACACCTCATCATGGACCTATTCTTCGTATGTTTCTTTTAACTAAGATCCAATTTCTACTTACCATAACTAACTGAGACTTAGTCTAGCCCTAACATTAGATGCCTATTATTTCTCTAACAGCATGCCCACTTACTGAAGCGGAAAATACCATTTTAGACTCAAACCAATGGGAAGAACTGGCCAAAAGATAGCCAAGATCTACTATTTTGGAAAACCTAGGATTTCCTGTCGTAACCGATGCCAGTTAACCCTAAACCGACGCCGGTCACCCTAACCACCTTCCGTTACCATATATTCAATTTTGTAACCTTGTTCCAGAGGTTGGAATAATTATTTGAGTTTGGAGAGAGAGAGAGATCTGCATGCAAGTACGAAGGAGATCCTTCTCGCATATCCAGACACACCCTAGCCGAAACCAAGATTGATCTGAAGGTATTGGCATTCATGGTAGCATTCCGGGAAGCATTTGGCACTGACCACTAGTTTAACAAATCAATCATCGCCTTCATCCAACCACTAGGCCTGTAAATACAAGTAAGTGTGTTTTGATCTACATCATTCCATACTTACTTAGATCATCATTTTTTTGGCTTTCTCTTTTTAAAATCCTATTCTCTTTTGCATCCTATCATCCTCACCTTCCTGTCAATCCATCCATCTAACCACCCATAACCTTTTGGCTCCCCATATTCAACCCCCAGACATATCTGGGTATTTTCAACATCTTTACCAACCTAGCCATCCTCCTATTCTCTATGCAATCACAGAGAATCTCCAAAACTAATTTTTATTGAGTTTCTACCATTCCGCCTCTACCGGCATTGGTCACCTTGACCATCTTCAGTTTCCCTCTAAACCATCATTGGTCATACTAAACCAAAATCGATCTCTGTAACTGGTAATCCTGCCTATAATAGTGACCTAATAACCTTCACCCAAATAACTCAAAACCACCCAAAACCTGATCCTGACCTGTTCTAATCACCTTGGCTACCTACCCAACCTAAAACATAACCCAACCTCAGTTAGATCTAATTTTGTATTGCAATATTCTACTTAATCTAACATAATGTTTATAACTTGTGGTACCAAAATCAACTTGTTAGGAATAAGACTGTTATTTCTTGCATTTCCATTCATTTATTTGATAAACAATGGATTGACAACCATCTAGGAAGTATCACACTTCCCAGATCTAGCATACGCTAGGCAGTCCACTGATATATATGGTTTAATATTCTTCTTGTGGTCTTTTTTTTCATTCACAGGTAGTTCCTGTAGATCAAGAATTTTGCGCTTGTTACCTGTCCAAGTTAATGCACCAAACTAAACACAAAACCCTGAAAAACTCCAATGAAATCGATACCTGATGAAGATGTAGACGGATGAGGAAGCCGATGTAGGCAAGACGGGCGCACACGAGCAATTTGTACAATAGATCCTAGTAACCTGCAAAACACCGGTGCTTGACAGAAAAAGATGGTGTTAGAAGATATTTGGGTGGACTGCCCGAGAAGCGGGTCCGGGAAGCGATAAGCTTCCTTGGCGGATGTCAGTCCACATTTTCAATAAAGAAAAGAAGCATACATGATAAAAGATGTAAATAAAGACTAGATTTTCTGATTGCAGTAATAAAATAGAAACTGAACAGCAGACAGAAAGTACAGAAAACAGGGAACTACGAAATAATGCTGGATTTGTGTTACCTGTGACCTTTTACCTATCTGCAGTGAAATCGGCGTCGACTGGGTATAATCGGCGGCGACTGATGTGATTGGCGTTGACTGGTACTGATCGGCGTCGACTGGATAAGATCAGTGTCAACTGAAGGCAGACTGACCAATCAGGGACTGTGCGATGAGATTCGGGGATTGGAAGGTGAATGTAGTCTGCAGGATGTGTCGAAGATGGAGAGACACTGGAACAGAGTCACCAGATGATAGACGGTGGTGTGTGATGTTGATATGATATGGGCAGAGTAACGGTGCTCCTCTCAGGGATTGATTAGGATAGGATCTGCCCTAACTGAGACAAATGATGTTAAAAAGATCTCTCCTTCTTGCAACCTGTATCTTTCTCGCTCTCTGTTCGTGCGTAAGTGCTTTCTTTCGCTCGTTAGTCTCTTTTTCGGTCCTTCAAACTGAGCTATGGACCTGCTTTTATAATCAGTGCCGCTCCTATAAAATCGGCGCCGACCATATGGGTCGGCGCCGATCGCGGAGAAAACTCCCGAGATGGCCAAATTGATCGATTCGAGAAAGAAAAGACCTATCCCGACCACGGGAAATATCCCGCTTAGGGAAGATAAAAAAATGGATGCGATGCATAGATAGAATAAATTTGGGGTGGATAAGTGATTAAGATGCATGGGAAGAAGCGTAATTAAATATTTAATATTTAATTACTCATGGGTAAGATGTGATGTGATGAATTAAATTTAGAGTAAGTGATTAAATCAAAAATTGGAAAACTATCCCAAGGGGATAGTTGGTGACGCGAACGTGCCCCAGGTTACCTAAGTAGGAAAAACGAATATGAGGGACACTAAATTGGATAACCAATTTTAAGTGTCTACATTTTGCCCCTTTTTGTCAAGTAACTTGCGATAAGCAAGGTTATGAGACAAAAACAAGGAGATGGGAGAAGGGAAGAAAGAGTGATGATGCAATCCCCCTCAAACTAGGGATGGGATGGATGATAGAACAAACGATCCCAAGTTTGAAAGAGATAGATGAAAAATGTAGGATACCCCAGTCAGATAGTCTAGAGTAGAACTGATCATTGGGGACGCATAAAAAAAAAACACAAGGGCAGCAACCTAAGGAACTCACATTGGTAGGGAAAACTACCCGGTCTCCTCGTGAGACGACATTAGTGCCTACAGACCCATGAGTGCAAGGAGAACTGCAAAAAAAGCCAGCATCTAAAGAGAGACACATTGGTAGGGACAACTAGACGGTCTCCTCATGAGACGACGTTAGTGCCTACAGACCCGTTTAACTCTAAGCTGCCGAAAGATATGAGTGTCCCACGCAAAGGGAACAAACCCGAAATAGACAATGACATCTAAAAGATGTGCCAAAAGGCAAGATTCAGCATACAACAAAGATCAGATAGATGAGAAAGCCAAGTATCAACACTATGGCAAACAGACATGAAAAATCGGCGGCGATCAAATTAATCGGCGCCGACCAAGACAATCGGTTGTCGACCCAAAAAATCGGTGCCGACCAATCCAGACGCATATAAATATGCGAACGGAAAACGTAAACGATTTGTTTGCAACATGACGATTGATTTAGACAGAGCCAGAATTTGTGATTTGAACACAATGGAAGCCTCCGGGAGCAGACAGAAGCGCAGGAGGACACGACCTGGGGTAAGTAGTCACTGGTGAACCCATTTGTCGTTATTTATTTATTTTTTTTTGAGTTTTCATGCGTATGGGAGGCGAGGGTCTGGTTTACGCCTGGCCTGTCAGTCGGCGCCGATTGGTAGAATCGGCGTCGATTGTTTTGGATCGGCGTCGATTGGTAGTAATCGGCACTGACTAGAATGAATGACGCCGATTTGACCAAATCGACGCCGATTGAAAAATGTTTAGCATTTCCTTCTTGTTTTGGATGTTATGGTTTTGGAAGATGTGATTTATGGAATAGAGAGACTGATTATACTTTTGATGTCGTGGATGCAGGCACAAGAGGCTCTTCATATGAGGGATGCCATCCCTGAGTTATTGGAGACGATCCTTCCTGACGTGACCGATGCAGACTGACAGCATTTAGAGCTAGCCGGGCTCGGGGGTTTTAGATATTACAGACGAGTGCCACGGGATGTGGAGCTCATGCGGGCATTAGTGGGACGGTGGGACAACCACACGTGCACATTTTGGTTTAGGACGGGTGAGATGACTATCACCCATGAGGATGTATACAGGATCCTCCGATTACCGATTACGGGGGACCCGATTGAGATCACACCCCGAGAGCAGCAGCAGAGGGCCCTGGTGCGATTGTACAGAGACAGATCAGATGACTCGGAGATAGTATCCGGGGCAGTGAGGATAGCCTCACAGTACAGACAGGATAGCCCTCAGAGCAGGCGGATAGCCCTGATTCAGATGGCTATATCTTATTTTGCCTTGCCAGACTCAGGAGGTTGGAGATTCCCATTGCTACTGCTAGACTGCGTATGCGACATCTTGCAGCATAGACAGGTTTTTGCCTTCGCTGATGCCCTGATAGCTCAGATTTACTATGAGCTATGGATGTACACCACTAGTCGGAGGACAGGGATTGATGTTAGCTTTGTGCTCCATTGCTGGGCGTATGAGCACATAGCAGTGATTAGGCCATCCGGGCTTCCGTGGATGCCAGCAGCAGTGGGGGGTGTGGACTATGGATTTCAGAGATGGCGGGCTGATATGGCCGCAGGAGACACAGGTAGATCAGCTGAGTGGTATTCGGAGCGTTTCAGGACGCTTACACCAGATCAGGTTATTTGGAGACCATATCGGGCATTTCCGATATGGGTTGGTCAGGATGCCCACTTGGTAGCATTGAGACGGAGCCGAGTGGTCAGAGGTCGCAGACCAGATATGTGGGAGCGAGTCCCATTCATGGGGATACTGAGGCAGTTTGGTCTAGTACAGACAGTACCGGCCACATACACGCCATATAGGCGGGATAGCAGAGAGACAGATTTGCCGATTTTGATCCCGGCAGACCCATTGAGAGAGGCTCCACCCTCCACGGACAGTGATGATGACGCGGGGGTGGATGAGGGCTATGCAGCGTGGTATGACACAGAGCTTCCACGACATCTCCCGCCCTCGATAGATGCTGATGAGGAGGACATAGCTGCGACACTAGACAGATTAGAGGGAGAGCATGCCACACTGGTACAGACGCATCAGGTAGCTCTGGAGGAGATCAGGGCCTTGACAGAGGAGAGAGATTCCCTGATTGTGGAGAGAGACACCGCCCGTCAGGAGCGTGATACAGCGATCCAGCAGAGGGATCGCTACCTTCGGCACAGGGAGGCCCTTAGGGCCAAATACGGAGAGACTAGTGCCACATCAGAGTCTGGGACACAGGGCACGGCTCTAGGTGGGGCACCACCAGCAGCGCCAGCAGCACCTTTACGAGCACCGGGTATGGTGAGCCTGAGCACATACCAGTCTCTCCTTGCTGAGGTGAGATATTATGAGGATGCTCTAGCGCAGCATGCCCCAGATGTGCCTCGGTACGGGGCGAGGAGGAGAGGAGCGACAGCTACAGCGAGCGGAGCCTCAGGCGGAGGGAGCACTGGGAGGGACCGAGGTGGGCCGAGACCTCCAGCAGCAGGTGCTTCGAGCTCGATAGGCGGCGGTCAGGAGGGACAGCCGGGTGCAGAGGAGGGTGGAGGGGACAGTGTCCTCCACGCTTCTGATTTCACCATATAGAGACTTGGTAGATTGTGTATTTGTATAGTGATGTAGCCTCGATTGGAAGGCATTGTATAGATGGCTCGATTGGAAGCCACCCATTTTTTTGTAAAAACACACATGTATATATATAGATTCATCATTTATTGTCATAATTATACTTCATGCCTTTTTGATTTTGATATACATGGATAGATGGATATAGAAAAATAGATGTGATTAGATTCATACATGATAGAAATAGATGTGATTGGATAGGTATAGACGGATAGATGATAGATGTGATGTGATTGATAGATATAGACTGATACATGGTAGAAATAGATATGATTAGATAGATTAGAAATGATTTGGATGATATAGACTGATGATTGATAGATGGATGTGATATAGACATGGTAGAAATATATGTGATTAGATAGGATATAGATGTGATTGGATATATATAGATGATAGATGATGGATGTGATTAGATAGATTGATTGATACATGGTAGAAATAGATGTGATTAGATAGATGATAGAAATAGATGTGATTGGATAGATATAGACTGATAGATGATAGATGGATGTGATTAGATAGATTGATTTAATTTTGATAGATAGATGTGATGTATCTTGGATGGTCATAGCTTTTAAATATTTTGATGGATAGATATACAGATGTACTTGATGTATGGATTAGATAAAGATAGATGTAATGTACCTGAGATGTACGTATTTTTCGATATTTTGATGGATAGATAGATAAATGTGTTGGATATATGGATGTAATTGTAATGAGAAATGAATACAGATAGGAGTTTTGATAGATAAGATGAATTTTGATAGAAGATAAATTTTGATGGAATTAACATGTGAAATGCCAATTTAACAGGGTTGCAAGACAAAGAAATGGAGAATACTCCTTGCAAGAGTCAAAGATGAAAGCAGAAACAACCGTGACTTAGAAGAGAAGATACTCGGAGAAGAAGAAAAATGATAAGTTGGACTTCCAACCGACCATAGATAAAATCCAGAAAGGGAACCAAAAGACCAAGCATACAAGGCCCTATATAAGATTAAAATAAATCTGACACTAACTAGTCGCAAACCAGATCTAGGATAGAAACGGAAAGAAAAGTAAGTAAGTATCTTGTCGGAACCTACAAGGGACAGAATACATGTCCATAGTGGGGAAATAGGATTCTCCATATGATCGACAAAAGGTCCTAAATCTCAGCTTCATGACTTTGACAGATAGGCAAACTGATCAATGCGGGAAGTTTGCTTGATATGGAAAGACTGATCGATGCGGGAAGTCTTTCAGTGATGCTATAAACTGACTGGAAGGCCGATTAATTACAAGAAGCCTTGAATTTTTCTTTGAGAAATAGCCGTCCTTCAAGGGAGCGGTCTGTATTGTGAATTTTAATGATAGCCATCCTTCGAGGGTATGGTCTATTTTCTTTTTGATTCACTTGATAATGTATGGATAGCTGTCCTTCAAGGGATCAGTCTATCTTTTGGATAGCATCTTCTCTCTTTTTTTTTTTTTTTTTTTTTTTTTTTGGAAACTTTTTGGAAGAAGCTGAGTTTAGACCTAGATAGATCAGATGGAGGGGAAGAGAACATAGAAGAACATGCACTCATGACCCGAGTAGATCCGATGAAGATAAGTACTTGGGACAGATGAAGTGGTGATTAAGGTATTCCTACCATGAGGAGGAACATATCCAAAAGAAACGTGCAATGAGTAGAGCCGCGATACTCATATTTAAGGTAGACGAGGCAATAGGCGGAGAACCACACAATTTCAAATCACCACGAAAGTAGATGACTGGTTATTAGGACGGATGGAAGATCTGAGTTGCGACTAGATTTGTATAAGATAGATTTTAACAGTAGAAGGGCCGTAAATGCAAGGCATTAAGAGGTTCTGCTTCAGGGATACCATCCATGGAAGATAAACGATAAGCCCCAGACCCATATTTATGAGTGATAATGTAGGGGCCCATCCAGTTGGGAGCAAACTTACCACGTTGACTTCTTTCGAGTGTAGTGACATTTTGATTTTCCTTAAGAACAAGATCACCAATTTTGAAGTCACGATGTTGCAAGTGCTTGTTATAAGCACGTTTGACACGCTCGAGATAGACCTGATGATGATCAAGAGCGTTAAGACGCCGCTCATCTAATAGTTCAAGTTGTGCTAGACGATTTTGACGATAATCCTCATCGGAGACAAATTCTCTGAGAGAAACACGGAGAGATGGGATTTGGACTTCCAAAGGAAGGACAGCCTCAGACCCATAGACGAGAGAGAAGGTGAGTAGCACCAGTAGGAGTACGAATGCTAGTCCGATAAGCCCAGAGAGCAAAAGGGATATGTAGATGCCAATCCCTACCAGCTCGACTAGTTACCTTTGCGAGGATATTACGCAAAGTTTTATTGGAAGCTTCGGCTTGACCATTAGCTTGAGGGTAGTATGGAGAAGAAAAACTGAGCTTGATATTGAAAGCATTGCAGAGATTCTGCAAATCAGCGTTTTTGAAAGACTTACCATTATCTGTGATTAGCTTGTGTGGAACGCCAAAGCGACAAATGATGTGTTGATAGACAAAATCAACTATGGGTTTAGCCTTTGTTGAAGAAAGGGGGATAGCTTCTACCCACTTAGTAAAGTACTCAGTGGCGGTAATGATAGAATGATGACGTTGTGAAGAACGGGGATTGATGAGACCAATAAGATCAAGACCCCACTGCGAAAAAGGCCACAAATCCGCCGTAGGTTGCAAAGCCTGACTAGGGACGTGCGTGAGATTGGAATGTTGCTGACACTTGACGCACTTCTTGGTGTATTCACAACAATCTCGATTAAGAGAAGGCCAATAATATCCCAAACGTAAGATGCGCTTGGCTACAGCTAAACCACTAAAATGTCCACCACAAATACCGTCATGGACCTCCTGAATAGCTTTAGATGATTCATGGGTTTTGAGGCATCGAAGCAAAATACCATCAAAGCCGCGTTTGTAAAGAAGGCCGCCTAGAATAGTATAGCGGTTGGCGCGTTGGACAAAAGACCTTCTACCATTGGGAGACAAATCTGGAGGAAGGACCGAATGAGATAGATAATCAACTATCTGTTGATACCACTCATCCTGAGTATGGGTTGTGACAGCATTGATTGACGTTAGTTGCCCAAGATGAGATGGTTGATCCAATCGTTGCACAGCCACATAAAGACGCGAGTCTTCGGTAAAAGGCGGGATAAGGGAGGCTAAAGAAGCCATGGTATCCGCGAATCGATTTGCAGTACGAGGAATGGCTTGGATAGTGAAGTTATCGAAAGATTGGAGTTGGGCAAGAACGATGTCGCGATATTTCTGAAGGATATCATTCTTGCATTGATAGACACCCGTGACTTGGTTAACGATGAGTTCAGAATCACCAAAGATGTCAATATGACGAGCGCCGAGATTAATGGCATTTTGAAGACCTAAGACAAGAGCTTCGTACTCAGCCATATTATTGGTGCACTCAAAGTTTAATTTGTGTGCGACTGGGATAGGCGTACCCCAAGGAGGAATCATCACGAAACCCGCACCTCCCCCTTGCTGGCATTTGGATCCATCAAAGAAGAGTTTTACTTTAAATGGAGATAGACCAAAATCAATTTGTTGGATGTATTCATCGGGGAATTGAGCAAGGGGGTCACGAGTGTCCGGAAGAGGAGCATCAGCTAATTGATCTGCAATAACCTGACCCTTGATAGCCTTTTGCGGGATAAACTCGAGGTCAAACTCGGTCATGAGCATAAGCCAACGGGTGATACGATCATTGTGATAAGGCTTTGCATGGATTGTCTTAAGTGGATTGACACTTGTGACAATGTAAGTTTTATGATTAAGGAGATAATGACGAAGCTTAGAAGTTGCAAAGAAGAGAGCGCAACATAGTTTTTCAGCTCCGGAGTAACGTGTCTCATACTCATGGAGGGTGCGACTGATGTAATAGACAGCTTGTTCTTTACCACAAGTGTCCCGATGCGAGATCATGGCTCCCAGAGCATGGTCAGTCACAGAGATATAAAGATAGAAAGGCTCCCCCTCGCGTGGAGGTGTAAGCACAGGTGGAGAAAGAAGATAAGCTTTGAGATCATCAAAGGCCTTTTGGCAATGCTCATCCCATTCGAAATGAACATTCTTACGGAGAAGATGGTGAAAAGGTTGACAACGGTCCGACAATTGGGAGATAAAACGACGCACTGACTGAAGACGTCCTTGGAGACTGCGGAGTTGCTTTAAGTTAGAAGGGGGAGGCATCTCAAGGATAGCTTTTATTTTTGCGGGGTCGACTTCAATGCCCCTGATGGAAATGATAAAACCTAAAAGTTTACCAGTGAGAACGCCAAACACGCACTTAGCTGGATTTAGACGAAGACAAAAGCGGATAAGCCTCTCAAAGAGAGGTGCAAGGATGAAAAGATGATCCTGACGGCGTTTGGACTTGCCGAGGAGGTCGTCAACATAATCCTCTACAGTTTTGTGTAAGAGGTCATGGAAGATGTATGTCATTGCTCGTTGATAGGTTGCCCCTGCGTTCTTAAGGCCAAAAGGCATGACACGATAGCAAAAGGTCCCCCAAGGAGTTATGAAGGAGGTCTTATGTTGGTCTTCTGGTGCGATGAGGATTTGATTATATCCAGAGAAACCATCCATAAGAGAAAGCATCTCATGACCCGCAGTTAAATCTACGAGTTGGTCGATATGAGGAAGAGGAAAATCATCCTTTGGACAGGCAAGATTAAGATCCCGGAAGTCGGTACAAATTCGAATCTTCCCAGTAGCCTTAGTTACTGGGACTACATTGGACACCCATTGCGGATAATCGATGGGTTGGATGAAGCTAGCCGAGAGCAAGCGTTGTAGTTCTTCTTTAACAAGAAGGGCTACTCTAGGGTGCATTTTTCGTAATTTTTGCTTGACTGGTTTGATGTTGGGAAGGGTAACGATATTGTGGACCACAATATCGGGATCGAGCCCTGGCATATCCTCATATGACCAAGCAAAGGCTTGACGATGTTTGGAAAGAAAAGTGGTAAAGTCCCCTAATTCCTGTGGATTAAGGGATTGGCCAACCTTAATGATGCGAGGGTCTTCAGAAGTCCCTATATTAAGGTCGATAGTGGCTTCGTTAAGAAGGGTAGACGTGTCAGAAGGAATAGTCTTGGGAAGATAAGAATCCTCTGCCCCTAGATAGGTGAGGACAGAATCATCATCCACACAGTGGATAGTGTTGATAGTAGGAGAGTCGTCTCCAACTATTTCAGGGAAGATTAATGGTATAGAAGCGGACCGATTGTTAGTCTCATAGACCAACGGCCCTAAGGAAATGGTATTGATAAAAAAAAAAAGTTAGGTGGGATGGAAATGTCATCGTCCACATCAAGTGATGCTTCTGACTTGGTGGGGGAAGATGGTTCTTCAGTAGGAAGAGACTCATCAAGAATAGTGACAGTGGCCTTTGAAAGAGGTTTAAATCCCAAACCAAATTTCTGATGTGGCATGAGAGTAGGAATGGATTTGAGGTCATGTATACCTTGTTCATATTTTCCAAGGCCAAAACCTTTCCACGCGCATCGATGTAGATAAGTCTTTGCAAACGTGGGATTCTGTAGGTGATCAAACCCTGTTAGGTAAGGTTTGGCTCTAGGAGGAGAATCCGGGCGATGATGAGGCGTATCAAGACCACCGTAGATGAAATTGGTCTGTTGATTGGGCAGACCAATGGTGACGATGCGACCGAGACCTGGTTGATATTCAGGTTGCTTGTCTGGTCTACCATACTCATTAGGTTTGAGATGGGCATCGAAAGATAAGAGAGGAAGCTCCCCTAGTGAGAAACGCTGCAATGTCTCTTCCAGATTTTGTAAATCCGGTAGTTTGGTTGCAGGTATGGAAGAAGATGAGGCCCCATCTGGAGAAGATGTATTTTCTTTTAAAGGGGCAGACCTTGTGGTCATGTCGCATTGTGCAGAAGGAAAAGGATCTCCTGGATGGGTGTATATTTTGCCCTCATATTGATATTTTAGGCATCGATGGAGGGTGGATGGGACACAATGCATTGCGCGAATCCAGGAGCGTCCGAGGATCATGTTATAGTGGAATTGCCCTTCGACAATATAGAAGAGTTCATGGAGCAGCTTCTTACCTACTCGGATGGGTAAGACCACAGTTCCCAGAGTGACTGCTAGCTGATCGTTAAATGATCGAAGGGCGAAAGGCGGAGGTGACACCACATTCTTAGGTAACTTAAGTTGTTCGAATGTGTGGGAGGAGATGACGTTGAGAGCAGCTCCACTATCGATCATAACACGTTTTAAGGTAGTGTTATTGATTTGGACTGTGATGAAGAGGGGAGCCTCCAAATCCTCTGAAGGAAGATGAGGAATTTCTGAATCCTCAAAAGAAATGGCGGTCGATGGACCATTCAGCCCAACAACCAACTCGAAGGGCTGGGGCTCATCGGAATTTACTGCGATGCGACGCAGATTATCGATTAGAGCCTGGCGATGTTGCGGAGAGGATTGGATGAGGTCAAAAAGAGACATTTTGACCGGAGCTTGGGTGAGTTGTTTCATGACACTCTCCTCAACAGATACGGGAACTTGAGCCCGAGGTGCAGCACGAATAGAGACCCTAGGTCGTGGGGCCGATGAGGAAGGAGACACGCCTTCAGGGGCTGCAGAAATGACAACCCGTGGTCTAGATGCTGAAGATGAAGATGGGTTATCATAATGTTTGGTTCTAGTGGCGATATGAATTGTGTCAATTTGAGAAGGTGGAAGATCAGGCGGCGTGGAACCACTAGAGGTCTGAGTGGATGGTTGAGGTTTGGATGGGGCTAAGGTGGCAGGAGGTACTTGTTCCTCCTCCTCCAGCAAAAGGTCACTTTCTTCCAGAAGGTTCTTGATAACGGCTTGGAGAGCTTTACATCCCTCAGTATCATGACCCGGAGTACGGTGGTAGGCACAAATCAAATCAGAGTTAAACCAAGCAGGTTTCACTCCTTTCGGGTTATATGGTTTAATCGGAGGAAGGGTTATAGATGAAGATTGGATAAGTTGATGAAGGATTTCGGTGTAAAATCCGGTAGACAAACATGAGGATGGAGATGATGAGGATGGTTCTTTTACATTAACCGACTGCCTAGGTAAAAGAACTTGCATGTTAGGTTTAACAGTCTTATTAGGGATCCTCTTATTTGTTTGGACATTTGGAGGAGCAGTCTTGGGTGCTTGGGATGGGAGTAAATGAGACATGATTGACTTTGGTGGAGGGGGAGCCCCTAAGATAGATTTTGAGGAGGATGGAGATGTGACAGATTTTGCGGTCTTTGGAGACAAAGGGGATTGCTTAGTCGGATTTACGGATGATTTAGATAATATTGATTCAGATGAGGAAGAAGTCCTCAAGGTAGGTGTAATAGGAGGAATATAGGGTGCTTTGGTTTTTGGTAATGAAGATGAGGATCTTGATAGAAGAGGTGCCGTCTGTTTAGTAGGTAAGTCTACTTTTAGGGGTATTGATGAAGAATGTGTTGTGGAAGAAGATGATGGCTTTGATGGATGTGTAGAAGAAGACGCCTTTTCAGCGGACAAATCCAATCGTTTATGAGGCGTGGAGAGAGATTTTTGTGGAAGAGCACCAAGAGTTTTGATGGTCCGAAATATGGGCTTTCCTTTTTCAGGGATGGTGACAACTTCCACGGCATAAGGTGACTGTAACCTTTTCGGAGGAAGCAAGTGGGATGGTACTGATGGTGTAGTGTTAGATTTTGGTTGTCGCGGTTTAGGTTGAGGAATCGAGTGTGCAGGTGTTGGTGCTACTTCTTTTGATTTTTCCTGAATAGGTGAAGTAACATTGGTGATGGAAGAAGGGAGTGATGAAGAAGGAATGCCTTGCGGAGGGAAAACTTCTGATGTAGTAGGAAAAGAGATAGGAAGGGTCAAGATCGAAGACACTTCCGTCGAAGTTGGCACAATTATGGGTACATTCACCAAAGGCATAGTTGCGGCGGGAATGGGAGCAACGGAAGTAGATGTGTCCGTAGTGGAAACTCGGAGGGATGTGATTGCCTCGAGCATTGAAAGAATGTCTGATGATGAGACAGATGAGGATGACACTGTCTCGGGTATAGATGGAAGGTCAGACAAAGGAGCGGAGAGAGATAACTCCGTGCTTGGTAATGTAGGGATATTCAAAGATAGACTATCTGAAGATATTGGAACTCCCGTGATTGATGAAGAGGAAGGAGGATCTGATTCGATTGATGTGTTTGCAGACGGATTGGTTTCAGAAGAAGAGTCCTCGGTAGAGATGAAATTGATAGTGTGGGTGTTTGGTTGTTGAGATTCCGAAGAATTATGATTTGGGGCATGATTGGGGAAAGGTTGTTTAAAAACGTCCAGTGCTTGATTTGGGGGAGCATTTGGGTTATCCAGGATGAGCTCGCCTTTGTCAATGAATTTTTGGACAAGATTTTTGAAAGTCTGACATCGTTCGATGTCATGACCTTTGGTTCTGTGATAATGACAGAAATCGTTTTCCCTATACCAGAAAGGACGTTCTCGACTTTCATCAATATCCCTAATGGGTGGAAGTTCGATCATGCGAACTTCCAACATTTTTTCTAAGATAGAGGCATATGATTCCCCCAAGGGAGCGAAGGATTGCGATGATGAAGCCCCTTTCCGAGAAGATGAGGAATCTCTTCGTGGTGGTTGATTAGGAGTACTATTGGTTCTTGATGTTTTTAACACGATAGCATTTGTGGACCCTTGATTCTTATCTTTAGAGGGGGAAGAATTTGGTTTGGTGAAGCGAGAGAAATCTGGTTTAGATTTGGAGCGAAGTTTTAGCTTCCCTTGTTCAATGGCGCGAGATTCAAGTTTGCGTGCCATCGTAAAGGCCTCTTCAAAGGTATGAAAAGTTTGGATCCTTAACGTGGAAGAAATGTGACTAGCACAAGATCGGGTGAACAACTCGATCTGTTGGGATTGGGGAAGGGAGAAAGACAATTGGTTGATTATCCCTCTCCAACGAGCGACAAAGTCTGCTATAGACTCATCGTCGAATTGGCGAATGTTGTAAAGATCTGTAATTGAGATCTTATGGGCAATATTTATTGAAAAGTTTTCGACAAACATCTGAGCCAATTGAGAGAAAGAAAATAAGGAATGTTGAGGGATGTTATTGTACCAGTCCAAAGCGGGACCCGCTAGAGACATAGGAAAGGTACGGAGCATGAGTTCCTGGTCCTGGACGATAAGGTAGCAAGCATGTTTGAATGCTCGCAGATGTTGTTGAGGGTCTTCCCGACTATGAAATTTTGAGAATTTTGGAAGTTCCCATTGGGGAGGATAAGGCTTAAAAGCCACTGAAGGGTGAATGGGTTCATTACACACCTCTTCAAAGGAATATGAAGGACGAGCTCCTTTGGTGGAGGCTTCCAAGTCTGCAATTTTCTTGAAGAGAAGTTGAACCACATCAGATTGAGGAGTAGGCACATTGGTATGTCCTACATAAGGAGCAAGTGATGGATGTTGTTGAGGTGTCAATGGGGGATTGATCTGTTGATTGGTGGGATGGTAAGAGGAATAACCAGGTGTTTTGGGTGACGCCTGGTGAGGTATTTGTTGTGAGGTAGCTTGCGTATAGGCAGGCTGTGAGATAATAAGGGATTGGGAAAATGAGGGTTGGAAGACGGATGGAGCCTGTGATTGATGGACTCCCATGTTTGTTGATTGGATAGGGACAGATTGAGGAACGTGAGTACCGACTTGATTGGTCATGTTGGGGAACAAGACCTGAAAGGGGCCTTCTACCGCCGGATTTGGTACCAGGGGTGCCGATACTAGGGGATGGGCGAAGGTCACAGTTGCTGGAATATTGGAAGAAAGATTGACCGGAGGACGAGAAGTAGGAACCAACTGACTAGCCGGAGGGGGTTGGCTCATGAAGAGGTACTGACCTTGAGACACAATAGAGGGCATAGATGAATTAACAGCGATATGCGGGTGCACAGACGCACTCGTTATCGCCAAGGCAGAAGACCTCTCAAAGGTAGGTTGAGGAATAGTTGAGGTAACTGCAGTATTAGGAATAGGTAAGGCAATTTGAGAACTAGTCAACATGGTTGGTGGAAGAGAAAAAGGAGGCACAAGAGCCTCCCCCTTTTCCGTGGCTCGAGGCGGGAGAGAGGATGAAAACTGTTCTACATAGGCCTGGGATGGACCACGAGGATAATCGTACACTTGTTGGATTGGTGGTCCTTGATCAGATATTCGAATGGACTTGTGTACTAGGTAGTCCATGAGGGCTACCGGATTGCGATCAAGGAGAGCCTGAAATTCAGGATCCCCGCGAGGAATAGACTCCGAGTCAGAAGATATTTCTGATGGACTAGGAGAAGCTGGACGTGATGGGATTGTTTTGGCTTGATGGAAAGGATTATACGACCATGAGGGGGAACCAACTAACAGCGGTCCCGAGGAAGATTGGAGGGGTGCCGAAACATCCACGCTGGTGGTGATTTCGGAGGAAGAAGGAACCTGTTGGGCCATTTTCCTAGATTGTGACCGGGTGATAACCGTCATAAGCAAGCAAGAAAGAAGATTGTCCTAGCTAATGCACAAACAATTCAAGCAGCGCAAGTGATTATCTCCTTTAAATTTTGATGCTTTTAAGAAAAGAAAAATGTTAGGGAAGGCTTTTTAGAACAGGAACTACTCAGATAGCCAAACTAAGGATGGTTTGGGTAATGTTTGGTGAGGAGTCCCGAAGGCACTTCAGTAAAAGACCGGTACGTGGCTTGATATAGGGGCCTACCCCCGCACTTCACACACCGCTGCGATAAGGGAGTCGGGTGCTTTGCCAATATATACCAAAATCTTCCGTGAATTTATAGCGCGGCCCGAGTACCGCGTAGGCTCTTCCTCTTGGATATCACTTCCAAGTAGGCGAGGCCAGGGAAGGAGTTTTGTTTAGATGCTTTATACCTAGTGATTTTGGCTTTGTGTGCAAGGGTGAAAAATAAAAATCGAATAGTGTCACTACCGATTTTGATCAATTTTCCAGCCTAATTAAAACTAGATGAAAAAGCATGCAGCAATGACAAAGAAAAAGTTCTTTTTAAGCACTTAAAACGAAATGTTTGATTTCGATGAAGACAAGTCAAACAGATTCTTTCCCAAATGCGATTAAGTTCCTTTTAAGCACCAAAAATTGAAGTGTTTGGATGTGATAGACAACCAACAAAGAAATCCTAAAAAAGGAGAAAACACCGTAAAAGAGGAATACCTGTAGATTTAGCTCTCCAAGGTGTGTGGACTTCAAAAAGTGCGTTGTTGAGCTCTTCCCCTCGAACAATCCCACGAACAAGCAAAAGTGCTCCGCAAGAAAAGATCAAGCAAACAGCAAACAAGATCCGGAAAGATATATCCAGATAATGGGGAAACGAAAAATTTCTATTTTAAGGAAATAGAAAAATTTCAAGATAATGATTTCGCCTAAAAAAAAGCAAGATTGATATGATGAACAGAAATGTTCAAATAGGACTGATAGAAATCAGTGAAGAAAAGGAATAAAGTTCAAAACTAAAGAAGAAATGAACTTACCAATAAGGGACTTTGGTCGGGTCCCACCGGGCGTGCCAGAATGTAGATCAAGAATTTTGCGCTTGTTACCTGTCCAAGTTAATGCACCAAACTAAACACAAAAACCCTGAAAAACTCCAATGAAATCGATACCTGATGAAGATGTAGACGGATGAGGAAGCCGATGTAGACAAGACGGGCGCACACGAGCAATTTGCACAATAGATCCGAGTAACCTGCAAAACACCGGTGCTTGACAGAAAAAGATGGCGTTAGAAGATATTTGGGTGGACTGCCCGAGAAGCGGGTCCGGGAAGCGATAAGCTTCCTTGGCGGATGTCAGTCCACGTTTTCAATAAAGAAAAGAAGCATACATGATAAAAGATGTAAATAAAGACTAGATTTTCTGATTGCAGTAATAAAACAGAAACTGAACAGCAGACAGAAAGTACAGAAAACAGGGAACTGCGAAATAATGCTGGATTTGTGTTACCTGTGACCTTTTACCTGTCTGCAGTGAAATCGGCGTCGACTGGGTATAATCGGCGGCGACTGATGTGATCGGCGTCGACTGGGACTGATCGGCGTCGACTGGATAAGATCAGTGTCAACTGAAGGCAGACTGACCAATCAGGGACTGTGCGATGAGATTCGGGGATTGGAAGGTGAATGTAGTCTGCAGGATGTGCCGAAGATGGAGAGACACTGGAACAGAGTCACCAGATGATAGATGGTGGTGTGTGATGTTGATATGATACGGGCAGAGTAACGGTGCTCCTCTCAGGGATTGATTAGGACAGGATCTGCCCTAACTGAGACAAATGATGCTAAAAAGATCTCTCCTTCTTGCAACCTGTATCTTTCTCGCTCTCTGTTCGTGCGTAAGTGCTTTCTTTCGCTCGTTAGTCTCTTTTTCGGTCCTTCGAACTGAGCTATGGACCTGCTTTTATAATCGGCGCCGCTCCTATAAAATCGGCGCCGACCATATGGGTCGGCGCCGATCGCGGAGAAGACTCCCGAGATGGCCAAATTGATCGATTCGAGAAAGACAAGACTTATCCCGACCACGGGAAATATCCCGCTTAGGGAAGATTAAAAATGGATGTGATGCATAGATAGAATAAATTTGGGGTAGATAAGTGATTAAGATGCATGGGAAGAAGCGTAATTAAATATTTAATATTTAATTACTCATGGGTAAGATGTGATGTGATGAATTAAATTTAGAGTAAGTGATTAAATCACAAATTGGAAAACTATCCCAAGGGGATAGTTGGTGACGTAAACGTGCCCCAGGTTACCTAAGTAGGAAAAACGAATGTGAGGGACACTAAATTGGATAACCAATTTTAAGTGTCTACAGTTCCTCCTAGTAAAAAGGAAGTTCTCGCAATTAGCATAAGATCAGGAAATCAGAGCATGCGCATTCTACCTTCCACCTTCATTTCAAAGGTATTCATCCTCACCTTTACCTTATCTATTTTTCTCATACACATGAAACTTATTGATGAAACAGTTATCACCTAGCCATTTCCATAATTTCGATATTTCCATGTCATCATTATGAGCATAAACATTACAAATACCAAAAGAAATATTATTAATCACCAAAATCACCCACATGGCCCTATTTGAAGGATCTTTTCCCAAGGAGGTGACTAAGGTAGAAAATTTTGGGGAAATGGAAATACTCGCACCACCTTTTCCATCAATATGTTGAGTATGGAAATGCAAAAAAGAAGGAGAAATACAAGCTAACGTATTCTAAAGCAAAAAACTAGAAATTTTAATTTCTTGTAAACAAATGATATGCAAAGAACCAAAACATTGGCTGGCTAATTGAACTTAATATTTTCGAGAGGGATTTTTGAGACCCCTAACATTCCAAGACATGAAATCCATGAAAAATCAGATATATCAAACTTCCGGTTCGCGTTTGGTATGCCATCCTCTTAGCCAATGATTGCAAAAGTATTAGCAAGTGGTATTTGGTATGAATTATAAATATCAACATTAATGAAGTGGCATTTACCCCATTATCTCCCCATGAGTCGTAGGACACCTCCTAGAGTGGATTGCATAAGCGAAACAAAGGAAAATCCATTGAAGCTGAATTCCCAGAGTTCTCTAATTGTGAAGGCAGGACTTGGCTCTGCAAGGGGTTAGAAGGAATTAAAAATGACAAGGGAAAGGACACAAACCCGACTTATCCTCAAATGAAAGAGTGGAAGGAGGATATTGGGTCTCCATAGAAGTGGATTTTGCACAAGAGGTATTCTTATTCCTGACTACAGTCTAATCATTAGTTGGTAGATCACTTTTAGGCTTAGGCACCGAGGGTTGTGTCACCACTGCTTCTAAAAGATGCGAAAGAGGAAATTTGCAAATGTGATGGTCTCAGGATTGAAAATGAAAGCAAGTGTTAGGAAGGTTGAAATAAACTACCTTTTGAGAGATACGTATGGACCCAACTTGAATATCCAGGTGGTCCCCCTGATCTTTCGTAAGGTCAACTACGACACAAACCTATTTATTAGGATGCACATAAAAAAATGCTCCTTCTCATGACGTATCACCCTACCAATGGAATTAAAAATATCTATAAGGAAAGACCAAAGATGAATAGGGAGTCAAGAAAGCTTGATCTAAACAAGGATTTTCAAAGAAACTTGACAGGTGGGGCTAAAGTTGGGAATCCACTAGGAAATCACTAGAAGGGTGTTGCCTAAATACCAACAAGTTTCCTTAAGAATAAGTGCTTGGACCTGAGAAGGCTCACAAAACAAAAAGAGATAAAATCCCTTAGTGAGGTTACGGATACCTAAGACCTGGATACCGTTGGAATCCCGATGGTTCTTTATCTCATTTTGTAGATAGGATTTTGAAGGAATGCGGCTATAGAAATAATCGTTCAGGAAATTTTTACGATACCATTTGACCACAGGGTCTAAAAATTCATCAAAACTCACAACATCCGTGGAAGATTCAAAATCCATATCTCATTACAGACCTTCAACATTAACTACTGAGCATGATTGGGATCCATTTCCACCACAACTTACAATAGTTGTTGTAAAGGATGGAGAGCTATCCATTTATAGGCAACTCACCGCCTTATCAGTAGGAAAATATATGCCTAATACTATGATAGGACAAAAAGGGAAACCCTGGAGTGGCTAAGGAGGCACGGTGAAAATAGTGGGATAACACAAGCATAAGCATGAAACCCCCATAGAGCCAAAGTCTCTCAATACCAACCCAAATGATGCATTTATTTTCCATGAAAAATTCAATATATTATCTTGGACATTTTTGGTTTTGATTGTATAAAATATACCTTAAAGTAGTTTAATCAAATTCATTAGGAATTCACATGACTCAAGGAAATATTAAATATATAGGGGGTCAAATGATGTCTTGGGTTCTCAATCTTATATAGAAATAACCATTGGTTCAACCAATGAACTATGTGGGTGGGGATCCATATTATTAATAATATGAGTCTTAAGTCACTAGATAAGGAAGTTCTCATCGAGGTCATTCATGCACGAACTAAATACCCACCTTCTTTTCTTGAATTTATTTTATGCATCATCCTACATATAATGCAACTCCCATAGATGTTATTAACATACCTATATTATATAACTTTATGTAAAATATGCCGAGAGATATAGTTCTCAAGGTGCCTATTCCACTTATGTCACACATCTAAAATAGGCACCTTGAGAATAATACCTCTCGACATATTTTACATACCACATTTTTATTTTTGTTTATATAAATCTATGTATGTAAAATATGCTGAGAGGTATTATTCTCGAAGTGCCTATTTTAGATGTTTGACATAAGTGGAATAGGTTCCTTGAGAACTATACCTCTTGGCGTATTTTACATAGATTTATACAACTCCAACTAAAGAGTTATTTAATCGCAAGAGTTCAAGATACACGAGAGATTATTTTTCGTTTGATGTACAAGAAACATATGCAAAAAATGGATTACCTTCCATGTAAAGGAAACTCATCGAATATGTCTTTAATGAAGACCCTCCCAGCTTTCTTAGTGTAGACGAACGAATATGCATTCTCGAGGAGCGTCTAACAAAAAGGAAAAAAATGAGATTGTTGATTGTTCTAGATGATATTGATGACGTATGCTAATAGTTTGGTACCAATTGTTATAACCCGTGACTTCGGAGTTCTTATAAGAACAGGAATTCCTCTTCACTATAGTTTAGAAGGAATGAACAAAGATGATGGCAGAGAGCTCTTTCGTTGGCATTCTTTGGGCCAATCCCATCCTGTGAGTGGATATGAAAATGTATTTGATGGATTCTTACAAGTGTGTTGAGGGTGATCTCTGTCTTTTCAAGTTTTGGCCCGACATGTTTATGGTAAACCTGAACATTATTGTCAATTAGAATTAGGTAAATCTCGTAGGATCATGTATAGGGACATTAAAGATAGTCTAAAAATAAGTCTTGATGCACTAGACTATGAGGAAAAACATATTTTCATGGATATCACATGTTTTTTTCCAACTAACTAAAGAGTGTGGCTATAAATCATGGGAAAGATCTGGATGGAGTGCTCACCTAGCCTAGGAGATGTTAGAAGATAAATGTCTAGTCGAGGATTTTAAAACATGCCATCTAGATATAGTAGAACCCATGTGGGTGTGGGACCGAGGATCTGATCTTGGATTGAGAATGCATGACCACCTACGTGACTTGGGAAGAGAAATGGAAAATGAATTGAACAATCATGGTCATTTGTGGCATTCGCAAGATCCTAAATATTTGGTATGCTTATTTTACTACAGTTTTCTGCTTCTTGCTGTTCTAATTCCAAATCTTGGAACTTCTCTACAACACTAATATGAGTTTCTACTGTGATTACAAGAATCGTAGGGATTTCAATACATCCTATCCCAAACCAAAGGTAGGTGTTTTCATTCCATTTTTGACAGGTCCACGAATTCTCAAAATACATACTTAATAGCGGCATCACGTTTGTTATGGCTACAACTTGAATACCTGGGTTATCTTCATCGTGACATGAATGCCACTATATACTCAGGTATTCCTTCATCGATTCTTCTTCAAAATTTGTAGTTTTTAAGAATGAACAATGGACATTTGAGAAAATTGTGGCAAAGCCATATATAGGTATTTTCTTATTCTCTATTAAAGATTAAGTCTTTATTGATGGTATAGAATGCATTATGTTATGATAGTTTTCTGACTATTGTTTACCATTTAAAGCTCGAAAAATTTCTTTCTTTTTGAACTTCAGGTGCCCTCCTAGTTGAAAGAGCTACAAATTTCTCAAACATCTTAGGAAGAGTTTCTAGATCCATCAAGAATAACAAATCATGTTGAAATGGTAGTATTATATGCAAAATAAATGTCAACTGTTAGCTGTTCTGTTTTAGTTTCCCTTAATCCTGTTAGTTTAATTTTGAGGGCTTCCAGATTATGTGGGGAGCTAGCTTCCAATTATAGGCGAAAGGCGAATAGCTTGAATTCTTCCTATTCTCCAGGTTTGATTGTCTCTAATTTAAAGGTAAAGGGAGAATTTCGTTTGAATAATTCCATGAGTAACCTTTAAATTATAGATATTTCCACTGAAGAAATCTCATCCAGGATCTCAATTAGTGAAAATCATTGTCTCAACCTTGAATCTCTCAAACTTCATGACATGAAAAAGCTAATGGAAGTGGATATCATGCAGGTAACAAATCTTGTAGTATTTGACATTGGTGAATGCCACAAGCTTGAAAGGATTAGTTTTTCCAATGTGAGCTCCCTGCAAACGATTATAATTAAAAACTATGAAAATTTGAAAAGACTGTTAGAAATATCCGATCATTCTAAACTTGTGTGTCCAGAGCTTGTTTAAGAGTTTTGTCTTGTGGGTATGGAGCATTTGGAGAGGATTAGAATTGATATATGTGGGAAGATGCAATGTTTTGAGTTGGGTGGTTGTAAAACTTTGAAAAGCATATAGGGAATTTTAGGTCTTCAAAAGGTTGTAACAATAAACATTCCTGACTTTCCGGAGCTCGGGGAGTTGCCAAATTTTCAAGGAGAAATTTTCTTAGAGAGGATTAAAATTGATAAATGTGGGAAACTCAATTATTTTTTATTTGTATAGTTGCCAAATTTTGAAAAGAGTGTTAGACAATATTGATGTGGCAGGATTACCCATATGTGATTGTCCGGAGCTTAGAGAGTTTCCCTGTTTTGCACACCAAAATCACCTTGAGGAGATTTATATTGTCAGATGTGGGAAGATGTTGAATACATGTGTAGAATTGTTCAGGAAGTTGGAAAAATTAGAGATAAGTGAATGTCGGGAGTTTGAGGAGCTGAGTGTTGCACATTTGAGTTGCCTATGAAATATAAAAATTCAAAATTGTAAAAAAATTGAGGAGACTTTCATGAATATCGGATCTTAGAAAGCTTATAGAATTGATAATTTATGAGTGTCCAGAGCTTCATCTTGAGTTTTCTCTCGTGGCTATGGATTGTCTAGAGAATATTATAGTTGAAGGATACGGGAAGCTGAAATCTCGAGTTGAATAGATGTAAAAGTTTGAAGAGAGCATCAGGAATGAAGGGTTTTGAAGAGCTTGTAATATTAAGCATTTGTGAATGTCTAGAGATTTATTACATAGCATGTAATTTGCAAGGTCTAAGTTATTTGGAGATGATTGAAATTGAAGGATTTGGGAGACTCAACAATATAATGTTACAGAGCTACCAAAATTTGAAAAGAGTGTCAGCCGGTAACCTTGATATGAAATGGCTAGACATTAGGGAGTATCCAGAGCTCGAGGATATTGGATGTATGTCCTGCCTAAAAGCTATTTTCATTACAAAATGTGGGAATCTCTAAAACATAATAGTGCTAATAACACTACATTCTCTTCAGTCGGATAGCTGTGAAAAATTGAAAATGGTGGGAGGAATATCTTATCTTATAGAGCTTTCAAAACTGCACTTTAGAAACATTTTGGAGCTCGAGGAGTTACCAAGTCTCACCCGGCTGAGTTTCCTGAAGCATCGTGATATTTAGAAATGTGAGAAGCTAAAAATTATATCAGGTATTGAAGAGTTGAGTGCATTGAAACATGTTCAACTTGCATGTTGCATCAATGCAGTGATGTGCAATTGCATTGATATGTTGCATGTATTTCTTAGAATATTTTCTTCTAACAGGAAATAACATTTTGTTGTTAGAAGGGAGAGTAATTTTGTTCACTGTTGACATTGATCCTTGTTTTTTGTCTTCGTTTTTCAATATATGGTACAGTATTTGTTAAGTAATGATTCTAAGTGATGTGCAAGTGAAGATTAACTTTGAGCTTCTTTTTTCTCATTTCAGAGCGTGTTGTCAGAGTTCATGAGTGTGATGGGAAGAGCAAGTGATGGAGTGTAGTCGACTTTAAACCAACAAATCTTTGATGGGGAAATCGACGCCACTCTAGTCATTGAATTGACCCTCTTTATGATGGTCCCAGGGGTTAAATTTAACAGCCATTTAGACTGTTTTTTTATTTTAGCCATAAAATTCTTGCAAATATATAATAACCATCACATGTAACTTGCATATTTAAAAGTTTACCGTCATATATATATATAGAAAATTATACAAATATATTTTTTAAATAATTAAATAAATATAAAATAGATATTATAAATAACATTGTTTTGTATTTTTGAAGGGTAGTATTATAAAATTACCGTCACTGGAAAAATGTCTGATATGCATAGTTGGCCATCAAATTTAACCCTTGGACGGTCCCTTACAAATGATGACAAATGAATTGAGCACAATCATAGTATGCGTTTTCTTGTTGATAGCTCTATTGAACTAGATAATTGGTTTTACCCCGATGCAATAAGGAATTGGCTCCACCCTTTTAACATTGAGGGAGGAAAAGAATGGATAATTACCTAGGTAATTACCAATAAAAAAAAATCATGTACAATCATGGTTTTCATGATCGATTCCATGAAAATGTTTTAGTTACAAGAAATCACACGTGAACAGTGTGATATGAACACCGAAAGGAATGTGGTGGAACAAATAAATGTGGAAAAGGGAAGTAAACTGAGAAGCATAGTTGTGGTAGTTAAGTTATTTGATTTTTCAGTTATATGGAGGAAGAGAGAGTGGAATAGAAGTCAAAATTAGTATGGAGGATGGTGGTGTAATGCATGGTAATGTTAGGGAGGAATAAATATTTATGAAGATTGTTTAAAGGGGAGGAACTAAAATGTGAGTGAAGAGAAGGGAAAAAATTTGCAAAAAATACAGTTGACATAAGGAATATTTTATGTAAAGTATAAAAAATGAATGGGAACAAGAGAAAGAAATGGTTGCTATATGGACACCAAACAAAACAAATTTACATTGGGGATGTGAACGATGATTAAAACTGGGAGACGAGGAAGAATTTGTATGGTATGCCCTATTCTAGATCTATAAGCATCTTGTGGGTGATTAGAACACACATATATATTGGGGTAGTTCACATTCATGTCTAAAGTGAAAATTTGTAGACAAAGAGATGTTAAACATACATGGCATGCGAGGGTCATGATTTCATACACATCTTACATTAGGTTTTATCTTTAGCTATAAGGGTAATGATTAAGATTTACCTGATCAATAGTCTTGATGAATTCATCAATCAATAGGAATCAGAGTAATGGATTACAAGTGGATACTATTGTATTTGGTATATAAGAAAAATTCACGAATGAGAATTTAGAAATAAGGTGGCAATTAAATACGTATATGTCCAACACTTATTCAATGGTTGTAATTATTATTATCAAAACAATATTTGTTATATGTGTTTCACTTTATTGTCTTCATATCACTTGCATCATTCATGTGATTTCAAGTAGGGCTTAAAGAGTTAAAATAGAAAATATGGGAAATATAAAGGTTACTCATTCAAAACCCAACCGCATTAATGTTTTCTCCTTGGTTTTCCTCCTTTCAGTTGTAAGTTTGAGTAAATGCAAGAAATAAAGAAATGTGCAAACAACCATCTCTAATTAAAACTTACGATTATTGTCTGCACTTGATGAGTGAATTCTAAAACATGGTATTGGGTGGTCATGGGCCTCCTCCATAACGTTACCTTGTAGTTAATGAAGAATATTAGAAACAAAATATCTATAGCTGACATTTCCATAAAAGGTTGTGTCATCTAGAGCCATCAATATTCCTAATGGTGTCAACCATCTACGAGCATCGGTGTCAATGATCAGGAATGGGTGGTCTTCAATTTGTTAGATAAGAGAAAAACATGAATGGAAAGTTAGGAAAAAATATGTGAATTAAATACCTACATGTCCCACACCTTTTCCATGGTTGAATTTATTTTTACAAAGATAATTTTTAATTATATATAGCTAACAGGTTGACGATTAGGACTTTTATCACCAACATTTCCAACGATGGCCATAAAACTATGCTAGCATTAAAGGTACAACAAGAGCCGAGAACAAACCTCAAGTGAATTTTGTGGAAAATATTATCTTGAGTGCTTCGTAACTAAATCCAAGAAATATGTGGAGGCTTCATATTAGATTAAAAAAAGACCTTATTTATAAAAATATTTATGTTTACTTTTGTATATGTATGAAAAGGAATCAGATTCTTATTTTAAAAGGATATGATATGTGAAGTAAAACATGTCTGTAAAAGCAAGGAAATGATTTAATATAAATTTGGTTAGTGGATGCCATTATGTTCCTCTCTCTCCCCTAAATACTAATACACATACAATTGCCATGAATTTTTTGTCACCCTAAATAATCAAAAACATACAAACCGTAGACTATTTTTATTTGTCGTATAAATTAGAGAAAAGGGGGTGGAGGAAGTTATTGTTAACAATGGACCCCCTCGTGAGTTTTTGGTAGATAGAACACATTTCGATTTAATGTTAATTATCTTGTTTGTGTCGTGACACAATTTAGAGATTGGGATACATGGAATGGACCCATCATCCCAAGTTAAGCCATTGTTGTTGTTTAATTCGATAAGCACAAAACATAGCACCAATCATTTGATTTTGCATCATATTTATAGGAAATTATCTATTCCATTCTCTATGATCTCCCAGTGAATAAAATGTATCATTTGTAAGAGTTTTCCTTGTCAATTTGTAGCCAAGACTTTATAATTTTATGCAGATATGTCTTCGTCATTATTAACAAAGATTACACTACAAACATTGGAGCAAAAAACTGCATCTTATAACAATGTAAATGTTTCCAATTTATGTTAGGTTTATCCCATGTAAAGACATGAACATCTACCTTGAAATAAGGAGCAGACTTCAGAATTTTTTTTCTAAAAAGCATAGCATTGTTTTTCATCACTTCATCTTATAACAATGCCCAGTTGCTTTCTATGGTCAGCACCACAACGTCAACATTTTACTTCTAAATATCATTTGCAAGTAGCAAAACTTTGGAAAATAGTTGATTTTATTTTTCTATTGCTAAAATATGCTTGTTTTTTAGAGAGATTATTTCACTCTTTCCATTCAATAAATCTAACTCCAAGACAGAATGAAAACATAAAACTAAACCATAAAACAAGTAATATTTGCATTCACTTCGTCATCTCATGAAATACGTTTGTCAATTTTGTCATAAAAACTATTTTTTTTATAATAAAATTTAGACATAATATTTAAAATAAATTTTAAAATTGTAATAGATTTAAAATTTATTAAGAATTGCAAATTTATAAAAAAAATTAAATTTATTGGATATTTCAACTTTATAATACATTTCAATTACAATTATATTTTAATATTATTATAAATTTATAACAAATATATAATGGTAATACTAATATATTTTATTATTATTTTTTAATATTTTTAAAATGTAATGGTGGTGGTAGTGAAGCCCAACAAGCTACAGTTTACTAATATGGGAGAGGAAATCATTTTCTGTGTTCATCCAACCCAGGAAGAGTTTTAACTCAACTAAATTCATATATTTGACACAAAATAATGGTGACCATTATGTTGTGAACAGTCCCATTGTTGTGTGTAGTAAGGGAAGCAGTTGCATTGTTTAGATAAAGTTCATGATTAATTATTAATAACAACCCACATATTATTATTTTTATCTTGCAATGTTTTTCTTCAGTTGTTAGTTGTGATCAGTGAATGGAATGGTAAATTCATTGTATAATTACAAAGATTAAAAAATTGTTAAGAACAAGGCCATGATAACATTTTGGCCTTTATGTTTAATTTTTTTATTTTTAATAAATAAAGTCTAAATTGCATCATAATTCTTTTGTTTAATTGTTTTCAATTTTTCCAATAGCATCGTCTTGGGATCCAATTTTATATTAAATTTAAGATGGAAAAGAAGATTATATCCTTGACATATTTGACTTTATAACAACCTTGACGACATGTTTGACTTCAAGTAACTTTTCGACCAAACTTTGGCAATCTACAAATAGCCCCAGCACATGATGATAACATTATAAATTATATATAATTGATATTCAAAATACTAAATGTATTATAATTTAAATTATATTTTAATCTTATTATAAATTTATAGCAAATATATAATTGTAATACTAATATATTTAATTATTATTAGTTTAATACTTTTTAAATTTAATCTCTAAAGACCATTTATATGTATACAATATGATATAATTCATATATGTACATTTATTCTTTATTCAGGAAAGGATTCATAAATAGAAGAGATGCCCCAATGTTTTTTATTTGTTTAGGTAAATAATCACATGACTAAAGTACTACAGTTTTACACTATTAAATTAAATAAAAGTAAAATACTCTCAGAGATGAGCAAGAGTCCCAAATAAAAGTCTCTGAATGAAAATATTTCCATATGCATCCTTAAAAAATTTCTCAACTCTCATTTTCTTCTTTACATTTTCAATTTCCCTCCCCACAGTTTTGGGTCAAATACATTTTTGGAGGATAATTTCATTTAAAATATAGATGCTAGTATATACCCTAATCAAAAAATTTATTATCCAATACAACATATTTTCATCCTACATATGACCGTGTAAAATTTTGAAGCTCAATTACGAAACATTTAAATGAAAAATGTAAACAATTTATTGAGTTTGCATCCCAAATAACTAGGTAGTTAGACAAAGGATGCTCTGGAAATTAGGAATATGATTTCATGAATTCAAACACAACTAATCAAAAAATATTTGATCTTAAAAATAATATTTTCTATTCCCACATATGCTACATAATGTACTAAATAAGTTCACAAAAAATTCATTTTTTGATGATGAGCGATTCCTACTATCATATGAATGTTTTGATCTAAAATTCCTTTTAATTACTTATTACTAAGAACTTCCTCTAACACAAAACAAAAATTCACCACAAACTAAACCTGAAAGGCATATATCCTTTGAGAACAGATAATATTTCTTGTTTTAAAAGTGTATTGACATCATTACAAAAATTATTGCTGCTTAGATTTTCTCTTAGCCTATTTTAAGTGTCCATTACTACAAAAATAAAATAATAATTTTTTTAATAAAATAACAACACGTAGAGCACTATAATACCACTCAATATACATTATAGACAAAGTTGTTATAGAAAAATTGTGTTTTTGTAAATTTCCCTTGAAAAGAAAATTAATCTAAAAAATAAAAAATATCCATTATAGGAAAAACTGTAAAAGAAACTAATAGCTGAAAAAACTTCAAACGAGTTACCTTAACTACAAATCAAAAATAGTATAATTAATTCCTTACTTGTAGCTAACGAGTAGAAACAAAGGATTTCACATAAACAACATCAAATCCACAGTCAAAGACAAGAAATAGTGTCCATTTCCACAAAAGGGACTTTAAAAATTATTATTTTTCCTTACCCCATAACCCGTACAATTTCCATTTAATTATAGCCTACATATAAGGATGTTATCCCATGGTGAAGCTTATAAAAACACGCATTTAAGAGGAATAATTGTTTGGCTTTTCCACTGCCCCACTCATGTTGGCATGTGGTCCTATTAGGTGTTTTCATTGATGCAAAACCACATTAATGACAAAGTGAGTGATGGATTAGGGTCATTTGATGATGTATATGATGTTATCATGATGATTGATATGTGTACTTGATGATATAATGAGATTTAGTGAGGCTTGATTATTCTTGCAAGCCTATTCAGGTGCCTAAGTGATGTTTCATGATGGTATGATATTCTTGGATGCTTGAGAAGAATTTTGGCATGATGAATATCATGTTTGGAGAGTTAATGGGGACTCACAACAGAGTCATGGTGCAGATCAGGTGATTGACTATGTTACAGGTGCTCACCTAGAGCAGGTATGG
Organism: Taxus chinensis; assembly: GCA_019776745.2. NCBI lineage: Eukaryota > Viridiplantae > Streptophyta > Pinopsida > Cupressales > Taxaceae > Taxus > Taxus chinensis. The sequence continues at coordinate 286,117,113 of CM034155.1, forward strand.
TTGTTAAGAGGTGTGAGATTATGTTTTGGAGGTATATGGGCTTATGGATGCATTTATTTAAGTTTATCATGGTGTACTAGGTATGTTTAGGTCATTTACAGTGATTCTATGATGAGTTATAACATTCTTTCAGTTGACCCTAGCTTCTACAATGAGGATCCTTAAGGAGTTGTTATGCAAGTATCACTGTCTAGAGAGTTTATGGCATGGTTTTGTATTTATGATGATTAGATATTTTATTGTGATGTGTCATGGTTCTTTGAGAAAAATTTCAGGTTATTAAGATGTGAATTTTTCAAATATGGCAGTTTATGTGAGACAAGGTCAAAATATAGTGTAATTCCAGCTTGAATTTGAACTTTTGATGCTCACCATGAATTGTGAGATTTTAATAGGACCCTATGGATTTCATGGATGGTTTTATAGTGAATATATAAGGTTTCAAAAAAATTATGTCAGTTCATTGTCACGTTTTATGAACAAAGGTTAAGAACACAAAGTGCTTTAAAACCTAGCTAAACCCTAGCTAGGACCAATTTGCAAAATAAGAGGTATAGTGAGATAGTTTTGATAGTTTATAAAAAAATTATGATTGGATGTCATAGAGGAATATTATATATTTTGAGAAATTTAGGATAGAGCATGTGACAGTGTGTGAGCCCCACCTAAAAATGCTCATTTATGAAGAGTTCCAATTTGTGGAAGAGTTGTCCAAATGTGGTATGAGATAAATTGATATTATGGAATTTATGTGAGTTTATATTTATGTATGTGAAGGTTTCAGATCATTTTTTTAATGAAAAAATTCAAGTTGACCTCCATTCAGGTTGATTAGTCAAAGGGCAGTTTTGACGCCATAAAAAGAAGTGTTGAGTAAAATGGCCATAACAAGAGCTATAGGTGGAATTTGAATGTGATTAAAAATGTGTTGGAAAGAAAATTTAGAGAGATTTATGTTGATATAATGTTTTTATCATGATTATGATATTTGATATGGTTTTTAGGTCAATATTTGATCAAAAAGGTTTTTTCTAATGCAGGACAAGATATGCTTTGCTAAATGCTTTAATTTGTTTGAAGCATGAGATGGATTAGGTGATGTTTTATATTACATGTAATTTTTTATATGGATTAATTTTACACAAAATTAATCCATTTATGTCTTGAAGGTTCCTATAAATGTTTTTATTAGTTGTTCTTTTGAAACAACTTTTTGGGCAGGATGATTTGGTGAAGACAAAAGTTGTTGTGGTTTGAGAAGGAGATTGTTTAAAAAATTATAAAATTATTATAAGTGTTATAAAGGATATATAATTTACATAAAGTTATTACATGACATATTTTTATTGATTTTAAGTCATTTTGGGTCATAATGGTGTTTCCATGGTGTTGAAAGGTGTAGGAAACAATTGTTTTGAGAAATACAAAGAGTAATGGGCTCATTAAACGAAATAATTTAATTGGTTGAGATAAATTGAGACCATGTATGGATGTTAAATTTTATTTATAATCATGTGTGGTTGTTTTTAAGTCATGTATAAGTATGATTTTGGAATGAGGGAGATTTTTTCATTCCAATGGAAGGGTTTTTGGGATTTTTGGTGCATGGATGAAGTGTTTTTGTTAGGATGACCTATATGGGTCAAATTTGAATGTTAAAATGATTATTATGGGATGTGTTTAGGATGGTATGGTCATGCAAGTTTATTGAAACTGACCTCTTTTGAATTTGAATCAAAGAGAGGATATAAAAATCAAGTTTTGGGTGCAATGGTGCTAATTTTTTGGAATCCTTTTTATCTTTTTTTGAAGAACATGTTATCCATTTTTTCCTAACAAGATAAATGGATAGAAATGAACTTGTACACTGAGAAAATGGAGGAATTGATTCAATCATGGGAGCTTGCATTTAAAAATTGGCCAAATAGGTTGCAGGCAGGCTCGACAATGGAGATGATGTCGAGATGAGAAAAAAATTGAGGACTTCAGAGTCCAAAGTTTTCGAACTTAAAAGTTTTTAAAATTTGTAGTTTTGGAAGCCAGGTAAGTAAAAAATCAAGCAAAAGTTATGAAAACCCAAAATTCCGAAGTCTAAAAGGATTCGGGAGTTTTCTGGGTCAACAACACTGTGAAAATGGAATTTCAAGGTCTGAAACCTGAAGTCTGAATTCTGGACTTTGGAGGTTCGGATGTTTGGGGTCTTTGTCAAGGAAAATGAAAAAATGAGAGCTATTACCCGAAATATTGAAATTCTGAACTCTGAAAGGTTTCAAGTTTTAGGGTCAAACTTGACTTTGGGGTCAACACGACGGGGATTATCAGACTTTCGGAGGTCCCAGTTTTAGAGATTCATTTCAGGGTTACATCGGTGAGAATTCTGAAAGGCACAAGGTCCGAAACCTGAAGTCTGAATTTCAGAATTCAAAGTTTCGAAGGTTCGGGTTTATGAGTTTTGAAACACTCGAGCTGATTTACAAGTGAACAGTGTTAGCGACTTTCGAAGCATCAATGTCTGAAGTCCTGAATTACGAAATTTTGGAGGTTCAGATTTCAGAGGTTGCACAACATTTTGGAGTACGAAAATACATAGCTAACCACCCACATTTAATATAGTATGGCACCCCAATCTTCAGATGGCCATAAATTTTGACTGGGAGCTCATATTTGTACAAGAAAGGATTTTTTGGAAAGCTATCAACGTCCTCTACACAACTATGACTAAGTTATATTAAATTAAGTTATAATAAGTTCTTCAAAATGAATAAATGTAGTCCACCATTTTAGAGGATGTTCTAGGTTTCTCACCTACCACAATGATGAAGTATGGGCTTTCTTTCTTTTCCAAATAGGCAAAGTACAAGGAGGCATGGTTTTTGCAGTGGCACCCATCATTTTTGTAAGATATTTTAATGCATTTTAGGGTGGTTGAAGAAATATTTCAAATTCTTCTCTCCCCCTTTTTCTCTCATTCTTCCTATATATTTTAAGGAGGGTCATTGTTCTAATGTTGGATAATTTTTCTTTGCAACCTCCCTTCTTCTCTTGTCTGCAAGTGAATTTGTGCAGTTCAAACCTCTCATTCAAGGTGTAATGCAAGTTTGTGTCTCTTGGGCCATTGTAATGCACTGTATCAAATTTGTGGATAAATAATATAATTCTATGGATGAATTTCAACCCTCTCTTGTGTTCATTAACTTCATTTGTTCTCTCATTACAATCTTGGTTGTTTGTGCATGGTTATTGTGTTGCATATTTGATGGTATGTGTTTAATGGTGAATGAATTCATGATAAGAAATTGAACTGTGTTGGTGTTCATCCTCTTCAGTCTTTTTTCACATTCATTTCCATGCAAAGCAAGTTATTATACATTCCTTTGGTGCATCACTATTAGGAATTAGAGAACAAATATGCGGAAACAATTCCTCAAACCACAGTAGTAGGAAACTATATAGCAGAATTATACTTGCAGAAATATAACAGCATAAATAAATAATGCACAAAAGAAGACAAGACAAGATTTAACGTGGTTCACCCAATGTGGGCTACGTCCACCAAGAACTTGCTCAGATTTTATTATCAACAAGAGTAAAACAACTATCACAGTCTTCTCTCAGTTATGAACTCACAACAGAATTCTAAAGATGCTAAACCACATCTAAACCAAAATTGACACCCAATTGCATAACCTTGATCACTCTTGATCACCTCTTGATCATTAAGACTCAAGACCTCTTTAACACTCAAGATATCTTCAACATACCCTAACACCTCTATTTATAGGATTACAATCCTTTTAAGAAGCCATAAATCTAACCCTAGAAGATTTAAAGTCGCGATCTTTCAACTTCACGGCTGGAAAAATAGTCCCGACATTAACAGCAACAGCACAAGGACTGCACAACAACATAACAGAAAATGACTGCATAATGCTCCTGAAGTCTCCAAACTTAACCGTTTGAGCTCCAGCACTTCAACACTGATTCAAGAAGACCAAAAACAGGCTCCACACCCCAAAAATCTCCCACTTGGAGACTGTTTCCACTAAGAAAAGTTCTTAACCCTTCATTATCAACCATGAAGGCCAATCAAAGTTGAACACAACTTCAAATTCTCCCTTGTGACCGCCTTGGTCATCATATCCACAGGATTCTGACTAGTATGAATCTTTTCCAACTTCAACTTATCTTCTTCCAAATTTGCCCTGATGAAATGATATCTCAGCTGAATGTGCTTCATTCTAGAGTGGAAATCAGAGTTCTTCGCCAAATGAATAGCGCTCTGACTATCACTGTGTAGTCTCCCAACTTCCTTCTTATGACCCAACTCATCAAGTAACTGTTGTAGCCAAATCATCTCCTTGCTTGTCTTTGCAGCAGCAACATACTCAGCCTCTGTGGTTGACAAAGCCACAACCTTTTATAACCATGAAATCCAAATCACTGTTGTATCACTAGCTGTAAATACATAACCTGTTGTGCTCCTCCTGCTGTCCAAATCTCCTGCCATGTCTAAATCTACATATCCATGTAACGTAGTGTCTAATCCACTGAAACACAATGTTGTTCCCATGTTCCCTCTCAAATACCGAAGGATTCGCTTTACAGCCTGCTAGTGCTCTCTACCTGGATCACTCATAAACCTTCTCGCTGCTCCCACTGCATGGGCAATATCAGGTCTAGTGCATACCATAGCATACATCAAGCTACCAACTACTGATGAGTACGGTACCCTGGACATCTGGATTCTATCCTCCTCATTCTTAGGACTCTGCTCCTTTGATAATTTAAAGTGACCTGCCAAAAGATTACCAACCAGTTTAGCATCCTGCATACTAAACCTCTCGAAAACCTTCATAGCAAAGGAATCACCTAGTTGCTTCTTGAGTACCTTTATTTCATACATGTTCTTCCCTGCAACAAGCATATTGAATCTACATACAGGCACAAAATAATATAACTACCATCAAGAAACTTCTTGATGTACACGCAATGTTCTGAGTGACACCTAAAGTAACCCTACTCCTGCATAAAACTGTCACTTCATGTACCCCTTCCGTGGAGCTTGTTTCAAACCATACAAGCTCTTCTTCAATTTACACACTAACCTCTCCTTCCCTTTGACCTCATAACCCTGTGGCTGCTGCATGTACAATTCCTCCTCTAACCCACCATGAAGGAATGCAGTCTTCGCATCCAACTGTTCTAAGTGCAAGTCTTCTACTACAACTAAACCAAGAACAGTCCTAATAGAAGTCATTTTAACAACCGAAGAAAAAATTTCATCAAATTCTATACCTTTCATCTGTGCAAATCCTTTGACCACCAATCGGGCCTTGTATTGTTTCCTTCCTCCATCTTCCTCTTTGATTCTATACACCCACTTGTTCTGCAATGCTCTCTTGCCCTCAGGTAGCTCCACCAGATCCCAAGTCTGGTTTTCCATAAGAGATATATGCTCTTCATCCATGGCCTGCTCCCACTTCTTCTTGGCATCCACCTTAACTACTTCCTCAAAGCACTTTGTCTCTCCACTGTCAGTGAGAAATAAATAATTCAAAGATGGAGTAAAACGTTCAAGTTCCCTTCTTACCTTAGAAGACCTTCTCACCTCATGAGTTTGGGGTTCCTGATGAGTAGGTACCTGAACTGGCTGTACCGGAACATGTTGTACCTGAACTGGCCCCTTGGACACCTTCCTGTCCTCAATGTCCTCTAACACTGTGTATTATTTCTTTGATTTGTCTTTCTATTCCTGTAACTGATCTTTATAAATGATTTTTTCATTAAAGATAATATATTTAGACTAAAATATTTTATTGTCTTTAAGACTCCAAACATGGAAACCAAAATCATCTTCACCATATCCAACAAAGGTGCATTTCTTAGACTTAGCCTCTAACTTGGTCCTATCATCTTTAGTAATGTGAACAAATACCTCACATCCAAATACTCTAAGAAATGAGTAATCAATTTTCTTACCAGACCAAGCCTCCTCATGTATACCTCCATCCAAGGCCATAGAGGGTCCTCTGTTGATCAGACAAATCATTGTAGCACCCCTGAATGTCTACCCAACTCGATGGGTTGAGACTCTCAGTTTGACCTGCATAACATGGAGCTTTTCCCAAGTGTGGGACCTTGCGAAATCTCTGAAAGCTCATTTTCCGGATGAAGGCCGGTTCCTATTCATTTGTTCAGATGCACACATAAAAATGCAGAGGGTTTACTCAAGAACCTAATCTAACTTTCCAAGGAGACAGGGTAAGAAGATGCATAAAATAAAACCTAAACTAACAGAGGTGATGTACTGAGGAATGAAGAACAACTATCTTGCCAATAAACACAAGCCATTAAAATGCAATGCAAGATTTCTAATGCACAAATAACCAAATTTGCTAGTGAAAGATCAGGAGGATGCAAAGTGAACACAGAGAGGGTTGAGAATCATCCAACAGACATGCATTATTTGCTCCAACATATTGTATACAATACACTACAAAATGCCAAGAGGAAAAGTTGCATTGGTAGTTTTAACCTGGGAGGTTTGAATCTCACACAAATCCGCCTGCCAAAGAGAAGAAGGGAGGGGCAAAACAAGAATGTCCAACCTTTAGAAAGAAGCCCCTCCTTACAATTTATAGGAAGAATGAGAGAGAAAAGAGAGAGGAATTTCAAATCTGCCCCAACCACCTCCAGGCTGCATTTAATTCATCTCATTATGGTGGTAGGTGAGAACCCTAGAACACCCAAAAAGTGGCGAACTGTATTGGTTGCATTTTTAAGAATTTTTTCTTACCTCCAATTACAAGATATCTAGTCGTAACCTTGGACATAGGATCCTCGTAAAGCTTTCCGAAAAGTCCAATCTTGTGTGAATCTGAGCTCCCTGTGATAAAGTTATGGCCATCTGAATATTTGTGCACAGGGTTTGCTTCCTGTCAGTAGCTCAAAATGTTGCGCCTCCTGACAGGTGCGCCTTGGCGCATCCTTTCCCCTACTATGTCGACATACCCTTCATCATGCACCAAGGTGATAAATTTTCCTATGTAGACACCTTCTTACCTTGCACCATAGGCGCATCCATTCAGTCGTGTCGACACCTTCTGATGTGGGGCGCCTCTTACCTGCGCCTTGGGCGCGACTTTTTACGTGTCAACATCTCCTTACCTACGTCATAAGGTGCATCCATTTTCGTGTCGACACCTCCTGATGTGTGCCTCTTACCTGCACCTTGGGCGTGACTTTTTACATGTCGAAATCTCCTTACCTGCGCCATAAGCGCATCCATTTTCGTGTCGACACCTCATGTTGTGCGCCCTTTACCTGCGCCATTGGGCGTGACTTTTTACGTGTCGACATCTCCTTACCTGCGCCATAGGTGCATCCATTTCATGTCAACACCTTCTGATGTGCGCCTCTTACCTGCACCTTGGGCATGACTTTTTAAGTGTCAACATCTCCTTACCTGCGCCATCAAGGTGTTGGTTACGCAATAAGATATCAGGCTTTGAGTTTCTTTGATTTCCATATTCCTTCTGCTTGTCTATATCTACCTAGGGGGAAGATATTTACAACAGGTCCTCTGTTAATTAGATAAATAGTTGTGCTTACCGCTTCCACCCAAAACATGAGTGGCAGCCCCTCATGTAACCACATGCACCTAGCACGCTCCATGATTGTCTTGTTCATTCTCTCTGACACTCCATTTTCCTGTGGAGTATTTAGAACCGTTCTTTGCCTGCGGATCCCATTTACTGAACAATAATCAATAAATTCATTGCTGCAATATTTCCCTCCATTATCCGACCTGAGACATTTCAACTTGAGACCTGTTTCATTATCAACCAAGGCTTTCCATCTTTTGAAAGTTTCAAGCACATCAGATTTCTTTCTAATGCAATATACCCAAACTTTTCTAGTTGCATCATCAATGAAAGTGACGTAATAACATGAGCCACCAATAATGTTTACCTTAGTTAGCCCCCATACATCTGTATGGACTAACTACAACTTACCCTCCTTCTTGGTAGGTCCAACCTTGAGGAATCTCACCCACTTTTGTTTCCCATAAACATAGTCCTCACAGAATTCCAAATCTAACTCCTTTAATCTGGGCAACCTATCCTTTATAATCTACATGCCCTTATTACTCATATGACTGATTCTCTAGTGCCATAAAGTTACATCTCCATCTGCAGCAACTAAATTGTAATAATCAGCACCATTGGTTAAATACAAAGTACCATTTTTCTTACCTCTTGCAACCACAAGAGCTCCCTTGGTAACCTTCCAAGAATCCTCTGTAAAATTGACTATACAGCCATCACTACCCAACTTCCCCATTGATATCAAATTCTACCTCAACTTAGGCACATGCCTGACGTCCTTAAGTAGCCATGTGTTCCCATTCTACATTTTCACCTGAACACAACCTCTCCCTACTATGTTGCATGGTTCATCATCACCAAGATATACATGTCCAAAATCACTTTGAACGAAATCAGTAAAGTAATGTCAATGCGAGGTGGCATGGAAAGAGGCCCCTAAATCTAACGTGCCCAAGGTTCAGCAATATTATCTAAAGAAAGAACTAAGGAATCTTGACAAATGTCACCTTCTGCCACATTTACCTCTTTAGTTTCCTCCTTCTTTTTCTTGTTATCCCGAAGATCCCAGCAATCTTTCTTAGCATGACCAACCTTCCCACAGTGCCAACATTCTAACTTACTCTTGGACTTTGACCTTCCGTGATCATTCGACTTCCCACAGTTACCTTTCCCTCTGGTCTTTTGTCTCCCTCTGCTCTCCACCATAAAAGCATTACAAGAAGTAGAAGAATCTCTTGTGCTTTTCCTTCGCATTTCCTCTCTTAGGATCATACCTATTACATCCTCAAACTTCAGTTTTGAAACTGAATTACTTATAGCCGTTATTAGAGACTGAATTACTAACAACCATAACCAATTTGTCCCAGCCATCTGGTAAAGAGCACAAAATCAACAAAGCCTTGACCTCATCATCCAAGTCAATTTTTACTGAGTTTAACATACTCACAACCGTATTGAATTCATTCAAATGATCGGAAACAAAACCATTCTCAGACATCTTCATATTAAATAACTTTTTCATCAAAAATATTTTATTAGAGGCAGAGGGTTTTTCATATAACTTCCCCAGCACACTCATGAGACCTTTTTTGGTCTTCTCCTGTGATATGTTGAAAGCAACTGAAGATACAAGGCATAAAAAAAAATTTGAGAGTGCCTTTCTATACAACAACTCCCAATCCTCATCCGATATGGCTATAGGTTTCTTTGATTTTCCAGCCAAAGGAACATGGAGGTCCTTCTTATACAATTAATTGTCCATTTGCATCTTCTACAAACTAAAGTTCTGCCCATTGAACTTCTCAACCCTTGATCTGCTCTCATCTGCCATATCTCCCACTCAAGCTTAACTTTCCCTGTGATTTACAACTTCAGTAAAAAAACCACCAAAGCTCTTATACCAATTGTTAGGAATTAGAGAACAAATATGTGGAAACAATTCCTCAAACCACAGCAGTAGGAAACTATATAGCAGAATTATACTTGCAGAAATATAACAACATAAATAAATAATTCACAAAAGAAGACAAGACAAGATTTAACGTGGTTCACCCAATGTGGGCTACGTCCACCAAGAACTTGCTCAGATTTTATTACCAACAAGAGTAGAACAACTCTCACATTCTTCTCTTAGTTATGAACTCATATCAGAATTCCAAAGATGTTAAACCACATCTAAACCACAATTGACACCCAATTGCATAACATTGATCACTCTTGATCACCTCTTTTTCATTAATACTCAAGACCTCTTGAACACTCAAGATATCTTCAAGATACCCTAACACCTCTATTTATAGGATTACAATCCTTTTAAGAAGCCATAAAGCCGACCCTAGAAGATTGAAAGTCGTGATCTTTCAACTTTCCACGGCTAGAAAAATAGTCCCGATGTTAACAACCAATTTAACAGCATGTTAACAGCAACATCGCAGTAATGGCAAAACGACTGCAGAATGCTCCTGAAGTCTCCAAACTTAACTGTTCAAGCTCCAACACTTCAACATTGATTCAAGAAGACTAAAAATAGGCTCCACACCCTAACAATCACCTCTTTTATTTTAGGTTTAATTCATTGTAATCTCTTAACCTTGTCTCCTTAGCAAGTTAGAGTAGCTTTTAGGATATATCCTATACAATTTGGATGTGTGTTTTAAAATAGAGGAATATGAACTAGAAATCATCTAGAGAGATTTTTCGTTCTCGAAGTACCACACTTTGGGAAAAGCTCCATGTTATGCAATCACAATGACAATTTCAATCTATCAAATTGTAAACAATTAGGGGTGTTGTGACTACGCATCAAAAGAACCCTTTGGTGCAAAGAAAAAATCTTTAGGCCTAGCCCAAAACCCCTGGAATTTAACTATAAGATTATAGTTGGTTAATTTTTCATGATGTGGATTTGAGCAAAGTAAAATTGGTGTTGTTTATTTGAGAACTAGTTGAAGAAGGAGGGCATATTTTGAGACTTTTCTTTGGATGCTATATTCGTATCATATTGGTGTTATTTCCAGGTTTTATGAATCTTTTTTAGATCTGATATTGATTTGAATACATTTCAAAAGTTGCATATATTTATATGTATTCATGAAACATGGTTGATTGTCTTGAGAGATCTTGATTATATCTTGTTGATCATTTTTTAATACATTGCTCCTTTTAATCTGACTTGAATATGAAAAGAAGTGTATTGATCTAATTTTAGATTTAATATATGTGTCTTTGGTTTTATCTTGTGATCCTTGTATTGAGTTTATTTCATTGTGATGAATATATTATTTGATGTGTGTGCTACATGTGATTGTGTGATCAGGGTTTGAAATAGAAGTGAGAATTCTTTATTGGGGACTGATTTACCCCCCTCTCATTTCAAGTCACCTCCAACAATTGGTATTAGAGAATTCCCTTGGAAGTATCCTAACAAGCTAGAGGGAGATCTTTGGTGACAATGGACTTTGATATCTATGAAATGAGGTGGTATGTTAGAGGATGTGAAGTACGGTTATAGAAATTGGTTACATCTCATGAGGAAGTATTCAAGGCTTTAAAGACTCAAATTGAGGAGGCCGTAACTAATTTGAAGATCAACAGGGAAGAGTGTCTATAACATGAGGTTGAGAAGAGGAGATGAAGAAATAGCTATCTACCATGACAAGAAAGATATTATATTTTCAAGAGAGTTTAGAAAATCTGAGTAAGATGTTGGGAAAAAAAAAGGTTTATGGTGATAGAACAGGCCTAGGATTCAATGAGGGTTAATCCAAATAAGATAAGAATGAAGAAGAATCAAGTCAAGGATCCAATGAAATAAAGTAACCAAACAAGGGAGATATTTCAAAGCTTCCATCTCATGGAATATCATCTATCAAGAATCCAAATTCTTATAGATATGGTGTTTTTCATGGTAATTGTTATAAGTGTGGTGTTTATTGACATAGAGCTACCATGTGTAGTCCTAAAGTTGAAAATAAGGAAGGGGAATGCCAAGGAAAGAAAGAGAAAAAGGAAGTTCAAAGATATGGATTTGAATGTTATCATTTTCATGAGAAAGGACATATTGAAAAGTATTGCAAAAATGGGTCATCAAATACAAGAAGGTATGTAAGAAAGTTCAATGGTTATTTTTATTCTTGCAATGAATATGGGCATAGGGCTTTTGAGTGCTAGAGAAGACAAGTTAAATTCCTAAGGTGCCACAAGGTAGGGCACATTACAAGGTTTTGTGATGTAGGAAAATTGAAGAAAGAGACTCAAAGACCCAAGCCACAAGTTCAAAAGTCCAAGAAGAAAGAAGAGGCTAGTCAAAGTGCTCAAGAGGATTCAAAGTGTGTGACTAATCAAAAGGAGGAATCTACTTTGATAAATGTAGAATCAAAAAAGGGGTTTGAGACCTTATTAGGTATCTCATCTAGCCCCTCTATGGTGACATATGACTTTACTAGGCTTCTTATAGGTGTATAGATGCATATGAAGCCTTCGAGTGAGGGGGAGAAATCTAAGTCAAAGTGTGTATCCATTCATGTTTTCAAGGTATGAGTTTCTAAGTCTTTTTGTAAGTTTTTTGTGGATGAGTCATGTTTCTAAGTCTTGGTGTCTGTATGGATGTATGACTATAATTACAAGTCAATATTTTCTTTACCCAAGTGTATTCTCATTCAATGTTCTGTAGGTGTGTTTCAATAGATTATTTTAAAGTATGACCTTATCATGATAATTTATTTATGAGTTGTGAAATGTTCATGCTCTAAAGAGTAGATGTCAGTATTAAGAAAAATATATAGTATTATTATGATTCAATATTTGATTCATCATGTTGGGAATGTTTCTATGGTTTTATATACACTCAAAATGTAATATAAATTTTTTCTTAGTCAATTTTATTAAAGGTCTTAACTCATATGCCATCTTTCAAAGTTGTGAAATGTCCTAATTAGAGTAATCAATCATGAAGCAGTTTTGTCTTCAAACATGATGTATTTGATAATTTAATGCATCATATGGCTAAGTGTGTGTATGTTTTTAATTAAGTCCTAATGTATGCACTCTCCTAGGTGAGTAAGGTGACTGTGTATTTAGTATGCTTGTCTCAAGATGTAAAAAGTACTTAAAACTAAGATTTTGTGTCACAGTCATGTAAAAAAGTCTCTTAAGTTGTCAAAGTGGGTGTATCAGTATGTTTTTCATGAAGGGTATTATGTTATCTTGAGAAAAACATATCAAAGAGAATTATATAGAATCTATGTCCATATTTTTATTTAGAATTCATTATGTGCATTGTCTCTCAAATATTTCATAGTCGTTCATTGGTGTCTCATTTTCAACTAGGGTGTCTTAATATCAAATTATCTACATATTTTTATTCTGTGATGTGTTCATCATGATGTAAAGATTCCTTCTCTGTGAAGATGGGTTAAATATTGTAAGAGTCATCAATTGATGATTTTATTAGACCTTCATTCTTAAAGATTCTTTGCAAGTGCTTGATTAGTCTTTTTTCTAAGGAAGTGTGTCTATAATTCATATCAAAGTGTTAGTTCACTGTAAAGGTATGAAATATAAATGAATGTGTCACAATCATGAGATAGTGTCTTGTGATCTGAGTCTAGTCTTTACACTCACATTACTTGGTCTCTTGAAAGGATCAAATTCATTCCATTAGGTTTTCATAAGGCCCTAGTAGTGTTATTACAGTGCCAAGAGTTGTGTCACATATATGTGTCTAGCTATGCTAACTAGGTTAGTATGTCAATTGTGTCATGATGCTTAAAACATACCAAGTAAAGTGATGAGGATGGTTGATTTGAAGGTTTTGATGACTACAAACTATAGGTGTGAGTATGTTTCAATGTACAGTGAATTCAGGTATGAAATAAAGAGAACTTATTAATATGCCTTGATGATTCCAGACTTCTTAAAAGTATGCTACATTGTTCTATAGGTATATAAGTTTTTGATCGAGATCAATGAAGCCAATAACTTGTGAAAATCTGAAAATAAAGAAATTCAAATTTGAAATTAGCTACAGTGGCTGAGAATTCATTTTTTGATATGTTGAAGTCAAGTTAAGTGCAAGATGACACTTTATAGGTCACTTGTGGCATGAGATTCTTGAGTAATATGGTTATGTGAAGTGACAAGTCTATTATAATCATCTAATTTGATGGTCGGAATGCCTTAAGCAAGATTTTGCATGTTCAAGGTGACACTCCAGGTTTTCATGCTAAGGAGCATGTAACATGATCTCTAGTATATAAAAAGATGTCTCATATGATCTCAAAAAATACATAGAGTTGTGCCAAAGGTATGTACACTATTCTTCCTAGGGTTAAAACATAGCAATGGTGAAAAATTGCTTTCTATAGGTGAGTAAGAGGTCTATAGAAGCTTGAAGGGGTTTAAATTTTCTGTATGTGTGGTGTGTTAAGGATTTGAATTCATTTTTAGTTGAAGCTAGCTCAGTTAGTATCATGACTAAAATGGTTACTCTAAAGTAGTGTACAGTCTTAGTAAGGGTCTACTAACTTTTGTGACTGTGATAGCAATGTAAGAAAAGTTAGATGCAAGGGATAGAGGTATTGAATTCTAAAAGATATACGTGAGAAAATATTCTATAAACTATGTTGTGGTGTTCAAAATACTCTTGACAAAGAAAAAATCATGATCAGTCGAATAAAAATGTCAATATGGTATCTCTATTTTTGAAAAGTAGAGAATGACATCTTAACAAGTTTTTTTAAAGGACTATACAGTGAATATGCAATATCAAAGAGACAAGATTGTGTAAAATTCTAAGGTGTCAAGTAGTGTATGTTATGAAAAGAAGGTTGAAGTTACAAATAAAGGATGAAAAAACATGAATAGATAAGGTTTAGTGTGAAGTTTTTAAGAGTAGCTAAAGCTAGAAGACCTAAATATTTCCAAAGTCATAGAAATTGAATCATGCATCTTCTTCAAATAATTTTTCTACCAGTGTATAGTTTTTGAGCAAGAACACATAGTGAATGTGTATATAAATTTCAATTAAAAGCATGCTTGAAGAAAATGATGAGGTTTTGTTTCCAGTTGGTATACTATGAGGAAGGTGATTCCAGTACCATTAAGATCCTTTGCACCCATACAGAGTGGCATGATGTATTTTAGGGTCAAAATTTGATGTAGATGAGTGTGACATTTATGAATATGTTGCTCAAGTGTGTATATTTCCATTTATGATAGTGGGAGTGATTTCATGAACTCCTAGAAGTGAAATCAATACCTCTCAAGGTAATAAAGGTATTAGTTGGATATCCATTACTTTCAATTGAAAAATTATGATCCTTGAATGCACGATCTTAGTCAAATAGGAATTTTATACACTGAATAAATGAATTGGGACAGAAAAAGTAGTAAAAATGATTTCTTGGCATGATAGCATGGCTAGTTGCTCATTTTTGTGCTTGGGGGCTAGAAATGGGGGTCTTAAGTGTAGGAGGAGTTATGAATTACATGATCAATTTGTGTATGAGGTTCTAGGACATGTCAAATTTGGATCAAAAGCTACTAAAATGTCACTTTAGGGATGTCAGTCTATATGTGAGATAGAGAGAAAGTAAGTGTAGTGACAAGACAAAGTTATGCCTAGAAAAGATGGAATATTCTCATGAAAGAACGAATGATGAATTTATAGTTTCATAATGACATTGTTGGCATGTTCATAGTGTAATTGCTTCAATTAATGTTCTGCCATGGTGTTTCCATGAAGGGAAAAATAGTGTAGAGGTGAAAACTTGTTTGTGTTGCATGCCTAGAAGGTTGAAAGTGATGTGTTGGCTCCAAAAAAGTTATGATTATGTTTCTTTCTTGTTTTTTTCACACGGAATGTTTCGGCTCTGTGGAATAGACTTGTTTCTATCCTATCATTCCTTTGAGAAACAGATAAAGGTTAGGGCTAGGAGGAATACCTGTTGAATGTCAAGAGGGTGTGCGCGTACCGTAGAGAAAGATCAGATCGACTGCAAAGGACTCCTTTTTGTCTTGGAAGGACTACCTGCAAGTAAGAATACAAGACCACCAGATTTTAATTAGACAATAAATGAGGGAGCTTCCTTAGGCCCAGGAAATATAAAACTTCCTTTCGAAGGTGGTCAGTTCCCCTTTTAAATATGAATTAACACAAATGATAACAAAGAAAGCTATTGCAAAATCACGATTTAGGTACCTCATTACAAAGCAATAGAGGCCAAACTATCAATAATAAAGAGTCACGTTCTTTGTTCGGTTACTGGTCGTTGATACATTCAGGTTGAGTTACAGGGATAAACCAGACTGGATCTGAGGTTGTTAGGTGACAAATAGGCGAGAGGAAGGTTTTGGGGTATAAGTCATAGTGACCGATGCCGGTCACTCGATAACCAACCGCGGTTAGAGAACCACTGCCGGTAGGGGATAAATGACACCGGTAGGGTCAACAATCTAGGTGCTTCTGAATAGAGGTTGGTTACAAGGTGATTGTGAGGTTATTAAGACTGGTGGATGGCTGAGGGGAAGAATGGGAGGACAGGGAAGACTCAGAGTGTGATAAAATGGTCTTCTGGGCAATTCAAAGATGTATGAATGAAGGTTAAGTGCAGGGTGCTGGTAGGTGATAGATCTATGGATGAGTTTATAATTACTATCGATTCACAGGCTCAAGAAATGGTGCTTAGAAACATACAAGACACTACTTACTCGTTCCTGATGAAGATGCAGGTTCCAGGACTGTGATGACGAAAACAGGGCTCAAGTAGGATGATCTGACAATCCAAGATGAGCTATCTCCTCTTCTGATGCTCGGATGAGTGTCACTGGGCTCTAGTTATTCAGTTACAGTCTTGGGCTTGATGTCCTTCTCTATAAACTCTTCTTGTTTCTTCACTTGTCTATGCTCGGCCAAGCAAATCTGGATCTTTTCAATGATTTATCCCTTTCTCAATCAAAATGAAAATCCGATTCATCCCAAAATCCTTCGACCTTTGTTTCTGGTTAGGGGAGGTCATTTACAGGGAACCGATGGCGGTTACGTAACCGACGGCGGTCGAGTAGGAACCGGTATTGGTCAAGTCAAAGTGGGCTATTTTTAGTAAAATAGCCAACTTTCCCTCCTTTTCTCCCGAGGGATTAGTTGCAGGCTTGGTCAAGTTACTACAAGGTTGGTTTTGGGTGCGAGTAAGGAGTCCCTAGTCATGGGTGTGGATGTAGACCAAGTTATAGGTCTTAATTAGGTTAGTTTAGGGTTAGGACTAGGTCATGATGAGGTGGCAAAATGAGGTGGCAGGTACGGTGATGTGGATTTATTAATTATAAGGTAATTAATAAATAATTGTGTAAGGTTTAGGTGATGAGGTTAGGTTGCGAAATGAGATGCGGGTCACAGGGGGTCGTAAGACACAAATTTGGTGTCTACATTAGCCCCTTGTTGTCGTGTAGCTTGTCTTGGTTAAAGCTACACGGACAATAATAAGAAGTGGTTACCCCTGTTAAGGGTATAGGTAATCCCCCTCAAATCTATCACAGATTGAGGTAGTGTGAAATCAGGGATAGGGTTGATAAAGGGTAAATGGTATTTAGATAATGGTAAGATGGTGGGGTAGGTACAAGGAAGCAGACGCACGTTGACATGCAGTAGTGCGACCAGGGTAAAATGATTTGAAGAACAAACAAGCAATTCATAGGCGAAGGTCGATAGTTTATCCAAACAAGGGTGATATAATCCTGGTATCCAAGGCATAGGAAGTAGCTCCAGGGGATATAATGGGTAAGGTATAGGAACGTTGAGGCATGTTCGGCAGTACCAAATGGTTGGTTTGTTTGAGATAAATGTCACGGTCTTGGTCTAGGAAAAATTGGTCGACTGATCAAGTCAAGGACCCTAATCATGCTAAAACACAAACAGGTGAGCTCGATTGAACAAAAAGCTACATGATGGGTGGATAAAATTGTATTGTGTTGATGTTGGGTGAGGTATTTAATTGGTGCGGCCTTAGGTCGGGCCAAATGGTTAGGTGCGGCCTTTGGTAGGGCCAAATGGTTGGGTGCGGCCTTGGGTCGGGCCAAATGGGTTGGTTGCGGCTTTGGGTCGGACCAAATGGTTGGTTGCGGCCTTGGGTCGGGCCAAATGGTTGGTTACGGCCTTGGGTCAGGCCAAATGGTTGGTTGCAGCCTTGGGTCGGGCCAAATGGTTGGTTACGGCCTTGGGTCGGGCCAAATTGGTTGGTTGCGGCCTTGGGTCGGGCCAAATGGTTGGTTACGACCTTGGGTCAGGCCAAATGGTTGGTTACGGCCTTGGGTCGGGCCAAATTGTTTGGTTACGGCCTTAGGTCAGGCCAAATTGGTTGGTTGCAGCCTTGGGTCGGGCCAAATGGTTAGTTGCAGCCTTGGGTCAGGCCAAATTGGTTGGTTACGGCCTTGGGTTGGGCCAATGAAGTTAACAAAGGGTGTTCAGCCCAGGTGGATATAGGTGATATTGTGAGAAAGGGCGATTAGTAAATAAGGTCAGAAATTAGGGAAGAGGTGGGATAAAACCGATATCGATTTTCTATGACCGATATCAGTTTGGTGACCGATACCGGTTCCTTAGGGCACAATATAACCGGTATCAGTTATAGGTCGAAAACCTATAAAAAGAAAAAATACGGCCTGTCATTGTCACGGTGTCAATTTGAAACCCAATTTGAGTTGTCTGAGGTGTATTGTTGAGATTGGAGAATTTGTTGGTTGAGGTGGCGCTATTTGAGTGGAGAAGTGAGTGGTTGGTGGACGCTAGTGAGTAGGAGGCAGCAGTTGATTGGTGGAGGACCTAGCAGAGGAGAGTTAGAGCCATGGCTCAGCCAGGAGGAGCAGGAGGTGCTAGACCAGCTGGACCACCACCACCCATCCCACCACGATGACATG
Source organism: Taxus chinensis (assembly GCA_019776745.2). Lineage (NCBI taxonomy): Eukaryota > Viridiplantae > Streptophyta > Pinopsida > Cupressales > Taxaceae > Taxus > Taxus chinensis. Next base: position 286,135,631 of record CM034155.1, read on the forward strand.
TCATCGTACCGGTAGGTTCGAAACCCTTCATTGTGTGAATTTGATGTTGTTAGGCTGTATTTGGGGTTTGGGTAGGAATTCAAGGTTTTTGAGAAAATAATTAATAAATGGAAATTATTTGAAAAAAGGAGAGGGTAGATGGGTGAAATAGGCCAAGGCGGAAAGGTGGGTAGGTTTTTAGGGTGTTTGGGTGGGTAGATAGGGAAAAAATAGGCAAAATTCAATTTGGGGGGCCGCGTCGAGTTCGGCTCCAGGTTTTAACAGTGACCGATATCGATCGCTAAGCGACCGGCATCAGTCACATTTTTCACTTTGGAGGTGAGTTGTATATTGACCGGCGTCGGTCATATGGCGACCGGGGTCGGTGGAGATAGGCTGAGGGAGGACTGGTGGCGGTAATGGTTGACCGGTACCGGTCCTTAGGATTGTTTAGGGTTGGTTTGGTTTGGTTATCGTTGTGGTTTTGGGTGTTAAGTTCTTGTTGGGGTTGTCGGGTTATGTTATTTGTGGGGGTGAAGAGGGAAGGGGTAGAGGTTAATAGGAAGGTTGAGTGGTGAGTGGGGGGAAACATGGGGTGACTATGTGGTTGGTGCGGTTTGGATAGATTAAGTGTTGGGCATGAATGGGGAGGTGTTAAATTGGTAGGGGCATAGGTAAATGGCGAGAGTAGAGCTGAGTGATTGGTAGGGTGCGAGATAAGGAAAGGGGATATCGTAAAGTTTTTAGGGTAAAATAGGTGGGTGTAGGTGTGTGTTATAGAGTCGGGTTGTGGTCAGGTGGGTAAAAAAGGGGGTATAGAAGGTTAAAGTAGTTGTTGTTTGAAAGGGTAGGTCTAATGCAGTGGGTGATTTTGTGCAGGCACGTCAGCAGCTGACTATGCGGGATAGGATGCCTCCACTGTTGAGATGGATGCGGCCACACGTGTTCACGGCGGACTGGGCCATCATGTGCGAGGTGGGACTCGGTGGAGTCTAGCGTTATAGGGCGATAGAGAGGGATCACAGTATTATGGTTGCCCTGTTGGTCGTCAAATAGGACTTTTTAGAAGAGCAACAGTCATGGGACAGAAAGTCCCTCCTCTTTAATGGGAGAGGTTCCCTTATTCTGAAACGAACTTATTTACAAATACACAGAACATTAATTTATGGTCAAACTTGGATATTACGAAATTGTTTTCCACAAGGATCATCAGTTACGCCAGGACTGAGGAAGGGGAATAAGAAGATGAGCAGAATGGCAACATTCAGAATTATAGATAGCAGAATAATTCTTCGTGTATGCGAAGCTTCAAAGGATTTAAGACAAGATCATTTGCATTAGCTGAATGGGATTAAATTTAAAGACACAAAGTTCCGTAAATAACCTTCTTCAGATTTGTTAATCAAGGACACAAAGTTCCTTCTTGGTTGTACAAGATCACTGTACTTGCAAAACTGAACAGTATGCAATCAGAGAGACTAAACGAGTTAGGAATAAAATGATCTTCACGATATTAAAGGAAAACACAGAGACAACAAGAATCAGATAGACAAAGCACGGAAAGCCCTTTTGTATTGATTTCTTTAAGATGTGTTTACACTTTCAGCAAAATATCCAAGTTCTTCCTCCCTTGAAAATGGCGTGGAAAGGCCATTATATAGATTACAAGTCAGTTACTCTTCGTAACCGTTTCTTTTAACTAAAGAATAGTTAAGTACCGCCAATTGCAATACCTTAACTAATTACAAAGAATACGAAAAGAAAGGAAAGAAGAGGAAAGGAAGGAGAAGGAGACAGGTGGCCGGCTACTGGGAGGGACCCACTGTCTTCAGAATCCGCTGCCTGAACTTCTTCAATGACTCAGCTATATCTCTGCCACAAGGGACTGACGTGTTGGTTGCAGACTGAGTCCAAAATCCCAGACATTTCTCCATCTCTTTATCAAACTCGACGTGAGTATGATAGTCTTTGTTTGCTTCTTCAATGGCAGACTGAAGAGAACAAATTTCCTTTATCTTGTCCTTAGAGATGGAGTCTTCCTTGAAAAGATTATCTTTGACAAAAGCTCTGAACTGAGCTTTGATTTCTTGTAAGGACAAGGGAACGCCAGAGTTTTCATCCTGAAGATGACAATGCATATCTTTGAACGCAGCAGCTGCCAGTGTCTTGAATGCTTCTCCCTTCTGCCAGCTATTCTTCATTTCTCCTACAGCTTCCCCCAGGACTCTAATTTTCCACTCCACGCTGTAGACCCAAGATTTTGACAGATTGTCCTTAGCATCGTTGAAAATCTTGTTCACCAGTAAGATGTTCTCATCTGTCTGGCCCATGAGGCGAAGGTCTATGATGCAACTACTCCAGAGCTTAAGTTCTTTATCCATTACCCCAATAGTAGAGGACAGCTTCTGTTGCAAATTATCTACCTTTCCATGTAGCTTAAAAGCTTCCTCGATGAAGTTTAGTCCGGCAACAAGCATGTCATCTACCATGGCTTCGATAGCTCTGCCATAGATAGAATACTTGTGCATATCTTTAATACTTTGCACTTCATCTTGGCTTAGAATTACAGGAGGCGGTAGAGCAGTCAAGGGGGTAGGGTCCAAAACTTTGTCCTTAGACAAAAGTGACTTGATAAAACTCGTGAGAACTTGGGCTTGTTCTTCTAGCTGCTCAATCGTCTGCTGCCCTTTCTCTACCCTTCCAATAACCCTTGTGACTGTTTCCTGGAGGTTATGAATCTCACCTTTAGGAGTAGACTCTCCCATAGGGATCCTTGAAAGCTCCAAGTCAGATGTCAGCAAATCTGATTCTGATTTGTCTACTGTGGGTTTAGCAATCTCCAGGAATTGCTGACCTTGAGCATCTGACACAATCCTGGAAGTGGTTCTGGCTTTCTTGGCACGAGAAGGAGTGGTGCCCAACAAGGCTGCTACAGCATCAAAATTTGGTCCCAAGCTTTGAGAGGAGGATTTCCTCTTCCTTTTGTCAACCAGAGGTTGCACCCAAGCAAAAGAGGAAGAAGAATCTGTAGGAGAAGCAAGGGGACCAAGAGACAGGGAGCTCATGACACTCAAGGTCTATGCAGCTGTTGACTCAAGCTGAGATGTGGGTAGAACACTGGAGGTAATGGCGGTAGAAGAATCAGTAGTACCTGGAAATCCAGTGCTCTGGACCTCCTTATCTGCTGGATTTTCAGGAACACTTGCAAGAGTTGGCATCTCACTTTCTTCACTTTCACTGAGAACAATGATGTTCTCTGGCCCCATAGGTAACTGTGCCTGTTTTCTTGGAGGATCATTCTCTGCAGGCTCCTTCTTTACCTCTTTGAGTTTCTTCTTGTATACCTGGGTAGATGGAGAAGGAGTAGATTCCACAGGTCCCCGAGCTGTTGAGGCAGGAGGGGTTTTCACTGGTGTTCCAGACTCTGGAACTGATGTCTCTCTTATGGGTGTCGAATCATCCTTAGAGCTAGATTCTCCTGAGTGCCTCTTGAATTCTCAGATCTTCTTACTGAACCAGACCCTAGTTCTGATCAAGACTGGAGCAAGAATCTCAGCCAGATCATCTCTCTCTTTCCTGTTCTAATCCAGGTCCTCCAGGGGAGTGTGCTTAATCACATTTTCATACTCATAAGAGTATAGCTCAGAATTATCATCTTGGAGACCTTTAGGAACTTGGTACAGACTGAGTTCTTGGATCAATTGCAGGGAGAACCTACCACAATGCCTTCTTCTGGCTTCAAAATCATCTACATAGTCAGCCCAGTAGTCTTTTGTATCTGCCCTATGATGATATATTATCTTGAGGTTCTGTTCAATGAACTTCTTCAAGTCAAAACAGGTTCTAGGCTTGAAGAAATGAACAGTGATAGGGACCAGGGCTCTTTCTATGTTCTTAGCATCCAGAGTTGTTTTGCATGTATAGTTTCCCAGAGAGATGGGAAAGTGCAAGCCAGAAATCTTCTTGTCTCTGCAAGTTCTGTGCAACTTGTCTAGTTGCCTGCATATTTCAATCAGGGCCATTTTGTCATTGCAGAACATGGGGAGCCGCAGAGGGGTGCTCTCATAGCCAGCCAGCCTGATATAGGAGAATTTCCTGAATTGAATGAAATAGGCTCCATACTGCGATATCAGGTTCATGGCTTCATCTAAAAACCTTCTTACAGTATCACCTTCGAGCAATCTGACCATGTACATGGTGAAAGCATCATTGACCCTTCTGAAATTGCGGTTGCTAGTCTCCAAGGTGAACTGCGGGCAATAGGCATACACTGGATCATCTTTGTGTGCATCTACATAGGAGAAACCAAACCACTGCCTGGATGTTGCTAGGGTATACATCAGATATGAAGTCATGTAGAACTTCTTTGTCTGCTGAACGTTAGATAGCTGCTCAGCCAAATTCATACTGATGATCTCTGCCCAGTTGATATTTTGTGTTCCCTCGCACACCATGCTAATGAGCGGGCACATCCAGAAATGAAATTCATTGGTGGAGGGCAAACCCATAACCCGAGCCAGCAGGATTATGAAGTCTGATAGTTCTTCGTTGAAATCTACCTGGAAAAGGGTTTTGGTCAGACGAGAAGGACCTTTCTTAGGGTTCTTCAACCAAGACTTCACCACTCGAGCTTTATATTTATCACTGTCTTGGTCGAACATGGCCTGTGCTTGATCCCGAGAGACGACTATAGCATTTTCCATCTCTGGAATCCTCAGAGTAGCTCCAATGGCGGCAGCGTCCAGCTTGGCAATGAGCTCCCCGTGTATGTTTGTCAATTCACTCGTAGCGGGGTCGAAGTGAGCTCCGCATGAAAGTACAGTATCAGCACACTGCACTGAGATAGGGAATCCTCCGGCGAAAGCTAAACCGCTATCATTAATCATCTGTGCCATTGGCGTAGGGTTTGCATCTGTCATTCTTGACCAAAAATCGCCGAAGTCGAGATGACGAGCTTCACTGTCTCCGATATTGCTAACGGCAGACTCAAGTGGAGAAATTTGCTCCTGCCCCTGAAACTTGATCTTCATATTGATAGATTCGGAGCTGCGACCTAGACTCTGGAAGGAATTTGCAAAGGGAAGGGATATTTGCGCAGGGAACTAGATTGCAAGGGTTTGAGCAAACGATAGCAAGGAAGCAATGCGAAAATGCGAAGGTGGTATGCTTGGTTATATAGCCGTTTGAGGAGCGGAATGAATTTAATGCGCATTGAATACACAACCACCAATTTGAAAAATATCTTACTTGGAGCGAGCGGGAAAAACCAAGTGTGAATGACACTAGGTACGCTTGGGACATGTGAGACGTGAATGCGCGAAACACGCGGCTCGGCCGGTTCGGGCGAAACAGGGAGAGGACGAACAAATGCATTTGGGACAAATGGGATGAAAATGTGCGAAGTACGTGATTCGGGTGTTTCGGCCGAAATTGGAACAGCGGGCCCGTTTGGACTTGGGACATTCGGGACAAAAAGTTCCGAAGTACGCGACTTGACCTGCTCGGCCAAAATTAGGAAAGCTCGCACTTTTTCAAATGGGGCAGTTGGGACAAAAAGTTCCGAAGGACGCAGTTCGGGCAAATTGGCCGAAAATGGGAAAGCTCGCAAAATAAGTTTTGGGACACTTGGGACAAAATTTTCCGACGGGCCCTAAAATGGGACAGCTTCGGGGATTTCGGCCGATCGGGGAATAGAGTGCATTTTCGTACTTGGGACAGATGGGACAAAAAGTTCCGACAGGCCCGAAAATCACACAAAAAGACCCAAAACACAATTTCTTTTAACTCCACGACTTAGGCACTTCAGAGAAGAACTCTTCAACTCAAAATTTTGAAAATTTTACTCTTATCAGAGCGGGAAATTTTGAGTGAACAACACGCCCTCATTGAGAGATGGGATCCGGCGACCAATGTGTTCTATCTCCCAACTAGAGAGATGACCATTACATTAGAGGATGTGTATCGCATCCTTAGATTATCGATCGATGGAGAGGTAGTCTTCCAGGTGGATGCAGAGACAGCCATGGATAGTATCTTATAGGTATTCGTGGATGCAGCCACGCTATTGACTTATCATAGCGCGAGCATCAACTATGGGGATATGTATCGTGCCCACCGACATGAGACACGGCTTGCCATGTTGATGATGATCGGCATTACATGCTTCGCCCTCCCGGACTCAGAGGGAGGCCGCTTTCCATGGGTGCTGATGGGGGTATTACACGAGATGGTTGAGGAGCATACATGTTATGCTTGGGCACCAGTATACCTGGTGCAGTTATACCGAGAGCTGTGGGGCTACCGCCAGATGAGGCGATTCAGGATTTGCTCTACGTTTTTGTTACACTACTGGGCATATGAGCATATCATATGCATTCGACCAGTAGGGCTGCCCCAGCAGCCAGGGCCACAGGTGATTTATAGATATGGCATTCAGAGGTGGCTAGGGGTTGTGGGCCAGCCACGGGTAGTTCTTTCCGGATGGGATGTAGCATATTACCGGCACGTATTAGAGGGCATGACTACCCTGGATATTATATGGAGGCCTTACAGAGGTCATCAGCCCCACGGAGGAGCCCGATCATAGTTGCGGTGGATTCAGTATACATTCTGGATAGCGGGACAGAGGCCGAGAGAGTACGAGCGGATACCCTTAGAGAGGGTACGACGACAGCTGGGGCTACTACAGTATGAGCCACCTCCCTTCCCTTAGTACCAGAGGGATGATGTAGAGGCTCCACTACCTGCACCACAGCCTATGGACCCAGATTGGGTAGCCGAGTGGCAGGTAGACGATACAGTGGATGACGCCAGGTGTACAGGATCATTTTTGGTATGGTGGGCAGGGGAGAGAGCCGCGAGGAGAGCACAGCCCGCACAACCAGACTTAGCGGCTATTAGAGCAGAGAGGGACCAGCTCAGTGGACAGGTACAGTTGTTACAGGGGCAGCTTGCTGCCGCACAGGCACAGATAGGTGTCCTACAGGGGCAGTTAGCCCAGGCACAGGTACAGGCCCAGTCACAGGCACCACCACAAGTACAAGTACCGCCACAGGCACCACCAGCGGCACCAGCATAGGCACAGGTATAGGAACCACCACCGGCGCAGCCACAGGAACCGGTACCACCACCGGTACCGGCACAGGCACAGGGTGTACTGGTAGGATAGGGGCCATTGGTATTAGGAGTCGGGGGACCAGCCCCAGTAGCTTTGGTGGCACGGGCCCGGTATATGGAGGTGAGAGTGGAGGCCCGGTACTATCAGGACGTCCTGGATGGTACCGAGGCTGACTATCAGCCATATACAACACATAGAGCGGAGACCTCGCGTAGCCAGAGATCCCAGGGTGGTGCAGCCACAGCCGGTGGGTCTGTTACAGGGAGGAGATGAGAGGCAGTGTAGGGACCCACTGGGAGATAGGTAGAGGGCGGTGGGGAGAGCTGAGGGATCCCTGGGTCAGAGAGAGATGTTTTGTTTGTAGATGGATATTAGATAGAGGCACCGGTCTGCCAACCAACTATGTATAGAGAGGCCTGCGTGCCCACATATGATTCTTTCATTTATTTATTCATTTATTGTATATACCAGCCTACAATCCGAGTACAGGTTGTACCGTTGATACCGGCCTGCGAGCCGAGTATATTATTTGATATGAGAGACCGGCCTGCGAGCTGAGTCGATATTTTGACAGTTGTTGAGGCCTGCGTGCCGGCTTTGTATTATTATGAGATCACAGAGGCCCCTATGCAGGGTACATTGTATATTTGAAACTTTTGATGTATATATATGATGATTTTTGACCCACATGTTGTGTTTAAAATGTGTTAAGTGTTTTGTTGATGGTTTGTGATATTTAATGTATGATGAGTTTGATCCACATGGTTTATATATTAATGGTGTTGATGTCTTTTGTTGATGACTTTTTGAAATGGAATGTATGTATATATACATGATGAGTTTAATTCACATGTTGTGTTTATGAAATGTTGGATGTGTTTTTGTCGCTGGTTTGTGAAATTATACGTATGTAGCGGCTGAGTTGGATCCAAATGGTGTATAGATCGATGGTTGTTGATATCGTTTGTAAATGGCTTGGATGTTGCTGTAATATGGATAGATGATGTTGATGAAATTGTGATGAGATGTGGATTTGGACGACAAATAATTATAGATAATGGTGTTGTTTATGCAAGAAAAAGAGACGGGCACCACAAAAATTTGCAAAAATGAAGAAACGGATTAGGTTTAAGGAAAAAGGGGACACATGACCGATATCGGTTATGTAACCAATGTTGGTAGCTATATGACCAATAGCGGTTATGTAATCCACTATCGGTTATGCAAGAATTATTTTCCTAAAAATAGAACTGCTTGGTTAGTAATTTAAGTTCTTATTTTTAGCATTCTTATTTTTTAGATGTCATGCAACAAGTTCAATATGCGAATGCGACGCTGTTTGACGACTGATACAGGTAATTGCATGAAAGAATTTGAGTGATAAGGAGGAAAGAGACAGGTGAAGTGAGTGTCGACTGAGATTCAAAAGGTAGAAAGACAAGTTATATTTGAAGAGGGTGGTGAACATGGTTGAATGAGGAGAAGCATCCAGCAGGCAGGGATGAGGGGGAAGACAAGTTCCGCCCCAAGCTGCTGCATCCCAAGAGGTAAACGGTTTGGTTGTAATTTGATTGTTGCATGTTTTGTGAATAGGATGAGAGAAGTGTAAGTGGGTAAAGATGAGAAAGAAAAGGTGATAGGCAAGGGTTGGGGATGGGGTGAGTGCTATGGGGTAGGTAAACAGGGTGGTCACATATTTTTTTAGGTAAAAATAGGAGTAAACGGGTAAAATAATTATCGTAGGTGTATGTTTTTAAGCAGGGTAGGTATATTTTTTATAGTGACCAGTATCGTTTAGAAATAACCGGTATCGGTTAGCAAACCGGTATCGGTTATCCATAACTGATATCCGTCACTGTAATATTTTCCAGAATTTAAGAAATAACCCGTGGAGATTTGTTCTTTTGAATAAACTATGTGTCGTTCTGATGTATGGAGGCATAAGTAAGGTTAAGGATGAATGATACTGTGCTAGTGTTGTTGTCACAAATCCGAGCAGATGTAACACCCAGCTGAATGGGCATTGATAAATCAATTTGGGGTTAAGTGGAATCCACTATTATTCACGAATCACGCGTAACCATGCTATGTTGCAGGCGATGATTGAGAGATGGAATCCAAAAAATAATACCTTCTATCTGCCAACAGGGGAGATGAAAGTGACTTTGGAAGATGTGTTCCGTATTTTGAGACTCCCAATGATAGAAAAAATAGTGTATCAGGCGTTGCCTAGCGCGGAGGTGGCCAGCAAATAACAACAATAATTGGTTCAGCTGCACGAAATTTAACACAGCGAGGTTTATCATTTACGTATGGTACAATGTATGTAACACACCCTGAGGAAACAAGGTTGGCCATGCTATTAATGATAGCGGTGGGGTATTATGCATTACCGAGGACAGAGGGTGTAAGATTTCCAAAAGCATTGATGAGTGTTATTTGGGAAATGATAGAAATGAGCGTTACTTTTGCATGGGCACCTGCATATTTAGCGGAGCTATACAGGGGTTTATGGGCTTGTAGAGTGAAATCACCGGACAACACTGGATTGTTCATTTTTATTACATTATTGGGCATATGAGCACATTGTTTGTGTGCAACCAATAGGACAACCCATCTAGTCAGGAGAGACCAGGAGTGCAGAGGTTGGGATTCAGACGATCGGTCCAGGCAGAACAAGAAGTGCAAGATCCTAGGCCGTGATAGATGACATCGAGTATTATAGACAGGTATGGGAGATGGTGATGATTGCGGATATTTGTTGGAGGCCTTACGGGAACTATATGGTGACAGAGCACATAGCTGAGGAGTTGAGGGGTGTAGAGCGATTGAGGTGGATCGCAGGGCACAGGCCGGGTGAGTACGAGAGGATTCCTCTAGATCGCGTGCGGCGATAATTTGGGTTCGTTCAGGATATACCTATGACATATAGACCATACATGAGGATCGACGCCGAGGCAGCATTCTCACCTCCCCGGCCTACACCTCCAGAAGGGCCAGAAGAGATAGCAGCCGATCGTAGGGTAATGGATGCGGGAACGACAGAGGCCTATAGAGTATGGTGGGTAGCAGAGCTGCGAGGTGCACGTGAGTGCCCTGACATAGCTGTGATTACAGCGGAGAGAGATCGTCTGTAGGATTTGGCTCACCAGCTTCAAACACAGGTGAATGAGACAATGGGATTGTTAGAGGTTTCACAGTTACGAGTGGAGAGACTGGAGGAAAGATTCCTCCATGCGAGAGGACGTATTCGTATGTTACAGGAGATGTTGGCGGATCAATGGGAGGAACCAATGGCAGTGGCACCTTTGAGGATGGAGAGGCCAACTGAGGGGCATCGACGATCACGATCACCACCTGATTCGGGAGGAGGTGCAAGGGTCTAAGTGAATTTCATAGGAATATAAGAATAAATAAGGATGCCGACCTGCGAGTCGATGATAGAGAAGATGTATTTATTTAACATCTAAAATAAAAATAAAGATGTATGTGGTTTTGAGTGATGATAATAATAAGAATGGTTGTGTTTTGAATGTTGTTTTTGTTTTGTTTGAAAAAGGATAAAGATGAATGTTGGCAAATAGAAATACACAAAAAATATTTATATTTACAACACATGATAGGGTATGGTAGGGGATGGTCGAGCTAACCTTGGGAGACCCCATGTCTCCTAAGTGCTGCCTACATAGCCCATTGCACAAAGCAAGGAGGGGCCTCAGACCGATGTAGTTCTCCCTTAGGACCAGGGAGAGGTGAATTCAGGTAATTTGGTTGTGGTTAGGCAATTTGTTGGTTGGTAAAAAATTGACGTTGGTAGGGTAATGTTGTTGGTGTTGGTAGGGTAATGTTGTTGGTGTAGGTATAGGTGAAGCGAAAGTTAGCGTACCCAAGTAGTAGGGAATTGTGTCCTGATTAAGGTCAACACACAATCCTAGAGTCGAGAAAAAGGAGGTCAGAGTGTCCTGTAGTTGAGAAGAGCTAAACAAACCACATATTAATGTAGGATGAGCTTGAATCCCTAGGTACCTTGCATAGGCGAGAAGTCGATAGGTGAAAAGAGTGGTATAATCACAATATATCGGATATACGTCACGTCCCTTGAGTTTTGTTGTTTTGAAAAATGGTGAGGTGAGGTGGTTGATGTGGGCGAGGGTGCAGAGAACTTATTATAAGATGATTATTCTGACGAAAGAGAACCAAACCTAAATAGACAAGTCCATGACTCAAAAGTGTTTTGAAATACAACTTTTATTTTTATTTTATTTTTTTGGATATAGACTGATCGATGCGGGAAGTCTACATGGGATATGTATTTTGTTGTTCTTGAGGTCTTCACGAAGCTGATCAATGTGAGAAGCTTCTGATAAAGGCTGACTGTGTATAGCTTTCCTTCAAGGGAGCAGTCTATTTATAGTAGCAGATGCGGTGTTTATGTATAGCTGTCCTTCGAGGGAGCAGTCTATATATAATAGTAGCAATAGTTTGGCATATAGCTGTCCTTCAAGGGAGTAGTCTATTGTATAATTTAGAGGTCTAGATGTCCGTTGGGCATAAAGCATCTAGTTTTGTAGGAAGTTTGACTCAAGAAAATCCCATAAGTGTTTTTAATTAAGAATGTGTCATTTTGATACTTTGAAGTCATGGACTAGACTAAAAAGGGGAAGGCATCTTTTAAGGGGAGGTGATAATCAAACCATGTGAGCTTGATTTGATTTGAGATGTAAGAAACAAAGTGTATGCGGTGGTAAATGAGCTCAAGGGACGAGCGTAAGGTAGATAAGAAGTGATATAACACTAATTTCAATAGTAGAATGGTCGAAGATGCAAGGCATTAAGGGGCTCAGGCTCAGGTTTACCATTAAGCGAAGCTAAATGATAAGTGCCTGATCCATAAGTGTGAGTGATAATGTAAGGCCCAATCCAATTAGGAGCAAATTTTCCACGTTTGCTCTTTTCTAGTTTGGTTACATGTTGATTCTCTTTGAGGACAAGATCACCAACCTTAAAGGTACACTCATGAAGTCACTTATCATAAGCACGCTTGATGCGTTTTTGGTAGATTTGAAGGTGGTCAAGAGCCGTAAGACGACGCTCGTCAAGAAGCTCTAATTGGGCTAACCGCTCTTGGCGGAAATCATCGTTGGTGAGAATATCCTGAAGAGATATTCTGAGGGAGGGTATTTTGTATTTCGAGAGGCAAGACAGCCTCGGTACCATATACCAAAGAAAATGGTGTGGCATTAGTGGAGGTACAAATGCTAGTAAGATAAGCCCAAAGGGCAAAGGGAATGTGATCATGCCAATTTCTTCCAGAATCATTAACAACTTTCATGAGGATTTTGGTTAGGGTTTTATTAGAAGATTCAGCTTGACCATTGAGAAGCTAACTTTGCCTGTGGATAGTAAGGTGATGAGAAACTAAGTTTGCTTGACCATTACCAAAGTTGTACCGAAGTTGTTACAAAGGTCTTGTAACAACTTATTTTTGAAAGATTTACCATTATCTGTTATTAGGCGATGAGGAATACCAAAACGACAGATAATGTGATGGTTAACGAATTCGACAATTTTTTCTTTTTTGATTGAAATGAGTGGAATGGCCTCCACCCATTTTGTGTAATATTCGGTTGCTGTGATTATCCAACGGTGACGTTGTGAAGAGGGCGGGTGAATCTCACCAATAAGGTCTAAACCCCATTGTGAGAAAGGCCAAAGATCTCATGTGACCTGTAGCGGATGGCTAGGAGTATGTTGAAGGTTGGCATGTTGTTGACACATAACACAACGCTTAACATATTCGTAGCAGTCGTTATTAAGAGTAGGCCAATAATAACCTAGGCGAAGGATTCGTTTAGCCACGGCAAGGCCACTAAAATGTCTGCCACAAATACCGTCATGGACTTGTTGGATGGTATAGGTGACCTCTGCACCGGTTAGACATCGAAGGAGGATGCCATCAAAGCCACGTTTATAAAGGAGTCCCCCCATGATGACATAACGAGAAACACGTTTAAGAAAAGTGCGTTTTCTGGTACTAGTAAGGTCAGGTGGGAGAACAGAGGTTGTAAGGTAGTCGTGAAATTGGTGGTACCAGGTATCCTGCGAATTAGCAGACACATTATTTATCATACAAACAACCGGGGCTGAGTAAGATGGGGAAAAGAGTTGTTGGACCAAGATGAATATGTCAGAGTCAGTTGGTGAGGCAGGAATTTGTGAGGCTAAGCAAGCCATAGTATTCGTAAATTTATTAGTGGAGAGGAGAATGGTCTGGATAGAATAACGAGTAAATGAGGTCAAAAGTGAATCCACGTAATGTTTGTACTTTTGAAGTTCCTCATTTTTACATTGGTAGATGCCCATAACTTGATTGACTACCAATTGAGAGTCACCAAAAATATTAATAGATTTGACACCTAAGTGTAACGTAACCTGGAGACCCAAAACAAGGGCCTCGTATTCCGCTGTATTATTAGTGCAGGGGAAATCGAGCCGGAATGAAAGAGGCATAGGTTCAGCGTCAAGAGGAATGAGAACAACGCCGGCCCCTCCGCCACGCTGGCATTTGGATCCATCGAAGAAGAGGGTCATTGGATACGACTCTTCCCTGAGTGAAAGAGTGGCGATGAGTTCGTCGGGGAAATTAAAAATTGGTAAATTGTTCCCCAGGTAAAGGGGCCTCTACAAGTTGGTCCGCAATAGTTTGTCCTTTGATTGACTTCTGTTGTACAAACTCAAGGTCAAGGTCAGCGAGGAGCATAAGCCATCGGGTAATGCGTTGGTTTAGATGTGGTTTGGCATACATATAATGAATGGGGTCCGCGTTGGTGATGACAAAAGTTTTGTGATTCAGGAGGTAGTGTCGAAGTTTGGTGGCTACGAATGATAGGGCTAGGCACAATTTTTCTACATGTGTATACCTAGTCTCGTAATCCACGAGAGTATGACTTATATAATAAACGGCTTGTTCTCGACATGCCGAGTCCCGATGTGCGAGCATGGCTCCTATAGCATGGTCAGTGGCAGAAAGGTAAAGGTAGAAAGGGCGATCATCCTGAGGTGGGATAAGCACGGGTGGCTGCAAGAGATAGGCTTTGAGAGCTTCAAAGGCTTGGTGACACTCTTCGCTCCATTGAAAGGTAATGTCCTTTTTAAGAAGGTGATGGAAAGGTTGACATCGATCCGAGAGTTGGGAGATGAAACGCCGGATGGATTGAAGTTTACCCTGCAAACTACGTAATTGTTTGAGGTTTTTGGGTGGGGGCATTTCTAGGATAGCTTTGACTTTAGATGGATCGACCTCAATGCCACGCAAAGAGACGATAAAGCCAAGAAGTTTTCCCGAAAGAACACCAAAGACACATTTCTTTGGTTGAAGCCGGACCGAATATTGTAACAGGCGATCGAAAATAATGGTTAAAACATCGAGATGTTCACTGCGATGTTTAGATTTTCCAAGAAGATCATCGACATAATCCTCAAGGATAGTGTGCATAATGTCATGAAAAATGTAAGTCATAGCCCGCTGATAGGTCGCACCAGCATTCTTAAGGCCAAATGGCATGACACGATAACAGAAGGTTCCCCAAGGAGTTATGAAGGCAGTTTTATGTTGATCGGCCGGGGCTACCAAAATTTGATTGTATCCCGAAAAGCCATCCATGAGAGAAAGCATTTCATGGCCCGCAGTGAGATCAACAAGTTGATCAATACTTGGGAGGGGGAAGTCATCCTTGGGGCAAGCGAGGTTAAGGTCTCAGAAATCCGTGCATATCCGAAGTCCCCCCGTCGCTTTAGTGACAGGTACGATGTTAGAAATCCATTGAGGATAGTCAATAGGCAAGATGAAGGAAACATAAAGGAGTCGTTGAAGCTCTTCTTTGACCAAGAGGGCAATGGGTGGATGCATTTTTCTCAGTTTCTGTTTGACTGGTTTGGAATCGGGTTTTAGGGTGATGTTATGGACAGCAATGTCAGGATCAATTCCTGGCATGTCAGCGTAGGACCAAGTGAAAGCTTGGTTGCGGGTACGGAGAAAGGTAGTAAAGGTGACTTGTTCTGATGTGTTAAGGGATTGTCCAATCTTCACAACGTGAGGATCCTCCTCTGTGTGGATGTTGATTTCTATAGTCGACTCATTCAACATGGTTTGAGTTTCAGATGGTAAGGCGCGTTGAATATAGGAGTCATCCGCACCAAGGTAAGTGAGGATGGAGTCGTCATCCTGGCACTCAACAACATTAATTGAAGGTGAATCCTCTTCGATCATGTCTGGATACAGAAGGGGAAGAGAAGATGGGTCCTCATTATCGCGTTGATAAGTGAGAGGACCTAGGAAGATAGCATTTATGAAAAAAAAAGTTAGGAGGGATAGATTCAGGGTCTATCGACTCTGTGGGTGATGATGGCAAAATGGGTGATGATGGTTTGGTAGGGGTGACGTCGTCATCTTCCAGGATATAACTGACACGAGGTTTCTCCGTTGTAAGTGTTTCAGGAAAACTGAGACCACTACGATCATTGTGTTTACGTGTAGTCACGAGAATGAGTGTATGTCAGCCTTGTTCATAAAGACCAAAACCAAAGCCTTTCCAAGCACAACGTGTCAAGAAGGTGAGGGCGAAACGACGATTTTTCAAGTATTGAAAACCAAATTGGAATGAAACCACACCAAGAGGGGGTTCAGGGGTAACAGGAGGATGCATCAACACCCCCATACGTTAGGTTGGTGTGGAAATAGGGTGGTTTGTAACAGATTACCTCCCCCACGCGAAGGTCGTAGGTAGGATGCGCATGTAACTGTCTGTACTCATGCGGGGTATGGAAAGAGCTAACGTTATATAGGCGGTACTCCCCCAGCGTAAGGCGTTGAAAAATATCTACTAAGGGGTCGGAGGTTGGGATGTTATTTATGGGAAAGGAAGTGGTATTTGTGATGGTGGTTTCATTGGTTGAAGGTGTAGGTGTGGTTGAAGTGGATGGTTGGGTTGGATGAATGGGTGTCTTGACTGGTACAAGCACATCATTAGGGTGATACAACATATTGCAGGTTTTTAAAGGGGGGAGGATCAGGTTTTATGGTGTAGGATTTCCCCTCGTACTCAAATTTTATGCATTTATGTAAGGTGGAAGGAACACATCCCATAGCCCGGATCCAAGGGCGACCTAACAACATATTGTATTGGAACTCTCCCTCAAGGACATAGAAGAGTTCGAAGGTAAAGTACGTGGTCCTACATGAATGTTAAGGATCACGGTGCCTAAGGTAGAAGTAATAACATCATTGAATGACCGCAACATGATGGGGTTGGCACACATGCAGCTAGAAGGGATATTCATTTGTCGAAAGGATTTTGAAGAGATGATGTTTAGGCTAGCGCCCCCATCAATCATAACACAATGTACCCGAATGTCCCGGACATAAGCTGAGATGAAAAGAGCAGGGTCAGGATCTTCAGCACCAAAGTCGATAATTTCGTCTTCGGAGAAACTGACAGCAGCGGCTTGTTGTACAGAGACAGAAGTGGTTGGGGAGATAGGTGGTATGGTGAGCGAAGAAACGTGATTGGGTGTTAGAATAGAGGTAACATGCAAGGGTTTCATTAGGTAAGACCTCTATCCCTTGAAGGATTTCAACAAGATCTTGTCTATGAGATTCAGAAGTCTGAATGAGATCATACAGTTTCATTTTTACATGGGATTGGTGAATCTATTTGATCATAGTTCGTTGGGAAATTCCATTAGAGATGGGGTAGGCAGGTTCCACGAATAACCACTTTAGCTGGTGGTGCAATCAGGATGGTGGACGGAGAAAGAGATGCCACCAGGTGTGTTTTCTTTTACTTTCCCATTGTTTTTTCTACCCTCTAGTAGTAACACTAATCACATTGGTGTCGTGAATATGAGAGGAGGAAGATGGTAGGGATAGGTCATGGTCTTTGAGAGGTGGGGCTGTAATAATGATAGATATTGGTGAGGCGGGGATAGGTGGCATAGGAGAGGGAATTGAAGCTAAAGGTCTCTCTCTTTGTAAGTTGTCTTTCTTAACTTTTCTATCTGAGAGAGGTGACTGACGAAGTATGGCTTTCAACGCTTTGCATCCCTCTACGTTATGTCCTGGTGTGCAGTGGTAAGTGCATATTTTAGACTCATTGTAACCTATAGGTCGAGGTTTATATGGATCATAAGGTCTAAGTGGGGGTAGGGAAATGGTTGCATTCTCTACCAACATAGCAAGGATTTTGCCGTAAGACCCTTTGAGTCGGTCAAAGTCAGAGGAAGAGGAGGCTATTGACTGGGTCGATTCTAGTGATGACATGGTATGGTTGGTTTGTATGGGTGGTGGTTTAGCCAAGGAGTTTTCATAATGGGTTTTAACTAAACGTGGCTTCTTTGACGCAGAATATATGTTTAGCTGGTTGGATGATGAGGCCACAAATGATGTGGTATCAGAAAAAAACCACAGAGAAATAGGATTGACAGAAAACAAATCTTTTGATGATGGAATTTGTTTAAGGTTGATAGGTGGACAGGATACACGGGGTAACGGTGTTGCTATACCCTTGGATTTCTGTATGGGTGCAGAAGGCGTAGGTCGCTTTAAAGAAAATGCAGGAGGTATGATATATTGATGCAAGGTAGAGGGATGGGGTCCCAATATGGAAGGTAGGTGTGACGACGAAGGTTTTAGTTGTGATAGAGGCATAGGTTGAGGAGATTGAGTCTGTCTCCTAATGGCATGGACGACTTTATTTTTAGATAAATCAAGCCGCTTAGGTTGGTGTGTTAGACTGGGTATTGGTGAGGTCCCAAGCATAGGGGAAGATTTGGTTAGGTTAATAGAAGTGGATGAGGTATTTGGTAAAGATGAGGGGGGTGAAGATGAGGACATAGGCATTTTAAGCTTCTGTAAACACTTCGGGTATATGGTAGAGGCATCTGGATTGGTCATCTACATTTGAGTAGAATATGGCGTAATCAAACGTTCCCATAGGACATGTCTATCTTCTGGGGAATGACAGTTCTCACGTGTGAATAGGAACTTTTGTATGGAAGAAAGGTGGGTTGTGATTTCGGTCCACTGTGGGGGTGATACAGGGGGTAGATGAGGCACTGTATCAATGGGCGTTAAGAGGTCAACCGGTCGCTGAAAAGATTTAGGTGATGAAGAACTAATAGGTAGGAGGGCATGTTTGAGAGGATCCGTCATGTTTAAAGAATGTGGTGATGTCGTTTCAAGAGGTTTTTTGTCTAAGGATGACAAAAGAAGTGGCGAGCCTTATTCTTGTACAGCAAGAATGGTAGAAGGAGACGTTTGGGAAATAGATAAATTAGATAACATCCGCTCATAGTCCTGCAAGGATGTGGTGTAAGAAGGCTCATTTGTGAGAAGGGAACTCTGGGTGGTTAATTCCTTGATGGGTAAAGGAACGGCAAGGATTTCAGTTTGTCTTGATGGTGAGGAAGGGGGTTCGGTTTCCTGCGTTAGTGAAGAGGCTTGATTCAGAATTTGTTTGATAGAGGTTTTTGGTTGGGAGTCGAAGACTGCATGGATCTCGTGAACGCTCTCCTCGGCTAAGATATCTTGGTTTAGATTACTGTTAGAAGAGTGGTTCGGGAATGGTTTGTTGAATATTTTCAAATTTCGGTTAGTAGGGGCGTTAGGATTATCGAGGGCTATATCTCCCGCATCAACCATTTCCTGCACTATGTTTTTCAACATCTTGCAGTTTTCATGACTGTGTCCCTTCACGCGGTGGAAGTTACAGAAGTCATTTTCTTTGTACCAAGAAGGTATGGCACGAGTGGAATCAAACCCAGAGTGAGGTTTAACAGGAGGTAAGGTAATGGCTCCTGCTTTAAGTAATTTTTCCAATATCACACCATATGTTTCTCCCAAGGGAGTGTAGTTGATGGGCTCTGATTTATACTTATAGGTGGTTTTTGGCGGGGTATTAGACAGTGGTTGGGATTTGACCATCACCGCGTGCACGGTTCCTTTTTATTTCGAAGCAGTCGATGGGTGAGGATTGGTGGTGTTAGGTTTGTTGGTGGAATCTTCAGTTCGGAAATTGGGGTTTTTGTTGCGCAACCGTAATTTCTCTTCCTCTAAGGCTCGAATCTCTAGTTTTCGAGCCATAGTAAAGGCCTCGTCAAATGTACGGAAAGTTTGAATTTGGAGGGTAGGAGAGATGTGCTTAGTGTAGGCCCACGTAAAGAGTTCAATAAGTTCGGCCTAAGGCAAGGCATACGTAAGTTGGTTGATAAGGCCCCGCCATCGTCCAATGAAATCTGTGATAGATTCGTCTTCAAATTGTCGGATGGCATAGAGGTCGGTGATAGATACTTTCTTGGAAATGTTAATGGAGAAATGATCCAAGAAAGATTGGGCTAACTGGTTAAAAGAGAAGATTGAGTGCTGGGTTAAAGCACTGTACCACTCCAAGGTGGGTCCTGATAAGGACATGGGAAAGGTGCGGAGCAGTAAAGTGTCATCGTGAGCAATTAGATAGCAGGCATGTCTAAATGATCGCAAGTGTTGTTGAGGGTCCTCCTTACTATTAAAATGGGTAAATTTTTGTAATTCCCATTGAGGAGGATATGAATGAAGGGGGACTGAAGGGTGGATAGGCTCCCGAAAAACTTGCTCGTATGTCAAGGCGCTACGACTTCCTGAAACAGAAGCCTCCAGATTTTGCATTTTGTCCATCATTTGTTTAATTAAATCAGTAGTTGGATGAGATGATGGTGGGGTTATGGTAAACAGAGGAAAATTGGGCCAAGGGCCACCGCTAGACAATGGTGGGGTTAAATGTTGATAAGGTATGGAGGACGAATGTGTCGAGGCAACCGAATAGGGATGTCCTATATAAGACGTTGAGGTTATTGGATATGTGTGTGGAAATGAAAAGGTGGGCGGAGCTTGAGAAGGAAAGCTCGTGTGGATAGGTGGTAGAGAGCAAGTCATGAACGGAACGGTCTGCAAGAGAGATGAGGTAGGAGCAGTCAGCGGTATTGACATGTTGGGCCCAAGATTAACCAAAGGAAAGCCAATCTGTGCCGTATGAACCCCTGAAGTTGCTGAGTTAGGAGACGGGACTAAGGATGCAGAAGGTAAAGCGAAGTTATCAGGCGGAGAAGGAGCTAAATGAGTAGCTATACTGATAGGCATGCCAACAAGGAGTTGACCGTCAGGTGTACGGTCAGGGGCATGAGACAAATAGTATTGTACAGTGCTAGGATTAGCATCCAGAAATTTGGCAAATTCTTTATCTCCTACAGGAATTTTAGGAACCTCGCTGGTGTCCATAGGATTCCCCACAGAATGTGAAGGGGGTGATTTAGGAAAAGGCACAGAGAAAGCATGTGAAACCATGGCGGTGGCTTGCTTTCGAGTGATAACAACCATGGACATGAGTACACAGTAGGGTTCCAATCTATCAGGAACAGAAATAGACAATAAGATGTTTGAAATTGGTAGGTCGTTGGTTTATCAGGAACTGTAAAAGATAGTAACCGATATCAGCCAGATAACCGATGTCGGTCAGGCTATAGCCTACCAACCTGTTCTGTAGTGATCACAGAAAACAGTGTATGACAGAGAAACAGAACGGAAAACAAGCAAGAATGCACAAAAAAATTAACAAACTAACCCTAGGGTTAATTTTAATCAATTTGGGCTTATGCCTTTAGACACAAAATGATGTCAATCCTAAACAAAAGACTTAGGGGAAATGTCAAGTTTGTTTTGGCTTATAAGGTTACCTCAATCGGGAAGAGGAATACCGTGGAAAAAGGGGGGATGTTTTGAGCTGTTTTGTTAATTATGAAGTGATTCGGTATGTGTTGTGCAGTGAAAGTAAGATTAATTTCCTATTAATACCGTGGAAATCACCCCCACGTGTACAACCTGTTACTTAGTCTATGTTCACTAGAATTGAAAACAACAAGCAAGAATGTAATGCATGTGTTTTAAACCTAAATTAAAAATGATATTTGATAAAGCAAAGAAGATGACTATCACTAATGCCAAAACTAGGAAAGCAAGACAAATTCTTTTACTGAATATAACAAAAACAGCAAACAACAAGTATGCTCCCCAAATGAAAGCAAGCAAGAGAAACAGAAACCCAAAATGGGTCCCACCGGGCGTGCCAAAATGTTTCGCACGGAATGTTTTGGCTCTGTGGAATAGACTTGCTTCTATCCTATCATTCCTTTGAGAAACAGATAAAGGTTAGGGCTAGGAGGAATACCTGTTGAATGTCGAGAGGGTGTGCGCGTACCGTAGAGAAAGATCAGATTGACTGCGAAGGACTCCTTTTTGTTTTGGAAGGACTACCTGCAAGTAAGAATACAAGACCACCAGATTTTAATTAGACAATAAATGAGGGAGCTGCCTTAGGCCCAGGAAATATAAAACTTCCTTTCGAAGGTGGTCAGTTCCCCTTTTAAATACAAATTAACACAAATGATAACAAAGAAAGCTATTGCAAAATCATGATTTAGGTACCTCGTTACAAAGCAATAGAGGCTAAACTATCAATAATAAAGAGTCACGTTGTTTGTTCGGTTACTGGTCGTTGATACATTCAGGTTGAGTTACAGGGATAAACCAGACTGGATCTGAGGTTGTTAGGTGACAAATAGACGAGAGGAAGGTTTCGGGGTATAAGTCACAGTGACCAATGTCGGTCACTGGATAACCGACCGCGGTTAGAGAACCGCTGCCGGTAGGGGATAAACGACACCGGTAGGTTCAACAATCTAGGTGCTTCCGAATAGAGGTTGGTTGTAAGGTGATTGTGAGGTTATTAAGACTGGTGGATGGCTGAGGGGAAGAATGGGAGGACAGGGAAGACTCAGAGTGTGATAAAATGGTCTTCTGGGAAATTCAAAGATGTATGAATGAAGGTTAAGTGCAGGGTGTTGGTAGGTGGTAGATCTATGGATGAGTTTATAATTACTATCGATTCACAGGCTCAAGAAATGGTGCTTAGAAACATACAAGACACTACTTACTCGTTCCTGATGAATATGTAGGTTCTAGGACTGTGATGACGAAGACAGGGCTCAAGTAGGATGATCTGACAATCCAAGATGAGCTATCTCCTCTTCTGATGCTCGGATGAGTGTCACTGGGCTCTAGTTATTCAGTTGCAGTCTTGGGCTTGATGTCCTTCTCTGCAAACTCTTCTTGTTTCTTCACTTGTCTCTGCTCGGCCAAGCAAATCCGGATCTTTTCAATGATTTCTCCCTTTCTCGATCAAAATGAAAATCCGATTCATCCCAAAATCCTTCGACCTTTGTTTCTAGTTAGGGGAGGTCATTTACAGGGAACCGATGACAGTTACGTAACCGACGGCGGTCGAGTAGGAACCGGTATCGGTCAAGTCAAAGTGGGCTATTTTTAGTAAAATAGCCAACTTTCCCTCCTTTTCTCCCGAGGGATTAGTTGCAGGCTTGGTCAAGTTACTACAAGGTCAGTTTTGGGTGCGAGTAAGGAGTCCCTAGTCATGGGTGTGGATGTAGACCAAGTTATAGGTCTTAATTAGGTTAGTTTAGGGTTAGGACTGGGTCATGATGAGGTGGCAAAATGAGGTGGCAGGTACGGTGATGTGGATTTATTAATTATAAGGTAATTAATAAATAATTGTGTAAGGTTTAGGTGATGAGGCTAGGTTGTGAAATGAGATGCGGGTCACAGGGGGTCGTAAGACACAAATTTGGTGTCTACATGTTCATTGATAATGTTCATATGTTGTAAATGTTGAGTCCAACGGGATCATGGTGATTGCATGTTTAAAATGATGGCAAACATAAGATTTTACACAAAATTCAAGGTCATGAGCTTGTAAGAGACCTTTGATTTATGTTTCCAACCAAATCATGAATATATGAAGCTTAACAATGTGAATAATATACTGCTATAGGCATTCCTTTTTCATTAATGTAAAAATGGGGAGAAGTTTAGGGTGTTTTCCATCAATGACAAAGGGGGCGATTGTTGGCATATGGTCCTATTAAGTGTTTTCATTAATATAAAACCACATTAAAAAAAAATTAAATGATGGATTAGGGTAAGTTGATGATGTATATTATGTTAGCATAATGATTCAGATGTGTATTTGGTGATACAATGAGATTCAATGAGGATTTCTTGTTCTTGCAAGCCTATTCAGGTACCTAGGTGATGTTGCATGATGGTATTGGCTTCTTGGATTATTTAGAAGCATGACGACATGATGGATAGAATTTTTGGAGATTTATTAGGCACTCACAATAGTGGCATGGTGAAGATACATAGGATTCACTATGTTAGAGGTGCTCATCTACAGTAGGTACAATTGCTAGTAGGTGTGAGATTGAGTTTTGAAGCAACATGAGCTCATGGATGAAATTATTCAAGTGCATCATGGTTTAATAGGTATGTTTGTGTCATTTTCAATGATTCTATGATGATTCGTAGCATTATTTTAGTTGACCCTAGCTTCTACAGTGAGAATCCTTAAGGAGTTGTTATACAAGTCTCAGTGTCTAGAGAGTTTGAAGAATGGTTTTTTCATTATGATGATTGGAGATGTTAGTGTGATGTTCCATAGTGCTTTGAGAATTTTTTTAGGTTTTTAGGATGTGAAATTTTCAATATATGGCAGTTTATGTGACACAGGGTCAAAATCTAGTGTAATTTCAACTCAAATTTGAGCTTCTGATGCTCACCATGAATTGCAAAATTTGTATGGGACAATGTGAATTTCAGGGATGGTTATAAAGTGATTCTAATTTTTTTCAAAAAAATAATGAGGTCAGTTCATTGTCACATTTTCATGAACGAAGGTTAAGAAGAAAAATTTCTTTAAAACCCTAGTTAAACCCTAGCTAGGACCAATTTGTAAAAGAAGAGGTCTAGTGAGCCATTTTTTATTGTTTATGAAAAAATGATGATTTTATGTTGTATTGTAATATTCTATATTTCCATAAATGTAGGATATAGGATGTGACAGTATGTGGGCCCCACCTTAAAATGCTTGTTTTTTAAGAGTTCCAGTTTTTGGAAAAAAATTCTAAATAAGGTATGATCTAAATTGATGTTATGGAATGTATGTAATTTTATAGAGATATATGTGAAGGTTTTAGATCATTTTTTTGATGAAAAAGTGAATTTGAGCTCCATTCAGGTTGACTAGTCAAAGGGAAGTTTTGAGGCCATAAGAATAAATGTTTAGTAAAATGGCCATAACATGAGCTACATGTGGAATTTGGAGGTAATTAAAAATGTGTTGGAAATAAGATTAAGATAAATTTCAAATGATATAATTTTTTTTATCATGATGATGATATTTGATATGGTTTCCAAGCCAATCTTTGGATAGAAAGGTGTTTGCCACTGTAGGATAACATATGACTTGATGAATATTTTAAGTCATTTGAAGTATGAGATGGATTATGTCATGCTTTCTATCACCTGGAATGTGGAGAGGAATGAATTTTGAATCAAATGAATCCATTTATAGGTCTTGAATGTTCCTAGAAATTGTTTTATTAGTTGATCTTCGGAAACAATGTTTTGGGCAAGATGATTTGGTGAAGAAAAACGTTGTTGTGGTTTGATCAGGAGATTGTTTAAAGGATTATAACTTACTTAGAAGTGTTCTACAGGCTATGGAATTTCCAAAAAATTGTTACATGATATAGTTTGGTTTATTTTAAGTCATTTGGTGGCATAATGATGTTTCCAAGGTGTTGAAGGGTGTATGAAACACTTGTTTTGACAAATACAAAGAGTACTGGGCCCATTAAACAAAATAATTTTATTTATTGAGATAAATTGAGACCATGTATGGATGTTAAATGTTATTTCAATAATGTATGGTGGTTTTTGGGTCATGACTAACCATGGTTTTGGAATGAGGAGATTTGTGTCATTCCAATGCAAGGGTTTTTGGGATTTTTGATGAATGGATGAAGTTTTTTTTGCTAGAATGACCTATATGGGTCAATTGTGAATGTTATGGTGATTTTTATGGAATTTTTTAAGGCTAGTATTGTCGTGCAAGTGGAGGGAAACTGACCTCTTTTGAATTTGAATCAAGGAGAGGCTATAAAAATGGAGTTTTTGGTGCAATGGTGCTAATCTTTTGGAACCCCTTTTATCTTTTTTTGAAGAACCATTTGATGCAAAGAAAAAACCTTTGAGCCTAGCCCAAAACCCCTAGAATTTCATTCTAGGATTGTAGTTGGCTGAGTTTTCATGAGGTGGATTTGAGAAAAGAAAAATTAGTGTTATTGCTTTGAGAGCGAGTTAAAGGAGGGCAGATTTGGAGACTTGTTATTGGATGCTATCTTCATATCATATTGATGTCATTTGCAAGTTTTATGATGCTTTTGAATATTTGATATTGATTTTAATACATTTTCAAAGTTGTATGTATTCATGAAACATGGTTAATTGTCTAGAGAGCTCTTAATTGTATCTTGTTGATAATTGTTGAATACATTGCTCATTGTAATCTGATTTTAATATCAAAATAAGTGTGTAAATATGATTTGAGCTTCAATATTTGTGTATTTTAGTTTATCTTGTGATCCTTACATTGATTTTATTTCATTTTTATGAATATAAGCTTTGATGTGTGTAGACACCAAAATTGTGTCACACTCCCCTTAGTCCCTGATCGGATAACCAACTTAAACATGGGCACCTAACCATGGCCCCCTTTCAGCCCACATTAATAATTAATTTTATTATTTTAATTAAATTAAATACCCATCCTCATAATATCCATTATTTTATTACCTTAATTGACCTAATTTCCACCTCACCTAGGCATCTCATCCAGCCACCTCACCCTGGACCTATTCTCGACATGTTTCCATAACTAACAATAGCTAAGTCTTACTTACCTTAATGAGCTAAGATTTGGTCTTACCCTAAAATATCTCTAACCACATTCCCACCCATTAGAAGGGAAGCTTCTGTTTTGATCCATGAGAACAAAAGTAACTGGGCCCAAGAAATTAGAAATATCTTCCCAATTTAGTAAACCTAGGGAATCCCACCTTAACTGATGTCAGTTACCCCTAAACTGACGTCGGTCAACCCAGAACCATTATTGGTTATCATTTATTCACCTAAACAACCTTGTATTTGGGTTGACACATTCTTAGAGTAAGAAGGATGAGAGGAGAGATACATGTAAGTAGAACCAGAGTCTTTTCACGCACCCAAGAATCCATAGCCAGCACCAGGACAGATCCAGAAGCATTGGCACTCACGGTAACATTTCAGGAAGCGTCACTACTGCACCAAGCTCCATTCCATCAACTGATTATCACCACCACCCAACCATTAGACCTACAACATTGGTAAGTGTTTTATCATTAATCATTTCCATTCTTATTCTCTTCATAGAGTTGTTATCATTCATATTATTATTCTTCTAGTAATGTTCCCATCCCTCCAGAGCCTTCTTTCTAAAAAACCCAAAAATCTCACCCACCTGTTTATCAGATCACCTATTCTGGCAATTCCACCTCTCTAAGTGTTCTCAATATCCCCACAGACCTTGCCATCTCTTTCTTTAGTTCCATCCAACCTCACCTAGCCTCTACAATAAGGTTTTCATTGAATTACTGTCACCCTACTGTACCGATGCCGATTACCCATAACCTTCATCGGTCTCCCTTAACCGTTGATGGTTATACCCAACTGACATCGATCTCTATGTTTTATACCCTGCCCAAGAATAGAGCCAAACAACCTCCTACCAGCTTACCTAAACAACCCAAAATCAGACCCTGACTAATCCCAGTACCTTGACAAATACCTCATCTTTTAGATCCAACTATAGCCTAACCTATTGTGATTGGATTTTCTTATTGTACTTGAATGAGATACCTAAATCATATCAACTACAGTATGACTTTACTTATCTCTCGCATTAATTTGTTTTAAACAGTGGATTGTCATCCATCTAGGAAGTATCACACTTCCTAAAACTAGCATACACTAGGTAGTCCACTATCATATATCATTTAACTTCTCTTTTGTGGTATTTTTTTCTATTACAAGAGTTCCTCGTAACCAAAAGGAAGCTCTCACAATTGACATTAGGTCTAGTAGTCTACACGTGCACATCAATCTCCAACCAAAATATTTAACTGGTATTCCTCCTAGACCTTACCCTTATCTATTTTGTCATTCAAAAAGGTAAAGAAAATGGTGATCTGCATGCCAAATCCAAGCATCAAACTGAACACCTGCATGTTTGCAAAGTCATCTTTGACCACCTCATCAAGTATTGTGTTCATCTTCAAGAAAAGAATTGTCTTTGCAGTACTTTCTGAAAAACTCTTACGTTTCATTGTTTCTTTGCATAGCATAAAATTCAATCATGCTAAAGTCAAGGCTATTCTTGAAATACTGCCACCCACTAATATCTGTCAAATTTGCAATCAATTCATCTTTTTATCTCATAGCTTTACGACCGCTATCAACCATTCCATCATCTTATCAAGAAAGAAGTTTCATTCAAATGCGATACTGAATGTCATAAATCCTTCAAAGCCTTAAAAACATACCTCCTTCAACCATCAGTGCTCATTCCTCATAAGGATGACCAACACTTTTACCTATATATTTTCACAATTGACCATTCTCTAGATGCCATGCTCGCTCATCATGATGACCAACACCAAGAGCAAGTGGTTTATTACATATTTCATACCCTTCTTGACTACAAAACTAGATATACCCATGCTGAAAAACTTTTCCTAGCCTTAGTTTTCTTCGCCACCAAACTCCACCATTACCTACTCAACCAAAAAACCTTTTTCATTACTAATACTGACCCATTACACTATATGTATGCCAAAAATTATCAACATCAACGTGCAACATGTTGGCTTACTCTTCTGGCCGTCCTCAACTTCAAATTCATCCATCAAAATTCCATCAAAGGGCCAGGCTATCGCGGACCAATTGGTTGACGCACCTATTTCCAAGAATCAACCCTCTAACTTTGACTTCCTATATGAGTCGATAGCTACCCTTTCCCTGGACGAACCCACTTACAAAATGACACTCTTCTTTGATGGCTCCAAGTGTTAGCATGGGGGTGGGGCTGGTGTTATCATCATTCTTCTTGATGGTGAATGTATGATAAAAAAAGTGATAGGTGAACGTGAGAATCATCAAGCAACTTTCCTCCGTACCCGACCTCCCGAGGTCGTGTTAAGACAGCTGGTCAAAGTGGAATATATGCGGGTATGGACAAATTAGTCGAGCAATCCTAAATCCTCTATATGCAATAATGGGAGCTGTAAATCTATAGCTAGGAAAGCTCTTCTAACCTGAACTCGTGTTATGGATCGGTTCAACTCTATAACCATTCAGAGGCTCTAATCAATGTCGAGCTCTTTTGAGATTCTATCCATTGGTTGTTGGAATCTTGGAAAGTGACCTATGGGTGCTTTGTGTATGTTTCCGAACAGGGTCATGAAAGTGATGTCAAAAGTTGTAGAGGATCTATAGAACACTATGGATGATTTTTTAGTCTGACCCATAAAGTGTTGGCTTGGTTGGCTTCTACGTCCAAAATAGAAAGTTATACAATGATATCCGGTGGGAGTGGTAATGATCTAAACACTAGCGTACATAAGCCAGTGTCAATGTTTGATTGATTTGCAGGCCTGTTGGGTTGTGGGACCTAGGGATCACAACCGCGAATTCATTGTTTTTGTGGACCTTTTATGGTCATGTGAAGAATCAATCCTATCTTCCGACTATCCAGTAGTCGTAAGATTTTTCAGCCTCTATAGTCAATGTTAGGAGTTATGCGATCTTCTTCGAATACATCACAGATTTCCTAGCAACTTGTATGTGTAGGCCCATATATATGTCAGTGAGAAGTTCTCATGAATCTGGCTGCATAACTAATGGGTCACAACCGAATGTTTGTTCTCTTTCAGGTTCTTGTATGGTCATATAGATGCGGTATCAAGGCAATCTATAGTTGGGTTGGTTTGACCAGAACTCGTGTTCTTTGGCGTATTCGATATTTAATTCTCTTAACTGTTCACTAATTGTTTGTTGATTTATAGTCATTTCGAAGACGTGGATCCTAAGTCCTTGATCTATATCAGCTAGTGTTGTGTAGAGATTTGGCTGGGGTATTATTGGCTCAAATACATAGTCCTTGGGCTCTCTTGGTCCCGTGATAGTCATGCAAAATATAAACAAACTTAACTGAATAAAGCAAACTAACTATGAAATTGAATCTACACTATGTCTATTTTTGTGATTTTCAAAGATATAAACTTGAATAAATTCAAAGAGCAACTAATCTAGAAATAAAGCTTTAAAACAAGCAAGCTAGCCAGATGTAGCTATTTTCTTGTGCATTTTGTGAACTGATATAAGCATAAATATTTAACAAACTTGACTGAAAAGACCTTCAATCCTACGTTAGAAGTGAGAAATGAATCACGGCTTCTCAGAAGCTATCATTCCCCATAGCTTCCCTAGCAATATTAAAGGTAAGCGTTTACTGAAACTAAATGATTTACTACTCTAGTTGATATGATGTAAACTACAACTTTGATAAAACAATCCTGGAGCTTTGCAGAATAGTGGAAAATCTGGTTGTATTGTAACTTGTCCCCTCAGTGTGATTTCTTCATTCCTTCGTGCTCTCGTGAATCCAGAAAGGTAAAGATGTGGCAGCGGCAGCAGGAGAAGGTATTCGAACAATGGTAGCTTGGAGGTAAACTGAACAGAATGCAAGTAGGAGAGAGATAGCGCAAGAGAGAAGAGCTTGGCTATGCGGTTCCTAGCAGGATTATTGCAGGGATGTGACAAGACTCACCTAAAATTCTAGGACCTATTCTTCCTATGATGAAACAAAACTATAATCCTAAACAGAGCTAAATTGTAAGTGAATTTGATCTAGAACTAATTCTGTGCTAAGCTATTTGCTTGGAGAATAAAAATGAAATGAATTTTGAACTAGAGAGATCAAGTGATCTCTAAAATCAGAAATGAAGAGCCTTAAAACTAAGAGGCTGAGAACATGTGCTAAGTCCTAACTTGCAGAGACTTATGGAGGAACTTCCAAATACACTGACTGATAAAATATATAATGAGAGGGGCCATTTGCTTGTAAACAAGCTGGATATTTATAGCATTTCCACTTACCAGAAGGAAAGCTCAATTTTCCATGTTATATCATTTAAAATGGAGCACTACCATTACCAAGTGGCTGAACAACTCTTAAAAATGTAAAAGTGGTGGAGAGTTGCAAGTGAAACTTGATTTCCACATTCCTGAGTGCGCCGGAAGCTTTTAGAAAAGTTAGACAAGACCGACGCCCTGCACAGGGCAGTGGTTACAGGACAACCACCCTGGACAGAGTGGCGGTCACGGGACCGTCACCCAGGTAGGGCAACGGTCTTGTAACTTAAAAAAAAATCCAGGAAAGGCGGGCAGAGGCTGAAATGAAGCATGCAAAGTTTGGGTAAGGCATTCTAGGATGCAATTGTGCACTTGGAGAGATTTTTTGGACTCTGAACACCTTGTAAAGAGATATGAATCATCATTGGGGTTTTCCCGTAACCAATTTGCAACTGTACAACACATACAATTTTGGGTATGTACATATTTCCCCCTCAGAGAAGCATTTTAGCCATGAAGATGCGTAAAATGGTGGTTCTAAGTATGGCAGTCCTGAAATGGGGAGTTAGAAGCTATACCTGACATGCTCGTGTGTCAAAATGTCACCATCCAAGTTCCCTTTATCTATAAAATGAAAAGAGGACTCAAGTGTAGATAGATAAAATAATTTGGAAAAATAAATACCAAGTTAAAAGGAAATGAGGACTTATCACTTGTGCAGAGAATAATGACTTACCAACGTCGGCGCTCTAACCTGCGTAAAAACACTCAAAAACATGATTAGAATGTTATATATATAAAACAAACTCATTTCACTATTCATTTGCGCGGATTGATTTGATAGTTTTTGAGCTCTGGGACCCACGGTGATGGTTTTCGACGAGAGTATAGTAAAAATGTTCATGGTGAGATAGTGATCATGCCTCTGAGAGCGGAACATCTACCTGTGAAGTCTCAGGTTAGTTCTTCTCGATTTATTGTTTTTCAACCTAAAATGTAGAAATGATTAAATCTTTGTCTTGGGGGGGTTATTTTCGAAAATGTCAGTGTGAAATGAGTCTCTAGGGGGTCTCCCACAGGGTAGGTCTTTATTTTAGAAAAAATGGTGTATTTTTACCCTTTTTAGTGTTTTTAGGGCCTTTTGAGGCAGTGGACGATTTGAGATAGGACCGCTGCCCTGCACAGAGCGGTGGTCATGGGACTGCCACCCTATGATGGCGGCGGTTACAAGACTGCCATCCTAAAGGGTGGAGGTTACAGGACCGCCACCTCATAAGGTGGCGGTTATGGAACTGCCACTCTGCATAGGGCGGCGGTTCTTAATAGAATGCCAAAAAAGGCTTGTTAAATAATTATTTTTGTATTTTTGATATTTTTACATGTTTTTGGTAATTTTTCCAGTTCATTTATGATACTAACTTATTCCTTTTCTCTATTTTGGGTGGATGCAGAAGAAGGAGGAGTACATTAGATGGAGTAGAGAGAGGGAGTGTGACTGGCTCCCAGCAATATTAGATGCACTGTCTCAGGCTAAGAGAGATATCCTACTGCGGGCTGGCATTTGGAGGATTGCACAGGTCCCTCATGTGGCACCTGTCACTCACATATTGTGTGACTTATTTTCATATTGACATGTTGATTGGAACACACTCCGATTTCCAGGTGTTAGGGGTGAGTGGACCATCACCTTGGAGGTTGTCTACCGTATATTGGGGGTCCCGATTCTTGGTAGATGGTTGTCTCTTAAGACAGCATTGTCGAGGTCTTAGATGGTTTAGTGGGCCACTTACATGGGAGATGTTGTTGTTTCTATGGGGTCGAAGAAGGGGGTGAAGGTCCACTCCATTATTGATTCTGACATCCCTGTGCTTTGTAAGGCCATTATGGGCATCCTTGCCTCACAGTTGATTGGGGACAAGGGAGGGGATACCCTTCTATACTATTGGGGTCCCATTATTGCACAAATTGAGGCGTATGGTCGTGTTTACGATTGGGGAGTAGACATCCTTAGGACCACCTACCATGATCTATACAGAGTGGTTAGATTACAGGGATAATCACTGAGCCACCCCACTCTTATCATGAGTTGGGTGTATGAGCACATCATCCCCTACGGGAGAGGTGTACATGCAGAGGATCCTGGAGCTGTCAAGGTAGCTAGATGGATAGGGATGACTGTACTTAGGGCATCACACCAGCCAATGGCCTCCCTGATTACTGCAGACATGGAGACCACTCCTTATCAGGCCATTGCAGGGTTATGGAGCGAGGAGACACACACACTGATTTCCTATTCTTCCACAGGTCAGTTGGTAGATAGGACAGGGAAGTTGGAGGCCCATCCCTTTGACAGAGTGCCCCAATAGTTTGGCCTCCCATATATTGACATGTTTCCTCCAGTGGTGCCAGTTTACAGGTATATTCGTGAGGCTAGGGGACATCCTAGAGGCCGTGGTTGGACTATGGTTACTCATGGGGTTCCTATTGCAGCTAGGAGGGTGGTTTGTGCCCAAGGGGTAGCCAGTGCTCCTTGAGCACCTTTACTTTGGATTGGGGCCGGTCCTGCTCATAGTGGAGATGAGCCCATTGACATGGACTCAGACTCTGAGGAGTTCACTGGAGAGGATACAGAGGAGGAGACGGAGGGAGGTGAGACTGGTGGGATGGCCGAGGATGATAGTGACTCTGAGTGGCATGACACTCAGAGTATCTTGAGGGCCGAGAGGGCGGAGGAGAGCGCAGAGAAGGTGACTCTGATTTCAGAGGAGTTTCCTTCTTGGGACATTGATGATGAGTCCGTGGCAGGACGTCACTTCGTTCTGGATTTGGGGTAGGCACGTTAGTTGGTGGCAACGTCAGTGGCAGGCGTAGGTCCTAGAGACCCTTCATGGAGGCCTAGAGATTCGAGTGAGTTGTTACTCTTTTCTCAAATTTTTTAGCTAGAGATCTTTAGTTGATATTTTGTTGTTTTATTTTTTTATTTCATTTTTGATGGTTTTCTAACTTTTTTTCTTTTTATTTGCAGTGACTGCTGATGTGTGACGAGACTTGATTTGTCGAGTATGTGCAGATATCTTATTGCTCCCCTCGGAGAAGACTTAGGCAGAGCTTTTTGAGGACGTGGAAGAGCCTTCAGTAGCCGGTAGGCATACTGATGTCTTTGCCCCTATCTGGAAAGCGGAAAGGGTCATGAATTTTCTCCGTGCTGAGGTAGCTGGATATTGGACAGTTGAGTGCTTGATGAGGAGGAGACATTCTCATAGTGAGATGGTAGCTACTGGCCGTGACTGTGAGCCTTCAGTGCATTTGGAGTGCTAGCGTAGCCGGAGTCCCAAACATGGGCGTGCACCTTCTAAAGGATCCCATAGGGGTTGAGAGGCCTTTTTGTAGTGTTTTGATGGATATTTATATGAGTGTTTTTGTACTTTTTGGGCTCCTTGAGTTTTTTGACCATGCCTAGTGCATGATGGCATTGTATATAAAACATGTTATATATATATATATATACCTCTTTTGGATCCAGATCTTATATATAGAGTTTTTTGTGGTTTGTTCTCATGTGTATACTAGATTTTTTGTGTTTATATGCTTTTCAAAATGTATGTAATGGATGACAACAAATACTGAATAGAAAATGTTTCTCTTTTTGTTTCTTTTTGCAAATGCTGATATGAGATGATACAAACATATTGTAGTACTAAACTTTTGAATTCTTTGGGCAATTTTCGTTGCTTCTTCTTGTTTTCACAAAACATGATGAATATGTAGTGATAATGAGATGAATTTTCCCCAATCCTGTCTCCACGCAACTAATAAGATGCAAGGGCTCAACACCAAGGACCAGAAAGAGAGACAAAGTATTGATAGAAACCAAACTTAGACCTACACACTTAGCGTACTCAAACCTGCTACACATCTCAGATACAACCTAATTTCCGGTTTATCTAGACTTTAGACCATAGATGGCAACTTGGTTGACTAAATCTTGTTTTTAAGGACTTGATCTCTTTGGAACTTGGATGTTTATTTTTACTTTTCACAATACACTTTGTTTTGAATTTTTGAAATACTAAGATTCATCTACTTGTGTGAATGGACCCCCTATGCCATGCTCCATGCTACTAGTAAGGAGTATGGGCTTATCACCGAAGGCATGAAATAGGCGAGTAAGGGCATCTCTTTCCTTTCCCAACCTCACATCACGAGTAAGAGATGTGGGCTCATCACCGAAGATTGGGTAGGGCAAAGAAATGTGTAAAAATAAAATATTTTCTTTTTGTTTGTATTTTTGATTCAATTTGACTTTGACATTTGTAGATCTTTAATTTTGAAGTATCCTTGTTTCAAAGAGACATAAGAGGGAAAGATGTGACACCAAGAAGCTTCTGGAATAGACTGTAGTTAAGAACATCTTAACCTAGTAGAAGAAAATGAGTATGACCAAGTATGCGGGCCTTGTTATAGTTTTTGTCAAGATTTTGTTTGTTGAATTTGATAAGATGATTTTGAAACCATTTGATGATATTATGAAAATTTAAGAGATATGATGTGAGTACTTTTGCCAATATTTTCAAAAGCTTGTAACCAATTGCTTAAGAATAAGATCCTTGACTACAACATTTACAAAACAAGAGAACATAATGAATTAACTAAATGGCCAATGTGATTCAGGTTGACATAATATACAAAGAGGAATGCTTGGTTACTTATGCGTGAAACCATTTAAGATGTAAGGAATTGATAGTTTCATTAAATTACTCACCTTCTAGTGTGCTAAGGTGATATGCTCTATTTCTGTAGTCCTTCATGACTCGGTATGGACCTAGCCATTTGGGCCATAATTTCCTTCCTTCACCGGTTTTCTTATCAATCTAGCTATCTAGTCTTAGAACTAGATCTCCTTCGTAGATTTCTCACTTGTAGACTTTATTTTTATATTGTCGGCACATTCGATCAACGTAGACTCTGTGTCTTTGCTCAGCATTTAATCTAGCCTCATCAAGACTTTCTAATTACGAGATTCGTGCCTTTCTATAGGCTTCTTCACCTAAGATCCCTTGTAATGAGATACAGAGGCTAGGTATCTTGACTTCTATTGGCAAAATGGCTTCGGCTCCGAATACCAATGAAAAATGGGTTGCCCTTGTTGGTGTTCTTATTGATTTTTGATAGGCCCATAAGGCTAGGTATAGCTTCAAATGCTAGTCTTGTTTGTTCTCCTTAACTATTTTAAGGAGAATAGGTTTTCAGCATTTTATTTTGTGGCCTCGGCCTATCCATTATCCTGAGGATAGTAAAGAGAAGCCGTGTGATGGTTTATTTTGAATTTACTACATAGTTCACGGGCTTCATCATTTTTGAAGGACGTTCCATTATCTGAGATAATGACTTGTGGGACACCGTACCTATAAATGATTTGTTTTAGAATAAACTTAGCTATTACAGATCCTGGTACAGTGGTAAGAGGCATAGCTTCTACCCACTGTTGTAAAGTATTTTGTGGCCATTATTATGAAGTTTATGGGCCATCTGTTGATGAGGGAGAGAATTTCCCCTATCAAGTCTATGCCCCATGTGGAAAAGAGTCATGGGGTTGCGATTGGTTATAGAGCTTGTGCAAGCATGTGAATCTCATGAGAGAATCCTTGGAATTTTTGGCATTTACATGCAAACTCTACTACGTCATGCTCTAAGGTGGGCCAGAAAAAGCCCATCCGATGTATCATCTGAGCAGTGGCGTGACCGATGAAGTGGCCTCCACATACTCCGCTATGGGATTCATAGAGAATCCTCACGGATTCTTCTGTCTCAACACATGTCTAGTAACATTCCATCGAAGGCTCTGTGATATAGCACCTGTTCCAAAATGACGTATTTAGAAACAATGATGCATGACCACCTTCTTTGTTGGGAAGTAGCCTCTTCTGGGTATGTGTGGTCCATGATGTAATTGATTATATCAGTGTACCAAGGGTATGTAGAGATGGGGGGTATGGTTTCGACAAAGTATATGCATTCATCGGGAAAATCTAGATTTACCAGATCACCTCCATCTAACGGGTTGTCAGCTAACTAGTTTGTATTGATTTGTCCTTTAATGGACTTCTGGTTTACAAATATTAATTCAAATTCACCCATGAGGGTTATGAAGCATCCTTCCTTTTTAGAAAAATACCCCTCTATGAGGAATGTTTGTAAGTGATTTGTCTTGATGATTACCCTTGTTTCTTGATTTAGCATGTAATGCCTTAAGCATTTTGTTGCAAATACTATGGTAAGGCATTCTCTTTTTTCCTGCATGTAACGTGTCTCATAGTCGAGCAATGTGTAACTAATGAAGTAAACTGCACGTTCTCATTTATCATCGTCCTCTTGAGCCAACATGCAGGCTAGTGAGATATCATTGGCCCGTGAGTATAAGATCAAAGGACGATATGGCCTAGGAGGCATTAGCGTGGGCAGAGACAACAGGAAGCATTTGACTACTTCAAAGGCCTCGTTGCATTCATCGGTCCAATCAATGCTATAATATTTTTTTAACAAATTGTTGATTGGATGGACACCAAAGCTTAAGTCTGGGATGAATCTTCAGATTACACTTAGATTACCAAGAAATGATCTTATGCCACATTCATCTAACAGTGGAATCATTTCAAGAACAGCCTGGATTTTAGCTAGATCGACATCAATCCCTCGTGAGGATATAATGTAACCCAGGAGCTTACCTCTCGTTACACCAAATACACATTTCTCCAGATTCAATGTGACTCCATATTCGATCAACCGTGAGAGAATGATACGGAGTGCTTCTGGGTGATCGCAATGCTTTTTGGCCTTGGCTAGCAAGTCATCCACATAAGACTCTACAATCTTGTGGATAAGATCATGGAATATATATGTCATTTCCCGTTGGTATGTGGCACCAGCATTCTTAAGACCAAATGGCATGACAACATAACAGTAGGCTCCTCAGGGGGTTATAAATGTAGTTTTAGCTTGATCTTCCTCAGATATTTTGATCTGATTATACCCTGAGAACCCATCCATGAGGGATAACAACTCAAATCTATTTGTTTCATCAACAATAACGTCAATGGATGGTAACGGGAAGTCATCTTTGGGACAATCTTTGTTAATATCTCAAAATTCTATGCAAATTCATATTTTCCCATTCTTTTATTTAGAATGAGGACAATATTAGATATCCATTGTGAATAGTCAACTAGTTTAATGAATCCTATGTGGAGGAGTTTCATCACTTCCTCTTTTACCATGAGAGCCACTTTGGGCTTCATTGGTCTTGATTTTTGTTTAATTGGCTTTGCATCTGGTTTGGTGATAAGATTCTATACCGTGATATGTGGTGCAATTCCTGTCATTTATTTGTAGTTAAACGTGAAAGATTTTTGGTGTTCCTTGAGGATTTGGGTGCGTATTTTCACCTCCTCTGGAGTTAATGAGGACCCTAACTTCAAAAATTTTGGTTATTCCTTCGTTCCAATATTTATGTCGAGTGTTTCTTCCATTAAGGAGGCATTCCCCTCTTCAAATTCAGGTGGGGTTGGAAGTAGTTCCAAACTTTCTCCGCTCTCTATCTCGTATATGTCGAGATCCTTTTGTGGAGGAGACTCTATCATAGGATTTCCAAAATAGGAAGAGGAATGTCCAATTAGGGAAAGATCTATTATGTGATGAGTAAGATGTAGCTCTGCATAGGTATTTAGATGCTTGAGAGTTACTCTATCACTATCAAAGTGATCTAGGATAGAAGAATCATTCTCAGCTTCTATATGAGTCAAGCGTGATTTTGCTGGTATTTTTACATACCAATGGTTCAGTAACGAAGCGACATCGTGAAACTTTTATCTTCCAACTCACTGTTTGGAGTGAAACGAGAAGCTGAGGTTACTATTGAATCTGTGAGGAGGTTCTACTCTCATTGGATCGCTTCAATTGATATGAAGTTAAACCCTTTTCTTAGATCTAGTACTACAATTTTATAGAGTTGTAAATGTTCAGCCTTAGTCTCATATACCTCAGAGACTTGGTTTGCAACTAGTTGCGAGTCTCCTAGTACTCTAATGTTATCAACACCCATTCTTTTGGCTATGATGAGGCCAAGGAGGAGGGCTTCGTACTCAGTCCCATTATTTATACACTTAAATTTTAACTTAAAGGAAAAAATTAGGATCATCCCCTCAGGAGAAGTAAAGATCACACCTACCCCAGCTCCAAAATGACATCTAGCTCCATCGAAGTGAAGAGTCCAATATTTGCTTGGAAATATGGATGTTGGGATATCTCTTGTGTCTGTTTCTTCCACCTCGGTTACTTCTACCATACAAACTTTGTCTGATGGAAGAGAACCGATTCCCAGGATATATCCCATGCCCATGGAATCAAATGGTAAGAGAATGGGCAGAACCTTTTCTAGTAACTCTACAATTTTTGTGGTAGTCCCTAATGATACTATTTCTATGATGTTAGCCTCATTTTTGAGTGCTAGAATGCCCTCGACTAGATTTGTAATTTCCAAGTCTATTGTAGGTATCAAATTTTCTTCTTGTTTTAAACTAATTGGTTTCCTAAGTTGATTCATTGGTAATTCAAACTCGAAGTGCCTAGTATTTTCTTCAAATAAGCTAGGTGTATATTGAAGGGTTTTGGGTCACCTTGTGCCATGAAGACGTTTCCTAGGTGTAGAAACCTTACTTCTTGAAATAAGGTAGAAGGGATTGCCTTCATTCGGTGTATCCAAGGTCGATCGAGGATCATATTATAGTTGGTTTCTTGATCTATAATATAAAATTCGGTGAGGACCATCTTAGGCCCTAAGGTGACTGGCAAGACCATTGTTCCAATCAAAGTGGCTTTGAGGCTATCATAACCTCTTAGCATATTTCATGTTGTGGAATAATTTGTTTCTCTATATCCTAGTTTTTGGAGAAAGGAAAAGGGGACTATGTTAACCACAACCCCATCATCAACCATTACAAAATTAACATAGTTATTATAAACCCATACCTGTAAATGTAAGGGTGGGTCACCTCTACGTGTAATTTCAGCGTCTGTTGGCATTTTGTTTATATCAAATATAAACTCAGTATCCTTATCTGCTTTCCTTGGAGGGTAGACATCAAAGTCTACATGGTTTATCTGTGTTTCCAAAGGAGGGGTGATGTTAATTAAATGACCAAGGCCTAATGCTTCTAAGAGAGCATCCCTATGGGTGGGAGAGTTCTTCAATAAATCCAAAAAGGAAATATGAGAGAAGGTATTTGTTAAGTCATTAATTAAATCATAAGCTCCTATGGGTTTTACCAATGTTTTTTGAATGTTATATGGTTCTAACGGATAGTTTGGGATTGGTTGAGAAGAATAATCCTGTGTTCTTGTTATGGTTTTTACGGGTAGCTCGATACTAATTCTACCAAGCCAACTATCTTGGTTTGTGGTCGAGTTCCTAACTGGGGTGCAACCATTGGATTTGATGAAGTCGAAGCTTCATGATTGTTATTTCCGATTATAACACCCTTGTTCATTCTGCTTGGATTTAACTTGTTATTGTTAGAGTGATTTGGGAGCGGATCATTAAAGATCTTGAGGGGTGCATTTTGAGGGGAGACTACCCCTGTGTAATTTTTTGGCGTAGGTACTACAGAATTTGCTAAAAAACATATCTATAAAGAGCTATTTTTGGTCTTCTGGAAAATTTTGTATGAATTTATTGCAATCGCAGAAAGGTCTAGCATCATGACCTCAGATTTTATGGAAGCCGTAGTATAAATTAGGATTATAATTCCGTGGTTGCTGGTTCAAGTCTTGTTGTGGCCCAAAGCTTTGATTGGGTTGTTGATTATTATAATTGTAGTTTTGAGACTACCTTTGGTTTTGGCTTTGATATCCATCTGGGCCCCGAATAGGGCCTTGTGACTAGATTTTATGTTGTTGTTGTTGCTGTTGTGGAGGATGATTAAAATCTACAACATTGATTGCTGGAGAAAAGTTGTTATTACGTTGATTATTAGTAGGTGTCGGGGTGTTTACAATGTTTGGTCTTTTAACCTAATCAGTGACTCCATCTGTTGTAACCCCACGTTTTTTGTTAAGGATCTTGGGTCCTTGATTGGTACTCCCCGTATTGGGGAAGGTCGTAGTGTTTTGATTAGGAGTGACTAATCTCCCGTTTGTTCCATAAATTTTATGAAAACTATCTATCACCGCTTGATATATTCTTAGAGCACTCTCAAGTACTTCATCATAAGTCCTCAGAGGGAAATTCTAGACTTATTCCTTTATCTCTCTATTGAGAGAATGAAGGAATAAATCACATAGTTCCATCTGATCCATGTTTGGAGCACTTGCTAAAGAGTAGAGAACTATGCACCATCTTTGAATGAAATGGGCAGCAGAATCATTGTGCTCTTGTTTAATGTGTAAGAATTCCATGATACCTATTCTTAATAGTTTGTTCATGTCAAAATCCTTGATGAATCTTGACACGAGTTGTTTAAATGAATGTATCGAGGCTTCAAGTATTCTATAATACCAATCGAGGGCGATGCCTTCCAAGGTTTTGGGAAATATTTTAGCAACAACCGCATCCCAAGGGAGTAGTTCTCGAATGGCCGTGGCATAGGCCTTAATGTGAGAATTTGGATCTCCCTCCCCTTTTTATTTGGGTAAATTGGAAAGGGGTCTTGGAATCATGATGCTTTGTACAGTAAAATCTAAAGGTTCTTTTAAATATTCAGAATAAGTCCCAATCGTATAAGTTTCGACCATTGATGGTTCCTGTTGAGGAGGTGG
Organism: Taxus chinensis; assembly: GCA_019776745.2. Taxonomy (NCBI): domain Eukaryota; kingdom Viridiplantae; phylum Streptophyta; class Pinopsida; order Cupressales; family Taxaceae; genus Taxus; species Taxus chinensis. Next base: position 286,176,706 of record CM034155.1, read on the forward strand.
AGGTGGAACGGGTTGTTGATATGGAATATTATATGTGTTTACAGGGGGCATAAGCAAACCCCTGTGGTTGAGTGAACATCCTGGGAGAAGAGAACATACCTCCCTATGGTGATTTTGAATAGATGTTTAAGTATGGGGGAGCATTGTTCTAATATGGATTATTCGGTGCTAAGCTGGGAGGTATCATATTTTCAACTAGAGAAACGTTTGAAAATACGGTTCTAGTTGGTGCTTATTTTGGATAATTATGTGATTGTTGAGGAGGCATGCCCAAAGCACCTGCTCCCATGAGGAGGTCAACCTGGCTAGGATGATATTGAGGGTTGGGAGTTCTTGCTTGCCTTGAGTGTGAAGCTTGATTTTCTTGAGTAAGTTCTAGTCCTCTAACCCTATCAACTAGAGCTGAGATGACTTTGATTGGCAATGATGTAGTGTTCTATCGTGGTGGTTGTTGTGGCACCCCTTGAGGTTGCTAAGGGGTATGGTACCCTGCTATGAATTTATCGTTGTCTTACTAAGCCTCTCCAAGAGCATTTCTGATAGATGGAGGAATGGAGGCATTTTCTTGGAGGTTGTGTTTGCAAACTCCCTATAGGTGGGTACATATTTTGGAAGCATTGCTCACTTCTAGCGTAATGTGCTAAGTACTCCTCATCAAAAAATGGGAATGGATCTGACTATCTATTGATTTGTGGTTTGAAAAAAGCCCGAGGAGATGAAATCGATTCTCTAGTAAATGTCATATTGTTAGAGCCTGAGGGCTTTGGTTGTTTCGTTTGTGTGACCTGATCCAACTCCTAAAATCGAAATGAAGAACTAGAGCTAGTTCTTTGAAGGGGAGTTTTTGAAGACAAGCAGTTGCTTGAGTAATTGTCATCCTATGCAAAAAGTGATGGTGTCTGTGGTCTACTTGTCTGACCATAATATGTTTTGAGACCTGAGAGAGGTCTACCATATGCATCGTATCTCGACATATTAGGGGGTATATGAATACCCACAGAATAATGGGAAAGAGCGAAGGTGATTGAAAGAAAGAAATGAAAATAAAAGGGGAACAATTGTTTGTTCATGTCAGGTTCATCAATTTTGTACGATAGAAAAGTGACAAGTGAGCATGAGAATCATCAAGCAGCTTTCCTCCGTACCCGACCTCCCGAGGTCATGTCGAGACAGCTGGTGAAAATGGAATATATGTGGGTATGAAAAAATTAGTTGGGAAATCCTAAATCCTCTATACGCAATAATGGGAGCTGCAAATCTAAAGCGAGGAAACCTCTTCTAACCTGAACTGGTGTTATGGATCGGTTCAACACTGTAACTATTCGGAAGCTCCAATCGATGTCAAGCTCTATCGAGATTCTATCCGTTGGTTGTTGGACTCTTGGAAAGTGACATGTGGGTGCTTCGTGTATGTTTCTGAATAGGGTCATGAAAGTGATGTCAAAAGTTGTAGAGGATATATAGAACACTATGGATGATTTTCTGGTCTGACCCAGAAAATGTTGGCTTGGTTGGCTTCTACATCCAAAACAGAAAGTTGTACAATGATATATGACTGGAGTGGTGAGTACCTAAACACTAGTGTACATAAGCCGGTGTCGATGTTTGATTGGTTTGCAGGCATGTTGGGTTGTGGGACCAGGGGATCATAACCGTGAATTCATTGTTGTTGTGGACCTTTTATAGTCATGTGAAGAATCAATCCCATGTTCAGACTATCCAATAGTTGTAAGATTTTTCAGCCTCTATATTCAATGTTAGGAGCTGTGTGATCTTCTCAGAATACCTCACAAATGTCCTAGTAACTTGTATGCACAGGCCCGTATCTATGTCGGTGAGAAGTTCTCCTGCGTCTAGCTGCAGAACTAATGGGTCACAACCGAATGTTTGTTCTCTTTTAGGTTCTTGTATCATGGTCATGTAGATGCCATATCAAGGCAATCTATATTTGGGTTAGTTTGACCAGAAATAGTGTGCTTTGGCATCTTTGATGTTCAATTCTCTTAACTGTTCACTAATTGTTTGTTGATTTGTAGTCATTTGGAAGACGTGGATCCTAAGTCCTTGATCTATATCAGCTACTTTTGTGTAGAGATTTGGTTGGGATATTATTGGCTCAAATACATAGTCCTTGGGATCTCTTGGTCCCAAGATAGACATGCAAAATATAAACAAACTTAACTAAATAAAGCAAACTAACTATGAAATTGAATCTACACCATGCCTATTTTTGTGCTTTTCTGAGATATAAACTTGAATAAATTCAAAGAGAAACTAATCTATAAATAAAGCTTTAAAACAAGCAAGTTATCCAGATGTCGTTATTTTCTTGTGCATTTTGTTAACTGATATAAGCATAAATATTTAACAAACTTGACTAAAAAGACCTTTAATCCTATGTCAGAAGTGAGAAACGAATCACAGCTTCTCATAAGCTATCATTCCCCATAGCTTCCCTAGCAATATTAAAGGTAAGCGTTTACTGAAACTAAATGATTTACTACTCTAGTTGATATGATGTAAACTACAACTTTGATAAAACAATCCTGGAACTTTTCCAAATAGTGGAAAATCTGGTTGTATTGTAACTTGTCCCCTCAGTGTGATTTCTTCATTCCTTCGTGCTCTCGTGAATCCAGAAAGGTAAAGATGTGGCAGTGGCAGCAGGAGAATGTATTCGAACAATGGTAGCTTGGAGGTAAACCAAACAAAATGCAAGTAGGAGAGAGATAGTGCAAAAGAGAAAATCTTGGCTATGTGGTTCCTAGCAGGATTATTGCAGGGATGTGACAAGACTCACCTAAAATTCTAGGACCTATTCTTCCTGTGATGAAACAAAACTCTAATCCTAAATAGAACTAAATTGTAAGTGAATTTGATCTAGAACTGATTATGTGCTAAGCTATTTTCTTGGAGAATAACAATGAAATGAATTTTGAACTAGAGAGATCGAGTGATCTCTAAACTAAGAAAATGAAGAGGATTGAACTGAGAGGCTGAGAACATGTGCTAAGTCCTAACTTGCAAAGACTTATGGAGGAACTTCCAAATACACTAACTAATAAAATATATAATGAGAAGGGCCATTTTCTTGTAAACAAGCTGGGTATTTATAGCATTTCCACTTACTAGAAGGCAAGCTCAATTTTCCATGCTATATCATTTAAAATGGAGCACTATCATTACCAAGTGGCTGAACAACTCTTAAAAATGAAAAAGCGCAGGAGAGTTGTAAGCGCAGCTTGATTTCTGCATTCCTGAGTGTGTCGAAAGCTTCTGGAAAAGTTAGTCAGGACCGCCGCCCTGCACAGGGTGGTAGTCATGGGACTGCTTCCCAGGTAGGGTGATGGTCTTGTAACTTAAAGACAAAAAACCTAGAAAAAGGGGGCAGAGGCTGAAATGAAGCATGCAAAGTTTGGGTAAGGCATTCTAGGATGCAATTGTGCACTTGGTGAGCTTTTATGGACTCCAAACACCTTATGAAGAGATCTAAATCATCATTTGGGTTTTCCTGTAACCAATTTACGATTGTACAACACATGCAATTTTGGGTACGTACATTGAACTTATGCCTTTGTCTTTCAAACTTGATTTTGATTGTACAAACAATATTGTTGAATACAAAGCACTCGTATTAGGTCTCCAGGCTACTTATGCCTTAGATGTTAAGTCAATCAACATCTTTGGTGATTCTCATTTGGTCATAAACCAAGTCAATGGTATATACTAGTGTCGTAATGAGATACTTAAAAAGTATAAGCATCATGTAGACATAATTTTGACCACCTTCGACCATTACGCACATCAAACCACCCCACGTTCTACCAATAAATTTTTGGATACCATAGCCTACTTGGCTTCTCAAATATTCAAAAATATTTGTCACCATACAAAGGCTACAATCACCCTCTTATTTACGTCGTGAAGTTTACTCCATTGGAACCATTGCCCCTAACCCACGTGACCTTTGGTATAAGAAATATGTAGAGTATCTTTCCCTTTCCATTCTACCTACCGATCTCACTCATAATGGACAATGTGCCTTTCTTAAAAGTGTCTCTTGTTATGTCATCATGGGTGGTCTTCTTTACAAATGCAGTTTCAACAACATTCTCTTGTGATGCCTTACAAGTTCTGGAATTCCCTACACCATTAAGGAAGTCCATGATAGAATTTGTGGAGGTCACTTGAGTGGTCTCGCTATCACAAAACACATTCTTCACCTAGGCTATTATTGGCAAACCCTAAACCGTGACTGTTGTGATAATGTCAAATGCTACGTGAAATTATAACAACATGCTAATCTTCATCAACACACCTAGTCATGTCTTACAGGTTGTACGAGACCTTTTACCTTTCTCTCAATTGGGTTTGGATCTTGTCAGTGAGATCAACCCCCATTCTTTACAATGCCACCAATGGATCATAACCACTACCTAATATTCCACTAAATGGGTATAATCCATTCCCCTCATTTCTACAAAAGCCAAGAAGATATGTGAATTCATCAATCATCACATCATTTTTTGTTTTGGTGTTCCTCGCCACATTATCACTGATAACGGAAAATAATTCAAAAACAAAACCCTACGCAAACTATGTGACGCTTTTGGCATCTAACTCAGTTTCTCATCACCTTATTACCCGCAAACCAATGGTCAAGCTGAATCAACCAATAAAACCTTAAACAAAATTATTATGAAGGTAGTCAACGATACTGGGAAAGATTGGCATACGCACATTCCTTTCACCTTGTGGGATTATCATACTAGTATTTCCACTTTGACTACTGCCACCCCCTTTTCTCTGGTCTATGGTATGAAGGTTGTCTTACCTTTCAAAGTACAGATTCCATCTCTCTGCATCTCACTACAAGACATTCTTAACGACGATGACTTTCACCAAGATCATTTAGCACAACTTGAGTTATTAGATGAGTGTCGTCTCAATGCTCTTGACCATCTCCAAATCCACCAAAAATGTATCAAACATGCCTATGACAAATGTGTTCACGAATGAACCTTTTAAGTTGGTGAACTCGTCCTGAAGGAAAATCAACATGTAACCAAAGAGGAGAAAAGTAAATGGGGCAAATTTGATCCTAATTGGCTTGGACCCTATATCGTTACCCATGCCTATGGATCAGGTGCTTATCATTTGTATTCACTCAAAGGTAAACCTAAACCTAAGCTCCTTAATGCCTTGCATCTTAGACCATTCTATTAATTATATCAAGTCCTCTATCACTTTCTGTTAGTTGATCGCTTATCCCTTGAGTGTTTTTCACCTTCCATATTACCCATTTTGAGGATCCATGAATAAGCGAGAATCATGTGATTACCCATCACCTTTTAGCCTTGTCTTCAATATGAGTACCATGGCTCTACTCATAGCATGATTCTCATGGATACTTTTCATCTTCTTCCAGATGGAATCCCATGGTCATCTATCACTCAAAACCACCTCTTTCATAGTTAATATTTGTGTGCTACGGTCTTGTCTTCTAAACATGAACCTAATTTTACTTTATAATCTTGTCCATGACTTAAACATCCAAAAAAATTAACGTATACAACTCCTTGATTCAAACGTCCATCAAAAGATGACTCCCTCAAACGGGACATCTCTTCATGCTAATTCCACCATTATAAATGTGTGCAAGTGTTTCTACAATTTTAGCAAGAAAACTACCACCTAGAAATAGCTTCCTAACTTAGCTAAAAATGAGAAATTACACCATCATGATGAAGAAATGAGCAAGTCCTACCCTTAACATTAATAACTTTGAAATTGATCAAAACACAATGTAAATGAATGAACTCTATTCCCCTTAATTGCCTAATTTAACATTAAAATGGACCTAAGTAGTCTAATGGCAATCAAACTATATTTTCTTTCTTTGATCCATCAATGGATGCTTGGGTGTGAGGCTTAGCTCTTCAAGAATGGAGGATGAGGATCTCAAGAATGACAAAAGGCTATTAGTATGAAACTATGTGCTTACTTTTGTATCTTGAGAGATTTAGGTGTAGGTTGAAAGGTAGGAGGAGGGCTCTTTATATAGCCTAAAGGATAAAGGATCCAACACATCCTCATGAATGTGGGATAAATGGAGATGTAGAGTTAGTTATGGATAAGGGGGGGTTTAGATGGGGTTGAGTTAGCTTTAGGAGGGTTTAGTTTGTCCTCAAGTGGCTCATGTGGATAAAGGGGGTGTATTAATTAATCAAGATGTTTAATTAATACATGTGCAAACTTTTATAAGCTTTTAGAGGGATCTTAGTATGATTTAGACCATTAGGAGGGAATTAAACTAATTAAATAGATATTTATTGATTTAATGAGAAGGGAAGCTAATTAATTAATAATAATTAATTAATAATTAATTAGACTAGATAGAAGGTGTTGATTAACGAAAGGTCGTTAATTAGGGTATGTGTTGCATAGGTGACTTAATTAATTAGCTTAATATAATCAATTAATGACAATGGAAGAGAAGATGAGCGCTATTGACAATATGTTGTCAATTTGTAGGAAAGGAGATAATTAGCGCAATTTAAGTATTTAAATTGCTTAGGTGTAATTATAGGTGTCTCTAATAAATAGACTGCTCTATTGAAGGATGACTATATAAGGTCATTACAAAAATTCAAAAAATATCCAGAAGCTTCCCGCATCGATGAGCTTCATGAAGACCTCAAGGAGATAATATATTCAGCCCATACAGACTTCCCGCATCGATCAATTTATCAAAATAAAAGAAGGAAACAAAAAAAAGATGAAATTTTTGTCATGGAGTTGCCTATTCTTGATCCGAAAGACACTCTGGCGTACACTAAGTTATATTAAACCTCCCATTCTCACCTCCTTTCCTTTTTAGCCTAATTTCTTCTTTACTCAAGGAACTTGCCGCAAACGTGACATTTTGTGATCATGTGACTTTCTTCACCCTTTGAATGGTCCATTATGCAACGTCTTTAGGGTCTTATGTTCATAAGCCCCTCTTAGGTATGGATTGACTCATTAGGGTTCTTATCAAATTAAGTGGCTCTTTTACCACCTCTTACCATTCACCTTCCTCATTACTTATTAATTATCCTATACAGGACCTGATCCTCGACACCTATATTTAAAAATCACTCAACCATGCCTATGGCCTAAACTCAACCATGTCTATGACCTATATTCACCCATGCCTAAAAACCTATCAATTCATTCCTTTCCTTCATCACAATCTTCCCTAGCCTATGGGATAACTACATCGTCCTAAGGTGTCTTTTCTTCAAGACTATGTAGGCAGCACTTTGAGGGCATGGGGCCCTTAGAGGTTAGCTCGGCCACTCTCTACCCTAACCAATTCCCCCTTTCCCTTTCCTTTTCCTATTCACATTCTACCCTAGTTAGTTTCCTTTCTATATCAATAATTGGAAATTAAACCACACAAGCAACAATTGTTAAACATCTTTACCATCATAATTTACACTTTCATTTCATCACATCTACCATTTCTCTACCATAATCATACATTTTCCTACAAATCATCTTAACATGATCCATACCATCATAAATTCCACACATTAATGAATTATAAATTCAATCAACCACACAACCTGACTCAATCCTTGCCTAGGACCTAACTCAATCCATGCCTAGGACTTGACTCGATCCATGCCTAAACCAACCTGACTCTATCCATGCCTAAACTAACCAACTCAATCCATGCCTATGACCTGACTCTATCATGCCTAACTTACCTTGTTTCCATCACATGTATAATATCATTATCGAAATTACATATACACATCATGCCATAAACATCATCATCGTCATATCCAAATATACAAAACATCATCGGCACGCGGGCCGGTATCATATAACAAAAAATCATCGGCACACAAGCCAATATCATATACAAAAATTCATCGACACATAGGCTGGTCCATATCACAGATAATCCCTATACTATCCAAAACGGTGATATCCCTCGCATGTCCGTCAAATCTTTGTGTCGGTATCTCCTAACTCCTCTCCCCACCCAGATCTCTCCACCTCACCTTAGTACACAAGTCTCCTGCTCTCGTCACTTTCCCAAAAGCCAAAACGTACAAATGAATCTGTATTATATGTATTTTTTCTTTTTATATACCCATGTCGACCTGACCGATGTCAGTTATACCTAAACTGACATCGGTCCTGTACCCTAGCACACTGTGGTTGGTTGTACCCAAACCAACATTGGTCATTTGCCTTAATAAACCGTGATCACCTTACCTAGACTATCACTGGTTACGTATGACTAGCATCAGTTACCTATCATACTCTTTCCCATACCCTTTCCCCATTTCTGACCAACTCTTAACCAACCCAGCCACCATTTGACCTTACCCACCATTATTGTAGCCAACCTCCATGCCTACCTTCCCTATACATGAGCTTAATTACATTTTGGGACTTGATATTTTACCCATACCTTGGCTTTATCCATGTCATGACCTTGCTATATGGACCTGGAACATTGTTACTGACATATGACCTCATGTGTTTGCTATACCTTGCGACATTGTTACTCATGTTATTTGACCTAATGACCTTACTTTGCCTATTGTCGTGCCATTTATCCTGACCTTACCTATGGTATACTAGAACATACCTAAACGTTCCTACACTTGACCTACGTTGTGCTTCCCGACCATATCCTATACCTTGGATACCAAAATCACATCACTTTGTTTAGATATACCTATCAACCTTACACGATGTAGAGTTTACTTGCTCTTAAACCTGGTACCATGCCGCAGTCTATACGTGTGCATGCATTTGACTGTTGCTACTTTTGACCCTTTCCCATTACCTTGATTACCTGATTGAACCTTTACCCCATTACCCCCATTGTCCACCTTCCTCTTCATCACATCCACCTTTATCAAACCACTCACAGATTCAGTCTTCTACCTCATTCGTTCCTAGTTTGAGGGGGAGCACCTTCACCCATACATGGGGCACCCACATCTTATTTTTACCAGTGTCACTTACCAATACAAGCCATGCAATAAAAAGGGGAAAAATGTAGACACCAAAATTGGGTCACACTCCCCTTAGTCCCTGATCAGATAACCAACTTAAACATGGGCACCTAACCATGACCTCCTTTCACCCTACATTAATAATTAATTTAATTATTTTAATTAAATTAAATACCCATTCTCATAATATCAAATATTTTATTACCTTAATTGACCTAACTTCCACCTCACCTAGACATCTCATCTAACCACCTCACCCTAGACCTATTCTTGGCATGTTTCCATAACTAACAATAACTAAGTCTTACTTACCTTAATGAGCTAAGATTTGGTCTAACCCTAAAATAAATCCCTAAAATCTCTCTAACCGCATTCCCACCCATTAGAAGGGAAGATTCCATTATGATCTGCAAGAACAAAACTAATTGGACCCAAGAAATTAGAAACATCTTCCCATTTTAGTAAACCTAGGGAATCCCACCTTAACCAACACTGGTCACCCCTAAATCAATGCTGGTAAACCTAGAACCATCGTCGGTTACCATTTATTCACCTAAGAAACCTTTTTTTTGGGTTGGCACATTTTGAGGGCAAGAAGGACAAGAGGAGAGCTGCATGTAAGTAGAACCAAACTTTTCATGCACCTAGGCATCCATAGCCAGCACCAGGATAGATCCAGAAGCATTGGCACTCACAGTAACATTTCGAGAAGCGTCACTACTACACCAACCTCCATTCCATCAACTGATTATCACCACTACCCAACCATTAGACCTGCAACATTGGTAAGTGTTTTATCATTAATCATTTCCATTCTTATTATGTTTATAGAGTTGTTATCATTCCTGTTATTATTATTCTATTAACATTCACATCCCTCTATAGCCTTCTTTTTAAAAAACCCAAAAATTTCACCCACCCGTTTATCAGATCACCTATCTTGGCCCTTCCACCTCTCTGGGTGTTCTCAGTATTCCCACAGACCTCTCCATCTCCTTCCTTAGCCCCATCCAACCTCACCTAGCCTCTACAATAAGGTTTTCATTGAATTATTGTCACCCTACTATACCAATTCTAGTTATCCATAACCATTGTCAGTCTCCCTTAACCATCGTTGGTTATACCCAACCCACATCGGTCTCTTTGTTTTATACCCTTCCCAAGAACAGAGCCAAACAACCTCCTACTAGTTGACCTAAACAACCCATAATCAGACCCTAACCAGTCCCAATACCTTGACAGATACCTCATATTTTAGATCCAACTATAACCTATCCTGTTGTGATTGGATTTTCTTATTGTACTTGAATGAGATACCTAAATCATATAAACTACAGTAGGAATTTTTTTCATCTCTTGCATTAATTTATTTTAAACAGTGGATTGACATCCATATAGGGAGTATCACACTTCCCGGATCTAGCATACACTAAGTAGTTCACTGTCATATATTATTTAACTCTTCTTTTGTGGTCTTGTTTTCAATTACAGGTAGTTCCTCCTAGCCAAAAGGAAGCTCTCATAGTCAGCATTAGGTCACAAAGTCTGAATGCACGCATCAACCTCCAACCAACCCATTTAATAAGTATTACTCCTAGCCCTTACCCTTATCTATTTTTTCATTCACAAAGGTAAAGAAAATAGTGAAACAGTGTGTGCTACATGAGATTGTGTGATTATTTTTTGAAGTACAAGTGATAAAGTTTTATTAGGGAAATATTTACTCCCCATCTCAGTCCTTGTCACCTCCAACAACTCAAATGTGGTTGGTTATCATTTATGGATTGAAAGGGTACAATATTTTAGGTGATTTGTGGCCGACCTCTGTAACCCTGTAAGATATGGGAAAACATTACCAGATAATGTACACACAACAAATTTATTTATATATCCAATGAAATATTCTACATTTGCCTTCGAATTCTCTTTTTTATACTTGTTTACAAGCTAATTTGGTTAGTAAAGAGCTAGCTGATAGGGTGATGTTGGAAACTTACAATCATCCAAGCTCATACTCATTGGGTTGGGTAAAGAAAGGTGTAGAAATCAAGGTTACTAAACAATGTAAGATTAATATTATTGATAAAAAAATTATTAATGAAGTCATTGTGTATGTTGTTCCCCTTGATGTGTGTGGCATGGTGTTTAGTAGTTTGTATTTGTATATTAGAGATGTTATCTTCATAAGAAGAGCCAACTAGTACCATTTGGTGAAGGATGGTAATAACTACGTCATTTCAACATTTACATAAGACTCGAAGATTTCTTTGGTAAGTACCGTTGAAGTCTGCAAACTTAATGCTAGTGAGAGATTTTCTTTACTTCTTATAAGGGATAGAAAAGTTGAGGAAGTTGTCACAGAAACCACTCATAGCATAATTACTAACAAAGAGAAGTAGAAGATGGGAGATTTTATTCAACATTTTAAAAAAGAGTGTATGGGGCTGCCCTTGGATAGGCCCATTGAGCATGTGATACAGTTGTTACCCAATGGTCCACTTCTAGACTTGGGATTCCACAGGAAGTCCATGCAAGATACCTATGAAGAGAAATAAAAATTACAATTTTTTTTTAAGAAAGCACACACTTCAAGGGTGGTTGGTCACTCTGGTGTGACGGAGACTATTGAGCACTTACACAAGTATGGTTTTTAGCCAAACATGTAGATAACAACAGCTAACTTTGTTGGGAGTTTTGTTTCATGTAGTGAAGGAAATTTGGTGTTATGTATGCCATTATCATTTTCTTCTCAGCCATGGGTGATTTGGGATGAGGATTTGACATATACGTTGTGGCCTTATGATAGGGTTGTTCCTACTTCTAACAGAAAAAATATTTTTGAGACATGTTTTGGTTATTTTCCTTGAAGTGTAGTTGATGTTGTTTTCATATTACCATAAAGAGACAACAGAAAAGTGGGATTAGAAATCCAAAAAGATGATATTTTCTTTGGAATAATTCAACAGATACACCTCCAGGTGTAGAAGTGATATTCCAGAGATGATGTGGGGAAGAAATTTCCTCACCTCATCAGTCCTTGAAGCTTTTAGGGACTTAAAATACTCAAATTGGGGACGTATGCTCCAAAAATGGATCAAGAAAATCCCAATTCTATGTATTATCTATTTTTTATACTTTCGCTATAGGATATTAGCTTATTATCCATTCATAAGATGGTCTAGTCAAGATGGGGGTGATCCAAACACCTTTGGATGATATTTTTGTCCATTAGATGTTCTATTTCAGGAGATTCAGTCAATGGTTATGAAACCACACTAAGAGTTACGTATTTTTTTCTCTATGCAGAGTGGTGGTTGCACAACCACCACATCGGTTACATAATTTTTGGTCTACAAAAAGAGGTAGTCATGTAACTAACGGTCTAAAAATGTAGGATCTCAACAATAGCAAATGTTTGAGCTCCCTAATCGGTTTGTTTTTTCTTTCTGCACCTCCCTGAGCTGAGCATATATAAATTCAAGAATTTTTAAGGATTCCAACAAGTGTTTTAGGGTGAAATCAAAGTGTGAGAAAATTTGGAGAGTTGAAACTTGAATTCTTGTTTTATTTGTTCATATTGAAGATTTATTGTTGATTGTGAGATTGTGAGCAAGTAGATACAATTAGAAGGAGTGTTCATCTTTCTAGAAGTCCAAATTGGCAATGAGTTGTATCATTTTGATATTACATAGTGAAGGGGAGATAATTTTCTCACCCACTGGATATTTTCCCACATTAGGTTTCTTCAGGATAAATCTTGTTTTGCCTTGTATTTTCTCCTTTTAATTTACAGTTTAATTGTGGTTGTTATTACAAATTAAGTGTTTTTAATAAAGACTCACATATTTCATTCATATTCATGAGCATAGTGATATGTTAATTGTTAAAGTTTGGAAATTTATGAATCAATTAGAAAATATAGTCTTCCACCTCATCGTCCCCATCCACTGAAAAAACCTTACAAAAAAATAGAAAAATCTTAATTTAATCTTTCAAGAGAGACCACTATCATGGAGAGCTACACGTACTACCCTTTCCCACTTCCACAACTTCCATTTACAAATTTCCTATGAGAAAAATAAAAAATTGGTAATATTTGGATTTTTTGAAATAAAGAGATTCGTAAAAGCGTAAGAAGTGTGGAATTTGATAGGTTAAGTGCTGGAAATATTGCATTTTTATTATCATGGTAATGATATTACTCAAAGAAAAAATAATGCTTCAATGTAAACTATTTTCTTCTTTCATTTCAATGTTCTCCACATTGAAATGGAATAATATACCAATGAAACTATCCATGTGAAACTATCAATGCGCAAAGCAACCACACTATGCATGCCCCAATCACTTAGGGTTTTACCATTTCTAGGGATTTTACCTTTAGATCCATGGAACATAATTTAACATACTTTAATACCTTCCACTGATCATCAATTTCCCTGACACAAGCATAGGACATACCATCATCAGCTATGAGAAGTCTCCAAATATTGCATGCCACATGTATGGAAGAGGATTGTCTATTATCCATCGGCCAATAGATGATGATCATTAATGCATTTGTCATTTTTCAGAAGGGGTGGGGCTTTCTTCTAGTGAAAACTCCTTTCGGCGTAAAAAATACAATTTAGAAGAAGGGATGCATGGTGATGTTGAATAAAGGTGAATAAAGGAAAAATATGCATGTACTAAAAAATATTATAAATAGACTACATAACGAATGAGGGTGATGGTGAATAAAGGTGAAGATTATAGTAAAAACTATTGTAAATAAAATTCATGAAGAATGAGATACGATAATCTTCACTTCTACTTATGGCTATTCGAATGGAATCTTGTGTGATTGTAAGTATTAGGTAGATTGATATACAAAACTCGTTGTGAGTAGTGAGTGTCACCCATTTGAATGTCCATAAATTATTTTAACTTCTTTGAGAGGTCAACCTTGACACACCCTTTTTTTTAGGTCGAGTATTATAAAAACATTTTGGATCTATGCATATAACTCACCCGATATAAGAGGTGATTTCATCTAATAAGTGTACGAACGGGAGCGGAACGCCAAGAAAATTAAACCAGGAGGGAACTTTGAGGGCTTTGAATTTAGGGACAAAAAAATTTTACATCCAAAGGGAGAGAACTAGCCAAGATTTTTGAACATGCTAGGTCACCGAACGATTCAAAATGGTTTGAGAATGTGAAGGGTCAAAAAATTAAAAAGGAAAGAACCATTTGGTCATGTTTTGAATGCTCTCAAGCCTGATGGCACAAACATCCTAGGCCTAGCTAACCCAAGATTTGAGTATGATTTCAGAGGTGATTTGGCCCACAAAGTAGCCAATGAGACAAAACTATTCAATCCATTGACATACAACATTGAATTCAGAAAAAAAAATTAAAACAACATTAGGGGAGAGATATTTGTCTTGTGGAACAATTTGGGGATAAATTTCTTAGAGCGTTTATATGACATCACCATTGTTCACATCTCCACAAGTTCTAACCTTGACATCAATATTTAGGCTTGAAGCAGAGGGGGGTATTATATAGAAAATCCTAGAGAACAAAAAACTCTAAATCCTAACAAGAAGTTTACTATCCCACAGAGCCTAATGTAGCTGCAAAATGACATGCAATAAAAAATGGGAACCCTAGCAAATCCTCCTCAGGTTCTTCTGTTGCACATGAGAAATATTATGCATATAAGTTTGAAATAAATTACAATCAATTTTACATCCCTTTTATCTAAAAATCCTTACAAATGCACTAGTGCTTAAACAATACCCTTATATGATAATACAAGGTTTTACAGTTTAAGTGACCCCATGCTACAAAATAAAAATACATAGGTGTATGGTTTTTGGGCATGGTTAGCATCTAATACATACTTCCTTCAAATCATGATAGTTCCGCATGCATTACAGTTATTGGTTCCCGCCTTTAATTTCAAAACTCACACGGTAAGTAAAATCCAATTACCTTTTTGTGCAATTCGGTGGTTGTTTACTTTATTTTTATTTTTATATATACTAGCAATATCACTGGAAAAGTGTGATGGAAATGCCAAAGGGGATGTAGGAAAGAATTTAAACTCAAGGGAGATAAACATGGGAGGAGGAAGGGGGTAATAAAGAGGGAGATTAAAGGATGAGAAGCATAGAATTATGAAATATGTTGGTGGAACCTATGCCAAAATCCTCCTTTTTATGACCATGCATATATGAAACATGTGTTATTTATGAAAATTATATGAAGGGGAAAGAGGGTGAGGTGTGAAGGTCATTGAGGCATTGTATTTTAATGATATTTTAGGAATCCCAAACTTGACATGCGTTGTATAGAAGTTTTTTATGGTTATCTTTCCTTGTGAAAATGATTCCATAAACATTGGCAATTAGAGTTTCTATATAATGATAAAGGTAGTGAGTAGGGTTTCCCCATCAGTAGTCCTAATGATAGTGTGAATCAATGACCACTAACACATCACCTTGACCTCTCATTTCCTTGATGCCTAACATGCATAAATATTGAGACTTACATTTGAAAACATTTTTTACCACAATTAATGTTTGAGGCATTAGGAAAAAAGGGAAAAACATTTGTGCATCATGTGCTCCTTCAATCCTCTAGGCCATCCAAAGTTATAGATAGGGAATGTTTCAATTTGAATATTATAAATCAGTGGATTTTTTAGAATATTATGAATTGGTTGGTCGATGTGAAGAGTATAATCTATTAAAAAACCAACAAATATAAATGCATGGAATTTGTTGAATATATAGATGTTGGACAAAGACAATTGGAAGACATGGGCAACCAACATCATCTTGTTGTTCAGAGAGTCCACTAATGTAATGTTTAACCACCATATGTGGGAAACAGTTGGTGAGTCGAGGGAAGATGCAATCTTAAGGGGTCCTGTCAACTGTGGGATGAGATTGTAGATGTGAGAAAGTACAAATCACAATACTCAATACATGATCCATAATGCAATAATGTGTTGGGCTTAAAGAACCATCAATGTAAAGATTAGTGCTTGTTGATTCCAAAATTAAATGCAAATCCAATATAAACTAAATTAGATGGATCAAGCCAAAATTGATGAAAGTGTAATCTTCGACACTAGCATGAATCCAATTAAAGCTCAAGGGAGGGACAAATAATTCACTTATTAAGGGTTTACAGAGGATAAAAAACCAACGACGATTAAAGAAAAGTTGCATTCTAAGGTGGAAAGAGGAACATGGGACCCTTCCTTGGGACCTCCTTTCTTAATAATGTGATTGCAACAATCCCTAAAAGTTGTGAATGCAATAAAAATACTGCATTAAATAGATAATTCCATGGTTTATGAAGGATTAGCTATTTCTAATGTAGGTAGAACCTCAACATTTTTAATATCCTAATTTTTATAAGTTGCTCCAGTTTTATATTTTTGCTAATTTTTTAAGATGTGAAAAGTTTGCAAATATATTTTGACACACATCTAAAAGGTTTGATTAATATATGTAAAATATTTTGAAAGCTGTGTGTAGATATGATGATATCAGTATTGAGTAACACGAGTTAAATTTTTCAGAAATAGTATCAAGCTTAAGAATAATGTTGTACTTTTTTAGCCATATGAAGGGGTTACTCAATCAATGTTTTCAACTTTTCTAGCAATTCTAAGGTGCCAACAACTAGTTCAGAATTAAAATAAATGGAAACTTTTGAGAAAATATGGAAAAAAAATGAGTTTTTTTGTTTTTTTTTTTAATTTTTGTATGGTATCAATGTTTTTTAATTGAAATTTATTTAATTTCTTAGATAATATGAAACCATGAAATGAAAGTTGGTTGGAATGAGAAATGTGATACATAAATATAGGAATTAAAACCCTTGTGTCCCACTCCTATTCCATAGCTCATAATATTGTTCCTACCCAAATAATAACTTCTATCTATGCTCCATTTTATCTTCTCAATCTAGTCTACATTATTTACATGAGACCAATTTTTGCTAAAAGAGGCCAAAATTTAAAAAAAAAAATGGGAAAAATAAATTATTGCAATTTATGTATAGGAAGAATAATAAAGAGATGTCTAAAATAGAAAAGAAAGCTACTCTTAAGTTTTTTTTAAATAGGAATTTATACATACATGAAAAAAAGATTAGATTATGCATGAGAGGCCACAACATTCTAAATCTAAGTAAAAGAACATGCATTTAGTAATGGGAAGTGGCATTAGACTAAGAGCCCCTGTATTTGAAGTGAAAAGAGCCTAGGTTTAATATATATAAAGATACATGATTAAAAAATTAAAGTAAATACAAATTCTTTTGTAGGGCTAGATATATTCTTGCATCAATAAATCAAATTGACATGATTAACATATATCATCACAACCACTTGAATACAAACAATGTATCTAGTTGGGTTTAAACACAAGCCATTATAGAAGTAATTTTCATGGAATATGGATAGAGTTACAGAAACTAAACACTAATAATATTCATTGATTGAAAGGGAACATTACACAGGCTAAATTTATAGGTGAGGTTATTCATAATATTTAGGAAACAACTCACAACAATAAGCCATATATGTAGGTTGTTTAAACCTACATAACAATCTGTAAATATAAGTTGTTAATAACAACTTATATACCCACAAAATATATGTGTGATTTGTTATTACAAATCACTCACTAATTACCTATCATGAATCATTATCATTGTAAACATTAATTTTCCTAACAATTGCTCCACCTACTACTAAAAATGCCAACAGACAATTTAATGACTAGAAATATGCCACTATTGATAATGATTGAAAGTGAAAATAAAAATACAAGGTTTCATATTGGAAGATGCACCGACAAGGAAAAGAAAATTAGTTGTGGAAAATCCTACATGCATCACCATGGCATCACAAAAATCTCAAAACTTTAAATAAGAAAAACAACCATGTCATTGAAGAAGATGAAGAGCATTCTCAACTATTAATGTTGTTATGTTAGAACCAACGGAGTCTTTTAGAGATGTGTTGTATGGAACCAGCCATAAAGTGACTAAGGAATGATACTCCTACACACATAATGAGATCTTGAAGAAATACCTTCTACATGGTTCTCCTGAAATCATGTGACATTCTGAGTTGGAGAAGTAAGACTTAAAATCAAACCCTTATTATGTTGAGGAAAATTATCATAATTTCATTGAAAGCGGCCTATGAATCTACAAAGATGAAAAATAAATTGTTCGGATGCCACCAAGGCAAGTCTAAAATAGGAAGGAAAAACTTTGGATGCAAAAACAATGTCAAGCAAGGTGATTTCTGCCACTTGGTTTGAGGGGATGTCACATGGATGGCTAGGATTGCATCGAACATCAACCACCACCCACATTCAATCATGGTCATCCATTGACTATCATGTGGGAGAGGAAACTTGGCTCATTCCGATTGGGAAAATACCTTTGGCATAAAAATAAACATGCTAACTCACTATTGATTTTCTTACATGTTTTTTATTAAAATGTACTTATTATCTAACACCAACTATTTCATTCATTTTATCTCTGACACAAACTCCAAAACCACAACTTAGAAAATAATTATGAACTAAATTTATGGGGCTTCGAGTTAGCCATAGGTCGTGGCCAAGCCATATTTTTTTACCCACTCTCTTCTAATTCTATTTCTTGGAACAAGAACACCAACATCATCTGAACAATGTAACCCATTGCCTTGGGTTTGAGGTTATTTTTCAACTATTTTCTCACAACATAGCTCCATCTACTAAGTGAAGGTGAAATTGATATTATTCCCAATTCCTTTCGCAGTAGTAGTGATGCCAAATTCCCTAAGAAATACCTCTGCGGGTGTGGGTGCCAGCATGTTGATGATGTGTTTATACGCACCTAACCATTTGGCTTGAATATAATGATTCTTCCTCTACAGATCAGAAGGGGGATTAGATTTATTTCACTTTCAACATTTTCTTCACCATTTCAGACATTATCTTGATGATTTCACGAAGCTTATACACCCTTCCCATAAACATCCTGGGCAGCATTGAAAATGTGGAGTCTAATTGCAAGATGAAGTGGCAGTTTTCTTTTTCCTTGATTTTGGGAGGAATGAATGGCCATGGATAAAAATATCATTTTCTTATTAATATACATGAGTTGTTATTTTTATGTTTATATTATTTATATGCATGTCTTATTTATAAGCATGCTATATTTTGGTTGCTTTTGGTTGAAGAAAACTTTAACAAAGAGGTGCACAAGCTATATATATGTGCATGGATTTACTCTTTGACATATATGAAAGAGAGAGAGAATTGTATTATATTCCTCAAGACTGGATAAAGGAGAATGTTGGCTTGTTTCTTGTGTATGTAGCCCACATTGGGTGAACCACATTAAATCTTGGGTTTATCTTTTGATTGCATACTTATATTATTTCTGTTTTAATTATATTTTATTATTCATTTGTGTTTCGATCCTAACAACTAGTATCAGACAAGGATTTTGTTTTGGTAGAAAAAGTGTATAGGAGGGTTTCTTGTTTGAGTGGTAGCATTGGCCGAAGATAGCAAGTTCAGGGTTGAAAAGTTTAACGGCCAGAACTTTTAGCTATGGAAGATGTAAGTGGAGGACTACCTATATCAGAAGGATATTTATCTACCATTGAAAGGGAAATATTTAAAGTTGATAGCTATGAAAGATGAAGAATGGGATGTTCTTGATTGGAAGGCATTGGGAACGATACGGTTGTGCTTGGAAACTGTGGTAACTTTAAATATTTCTATGGAAAAGACAATAATAGATATAATGGAAAAATTGGGTAAATTGTATGAAAAAACCTCAGCCTCCAATAAAGTATATCTCATGAAAGTTTTGTTTAATATGAAGATTCCAGATGGTGATTTAGTAAATGATCATTTGAATGAATTTAACATGGTTACTAATCAATTAAGCTCCGTAGGAGTAAGTTTTGAGGATGAAGTTAGTGATATTTTGATTTTGTGTTCATTGCCTGAAATTTGGAATAATTTGGTTATGGTTGTGAGTAATTTTTTTCTAGTTCAAACACTTTAAAGTTTGATGATGTTATTGGTGTGTTTCTTAGTGAAGAGATGAGAATAAAAATCACATGTGAGTCCTCTGGTAATTTTTTGAGTGTAGAGAACAAGGGAAGACAGAAGGGAAAATCAAAAGGTCCTAGACACAGTGGAAGGTTTAAGAAGAGCATATCTAAATGTAGAAGCAGGATGGTATTATGGAATTGTGGAAAAGTGGGACATGCAAATAAATATTGTTGGTCTTTAAAATCAAGGAAAGATCAATGAGAAGGGAGCAAAGAGGAAAATGTAATAGGTGATGTGTTAGAATATTCTCTTATTATTTCTTTAGATAATAAATTAGAATCTTGGGTTTTAGATTCTGATACTTCATTTCATGCAACTCCTCATAGACAGTATTTTCAAAATTATGTTCAAGGGAATTTTGGGCAGGTATATCTTGGTGATGATGAGCCATGTAACATTGTTTGAAAAGTAAGTGTTCATGTTAAATTGCAGAATGGTAACCTTGGGTGTTGAATAATGTCAGGCATGTTCCTAGCTTGAGGAGGAATCTAATTTCTGTAGGGCAATTAGGGTATGATGCTTGTATGGTTATATTTACAACAGATTCTTGGAAAGTTACCAAGGGTTCTCTTATGGTAGCAAAATGTAAGAAAGTGGGTACTTTGTATTTATTCATTGTTAGTACTTATCCATATTCTATTTTAACTACTATAGGTATAGAAACAACTCTATGGCATCACAGAATTGGCCATATGAGTGAGAAAGGGATGAAGATTTTACATTCATAGACAAAGTTGTCAGATTTGAAAAACATAGACCTGGACTTTTGTGATCAATGTGTGTATGGGAAACAAAAGCGTGTGAGATTTCTCAAGATTGGATCAATCAAGAAGAATCACAAGTTAGAGGTTGTTCATACAAATGTGTGGGGGCTGGCTTAGGTATCTTATCTTAGTGGTTCATGATATTATGTTACTTTTATTTATGATGCTACTAGGAAGGTTTGGGTTTACACTATAAAGAAGAAATCTGGTGTATTTAATACTTTCAAAAAGTGGAAAGATTTGATTGAGAATCAAACAGGATTGAAGTTGAAGTGTCTCAGATAAGATAATAGTGGAGAGTATTGTAGCAATGAATTTAATCACTATTGTTCACATAATGGAATCCGTAGGGTGAAGATAGTTCCTAGAACACCACAGTAGAATGGTGTGTCAGAAATAATGAACAGGACTATCATGGAGCATGTAAGGAGCATGATATTGCATGTTGTATTAGCCTTACAATTTTGGGTGGATGTTGTAGATATTGTTGTTTACGTGGTAAATAGAGGACCTTCAAGTTCTTTGGAAGGTTGAGTACTTGAGGAGGCTTTCACCGGTAAGGAGGTAAACTATTCTTTTCTTAAAGTTTTTGGTTGTGAAGCATTTATGCACATTGATAAAGAGAATAGGACCAAGCTAGAAGCTAAGTCAAAGAAATGTACTTTCATTGGGTATGGCACTAATGATTTTGGATTCCGGTTCTAGAGTTTGGATGAGAAGAAAATCATTAGGTGTAGGTATGTTATTTTCAATGAAAGGGTTATGTAAAGGGAACAACCACAGGATAAGAAGCTGGAAAAGTATACGTATGTATCATTTGATGAGATAAAAGATAGAGAAGTGCTCAAAGGACTAGAAAATCAACAATTTGGCATCAATCCTAGCACAGTCGGTGTTGATTTTGTAGATCAAAATCAGAATGAATAGTAAAAGCCTTAAAATCTAGAAAATCTTGTGAGACGTTCTACTAGGGTAAGTAAACCTCATACATGATTATCTTCATATGAGCTTTACTATTGTTTATTGACAAATGGAAAAGAACCAGATAGGGAAAATTTTAGTGGTGAATATTCGTAATATGGGGAATATTCCATTTTTGAAAAGGTGAATTTTCTGGCGCGGGTCAGTGACCTATTTGCCTAAAAATTACACTTTAATTTTTTTTAGGGGTCAGCTTCGCCTACCCTTGAAAAATATCCCCTATATAATCCTATATTATTCGACAAGTAGAACACTTCTACTTCACATTTTTTCAACAATATGATATATCTTGTATTGTAGACGCACGACAAGGGGTAAGTTATTGACGTGTGACAAGGAGGGTTTTCAGACGCGTGACAATGGAGTTATTTTTTGACGTGTGACACTGATGGATATTTGATGTGTGATAAGAAGGTACTACAGATATTGATGCATAACAGACACATGACAAAGAGTTTGTTGACGCTTAACACAAAAAAAAATTTGATGCGTAAGAGGAGGGCGGAGGCTACAGACGCGTGACAGGAGATTTGTTGTCGTGCATAAAAAAATGCATTCACATGCATCAACAGACCTCATTGATGCACTTCAATGTATTTTCTTGACGCACGATAGCAAATCTCCCGTCATGCATCTGCAACCTTCTGTCACACCGCTTGAAAATCAAGCGAAATTTTTTCATACAACCCCCAAAAAATTCACCTTCCCGCGAAACCGGTTCCAGGGATATTTGCTAGGTATTTTCCACTTTCAATTTCCAAGAGGTCTCTTAAAATGAACCCTGGAACTAGAAATTTTTGAAGAAGAAATACAGGTAGAAACACGGAAAACATGGGAGCAAAGTATGGATGAGGAAATGGACTCCTTGGATCAAAACCAAACCTGGGATTTGGTTTAATTGCATGCATGATAGAGAGCATTGTAGAACAAGTGGGTTTACAGCTTGAAGGAAGAAGAAGGTGAAAAAATATATACAAGGAAATACTTGTTGTGAAGGGATTTGCATAGGAAAAGGTATAGACTTTGATGAAATTTTATCTCCTATTATTAAAATGACTTCCATTAGAACTGTTTTAAGTTTAGTAGTTATGGAAGATTTGCATCTTGAACAATTCGATGTAAAGAATTCTTTTCGTCATGGTGATTTGGAGGAAGAAATATATATGGAGCAGCCACAAAGATATGAAGTCAGGGGGAAGGAGAAGTTGGTGTGCAGATTGAAAAAGAGCTTGTATGGCCTTAAGCAAGCTTCAAGGCAGTGGTATTTGACATTTGATTGGTTCATGAAAGAACAAGGTTACTCTATATGTCATTCTGATCACTATGTTTATTTTAAAAGACTAGGCAATGACACCTATATTATCTTGTTGTTGTATGTGGATGACATGCTTGTGGTAGGGTCAAACATGCATGATTTAAATGAGCTAAAGAGAAAATTAACAAATACATTTTCCATGAAGGATTTAGGTGCAACAAAGGAAATTCTTTGCATGAGAATCAATAGAGACAATAAGATTAAAATATTGACTTTGTCTCAAGAAGAGTATATGAATAAGGTGTTGGACAGGTTTAGGATGCAAGATGCAAAAATAGTAAGTACACCATTGGCAGGGCACTTCAAGTTGAGTAAAGAACACTGTCCTAAAACACATGAAGAGATTAAATATATGTCTAGAGTTCCATATGCTTCAGTAGCTAGAAATTTGATGTATGATATGGTATGCACGAGACCAGACATTGCCCATGTAGTGGGAGTTGTCAGCAGATACATGAGCAATTCAGGAAAGGAGCACTGGAATGCAGTCCAGTGGATTCTCATATACTTGAAAGGGACCTATAGTAGGAAGTTGTGTTATGGAGGGTCAAAGGTATCCTTACATGGATATGTTGATGTAGACATGGCTGGAGATTTGGATGGTATGAGGAGCACCACATATTATGTAATCATTGTTGGTGGCACAATAGTTAGTTGGATTTCTAAACTGCATAATATTGTTGCCTTGTCTACTACAAAGGCAGAGTATGTTTCTACTACAGAAGCAAGCAAGGAGATGATATGGATGTAGTGGTTGATGGAAGAGTTGGGAAAGAAGCGGGTGGATTACAGGTTATTCAGTGATAGCCAAAGTGCAATTCATCTTTCCAAGAACTCAGCATTCCATTCGATAACCTAACATATACAACTCAGGTATCACTTCATTAGATCAATTTTGGAGGATGGACAACTGATGTTGGAGAAGATCCATACAAGTCAGAATCATGATGATATGTTGAAAAAGGCAGTGACAAAAGAGAAGCTAGAAGGTTATTCGGCTTTGATAGGTCTTCAAGATTGATCTTGAAGAAGAGAAACAAGTTATAGAATAGTCTAAGGATGAGATGTAACAATGGGTTGCAGCAATTTGTCTCTAAGTGAGAGATTGTTGAAGATGTGGAGTCTAACTGCAAGATGAAGTGGCAGTATGCTTTTTCCTTGATTTTGGGAGGAATGCATGGCCATGGATAAAAATAACATTGTCTTATTAATAGATGGGAGTTGTTATTTTTATGTTTATCTTATTTATATGCATGTCTTATTTATAAGCATGCTATATTTAGGTTGCTTTTGGTTGAAGAAAACTTTTACAAAGAGGTGCACAAGTTATATATATGTGCATGGATTTCCTCTTTGACATATATGAAAAAGAGAGAGACTTTTATAGTATTCCCCAGGACTGAATAAAGGAGAAATCTGGCTTGTTTCTAGTGGATGTAGCCCACATTGGGTGAACCACATTAAATATTGGGTTTATCTTGTGATTACATGCTTATATTATTTCTGTTTTAATTATGTTTTATTGCTCATCTATGTTTTGATCCTAACAGGCAGAAGCTCTGTCAGGGTTGCGTATTGCACCATTGGCTAAGCTATCTCAAATCACTACCTGAAATGTGTAATAAGATTCAAATTCGAGGTCATAATTGGAGGTAATTTTTTTTAGACATGTAAACATTGTAGATATGGCTTTAAAAAGTTGAGTTGTCTATCCAGAGCTATGGCCACAGAAAGGGTGATTTGTGAAGATTCACAATGAGAAGTCTACAGAGTGTAGGATACAATGGTAGTGAGAACAAACCCATGTGTACCTTACAAGTCAGTCGCTCTAATTTTTCATAGCTATATTTAGTTGAATATGAGTCTATTTTACGTGATTCTGATTTCTATCTGTTTGATTGATGCAAACAATTACAAGTTCCTTAATGTGATTAATGTGACTATGGAGACCAAGAGCAATAGTCGCGTGTTGGTATGCATATATTTGAATTTTGAACCACCATCCATCTACAGAAATATCATAACTCAATAAAGTAGATAAAGTGTTATACCTCTTAATCAAATCAGCAAGCTCATTGAGTTTCCAATGTTTGTATGTGTATCTTTTAGGAAAACTCTATGGCATATATTTTAGGCTCGAATATGTTTTCAATAACACCATTTGCATTAATTAGAATTTTTCAGACAGTAATAAATTATGAAGAGAATGCATTTTTTCTCAAATGCTTGTGTGTGGTAATGATGAAGGGCTCGATTACCGCATGAGTTCTTAGCCTACATAAAGGGAATAAAAAATTATTCATAAATATAAAATCACTATAGATGGAATAGGAATTAAAATTTTAAATTACTGATTATTGTAGTTTATTGACTATTCTTACCAGTGGTTGATTAACTTGTGATATCCTAAATTGTTAACTCGGGAATGAGCCTTGGCGAGTAGCCGCAAAGCACCTTCTTCTCCCATTTGGGTAGGGGTGTCAATATTTCTTATGGCTTGGTTGACACTAATTAAATGTTTGATAACCACTGAGAGGACTTGGGAAACGTAATAAAAATATCTTTGACCTATAACATGTGGACGACTTGTGTTAATCCATGCATCAATGTCGCATTTAACATGATTTCGACCATTAGATTATTTATGGATTCTCATGACTCACACACATTGATAAAATGAGAAGTGAGAGCAGGGTCCAAATGGCTGATGGTAGTGGGCTATTAAGCCCCTCCTGTGCACATGGAGGAATGCCTAATTGAAAATTCATGTTCACGATTTTGACAGGTGGTAAAAAAATATAAATTTTACTACAAACTAGTAATACGTGTCATATTTTGTTAGGCTTACTTGATTGAATATTTAAAAAATATGTAAAAACCTGTGCCAAAACCTGTCTATCTACAGTGTGCCCTTGGAAATAGGGTTCAAAATTGATCCCGTCAAAAACCTTCCCAAATCCTTAAACGCGTCAAAAAAGGGCGAGTAAAAATTTGAATGTAAAAAAAAATTCAAAATATAAATATCATTTGACAACAAAGAAGTGCAAATTATTTTAAAACTATCAAAAGAAGGGCTATGGTGAAAAAAATCCTGTCAACAATTTGTGTGAAAAAATAAAATATTTTTGATGATTTCTACAAACAAAAATCACTTCCAGTTTTCCAAGCTTTGTGCATGACTTGTAGATACGTTAAGAAAGGCGTATTGCTTGCAATTACAAGAAATTTTAATATAATAAATATACTATTACTATAATACTATCAATCTCAAGTCCCAAGTTTCTAGCAAGTTGTTGATGTCAACTAAAAACTAAATAACTAAAAACCAAATATTTAATATTATTGTTTACATTTCTGGCCTTTTCTAAGGATTCATTCAAATGTTTTATCTACAACCTTAGACTTATTTCCACTTTTTTGTCACAAGATACACCTTAAGAGACATAAAAAGAGCTAGGATAAACTTACACACAAATATCTACCCACTTGGAGCCTTCAAAACATGATTTGGAACAAATCTAATGTGTTGAGTGGCCACTAGTTTGGATATGGGCTAAGATGGATATCTGAGGTCAAGGAAGAGATTAAAGAAATGTGTTGAATTGATCTCAAAGAGTGACCTCAATTTGTGACGCATAATGTAGTGTGTCAATAAGTCTCTGTGGGAGCCATGCTGGTGCCAAAGGGTGGGATGATCTCGCAATGCTATTGAATCAAGACTCTTGATCTAGATCGCCTAGATCAATTTGAGCTCAGTGTGTAGACAAGCCATGGGCCAAGATGATTGGATTAACTCTATTTGTATGCAATGGAGAAGGAGCTCGGGGAAAAGGTAGTTGGGGCTTGCTCTTGGGAAAAAAAAAGGTTGAGTCACTTGAGGATCTCACTCATTATGACCCTTTTAAAGAATAACCGAGCTAAGTGGCGAGTTGCTTCCTAATGCAAAGGTTGATTGAGACCTAATCTGATATTGCATAGAATGCAATGTAGAGGAGAGGATCTCATCGTTTCAGAGGGGGAGAACATGTAGAGATAATCTTCTTCTTCATCCATTGAAAGCAACCCTTCCAAGTCATCATTGGTATCTTATCTCTAACATATTTTTTAATAGCAGTGATGTGGAGGGCAACAAGAATTTTATATTTGCAGCTGTGCTCAAGACAATACTACTCAACTATATGCCTAAGGAGTTGAGGAAGATGGTTTTGAACAAATTTAGGAAGAATTATGATGTGTGTGTGTGTGTGTGTTTACTGGAGTAGTCTAATTTGGTAAATACATCATTTGTGTGTAGTATATCTGAATGCATATTGTTTATGAGGTGAATCTCTTGGCTTTGAAATTTGGCCAAGAATATCTTGATATATCCGTCAGTGACATAGATAGTGTAGGCGTTTCAATATATGGATGCACATTTTCTCTAATTTAGTTAGAAAAAATCTAATTCAATGCATTTCACTAGTTAAAATGTACATGGGTTTTATTTTTAGCAGTTAAAATCCAAATGGATTTTTTTTATTGAAGTGGTAAGAATCCAAATGAGTTTTAATTTTAATACTAAAATCAAAGTAGAAGTTAAAGTTATCTATTTTATTATTTACAAGTTTTCTTAATGATTTTGATAAGAGATCCTAGTGTCCCACACATAGTAGTTTGATGGTATTTATGTGTTTACTGATATGTGCGTCTTCTTGTCTCATTTCAATTGTTCGTTTATGTATTTATTTATTAAATTTATTTTATCCTTATTTTGGTTATGATGATTTTTAGGAAATTGGAATATTACAAATTTGAGCTTTCTTTATGTCATAATTTGATTATTTTACTAGTTTAAATGCATTTTAATTATACACCATTACGATTGAGGGATCATATGATTTGGATTACTGAATTTTCCCTTTTTATTTAAGGTGTCAATCAATTGGTGATTTTTTTAAAAATAATTTCTCATTTTAAAAAATTATTCTTAATTTTTATGAGATGTGTACTTGATTTATTCTTGTCATATGAAATGTAATAAATTCATATTACTTTTCATCATCTAAGGGTTAGTCCAATATTTTCCCATCACAATAAAATTCATTTGGCCCTTTAAATTTGATCCCTACTTGGAAAGCCTCGGCAGATATACTTTTTGCTTGTTGAGCGTGTACAGAGAGCTTTGGGGCACTGTAATAGTGAAAAAATGCATGCATTTTCATTACATGTGTGCATGCCTTCGACAACACCTAGGCATATTCCCATTTAGAAATGCCTTAGACGTAACTATTGAATGTTGTGCTACTTTTTGTACATGTTCATCTTCTCAAAAATAAAAAATATGACATTTTACGTCCAAGTTCATCCCTTTTCCTCATCATTTCTAGCAAATAAATTCAATCTCCACTCAATTTTCTCTTATGTATGGTGCATCCCCCATAAAATCATGCATGATGACCATTGTTTTAACATCATTTAGGATGAAGTGGCAGGGAAAGGAGGGGTGATGTCAGTGCCAGAAATAGTCTTGTCAATGTCAGAGCTCCCGTGAAATCAGACGCAATCTTTTGTATCACCACTAGCGGCTGCTGACATTAACTACATTTGGGGAGGTGAGTTTACCCACCTAAACTGGTTCATCTGGTTGCCCATACAAGAACTAGCTTATATCCTATCACTTTACTTTAGAATGCTCTGTAAGCTAAGTAAATTATAAGCCACGGTCCACTGTAAAAGCTAGCACACACCTAGCCTGCCTTCTGTGTGTAGACACCAAAATTCGGTCACACTCCCCTTGGTCCCCTTTCAAATAACTAACTTAAACATACTTACCTAACATTGGCCCCCTTTCACCCCATATTATATTATTTTATGAATCTTAAACAATATAAAACAATAATTTTTGATAAAAAAAGTTGACAAATATTTTATATATTAAATATTTATACATCTCACCATAGACCTATTCATAGCATGTTTCCATAACTAACCAAGACTTACCCCTACTTACCTTAATAAACTAAGACTTAGTATAACCCTACAAGCACATACCTATTCTTCCGCTAATGACATTCTCACATATATAAGTGCAACGTTCCATTTAGACCCGACACAAATGAGAAAAATATGGAAGAGGATAGCCAAGATCTGTTATTTTAGGAAACCTAGGATATCCCACCTTAACCAACGCCGTTCAACCCGAAACCGACGCCGGTCACCCTAAACTGTCGTCGGTTACCATATAACCATTTTGGTAACCTTTTTTTAGAGGTTAGACACATTTTAAAGTTTTGGGAGCAAATGATATCTACATGCAATCAAGAACAAGAGATCTTTCACACATTCAGGCAGTCATAGCTAGCACAACCATTGATCAAAAGGTATTTGCATTCACAAGAGTATTCCAGGAAGCACTTCAATGAAACTCTTCACCATTTCACTGATCAACCATCACCACCACCCAACCATTGAACCTGCACAATAGTAAGTGTGTCTCTAACCTGCACCATTCCATCTCTATTTATTTTATAAGAGTTCTTCACCTTTTTTTATCAACCACCATTTATATTTTTACCCCACCACTATTGCCTTCTTGTGAACCTGACCATCCCCATCACTCACAACCATTTTAATCACCTCTTTCTACTCCTGAGTACCTCTGAAAATTCCCAACACCTCCCCAGACCTAAACCAAATCCTTACCATCTTTGATTCAGTATCAAACAAATCCCCATAACCATGAACTATTGAGTTATTACCAGCTCGCAGTAACCGTCATCGGTTCTTACTAAACCATATTTAGTCATAGCAAACCAACGCCAGTCTCTGTATTTGCAGTCCTGATAATACCAGATCCCAATAACCTTTTCCAAGTGACTCAAGTGACCCAGAACTTGACCCTAACCTATTCCAACACCTTAATTATTTACCTCATTTCTAGATCTGATCATAGCCTAGCCTGTGATGTTAGATTTTCTTATTTTATTTGGATGAGATACCTAAATCATATCAACTATAGTAGAACCTTATTTATTTATGTCATTTATTACATTAAATTGTATTAAATAGTGGGTTGACTACCACTGAGGAAGTATCACACTTCCTGGATCTAGCACACGCTAGGCAGCCCACTGACATATATTGTTTAACTCTTTCTTGTGTTCTTGTTGTGTATTTCAGGTAGTTCCTCCTAGCCAAAAGGAAGCTCTCACATTCAGCATTGGATCAAGAAGTCAGAACGCATGCAACAACCTCCAACCGACCATCACAACATGTATTCCTCCTTGACCCATACCCTTATTTGTTTCGTCTAAAAACTTAAAGAAAATGGTTATACACATGGTCAATTCTTATAGAGGATATGAAAATGCACTATATTAGTAGTGTGGTTGAGAACTCTTGACATTTTTTGCACCTCTTATGAAAGGTGAACTCGAAACATTTAATTTTATCAAATTAGACGGGTTAGAAGTTTGACTATGTTTGGGGCAGCCATATTGGAAGGGGACACATATTTTAATTTATTGGTTTTTGACATAATTAGGATGCTATGCATCAAATCAGAAGCTGAAAGTGTTGTCCCAGAAGGCAACACCTTGTGTATACTGCCTCTGTGATGTTACATCTTTAGTAAGATAGTGCAGTAGCCTTGGAATACTATTACAAGGCCTTAGTGAAGGTGAAAAAGATAGCATATGTGAAGTATTATGTTATGAAACAACAATTTCAGATGATGGTTTGAAGCATGGGAAGGTACGGTTTTACAAACAACTTTGCATTTTCAATGAGCATCAAAAAGTATGATTAAATTGAATTTATTCCCATAATTAAGTGTATTGATTGTAAAATTTCATTTATTATCCATTCAATTGAAGAAAGTATAGAAAGAAGTACATACAACTCATTACATGAAAATAGTTTCATTTATTCATAAGGAATAACTAGTAAAGTGAACCCACACAAGCCATGGGAATAACTCTGAAAATAAGAACATAAATGAAAGTACATATACGTAAAGTTGTGAACAAAGAAAGAATAGAATCCATCATTTCCTGGATTTCCATCAGTTTGGGTTGAGTTTTTTCCTCACTACTCCTCTCCACCATCTTCACCTGTTGCTACCATTGTACCTAAAATAGAAAAGAGATTTTGTTAGAGATATGAATTTAAATCTTGCTATATTCACAGTTTTAAATAAATAGACTTCCAAGTAATGCACTTGAAATAAGAATTACAGAAAGGAATGTAGAATATCAACTTCAAAAGCATGACAGAAAGAAATAATATAGATGATCAAGTACATATGAATCAAATGGTGCATAACAATGATTCCAAGGTAAATTTTCAATGGATGAAGTACTGGAAGGAAGAAAATAACGTTATAAAGAGCTCATCAATCCAATGTTTATGGTGTCAATTCATTGACCACAATAGGAAAAACCCATCTCAACTACACTGTATATAGTTCAAGTTTAAACACAAATCCAGATTTTAAAATCATTACACTCGAGCCAATATACACAAGCCAACATTGAGTCACAACAAGGTAGGGAAAAATATTGTCGTAAATGACACTTAGCGGGAACTAAGAAATAAGCTACTATAGATTCAATTTACTCATAATATAAACAGAGCCACTAGATATAATGCAAAGAATTCTCAGTCATCACAAGAAGGATACAAAGTTTTCATTACCATCAACATAAAATACATCGTCACTAAAATTTAGTATTCAAGATTAAATCTGAATATCATTCACAAAATACAAATTTGATACTCATCAAAGAGGCAAATCATTTTATAATACAATATCAACTTGATAAGTTTCAGTTATGTTATGATCAAGAAAGCCCCAAATATCAAACAGTTTATTAGCTTTAAAGAAATCAAATTTGAATGGAGTTGTTTGACATTGGCATTAGAATGCAATTTCTATCAAGATGTAATGAATAACTCATGTGCAAAGAGACAATGTTGAGTTCAAATCAACAGGATCTATAGTGCACAAAAAAAAACACCAATATGTTAAGATTCAAGAGAAATCGAAGCTTTCTTCAATGAATAGAAGAACTTAAATTCATGATTCATCCATTGGGATACATTTCTGATAGCAAGCAGAGGCGGATTAAACCTTAGGCAAATTAGGCAGTTTCCTAGGGCGCCAATAGTCAAGGGGTGCTTGAGTCTAAAAATTTCTTTTTTTCGGTTAATTTTAGAACTTAATTTTAAAATAATTTATCTGAAGATTTAATATTGATCAACCCATTTATAGATATTATGATATAATAACATAAATTTCACGCATACACATAAAATAATTTTTGTAATATTTTTGCAAGTAAAAGAAAAAATCACATACTTATAAGCACATATGATTTTGTTGGCATTGTTACCCATTATCTGATGTAGCTCCATATTATGTAGGTATGTGATTTGTTCTAGAAAAAGGTTAATGTATTTTTTATAATGTCACTTATGTATCTAGTAGAAGTGAGTATAATTGAAGGAAAAAAGTATTTGATTTTCTATTCTTAATTTTTTGGGGAAATTTGCTATTATCTTTTTATGGAGGAATCCATAGAACTGGTCCAAATCCAACTCTTCACAAAACCATGGGAGATATATAAATCTTTTTGTTTCTTTGCAAAACAATGGTGCATTATTTCAAGATAGAGTTCATGTCACGTACTTGATATGGCTAAATTAGACTTATAAGAAGTCTTGTATAAAATATTATATTCTTTGCATTTTCAGCATCTCCTAAAATTAATGTTTTTCATCCACGGAATATTTTACATCCTTCTATGATCATTTAATAAGATATTTTTATTATTATTTTATTATGACCATGATGTAAATTTCAAAATACAAGAGTATAGATGTATTTTATTTATTTACTTGATGGAAAAAATAGTAACTAAATCTCTTAGGAGGGTGTCCACTCAAACTATTGCCTAGTGTGCTCCCGACCTTTAATTTGGACCTTGATAGCAAGAGGACATTCGCAGGTCCAACATAGGAATAGAGAATGCTATCTACAAAAAATATCACCTCAATAGAGAATCGAAGCACTTGTAAGTCAATAAATAGAAAAAAAAAATCAACAAATTCTCAGTTCAAGCAGGAAATGGATAGGATGACTCAATGGACATATTTTAGGTATGTAAGTTTTAGAGTTATAGCCACATTTATGCTTTAATAGTATGGATTTGATTAGAAATCTATCAATTTTTCAATCATGTATTTACCACGTATGGATAAATATTTCCAAAACCATATCCAACAGTCAAATGTGGAGGTATGTCTCTAATGGAAATAAAAACAATGTATGTAACTGGAAGAGAATGCAGTTATACAATAAAACCAACAAGTCAGATTCCAAATAAGGAGATGTTACTCATACTTCTGCATCAGAGGATTTAATAATGTATTCTTTTGAACAAAAGAAGTGTTTTCCGGCTGGTCATGATCTGTGACACAAAATTAATGCCCAAAAGTTGAATAAAGCTCTAGTTTGAAAAAAAGCTCTGAATACAGTCTAAGAAAAATGATTTTTAGAGATCAGATACAATCAGAGTCACCTTGAGAAAGGAAAATGCTAAATCAACAAAAAAGTGCAGTAGATAGAGATATTAAATGATATCACAGCATGTAACGATAACTCAAAGTCCTATATTGATAGCCCGAACAACAGCTAAATATTAAAGGAAGAGCTTCAACTTTCACACATGGTGATCAAATCTAACAAAGCTGATCTAGGAGCCAAAACAAAAGTGCGTCAAGGGTTTTAAGTTCCAAAGCAAAATACGGGCTCCAAATCAATGGTAAAGTAAACAAGATGGCATCCATAGTATGGCCACAAAGGCATAGCCAAGAAAATACAATACCCATTTTTGAAAGTGATTGGTAAAGGTCGAATCAATTCGTATCAAGGAGATTCAAACCCATCTCAAGGTATAAACCAAAGATATTCTTTAATAAAATGGTGACCCATTATTTAAAACAATGTGAATCATCTAAAAAATCAATATTTCTACTCATTAGATCTAGAAAAAAGGGTTTTACTTGAAATACTTGATGAATTAGCGAAAAAATAGAACTTTAGGGTATGAATGATAGATGTAGTGCCCACTTTCCTTCGACACTTTTATTCTGATCATGATACTGTAGACTCTATGATGGACATCCTTATAGTGTTGGATTTAGTATGATGATTAGACATTTGATCATGGATTATTCTTGATCTAGATTTGATTACGATGTAGGATGATTATTAGAGACGCCTTACATGTGGATAATGATATATTATTGGACATGGATGTTTAATGGAAGTTATTTGGACATGTGATTTTTGAGATTATGAGTAAACCTAGAAAAGGAAAATTATTTGATGATGATATAGTTGTCGATATAAATTGTAAATGATTTCATTGATTGCTTTGGTGATTGTTGTGATTCATATGTATAGATGATTTTGTGATTTTTTTATATATTAATTTTGGACGTTCTAATATGGCCCTGAAGGAGGTATTCGTGTATTTTTCAGATTTAAAATATCACAAGAAACATCAGGGGATTGGAGACTAACCAAAGTGGAATTCTAGATGAATTCGACAAGGTCACCATGACAACTTGTTTTGTGTGTGTTGTATTTTGTTAGAGATTCCCATGGGGGGGATCATCTTTACATGTGACCATGGGTTTGTGTATTTTATAATGTGGTAAAATGTTATTGTTGTATGTATTCTATCAATAATGTATTCCTTCCTTTAATTTATTAAAGTTGTGGTAGATTAATTTGGAAATCTTATAATTAAAATTTAAATAAATCAATTGGGGATATGGGAAAATAATAATGGAAGTTGTTGGTTTGTGTAAGAGTATGTTTAAGTTTGTTTTGGAGTATGAAACACTCCACCTCCATGCCAAATTCGAAATTTTCCTTGGGAGTTGTTTTTGGAGGCTTGTGGGACAAGAAAAACTTGTCTCATACCTCTAAATTTAATATACCAACTATACTTATGGATGGAGATGTGATTTGTGACTTTTAAAATACATTTTATTCATCATGTTTCTTGTTTTGGATTACATTGTCTTACATTTCATTTAAATTGTTGTCCCTTGAGGTGTGGGATCTTTTGAGTGTGCAAGTAACTTGTCATTTTTCACCCACCTCTTTATTGTGCTTGGGAGAATGGATTTTTGTCTTTTGTGTTTGAATTGGTGGATGTTTAGTGTGGCATCCTACATGGATCCACATCATCCTCTTCTCTACCTCTTCTATTTAATTCAAACTCTCTTCTTGTTTTGGGGGTTGTTGAAACTTTTAACATGCTTCCTTGGGCGCATTTTTCTTGTGATTGGAACTCTTACTTTGGAGAAGCTTTGGTGAAGATTGTTGCTTGGTTGTTGAACCTATTTTCATTCATCCTTGGGGGTGCATTTTTTCTGTGATTAGAGATCTTGTTGATTTGGAGGAGATTGGAGAGCCTTTGATACTTTGGCACTATTGTTTTGGGACTATATTTTTGACATTCAAAGCTTGTTGTGTGGAGCAAATCCTTCCATGGAGAGGTAGGAGTTTATTCCTTCTTTTATTGTTGTTATTTTCTTGTTGAGATGTCTGTATGGAGAATGTTTTATTTCTTTTGTTGGCTGGTTGGGTAGAATTCCTTAGGGAAGGTGTAGGAGAATACTATGGGAAATCCATGTGGGGGGCATAAGGGAATGCCATGGGCATCAGAGTTTTGTGGAGGGAGTTTTGGTTTTGGGATCCAGCATGAAAAAGAAATAGCTTGCATTTCTTACTTGTGGGGGGGCATAAGGAGGGGTTGGGAGGCATAAATTTTATGGGATATGATATGTTATATTGGCGGTATGATTATAGGTGGATGTCCAAATTACCAATTGGGAGGCATAAGTGGCTTCCTCCATAGTCCTTGCTCTTTTGGCTTGCATGATCAAGCCTGAGTTGTGATTTGAATGTTTGTTATTGCAGTTGTAAACTATTGTTTTGTATTGAGTTATGTTTTATATTGACATGTGCATGTGTGAAAGAATGTTGTGTTGTGGAAGCCAGTTGTTGTCATGGGTTGAATTGCATCTAGTATTGTACTTTGGTTGGGGTTCAGGGGCCAATGATGAAGGAAGGCTTCTCCTTTCATTGGATGTCTTGGTTGGGTGGAGAGCATTTCCTTTCCCCCTTTTTGTTGTGATCAACTTGGAGAAAAAAAAAGAATTGGAGCATGTTGCTATTTTGAGCAAGAGGAAAATACAGTTTGACAGTCCCTTCTTGTGAGCAAGTTTATTGTATCCCTTTCCACTTTGATGTAGATGAATTGTATAATTAATTGCAACAAAAAAATAATTGTATTGATGAAGAAAGATGTATATAATTTGATTATGGAGTTAGGTATTCGAATTGTAAAAGACATTTAATTTTTGTTCTGTTCATTGGAAAGAAATGGAATTCTGTTATTGATTTTAAGAAATTGAGGAATGTGAAGATGGAAAAGTTTATAAATGAAGTCAATAAATAATTGCAAGTTCATCCCTTGTATTGCATTGTTGTGATGAAATGAGAGTATCAAATTGTGATTGGAAGTTCTATTTTTTGCAAAGGAAAGAAAATGCGTATGAAGGAATAATGTTGCTTATTTCTTTTAGAGAAAAAAAATAATATGAAATTGAAATCAGAATTGCCTCGAGTTTAGAATAGTTGATTTAAGTCATTTAATTGCATTTGATTTGTCTAGAAACTATATGCCACACTTAAATGATAAAATTGACAAATAGATCCTTTAAAAATTTGATCACTGGCATTGTGACTTTTAAAACTGGTAATTCTAAATAAAATGAACAGTTTGAACCAGCACTTAGTAATCTACCTAGAAACCTAAAAATCCAACATGATATACTAGTAAAGAACTCAAATCGACAAGAAGATTTAAGAGAATAACTTGAACCATTGCAAATTCGAGTTTAATCTCCTTCTCAACCATTTCCTGTCATTTGTTGGAAAAAATCCCAAATTGGAATCAATTGTACAAAATTGACTTTCCTAAAACACTCTAAACTCTCCCTAGACCAATCATCCATGTCTGTTTGACACATGTTGAGTGAAGGAGGAGATATAATTTAATCAAAATTGAAGGTTTTTTTTTATTATTGGCAAATAGTTTTTTGAAAGGGACTATACCCTTGAGAACAAAAGAAGGCCTAAGATCCAGAATAAGAGTGAGAATCAGAGAGAATGGATCAAGATCTGAGTGTTTACAATGAAGCTCGAAGTAGCCCAGAAATAGCTACTCAAACAAGACAAAATAGCAAAATTACTGCAAAAAAGCAGTAAAGAGACCGCAAAAAAAAAAGCAAAAAAAACAAACAGAAGCAATAGAAGCAACCAATACTACTTCTTGGTAGCTTTGTCGATGCTGATCTTGACTCTCTTCTCTTCCAGGCACGAAACATACCCAAAGTTGTCATGTGGGTAGCATCAGTTTTATCAAGCTCCTCAATGGTTCTTTTGCTCTCTTTTATCAAAATTGAAAGTTGGAAACATGCCAGTTGGTTAATTAAAATCCTACAGATCCTTTTTGCAAAATTGGCCCCTTAAAATTCATCAAATAGTAAAATTTACAATTTCTATACAAAGAGGGCATTGAGAGCTTTCGAAAAAGTCCTCGTTTTCCCAAACCTGAGATTTCTAGCTCAAGTTATGGCACTTTGAAGTTTTTGTACCTTGGCGGAAAAATTTGGAAAAAGTTTCCCTGGCGGGCCCGCAACCCAAAAATTTCCCGTCAAAATTGCCCTTAGAAAATTTTCATCTTTTTCTCTACCTTCCTGCAGCCAATCAAAGGCTACCATGTGTACTCAGGGGGGTAGCAGCGGAGGCGCGGTAAACCTTTTGCCCTTTGATTTTTAAAAAAAATTTGGAAAAATTTTCCATTTCGCCCCGTCGGCCCGCAGCCAATCAGAGTGTGCCATGTGACACCTTGGCAGTGGAAGTGGAGGTTCGGGAGAAATTTTTCTTTTGCACCACATGGGAAAAATTTTCAAAAAATGCCCCACGACCTGCCAACCCACTAAAGGATATTTCCCCTCCTCTTGACATGTGTCCCCCTTGGGGAAAATTTGATCGCAAAACTCCACCGGACCATATCTTGAGTTCCCGAAAGAGTTAGGAGGACTTATATATATCAACGGAAAGGTGAGAAAATTTCCTATCCATTGGGAATGTTTTAAAGAAATTTTGGAAGTGTTAGATATGAGAAAAAAAAAGTTAAAAATCTGATCCTGTTAGAGAGTGGGTATGGGAGTAAAATTGCTCCCTAAACCTAACAGAAACTTATAGCCCTAAGTTTTGGATCTTGTGACCTCTGAGAGTTGTTTTTAACGGAGAATTTTATTCTAGTAAAATTGAATTTCTCTAGAACCTATCAATGGCAACTATTGCTTTGCAACTTGGTGGTAGACACTCTAAATCAAGTTCTGGGAGTGGGTAAGTGAGACCTTACTCTGTTGATTTTGAGTATGTATTCCTTTCTCACTGTAATTAAACCATGCTCTAGTCTTGACCTTATTGAATTAAATACCTAGGATATTTAATTGTTTTGGGTCCCTTAACCCCTAAAATTTTTAATCAAGGAATATTTAGCGAAATGTCAATGTAATCAATAAACAAAGCAATCCCTAGAGAGATTTGAACTAGTTGTGGACTTATTGCACTTGTTTCTCTATAATGTGAAATTAGTAACCATTATAATGGGAAAGGTTATCAGTTGAATTTAATTGTCTTTGAGACTTTGGTTGTCAACTCCTAGCCCCTTAAAAAAATTATTTCATAAGTTTCTAACTAAACCTTGGTGGTTCATGGTTCTCAAGTGGATTGTTTTATCCTAGAATTACAGACTACCTAGTCACCTAGGACTTGAACAACTTCAAATACTACCCACTATAAGGAAGTGGGAGAGGAGATCCATCTATATAATCCAAATAGAAAGAGTTTTATCCAGCAAAGTGCCTGATTTTGAAAGGACCAAGCCAAAGAGAACCAAGCTTACCATGGATTCCTCAAGGTTCATGTCTTGTGTCCCACAACAAAACAATGTCTTCCACTTGAAAATATCTGGGTCTATCTTTCTTGTCAAACAAAGCTTTCACCTTCAGTTGATGAGCTGAGATTCTATCAAAAACTTTCACTTTGTCTTCATCCAGCTTCTGGAGATACATGATCCTCTTGTCTAAGGAACTGGTAAAGCTTTAATCTTCAATAGCCTTCATTAAGTGCAAGGCTGATAATTCTGATCTTACTGGAAGCTGAGCTTCAACACCATACACCACTTGAAATGGAGACATCCCAATTGCTCTTTTGGGTGTACTTCTGTCTACCCAAAGAGCATCATAGAGATTCTTGTGCCAATTCCTATGAGAGTCATGGAAAAGCTTCCAAATGATGGTTACCAAATTATTATTTGTTGATTCTACTTGTCCATTCCCTTGAGGATAATAATCTGAAGAATGAGTAAGGGAAATACCATAGCCATAGAAAAAATCCATCATCTCAGAAGAAGAAAAATTGGAATAATTATCAGTCACAATCTTGTTTGGTACCCCAAACCTTATCAAGATGTTCTCTTTGATGAAATTACACACCACCTCAGAAGTAGTTCTTTTGACTGGAATAGCCTCTACCCACTTTGTGAAGTAATCTGTAGCAGTTAGCATGTGAGTATGCCCAACACTGGAAGGTCCAATGAAATCTAATCCCCACTATTGAAAAGGATCATCAATCACTACTAGTTTTAGTGGTAAAACAACCAACTTAGGTCTCCTAACAAAAGTCTGATAGGCTTCACACTTACCTACCCATTTTGATGCATCTCTGAACAATGTAGGCCAATAGTACCCAACACGAAGGATTTTATGGGCAGTGACAATAGAAGAGAAATTCCCTCCACAAGCCTGATCATGAAAAGTTGAGAACAACTTCTTCTTTCCTCCTTATCCACACATTTAAGGAATCTTCCATCTATGCCTCGCTTGAACAAATAATTTTCCCATAATACATACTGTGCAGACCTTAACTTAATATCTCTCTTTTCCTTGGCACTCAAGTGGGATGGACACTCTCCATAAGTAAGAAACTGTAAAATATCATCATACCATTCATCTGTTGAACTGAGGAAGAGGACAACAAGAACATCAATTGCTTCTTTGGACAATTCTACATCATCTCCTTCAGCAATAAGTTCACATAAGCCTTTACCCCAAACTAGCTTAGTTGGATTAATATCAAGGTCATATTCTTGGAATTTTGTGACCCAATTGCCTCTCTTAATTCTAAAATCCTGTTGTGTAAGAATAGACTTGATGGTTGTATCAAGTACAAGCACAACAAAGTGAGAATTAAGAATATAAATATGAAACTGCTTAATAGCTTTGACCACTGCAAAAGAATTTTAATCCATCATAGTATATTTCAATTCATGATATTTCAAAACATATCTCATGAATGCAATTGGAAGTTCATAATCCTCATTATTTATCTAAGTTAGCACAGCAGCTAAGGTACTCTTTGTAGCATAGCAATAGATGATAAAATCCTTTCTAAAATCAGGACATGCTAAGATGGGATTTTTAGCAATTGCTTTCTTAATACCTTCAAATTATTATTTACCTTTGGAAGTCCAACCAAAGTTTTTATTTCCTTTCATCATGTGAGAAATGCTCATAGTCAGTTCTACAAAATCACGAATGAATCTCTTGAGGAAGTTTATCTTACCAAAGAAAGAGTGAACACCCTTTTTTCTTGTGGGAAGAGGAATCTATTGGATTGCTTGAAATATTTCTGGATCTATCTTGATTCCTTTCTTTGGATAAAATATGCCCCAGAAAATTTCCTTCAGTAACACAAAAGATAGACTTCTTAGGATTGAGAGAAACTCCATGTTCTCTGCATTTCTGGAGGACTTCTTCAAGATGTTGAAAGTGATTTACCCTTGTTTTGGAGAAAACAATCAAATCATCAAGGTACACAACAATACACTTTCCCTTTAGATTTCCAAAAGCTAAATCCATTTCCCTGTGGAAGCTGGTACCAGCATTGATAAGACCAAATGGCATCCTTTTGTAGGCAAAGGTGCCCCAAGGAGTAGTAAAAGTAGTTTTGTGTTTATCTGGGGTACTAACTTCCACTTGATTGTATCCAGAGAATCCATCAAGCATAGAAAACATCTCATAGCCTATGACATCTTGCAAAACTTTATCTATCATGGGGAAAGGATAGTTGTCTTTCAGAGAGGCTTGATTCAAATTCCTAAAATCCACACTGATGCAAATCTCACCATTCTTCTTCCTGACAGGTACAATGTTGGCAATCCATGTTGAATGATGTGTAGGAAAATTAATCTATGCCTTTAGTAACTTCTAGATCTCTTGAAAAATAGTGCCAGCAACCTTGGGATTGTATTTCCTTTGTTTCTGCTTGAAAGGTTTGATCCCATGTTTTAGAGGGATAAAGTGTTGCATCTCCTTTGGTTGAAAAGCCTTGAGATCATCATATGAATAGGAAAGAGCATCAACATACCTTTTTAATAGATTTACTAATTTCTTCTTCTCTTCTTGAGTGCAACATTTTCCAATATTCACCATCTTGGGTTCCTCATGAATTCGAATATTAACCTTTTCAAATTCAGCAGACTCCCAATCTCCTTGGGAAGATTTAGACTTAATGTACCTATCATTCTTATCAAACAAATCTTCCAAACTCACCAGCCCTTTAGATGAGAGTCTATGGCCAGCTATGATGAGAGTCACATAGAATGGTTCAATTGTCTCATTAGGGGAAGTGACTACAGCCACAAGGCTTGGTTGAGGTGAGGAAGAGGGAGCTGGAAAAGGACCTTTAGAAATATTGGATGAAGCTTTGGATTTGGAATTGACAAATTTTACCATTTTAGAAAAAGATTTTGGATGATTCTGGTAAAACTCTACCTCTGAAATTTGGATTTTTGTCTTTTTGAGGTGATCAATGATATCAAAATATCCACAGGTGGATGGGGAATCATTGATAGGAACTTGAGAGACTTTTGATTTATCATTTTTATGATTTTAAGGACAAGAAGTTTTGGAAACAAAAGTAGAAGGAGGATTAGCATTACTCACCTTTTGTGTGGAGGCAGTGGGAATAGGAGCTCCTCTTCTTACAACCACTGGAATAGTTATAGGAAACTCCTTGGATTTCTTAGCAGGCTGCACCACTTTTTCTTTTCTGTTCATTTGCTCCCGAGTCATGACATTATATGACTCACTATTCATATATGCCACTCCTTCATCATATTCATCTTCATCATCCATACCTTCAGTGGTAAGGAAATGAACTTGAGATCCACCAAGCTCCTCTAGTTCTTCATTAACCTCTTCTTCTGGTTCTTCATAGAGTTCATTAAACTCCTCAGCATCAGGCTCTTCAAACTTCACAAGTTGCATTGACTGGAACCTTGATGGGTGGGCCTTCAATAGCCAATCTAGTCTGAGAAGAAGGAAAATGGTTCCTGGGCTGAAAATTCTTCCTTGGGATATCTTGGTAAGGAGTATGTTGAGCCAATTGTTTCTTGATAGCAATGAGATCATTTGCAAGCTTTTGTACTAACTGATCAGAATTGGCTCTAGGGGAAGAGGAAGAAGAAGATGCTTTAGATTTGGAGGATTCTCTTTTCATTTTACCAGACATGATTAAATCATCCTCAACACTGATAGCCAAATGTTTATTAGCATCTAGAGTTGCAAGGTTAGCTCTCCTTAGTGCATAACTCACTTCAGGTAACTGGGCATTGAGGAAGAAGCACTTTTGGATTTGATCCACTAGACGAGTGTTCTGTGGAATTTTATGAATTAGC
Source organism: Taxus chinensis (assembly GCA_019776745.2). Lineage (NCBI taxonomy): Eukaryota > Viridiplantae > Streptophyta > Pinopsida > Cupressales > Taxaceae > Taxus > Taxus chinensis. The sequence goes on from CM034155.1 coordinate 286,219,804, forward strand.
TTGTTGAATTTAGCCACAAACTCCCTCGTGGGCTCGAATGGTTCCATCTTGATATGAGATATTTGAGCTAATAGAGCATGCACATCTTCAGCAGGTTTGAAATGTTACTCAAACTGAGTTGTCATGGTGTTCCAATTAGTGATCAACCCAGTATGAAGATGATAAAACCAATCAGCAGCATTGTCCTGCAATGTCTCCACAAAAATCCTAACAGAGACATCTTCATGTTCAACCCCAAGAATCCCACATGCAACAATGAAGGCTGTAATGTGTTCATCTGGATGAACCTTCCCATCACCCCCGTAATTTGGGAAAACTTTTCCTGTTACCCCTAGGTAACTCATGCAATGGTTGAGGAAGAGACAAGAGGCCCAACCCATTGTCCCCAAGGTAAAGGGACTGCCATCTTTGGAAAAATTGACTGAAGGGGAACTGAAACACTAGCAAGTATCAAAGCATGAAGATTAGGACTAAGTTGTTCTTGAGGAATGTTATTCTTGGAATTTTTGTCTTTAACAGGAGGTGTGCTTGTAGAACAAGTTCCTTTGTTCCTTCTTGCTGGAAGAAGAGAAAAGTTTTGTTGTTCCAGAAGTTGAAAATGGGAATCCTCTACCCTGAGAGATTTCTTCCCACGTGTATACCGTAGAGTCATCATACCAAAAATGATCTTGAAGTTGTTCTTTTAGAAAGGGATCCATTTGAAACAAAATCCCTAACAGAGTTGCCAAAAACTATTGGGTTTTTAAATAGTACTTTAACAAACCACAGTCAAGGGACAACAAATCCCTCCTCTTTACTGGGAGAGGTTCCCTTATTCAAAGCAAACAACAAATATTATATAAAAATTTACAAAGTTCAAAGTGTGGATTCCTGATATTTTGAGACGGTTTATGCCCAAAGATCATCAATACGAAAGAATAAAATAAATAAGGAGATGAGAGAGGAAGAACATAACAATACTTTCAGGAAATATAGATAGTAGAGTATAACTTTATACGTATTGATCAAAGGATATATAGAATGGAATCATTTATGTTTATAATAGATATAATTTCACAGACACTAAGTTTCTGAAATCATATTAACAAGAACACAAAGTTTCTTATCATGCAAAGATGGATGATTCACAAATTCAAACAAGGAAAGGAGGAATAATAGAGGAAGAATGGGAAAAAATTATGTATTGATTACTTTCAAATCTATTACATCTACAGAGTACCAGGATCCTACCCCAACAATGGTGTAGAGAACCCACTAAATAGATTTTTAAAAAATGGTTACATTCAGTTACAAGAAATGATGAAACTGATTCAAGAAACCGATGTCCAAACTTCTCTAACACCTCGGTTGTTTCCATATGTGGTGGAAAAATAAGATGCATCATATCACATCCTTTCATTCTTCTTCCACAAACTTTGAATTTTAGCAGTCCACATGGGAGATATTTATTGAAGCGAGCCTGGGAAAACTTTAATATTATTTTCCTTTTAGAGAAATGGCACTTCGGAACATTTCGGCCTGTTCATCTGCTTCTGATATAGGCCTGACACATGGCTTTACTTGAGTGCCAAAGAAGTCACAGCTCACTTTTACAATTTTAACTCTTTTCAAAGAAAAGTTCAAAAACTCAAAGTTCTCCACCGACCCGCCTCCCCGCTTTTAGCTTTCAACGCGGGCTCAACGTTTGAATTTATCCCTTGGCATGGGTCGGGGCTTTCACTTTATAACTCTTTAACTGGCTCTTTTATGGAAACAAAGCCCAAATTTCTGTGTTTCACTCCTCACGGCCCTCTATTTGGAGAAGGCTTTGAATGTTTCAACTGGTAGGACACATGGAGGTTACTTCTACTCACTTTGGATACTATTTGGATCTAACCTTGAAAGGTGTGCCCAATTGGACATGTGGAGAGTTCGCTTGACAATGTGACCATGCGATTTTCCCCTTGAAAGACAAACTGAAGGGACAGTGTGGATCTTTCACGTTGGTCCTCCTTTACTTAGCCTATTCATTTGGTCGGGGCCACATACCCCTCCTTGTGACCCTGGACCATGTGGTGAGCTTCCGAGCATATTTGGAACTTGACTCCAAAGGCTTTACCGTCTTATTTTGAAGTTGTGCCAAAGCTAGACATGTGGAGGCTTCCGCAAACTTACGCTTGGACTTATTTGATTCAATGGACCTGGCTTTGAGGTCCTTCTTTAGACCTAGGACATGTGGAGATCTGGTGCAACATTTGGGGAACCTCGCTTTGGATTCGATCCCCTTGAAGAGTGCACAATGAGACACGTGGAGACTTCTGCCAGTTCTTTTATACTTAGCCGATTCAGGGCTGGTTCTACCACTTGACTTATGTTGGACCCTAGACATGTGGAGAGCTAGTGCTCATTTGGAGAAGTCTTGGCCCTTTGGCTTAGCCCCATGAAGTTACGCACTGATTGAGACACATGGATGCCTTTTGCCGACCCTAGACGTACTTAGTCACTTTACAACAGCTTGCTCTTCCCTTTTTCATACTCAGGGACCATGTGGAGGGTTGACGCATGTTTGGGGATTTGTCCCTTGGGTCTTGACCCTATGAAGTTGTGCGTCGATGAGGCATGTGGATAGCTTCCACTGACCCTCTTATACTTAGTCGATTAAATAGCTTGACTCTATTCCCTTTTCCGGACCCAAGACACGTGGAAAGTTGGAACTCATTTTGGAACTAGTCCCTTGGGCCCTACATTGTGAAGTTGCATCAATGAGGCACGCATGGATGCCTTCTGCGTAGTCCTCTTGAAATTCCCTGAGCCACGCTCACATTCCAATCTTAGAGAAACGTACTAGCCCGTTGTCTTCAAAAATCCTGACATGGGAAGATATACGCCATTTGTCTCCTTCACTGACCCCTGTGGATTACAATATTTTAACAATTGGAACAGGGTGATCACCCCATGATTGAGCACCACTTCTTCTAATTTTATTTTGTCCATGGTTGAAAAACTGCAATCCAATTCTCAGGCTCAAAGTGATCAAACATTACTCAAAGGTACCAACTCAAAACTTTCGAAACTTGACTTCAAAAATGAGGGGAATTTTGAGGGTGACAACATGTACTATTCAAGAAAGTGTGTAGAAATGTTATAGTTTAATCCAAATCATTAAGTGCAAGGAATGTACCTGTTTAGATCTAGTTGATGTCTCATCTCGGATATAAAATGTGTCAAAAAAAAAAATCAGCATTTCACTTTGATATACATTCATTACACATGTATGTTATTTCTACAAGCCAAACTTATAGACCCTCGATAAAGACATGGCAACCCTTAGCCAATCCCACATAATTTCATGACTGACATCCATGCATGTCACCAAGTGGATCTGACTCAGGATATTGAAACATCACTGACCAGTGATGAGGATTGGTTGTGAAAATCCTTAACCATTCAATGTAAGAAGTGCCCTCTAGTAACTAGGTTTTGCAATGGATGGGGTCTAATCCACTTGATTTTAACTTAGGACATAGTTCAATTTATGACTTGATCTGTATCTAATAAATCTATAAAATCCCCCCCACTGATTTGAGTTACGAAAATAACATATATTTTTGTCCTTACTAGTCCCTAGAAATAATCCAAGTGACCACTTGTGGATATCTTACCTTAAACCTCTTATAGATAAGTTATATACTTTGTGAACATCTATGTGCTCTATTGCGCCTATGATGTTTCAAAATTGTCCCCTCTGAAAATAGAGCACTTTGAATGTTATGCCCCATTCTGCACTCACCACTTCATATATATCTATTGCATTATCTAACCACCTATAAGTATTTTCAAGTTTTACCCCCTTACAAAGGGAGAGCACGCATGCCCAAGGTATGGGGACCACATTCCTTATGTTCAAGATCACCTCTTGTGATGTTACGACTAACCCACCCACTGTACACATACTACGAAGGACACAGGACCTCATCTTTTAAGCTTATTCTGGCCATGAATCCACCTGTAGTGTATTCCTCTGGAAAATTTCTCATGGTCTTATGCCACCATACACTAGCATACCACCAAATTCAATATCTCTTGGAGATTGGTTGCAACGCATTATAATGATGTTTGTGAGGGGAACCCAGTCATCCCAACCTATTAATGTACCTCATTAAAATGATGGTGGAGATATGAGTGCAGAAAATAGAATTCGGTGTAGTTTATGGCAAACACACGTAGATGTAATTCCTAATGGGAATGAAAATCATTATATCAGTATTATACAACCTATCCATACTAGTAAGATTTGCTAGTAAGTCATCTTATTTACCCAGTGCATTCGTATATTCCTAAATTCAATTGCTTCATTATATCTATACGAAGACCCGCAACAATACTTGCAATCGTTCAGACAAATATATATTACCTAATTGCCCACAATGATGCTTACCTCCTAAAAAGTTTCTAAAATGTCCTTGAAAACGTTCTGGCCCATTGAATAATGGAACATAGTGGACTAACTCGATATGTGGAATTTATTCAATAAACTCCATGTAGCTCAAGCTTTCATAAATGTCATGTGTCAATCAATGCGCCCACCTCAAGTCACCATGACCGGTCGTCTATTCAACCAGAGAGTTTGGTAATGATGAATCATATCACAGGATTTTGAAAACACATGACTAGCAAAACCTTATTAACCAGGTATGTTGAAAATCCAATCGTACCTTAGACTGTAACTTACTTTTTATATATGTTTTTATCTTTAGCTATGTGCCAGACATTATCTCACCGACTCTGTTTTAGACACCACAACATATATTTCCTCTTAGTTTAATAAGAGAGGACGTGATTCCACTATGATCTTAGAAAGGCCATTTTGAGGCTTTCAAAATTACTTAGATGGTTGATAACAAAGGATATCTACATTTCTAAGATAGAGAAGACCCCATTCAAATGAGATTGTGGAGATTGTTCTGTCATTTTTGAAACCTCAATGGCCAACTTCATTTTGTGATTCCCACATGCATCTACTAGTGCATTAGTCCTCAAGGTGGATCCACCTCATCCTGATAATCAGGCCCCAGGTGTCTTCCAACATTTCTCGATGGATGTCCATGCATGTGAGATCCTGCAAGAAGCAACATTGAAGGGGTTTATCAAGAAGATTGGATATCCATATTCTTCAAAGGGTTCCATTGTAGAAGGTTATATTATTTAACAAATGTTGGAGTCTATGTAACTAACTATCCTCCCATAATTAATTCCCTAACATACAGGTCGCATATGGGATGTTGATAGTGATGCCTGCATAGTATGGAAGATAACATTACTAAGGGAAAGACAAGGGAAGATTATTGAGTGCCAGTAGTGATAGTATACTGCATTTTTTAAATTTTAAAAACATTGTTCAAGAAATGATAGATAATGGAGACCTTGTCATGGACAACCCGAATGCACCATAGAATAAAAATTTACACATCTTCAACAAATCACTCCCTAATAATAAACCATTGTCTAATCAAAATAGAAAACCTTCATCTAGTGACAACAGTGTTGATGAAGTCCACGTAGTTTTTGATATCGTACCAATTGTTCCTCAAAACCTACCTACTTCATCTCTTGAGGAAATCTTGGCACGGGCTCCTCTACCCATAGAGGAGCATACCTATTCTACTCCTCCACCCACAAAGGAGTCTCCCTTATCTCCCCTTTCCCTTATCTCCCCTTTCTCTCACGGAGGAACCCACACTTTCTACCAATTTCATTTCATCACCTGCCTCCCAGCCTACTAAACCGTTAACACTTTTTATTCTCCCATCCAGAGGAGAATCATAATCTCCTTTTCCTCCACTAAGGGAGAAGTCTACCTAACCCCACCTATTATCTCTCCTACCCATTGGAGATTCTTCAGACATATCACTACCTATTGGGGAATTTTTTCCCCTAGCATCCTAGGACCCTACTAACATGATCTTGGCTCTTTTACCAACATAATTTGAGGCTAGCTAATTCCTTGTCTCACAAACATATTTTATAGGGATTTCCACCCAACCCACTCCATCCTCTTCTTTAGTAGTCCTGTTTTCACAGCTAATTGATCATTTGTATTATGTTGATCATTCCATGCTCTGGGGATGTCTTCGGCTCCCTGTTTTGACCCAAATGCAAATGTTACCTGAGGATACTTCCACGATCTACCAAAAGGTAATTTTGGCAACCAAAACTATAGTGACCATGCTGATTGAAATGACTTCTTCTTCATCATCTCTACCTATATCCAAAACTTTACCCAAAACCAAAACCATTTCAAAACATGAACGCCTACCCACACCTATCTCCTCACCTGTATCTAAACCCATCACTACTTTGGGTGTCATGCTGACATCAAGCCTTACTCACCCACCTATCAAACTAGACTTAGCTCTGTCATCTCAAACCTACACCAACATTATCCCTCCACCTAAAAGGAAAATCCAACCTTCTAGGGTGCATACATTAGTCTCGCCTACCACACCTTTGTCACCTTCCCCCCTTCCATCCATCTTAGGGCCTCATCCATCAACCTTGACCAAACATTCTCATACCCAAGGCCAATCAAAATCTAAACAACCTACTCCTGCCTCACGAACATTTGTTACACATCATTCACCCAAAACCCAAAATTCCTCACCCTCACCTGAACACTTCTTACCACCTATACCTCCGCCAGTTACTATAACCCCAACCGATGTTGTCTACCCAACCTTTAACAACCACCACCACCGTAACTCAGTTTCCCCCATGGGTAACTCATCATCTTCCACCATCTACTTTCCCTTCCACATCCCGTACCCCCATGTAACCTTTACCCAAGAAGGTGCAACCCAAAGATAAGAATCCACTACCCTCCAATAAAGTAGTCAAACAAACAAAACCTTCCACTGCCAGCTCTCCTACCCCACCTTTACCAAAGCAGATGTCATCAAAACATAATACACTACCACTCATCAAATCAGTAGACCAACCCATTCACCCTCCTATAAATCATCTTCCCTCACAATCCTCCACACATGTACCCAAACATACACTTATGTTCCATTGTGATCTGTTAGCAGGTTCCTACGCCAACATTCTAACCAATCTCTTAGAGACTTCCATCATCACATTACCACCGCTTCGAACTTACGATCCTCTCAAATCCAAACCAAAAGGGTTTGATGAAACCAATATTTGTGCCTATCATTGTGTGTCAGGACATGATGTCAAAAATTGTAAATCTCTAAAGACTATTCTTATCCAAATTTGTCCCCCTGAAAAAAAATTTGATGATGATGACCTTATTGATGAGGACCATGTTCCACCATCACCTATCACCACACATCATCATTGTTCACCCATTCAGCAATCAATATCTCCACCCCCACAACCATTTTTCCCACCTCTAAAATTTGAGATCAACATGGTTTGTATTAGAGAGTTGGCCAAATCACCACCCAAATATCAGTGTGCCCTACTCATTTCGCAAGGATCTTATCCACCACTAGGATTTTTTCCCTCATGTCATTATACCTTTCATGAAACACCCTCTTCATCCACCTTCCCTCAAATTTACATGGTTCACGTTACTACCCGCGCTCAGAGAAACAAAGGCAAATAAAAAGCAACTAGCCCATCAACTAACCATATACCCTATATACCATCTACACCCACACCCAAAATCACCATCCATGGAGCTACATACCCTATCTCTGATGGGGTCACCCATCACGCAATGATTAAATAATTACATCAGTCTCCTCTAAATATGTCTTTGTATGATCTAATCCAGACTTTCGAATCCCACAGACGAGCCCTTATTGAGGTTTTACAATCCATTGAAGTTCTACCCAATGACCCCACACCAGTGGCCTCGATTATCACCCCTGACCACGTGGCCTTACTTACCAAATGATCTCCTTCTTCTACCCCTATGCCCACTCCTCACATCACCACCCTTAACTTCTCTAAAAAGGAAATTTTACCTTTCTAGTTAGATGACCCTGATCCTGCCCTATTAATTTCCATCTATATCGATAACATAAGTGTATGATGCATCATGATTTATGGTGGTGATAGAATTAACATCATCTCCTCCCCCGTATACAATTAAATGAATATTCCTTCTAATTGTATGCATAATAACCTATATATTTTGAGCACCTTCAACGATGCCATCACCTCCACCCTTAGCAATATTATCTTTCACGTTCACATAGGCTCTCGCACTATTCCAGAACTATTCTATGTCTTAGAGGGGGAGTTTCAGTATAACCTATTACTCGGCAAACCCAGGATTCATGTCATGGGTTGTGTCCCTTCAACTTTACACTGTTGTGTAAAATTTGAACAGGAAGGACATAACCACACCATCCCCACCGACCCATCGCCATTAAAAACCTGTAACATGTTATACCAACCCAACGATGTACTCATACCAGTCAAGGCATCTTCCACTACCCTCACTTCTCCTTCACCCACAAGCCCATACACTAATGTTTCCGCCACCTCTCCAGCATTTAATTCTTCTATTCCTAATGTTGTTTTAACTTCCACAACCGAATACTCTGCTTCTCAACCAATCGATACCCCTCCTTTCCAATCATCTAGTGAGTCATCTATCCCCACTACCCACATATCGACTCTTGATCCCTTAGAAGATTTTTTTTAATGCCTCACTCTGGGGGAGTATCACCTATACAATATTGACACATTCCTCACTCCGCAAGAGTATGGGAACCTACGCTAGCACCATAGTTATGCCTACTGTGTAGGTGAGGTTTTTCCTTACGGCCCTCCCCACCTTCCCACTAATCTAATGTATGGGGGACTATATATTACCACTTATTCACCAAAACCTCCATCCCAAACATGATCATTTTCATCTGACCTACAATCCCTTACTAACCGCCACTTCGTCCACAATTTCCTTCACCATTGTGCATGGAAAGGCTTTGGCTTTGGCTTTTACGAACAAGGCTGACATACTGTCATTTCATGTACCACCCATAAACACACTGATCCTAGTGGCATTGGCTTTTCCACATCACCTTCCAATAAGGCCTACATCGACCTCATTGAGGAAGAAAAACCTTCTCCACCTCATTCACCAATGTCACCATCTTCACTCATAGAGTCCATAGATCTCGAATCTATTCCTCCTAAAAAATATATTTGTAAACATAATTTCCATGGGACCTTTGACCTATCAACATGATGGTGAGGCTCCCTCTTTTCTCCCCTTCTTGTATCCTGACATGATTGATGACAATACGCCTTCTATTAACATCGTTCAATGTCAATATGATGATTTCATACTCACCTACATTCGTGTGGAAGACTCTTATATTCACCAATTTTTACCCTGTGAGATGCAAACCATGTCGAATGAATCAACTATCGAAATCAACATTCATACTCAGAACGAACTACACATTCTAAAGATAGGCCAGTCTTTAGATGTTGTTAAATAAGAACCTTTTACCTCTTTCCTCTGGAACCATAGAAACACTTTTTCTCTGTCTTATGTCGATATTCCTGGTATTGACCCAAATATCGTGGTCCACAATACCGTAACCATTCCTGATGCCAAACCCATAAAATAAAAGCTATGTAAAATGCATCCTCACATTGCTCTTCTTGTCAAAGAAGAAATTCAACGTCTTCTCTCATTTTCCTTTATCCTATCCATAGACTATCCCCAATGGATTTCTAACATCTTTCTTGTCATAAAAGTGACAGGGGGACTCTACATTTGCACAGACTTCTGGGATCTCAGTCTAGCTTGTCCCAAAGATGATTTCCCTCTACCAAGCATTGACCAACTAGTTGATCTCACCATCGGCCATGAAATAATATCACTCATGGATGGTTTCTTGGGTTATAATCAAATATTACATAATCCAGAAGATCAAAACAAGACTACCTTCATCACTCCTTATGGGACCTTATGCTATCGATTCATGCCTTTTGGACTTAAAAATACTGATGCTACATATCAACGAGCCATGACTTACATCTTCTAGGGACATCATGCATTGCATATTGGAGGATTACATAGATGATCTTGCTTGCCAAAACCAAGCATTGAACCGAACTCGTACCTATTCTTAAATTCATCTTTAACCACCTCATCAAGTATTGTGTCTGTCTTCAACCAAAGAAGTGCATCTTTGCGGTACTGTCCAGAAAAAATCCTATGGCTTCATCGTTTCTTTGCGTGGCATAGAAGTCGATCATGCTAAAGTAAAGGCTATTATTAGAAATGCCAACGCCCAATAATCTCCGTAACAACTTTCACATCCTACAAGGAAAGTTGCAATCAATTCGTTGTTTTATCTCACAGCTTTTCTGACCTCTGTCAACCATTCCGTCATCTCATTAAGAAAGACATCTTCATTCAAATGAGATGATGAATGCCAGAAATACTTCAAAGTCTTAAAACAATACCCACTTCAACCACCAGTTCTCATTCCTCCTAAGGATGACCAGCCCTTCTACTTATATATTTCTGCCACTAACAGTTCTCTAGGTGCCATGCTCGCTCATCATGATGATCAACATAGAGAGCAAGCAGTTTATTACATAATTTGTACCGTTATTGAATATGAAACTAGATATACCCACACCAATTTTTTTTTTCCTAGCCTTAGTTTTTGTTGCCACCAAACTTTGCCATTACCTGACTCAACCACAAAACCTTTGTCATTACTAATACTGACCCATTACACTAAATGTATTTCAAACCATATCAAAATCAACGTGCCGCACGTTGGCTTATGCTTCTGACCGACCTCGACCTCGAATTCATCCATCAAAAGTTCTATCAAGGGGCCAGGATATTGTTGAATAATTGGTCAGATGCACACTCTATTCCTAGGAATCAAACCATCTAACTTCGACTTCCCCGATGAGTCAATCAGCTACCCTTTCCTTGGACGAACCCGCTTGCCAAGTGACACTCTTCTTCGATGGCTCCAAGTGTCAACATGGGGGTGGGGCTGGTGTTATCCTCATTCCTACTTGATAATGAACCTATGCCTTTATCTTTCAAACTGGATTTTGATTGTATAAACAATATTGCCAAAAATGAAGCAATCGTATTGGATCTCCAGGCTGCTTATTCCTTAGATGTTAAATCAATAACATGTCTTTGGTGATTCTCAGCTGGTCATAAACCAAGTCAATGGTATATACCGGTGTCGTAATGAGATACTTCAAAAGTATAAACATCACGTAGACATACTTTTGACCACTTTTGATTGTTAGGACACTTCAAACCACCCCACATTATACCAATAAATTTACAGATACCATGGCCTTCTTGGCTTCTCAAATACTCACTTCACCAACAGATTCTAAAATATTTGTCACTAATACAAAGGCTACAATCACCCTCTTATTTAACTTGTGAGGTATCACTCTATCAAAAACAGTTGCCCCTGACCCACGTCACCTTCGGTATATGAAATATATAGACTATCTTTCCCTTTCCATTCTACCTACTGATCTCACTCATAATGGACAATGTGTCTTTGTTAAAAGTGTATCCCGTTATGTCATCATGGGTGGTCTTCATTTACAAGTGCGGCTTTGACAACATTCACTTATGATGCCTTACGAGTTCTAAAATCCCCTACACCATTAAGGAAGTCCACGATGGAATTTGTGGAGGTCACTTTAGTGGTTTAGCCATGTCGCTAAGCATGCATTCTTTTCCTAGGCTATTAATTACCAACACTAAACCACGATTGTTTTCATTATGTCAAACGTTGAGTAAAATGCCAACAACATGTTAATCTTCATCACACACCTAGTCACACCTTACAGGTCACACGAGACCTTTAGCCTTTCTCTCAATGGGGTTTGGATATTTATCGAATGAGATCAATCCCCATTCTTCACAATGCCACCAATGGATCATAACTGCTACTGAATATTACACTAAATGGGTAGAAGCCATTCCCCTCATTTCCACCAAAGCTAAGAATATATGTGAACTTCATCAACCATCACATCATCTGTCGCTTCGGTGTCCCTCACCGCGTCTCATCATTGATAACGGAAAGCAATTCAAAAACAAAACCCTAATGCAAACTATGCGATGCTTTTGGCATCCAACTTGAGTTTCTCATCACCCTATTACCCACAAACCAACGGCCAAGACAAAATTAACCAATAAAACCTTGAAAAAAATTCTTATGAAGGTAGTCAACGATATTGGGAAGGATTGGCATATGCACATATTCCTTTCGCCTTATGGGCTTATTGCACTAGTATTCGTACTTCGACTGCTACCACCCCCTTTTCTCTAGTCTAACGGTACCTAAGGTTGTCTTACCCTTTCGAAAGTCCAGATTCCATCTCTCTGCATCTCACTACAAGACATGCTCAACGATGATGAATTTTTCACCAGGATCGTTTGGCACAACTTGAATTATTAGATGAACTGTCGTCTCAATGCTCTTGACTATCTCCAAATCTACCAAAACCGTATCAAACGTGCCTATGACAAGCATGTTCCATGAACGAACCTTTTAGGTCGGTGACCTCGTCTTGAAGGAAAATCAACATGCAACCAAAGAGGAGAAAAGTAAACGGGGAAAATTTTAATCCTAATTGTCTTGGACCCTATATCATTACTCACATGCTTATGGATCAAGTGCTTATCGTTTGTCTTCACTCGAAGGTAAACTTGAACCTGAGACCCTTAATGCCTTGCATATTTGACCATTTTATTGTTAATATCAAGTCCTATATCACTTTCTTCCATTCGACCTTCTCGTCCCTTGAGTGTTGCTCACCTTCTATATTACCCATTTTGAGGATCCATGACTAAACAAGAATTATGTGATTACCCATAACCTTTTAGCCTTGTCTTCAATATGATTACCACAGCTCTACTCATAGCATGATTCTCATGAATACTTTTCATCTTCTTCAAGATGGAATGCCATGGTCATTCATCACTCAAAACATCCTCTTCACAGTTAAACTTTATGCACTACGGTCTTGTCTTCTAAACAACAACCTGATCGTCCTCTATAGTCTTGTCCATGACTTAAAACATTCAAAAAATAAAATAGGATTCAACTCCTTGAGTCAAACTTCTAGGAAAATATGACTCCCTCAAAAAGGGACATCTCTTCTCTTATATTCTACACTGCTATCAATAAGACTGCTCCCTTGAAGGACAGCTATATACAGTCATTACAAAAATATAATAAAATATTCAAAAGCTTCTTGCATCGATTAGCTTCACAAATACCTTAAGGAGATAATATACCCATCCCATATAGACTTCCCTGCATCGATTAGTCTTTTAAAAAAAAAGCAGAGTACAGAAAATGATGAATTTTTTCGTCATGGACTTGCCTATTTTGGATTCTGGGTTTCTTATTCTAGGTAATACACATCATCATACACTAAGTTACGCTAAACCTCCCACTTCTCACTCTTATTGCCTTTTTCACCCTAAATTCCTCGTCGGCTCAAGGGACTTTGCTACAAACTGCAACATTTCGTGATCATGTGACTTTTCTTCACCCTTCGAATAGTCCATTATAGCAACCCCCTGTAGGGTCTTACGTTCATAAGCCCATCCTTGGGTATGGTAGACTTGTTAGGGTTCTTATCAATTAAGTAACTCTTTTACCATCTCTTACCATTCGCCTTCCTCATTACTTATTGATTATCCTGTAAAGGACCAAACCCTCGATGCCTAAATGTTTAAAAATCACTCAACCATGCCTACAACCTAAACTCAATCACACCTATGACCTACACTTACCCATGCCTCACATCCTATCAGCCCATTCTGCTTATTTCATCATAATCTTCCCTAGCTTATGGGAGAACTACATCAGCTTGAGGTCCCTTTTTGCCGAGGACTATGTAAGCAGTATTCCGAGGGCATGGGGCCCTTGGAGGTTAGCTTAGCCACTCTCTACCCTAATCCATTTCCCTCTGCCCCTTTCCTATTCACATTCTACCCAAGTTAGTTTTCATTTTATATCAATCATTGAAAATTAAACCACACAAACAACAATTTCTTAACATCTGTACCATCATCACTCATATCATTCATTTCATCATTTTCTACTATTTATTTACCATTAGCATACATTTTCGTACTTTAAAGCATCTTAACATGCATCCATACCTCATCATTAATTATCCCAAATTACTAATGAACTTGGCCATTAACTCAACCATGCCTAAACCAACCTAACTCCAACAATACCTACAACCTAAACTCCACCATGCCTAAATGACCTAACTTAAACACATTTGTGACTTGACTCTAATCCATGCCTATGCCACCTGACTCCATCCATGCCTAAGTCAACCTGACTCCATCCATGCCTAAATGACCTAACTCAAATCACGCCTATGAACTAATCTTATTCCACCATGCCTACACGACCTTGACTCTAGCATGCCTACATCCAACCTGATTTCCACACATGCACACACACACACACTACATTTTTCATCACACACACACACATATAAAACATAATGAAAATTAAAACATGTACACCATTCGTACTATAAACACCATCATCTGATCTCACCAGAAAGGTCTGTATAAATACATGTGAACATATATCCCAATATATAATCACAATCTAGCTCTCACAATCACTCAGATACAACCTCACCATCTTCAGCACGCAGGTCGATATATGATCAAAAATCTCAAAAAATATAATGTACAAATTCCTCACTCTCTTCGGCATGCAGGCCGGTAGAATATACAAAAACTCAAATAACTATAAAAACAAGAGGTACATACAGCTATCAGCATATACATCACGCAGGTTGGTTATAGATATCACAAAAATCATATCTATCTCACCTGTCTCCCTCTCCCACCTTTTCCATGTCCAATCACCAAATCCAATCCTCCTAACCTCCAAAAAACCACAATCGATCCCCTTGTGCTTGTGGACCCGTCTACCTGGCTCCTCTAACCAACCGGATCTCTCAATAGGTGTCAGGATATCATCCCTTGTCCTCTTCCTGGCCTGACAAAGCACAACTCGTTCAGTGCCTCTGTCGATTTCAAAAAATCCAAAACATGCAAATGAAACCGTATTATATGGATTTTTTCTTTTTATATGACCCTTGTTCTCTCTGCCCTGATGTGTACGATTTATCTAAACTGACATCGGTCACTCGTGCCCTACTAACACCCTGTAGTCTAGTTATACCCAGCCCGTTACATCGGTCATGTGCTCGTAAAAGCTGTGGTCGGTTTATCCTAGACCATTAATGGTTCCGTATGACCGGCATCGGTTACCCATCATGCTCCTGTCAATCTCACCCTTGGTCCCCATTTGAGGTGACCCAACTTAATTAAACTCAGCCACCGTGTGTCCTATACCCACCCTTATCGCAACCTACCTCCAAGCCTGCATTACCTATACTTGGTGCTTTAATTGTGTTTAGGGACTTGTTATTTTACTCGTACCTCGGCGCTACCCGTGTTTTGACCTCACTACCTGGACCTTGAAACATTGACCTAATAACCCTACTGACCTCATGTGCTCATTATACCTTGCGACACTGTTACCCGTGTTGTTTGACCTAATGACCTTACCTATGCATATTTCCTATGCTGTTTATGTTGACCCAACCTTTGGTGTATTGGAACATACCTACCACGTTCCTGCACTGTGACCTGGCGAAGTGCTTTTGTAACCATATCCAATATCCCCTATGGATACCGGAATCACCTCAACCCTGTTTGGATGGCCACCTATCGACCTTAGACGAAGTAGAGTTTGCATGCTCTTCTAACCTGGGTGACCGTGGCCACAGTTTATCCGTGTGTGTGCATATGACTAGGTGCTACCTTTGACCCTAACCCATTACCCGGGATTACCCAATTGGATCTATATACCCGTCTACCCCCAATGTCCACCTTCCTCTTCATCACTATCCACCTGTATTATCAATACCACTCAGCCAACTTCTATCTTCTACCACACCAGTTCCTAGTTTGAGGGGATCACCTTCACCCACACATGGGGCAACCACATCTTATTTTTGTCAGTGTCACTTACCAATACAAGCTACGCAACAAAAAGAGGCAAAATGTAAACACCAAAATTAGGTCATCATCACCCCTTGGAGCCTTTGCCAAATAACAAGCTCAATCATACTCATCTAACAATGGCCCCTTCCACCCTCGACAGTGGTCACCTTTAATTCTAATTGCAATTGAGATCATATATCCTCACAATATTTAGTTATCTGGTGTTACCCCAATTTCTACCCCATCACGTCTGAATTAGACACCTCATTTCATTAGCCACCTGGTATCCTAGAGCTGCAAACTTGGTAATGTTTCCATAGCTAACAATACCCTAAGTCTTAGCTGCCTTAATCCAGCTATAGATTTGGTCTAACCCTAAAATCTCCCTAACCACCTTCCCGCTAGGAGAAAATTTTCCACCACAGTTACAAAACATTTCAAGGAACGAACTTGAGCCTAAAGATTTCAAGATTTTTCTGATTTAATTTTCAGTAATTTACCTAGGCAAATCCAGGGTTAATCATACGCCGGTTGCTCCTAATCTGACGTCGGTCAAGACAAAACCATTTTCGGTTACCATTTATTCACCTAAACAACCTTACATTTTTGGGTTGAACATTTTTTTGAGAGCAAGGAAAGTTAGATCAGATTTTTGCATGCAAGAGAAATCAACATCCTTTTATGTATACAGACATACAGATCCATCACCAAGATAGATTTTGGACCAGTGATCCCTACACTCATGAAATCATTCTAGGAGTCACTGCTATGATATCTAACACCTTTCTTCAAGAGGAAAATAGCCACCTCCATTCAATCAGGGGTAAATCTACACTACAATAAGGATGACATCTCTAGTTGAGCAGTTGTCTTTTTAGCATAGATATAACTTTTTCAGATCCCTGTCAAGGTTAGGTTTATACTTTGAACATGTTCATTCCTCCATTGGTTAATAGCCTGCAATCCCACCATTTCCCTTACCCACACCACCAAATCACCATTCTGACCTAATATCCATTTCTACGTGTAGTTGAGATCTCCATAGACCTGCTCATCCACCCTCCCAACCTCATTTGACCTCATATTGGAGCCTCTTCCAGTTGATCTATTCGAGTTTCTTTCACCTTGACCATACCGACACCGGTTATCCACAACCATATGTCAGTTCCACCTGGAAACTCAGGTCATCAGTCATAGACACATGAGCTAGACGTCGATATCTGTGTTTTACACCTCGATCCAAGATACGAGCACCCAAAAATCATCGTCACCATGTTGACCTAAACAACCCAGAATATGACCTTGACCAGTTCTAACACCCTGGACAACTACCCACTCAATTCTGATCTAACCATAACCTAGTCTATTATGTTAATATTTTTCTTATTGTACTTGACATGATATACCTAAATCAGGATCAACTACAGGTGACCAGGACTTTGTTTATTTCTTGTACCTTACCACTTCGTTTGGTAAACAGATGGATTGATGTGCCCTCTAGGAAGTGTAGAACACTGGTCCTAGAACTAGCATACACTAGGACAGTGTCCACTGTCATATATGCATTTACACTATAGTTTGTCTTGTGTTTCTATATACAGGTAGTTCCTCCAATTAGCCAAAATTGAAGCTCTCACAGATCGACATCTGGATCAAGAATTACAGTCAACACGTGCAACAACTTTTCAACTGACCAACATTTAACATATTCCTCCTTGAGAATCTGAATGACCCTATATCTCGGGGGTCTTAAGGATCACTTTGAAAACATAAAGAAAACGGTGAAAAAAGTAGGATTTAGGAGATCTCTCAGAAAACGTTTCTCATTCCATGAAATTATGGCAGGAAGGGAGCCTCAGGATAAATTGGATTCTTAAAAAAAGAGAGGGTCAACAGTGTTGATTGACACAGTACGTACTCACAAGATTCATCAATCACCTAAGCCCCAGCAGTGCGCCTCCACCATTGTTTTATTTATCCACCTCAACTGAATGTCAAGTAATGATTGTTGAAAAAGGTACTGTTATGTTGTTAACTGGAAAATGATAGTAACATTAATCTCACCATGGGATATTACATGTATTAAAATAGCCCCATGTATTCCGTTTCTACATGGGACGAGCCAAAATATTGTGTTAGGATTTCAATGAGCTTACCACCTTGGATGAACCATTAAGATGAACTTCCAAGAGTTGTTCATATGCTTTCAGTATGAAGAAAGGATTTTTGAGCTAAGAGGCTTAAGAGTAAATTCTTCACAACCAACCAACCGATCTCATGTCCATGCAATGTTAGGAATTAGCACCCCTCAAACCCTAAAGGTGGTTGGATTTTTAAAATAAGAGAGGGTCATTGTGTTGATTGACTCAGTAAGTACTCACAAGTTCATCAATCATAAGTTAGCAGTGTGTCATGAACTGATTTGATTTATCCAAGTCCTGAATGTTAAGTAATGATTGCTGATGGAGGTACTGTTACCTATTCTAGAAAATGCTATAACATTAATCTCACCATGGGAGGATTACATATTACATAGCCCCATGTATTCCATTTCTATGGGACAAGTAGAAACTGTGTTAGGGATTTCAATGGTTTACCACCTTAGTAACCATTGAGATGCACTTCCAAAAGTTTTTCATACGCTTTTAGTGTAAAGAAAGGACTTTTGAGCTAAGAGGCTTAAGAGAAAAGTCTTCATAGCTAGTGAGCTCTCACTCAAATGTACAAAATTCTTAAGAAGGGTACATAGAGGGATTTGTGGCACAACTATTTTCATTAGAGGCACATCATTCTAAGGTAATTATACCATCATATATGCAAGCAGTGTTGGTATGCACCCTCTGTTGTATCTTGAATACTATGCCCAAGGGCTTACCTCCAAAGAGAGAGCACAATCATGTTATTTAGTTAGTACAAAGTAAGCCAACTGCCTAAAATCAGACCTTGTAAGTACCCACATGTGTAAAAGAGTGAGATTCAAGAATATTGTGCAAGAGATGTTGGAAGAAAGAATCATCTGTCATAGTCAGAGTGATTATTGTTCTCCAGTAGTGATGGTACGTAAGAAATATGACATGTGAAAAATGTGCCCCAGGATTTTAGGGAACTTAATAAGTACACAGTTAAAGATAAGTTTCATATTCCTTTAATTGATGATTTGCTTGATGAGGTGCATCGTGTTGTTTACTTTACAAAGCTCGATCTTCATTCTAGATACCACCGAATCAGGAATCAAGGATGAGGATGTTCATAAAACTACCTTTTGGACACATGAAGGCCATTAAAAATTCTTGGTAATTTCTTTTGGACTCACAAATGCACCTTCTAAATTTCAGAGTTTGATGAATTCTATGCTTTTAAGTCCATTATTGCGGAAGTTTGTTTTAGTGTTCTTTGATGATATATTAATCTATAGAAAAACATGGAAGGATTACATTTGCATCATCTAAATAAGGTTTTGGAAACCCTTGAGCAACATCATACTTTACGTAAAAATCTCTAAGTTTTCTTTTGGAGTCAAGGAGGTTGAATGTTTGTGTCACATTTTAACTCATGAATGTTTTAAAGTGGATCCTAATAAGATTAAGGCCATGAAGAGAGTGGAAGGTTCTAAAAAACCTAAAGAATCTACTGATCATTTTTGGGGTTTATAGGCTTATTATCCGTAGATTCATAAGGCATTATAGAAGTATATCTAGCATATCTCATAGCTTTATTAAATAAGGACTCTTTCCATTGGAGTGGGGATGCTAACCAAAGAATTTGAGCAGTTAAAGGAGGTCATGTGCACCACTCCTAGTCTTGGCTAATCCAAGATTTTTCCAAAACATTCATTGTTGAATGTGATGCATCCGAGTCTGGGTATGGGGGCAGTTATCATGTAAGAAGGCCAGCCTATTGCATTTTTGAGACATCAATTCAAAGGTAATACTATTTCAACGCCAACTTATGAGAAGGAAATTTTATCCATACCTCATGTAGTAAAGTAATGAAGACCATATCTCATAGGAATACACTTTAAAGTGAAGATAGGTCATGATAGTCTGAAATACTTCTTGGAGCAGCATTTATCATCTGAAGAACAACAAAAATGTGGCCTCCAAGATGTTGGGATATGATTTTGAGATTACCTATAAGAAAGGGAAGGAGAATGTAGTTGTGGATGCTATGTCGTAGGAAATATGAATCAACTATAATATTCTTATGTGCCATATCTATCTTAAAGGAAGATTGGGTAGACGAGGCAAGTTCCAAATGGAGAAATGACCCAACTACACGAAACCTCATTTATAATCTCAAGAATGATCCAAGCATGACTGAAAAAATTTATAAGGAAAGGGGATTCTTTATGGTGTAAAGATAGATTATACCTATGTAAGAACTCCGCCCTTAAAAATAGGCTTTTATCTGAGCTTCACTGCTTCTCCAGTAGGGTGGCACTCTGGATTCTTAAATACTTATCATCGAATAAAAAAAGATTTCTTCTCAGAAGGGCTCAAAAGGGATGTTAAAAAAAAATTGTGGCAGAATTCATGGTCTTTCAGAAAAATAAGGGTGAAACAGTTCGGTCCTCGGGGCTTTTACAACCTCTATCTATACCTAGTCAAGCGGTGGGAAGAGGTTTCTATGGACTTCATCACAGGAATTGTATAAAGCTTAAGGGAAATATATCATCATGGTTATGATGGATAGACTCACCAAATATTCTCTTTTTTGTGCCTTGTCACACCCATTTGCTACAAGCACACTAATAACAACTTTCCTGGACATAGTTCAGAAGCTACATGGGAAACCGACAGATTATAGTAAGTGATCAGAGACCACTATATTTACTAGTTATTTTTGGACTGATTTATTCTCATGATTGGGTACTTAATTAGCTCATTGTTCTTCTTTTCATCCCAAGTCTAATGGGCAAAAAAAAACTGTAAATAAGTGTTTGGAGGGATATCTCCATTGCTTCACCTCAGATAAACAAGCGAGATGGGTCCAATGGATGCTACTTGGAGAATGGTGGTATAACACTTCCTTCCATACTTCATCCAAAATGTTTCCTTTTTTGGCACTCTATGGGTAGCATCCACCATCCATCACATCATCATTGAGAGGACAACTGAAGGGTTAGGGTAGTGAGAAGAACACATTCTATTATCAACAAGAGATCCTCTCTAGTCTCAGGGAGAAATTGGCCATGGCACAAAATTGCATGAAGTAGCAGATTGATCAACATCGACACAGAAATGCATTTTGAAGTCAGTGACTGGGTTTTTGTGCGGTTTAAAACCATATAAGCAAATGTATTTGAAACAACATCTGAATGATAAAAATACTTTCACCAAAGTATTATGGCCCCTATCAAGTATTACAGAAGATTGGTATTATAGCATGCAAATTAGAACTTCTACAGATCAATCAAAATACATCTATTCTTTCATGTTTCTTGCATGATGAAAGTAATTGAAAAGAGGAGTATCAACCCAAACAATGTTACCTGAGCTCGATGAGGAGGGGAGAGTCATCTTGGAACCTGAATGCATCCTTCAAACATGCACTAAAATATTGAGGACACGGGTTATTATTGAGTACCTGATCAAGTGGAAGAATATGGACAATGAAGATGCAACATGGGAAGATATGACATTCCTGCAGTAGCACCCAGAGCTTCTCAACATTTGGGACAATGTTGCTTTGAAGGGGAAGGGCATGCTATGCCCTTAACCTATTTCTTGTATTAGGATATGAGTAGCTGACCTGTGGTTTACCATATCATTTTATTATATCATTTATACTTTCTCATGCTTAGTAGGATCAGCCTTGGTGTTGGCCATAACATATGAATAGTATATATAGGGGATTTTAGGTAGTACTTCATCATCATTTGGAGCATTTGAGTCTTATTGTATGGTTTGGAGGTTTCCCCCTGGAAGTCACGAAGCTATTCTAATTACATATTGAGATAATTATTCTAGAATATTGAGTTATTTGGTGTTATATTTCTGCTCATGATCTGAATTATACAAGTAATTTAATTACATACAACATGCATCATGAATTTGACGGTTGATTGCCTACTCCTCCTACCTGGTCAGCATTATTAGTTGTGATAGAGGCATAGGCCTCTCCACATCATCCCTCCTATACTATGGAAATGGAGGTGGAATGTCTTGGGGCAACCCCAACTATCATCTAACCCTATCAATGGGGATCATCTCATGTTCCCTGACATGATGCCTCTCTATCCATCTCAAAAGCTATAATCCATCCAGCTCCACTGAAATTTTCCTGTATGGGGGGAAGCCGACATATGGCCTCTAGATAATTTCTACACTGAATAAACCCTCCAACATGCACCTATAGTAAGCTACATCATGTGTATCCCTAGCATCCCTATGCTCTCCAACCACATGCACCCAATGCCTGTATCCATCTCGAAAAAATATCACATAAAATGTATCCGATTGAGGCATACTAATTTGACACACACAAATTATGTGCTCGTATGCCTAGCAATGTAAGAGAAAGGTGCAATATAAACTGAACCTCTGTAACCACTTGTAGGCCCATATCTCCTGATATAGCTACACTAAGTACACTGGTGCCCAAGAAAAATAGGTCCTATCCTCCATTATATCATGGAGTACCCCCATTTTTACCTGTGGGAATCTCCCACCCTCCACATCTAGAAATTCAAAGCAACACACTGCCTCCATCATCAATACCACTAGTCTCATCTCCTCAGGATGGGCTGCGTGCATCTCTCCATAACCCAAGCTCATGATATGGAACCTCATCTCTTCCATCCCCTCTCCAAATACTGTTAACATTCGCTCCTATGATGCCTCTGAAGAAATAGAATACACCTGCGTCCCCACTATTGGTAACTGCAGGATCCTGTACATGTCCTCTAGGGTGACGGTGATCTCACTTGTTGGAAGATGAAATGTTTTGGTCATTGAATCCCATCTATCGATGAGTGCGGAAATCAAGCTTAGCTCCCAAACTATGTTCCTATATCGTCTGACCCCAATAAAGATGACATCTATAACATGATGCCACTCCGCTGCCATCACGCTCCCTCGTACCAATAGTAACATAAGTGGTACTCTGTCTCTCATCTAGAACTGGTCCCTCACCTACACCCAAAAAATCACAACATTGTTAAACCTTCACCATACCCCACACATCTCTTACCTAAAAAACCTACTCCCAAAACCGTTATTTCTTATTGTACCCCAACCCTACAGATCACCCCTTATTACCACAATCCACTCGTACCATTTATACCTATTACCTTACTCATTACCCTCTGTGAATATAATACCCTACCCATCATCACTCCACTTGCCTTTATATCCCATCACCTACCTTTTCCCTCCCAACCTTTCTAGCTTATTGACCTATTTCCCTCTAACTACAACCTTCATCAATCTCTGGTGATCAGTATTGGCCACCTGCTGCCTGAAAAATGTCGGCTAATACCAACCGACATTGGCCAAACCTTAACTGGCGTCAGTCACTGTTGTGGCAACCAAATCCATAAAAAACACTCCATTTTTCCCAAAAAAATTCAAACTAACCTAAAAACCTATCCTACCCTACTGAAACCTAACCTAAACCCCTCCCCACCCCTATCTAACCTACCTCAGACCTCCCCCCTCCCTCATTACACCAATTTTAACCACAAATTTAATTATATACCTATACACAAAAACCCATACCCATACCTTATTTTTCCAAATAAATACATAGAAAGGGTGAGATCTTACTTCATCTTGGTGTCATCAGCATGTTGGCATGACTAACCATTGTGTTGATGGCCCACCCGAACCCTCTCCTACTTCTGCCATGCCCAAATCACCACAACCCACTCCTCTAATCCAACCAATAAAATCGATACCCCTGAGCTCATGGACCTGTCTCCCTACCTCCTCTCACCAAATCATACTCTCCACCTAAGGTGGGTACAATTCCATGTCCTCTCTCAAAAAAATTGGCAAAAAGTCAAACGGCTCTATCATTTTCTCTAAAGTCACAAAACAACAATGATTCCGTAAAATACAAATTTTTTGTTTTATAAACCCAACATGATATGACCGATGTCGGTCATATTTTTGCACTAGCCAACTGACGTCAGCCACCCTATAACCTGCATCGATCAACCCTTCTACCTATTTAGCCTTGTTGTGTTTCCTTTGCCTACAACTATCAGTGCCAACTCACCTATTATCATTCTAGCCACCCATTGAAACATATCTACAAGCTCAACCCACCCCTACATTTCCTTTGCTACATCTTAGGAGTTGTTATTTTACTGATACCTTGGCCTTACCTGTGTCATGACCTATTTTCCTAAACTTGACCTAATTGGTGTGATCATTGACCTTATGTACTCGTTATACCTTGTGATGTTGTTACCTATGTTGTTTTAGCCTAACAACCGTACCTTTCCTATTGTCGTGTCATTTATCATGACCTAACCTTTGGTGTACTGGAGCATACCTAAACATTCTTGCACCTGACCTACGTTGTGTTTCTCAACCATATCCTATACCTTGGATACCTGAATCAATTCACCCTTGTTTGGATAAACCTATCAACCTTGGAGAATGTGGAGTTTGCAAGATCTTCAACCTGACACCATATTGCAATCTATATGTGTGCTTGCGTTTGACTGCCATTACCCATGACCTGATTTTGGCCATGACCTACTACCCCTTACCTAATTTGACCATCACCCTTTCCCTCAATACTAAAACATTTCCCCACCTACACATTTTTTAAACCACTCACTGATTCTGTATTTCACCTCATCAGTGCCTGGTTTGAGGGGGATCCCCTTCACCCACACATGGGGCAATCCCTTCCTATTTTTATCATTATCACTTACCAATAAAACCTATGCAACAAAAATGGGAAAAATGTAGACACCAAAATTGGGTCACACTCCCCTTAGTCCCCTTTCGAATAACTAACTTAAACATACTCACCTAACATCAACCCCCTTTCACCCCATATTAACATTAATTTAATCATCCACAATTAAATCAATACTCACCCTCACTCCATTTATTAATTTAATTAATTTAATTAAATGGATGCACACCTCACCTAGCCACCTCACCATAGACCTATTCTTAACATGTTTCCATAACTAACTAAGACTTAGCCCTACTTACCTTAATGAACTAAGACTTAGTATAACCCTAAAAGCACATGCCTATGCTTCCTCTAACCACATTCCCATGTATCTACGTTCCATTTAGACCCGACACCAACTAGCAAAGATGGAGAAAGATAGTCAAGATCTTCTATTTTAGGAAATCTGGGATATCCCACCTTAATCGACGCCGGTCAACCCGAAACCGATTCCAGTCACCCTAAACTGTCATCGGTTACCATATAACCATTTTGGTAACCTTGTTTTAGAGGTTAGAAAAATTCTCAATTTTTGGGAGAAAAGGAGATCTACATGCAAGAAAGAACCAAAGATCTTTTGTACATCCAGATAGCCATAGCCAGCAAAACCATTGATTAGAATATATTCACATCCATGGTAACATTCTAGGAGGAACTTCCATGGCACTGACCGCCATTTCACAGATCAACCATCACCACCACCCATCTATTGAACATGCACATTATTAATTTTGTTTCTAACCTGTACCATTTTATTTCTATTCAATTTATAAGAGTTCTTCACCTTTGTTTATCAATCACCATTTATATCTTTATCTCACAACTATTGCCTTCTTGTGAACCTGACCATTCCCATCACTCATAATCATTTTAATCACCTCTGACCATTCCTGAGTATCTCTGAATATTCCCAACACCTCCACAGACCTAAAACAACTCCTTACCATCTCTGATTAAGCCTCAGAAAAATCCCCAGAACCATGAACAATTGAGTTATTATCATCTCACCTTTACCGACGTCACTTACTCATAACCATCATTGGTTCTCACTAAACCTTCGTCGATCATACCTGACCAACATCAGTCTCTGTATTTGGAAATCCTAATAATAACAAAACCCAATAAAATTTACCCAAGCAATCCAGAATCTCACCCTAGCATGTTCCAGCACATTGATTATTTACCTTATTTCAGACCTGATTATTGCCTATCCTGTTATGTTATATTTTCTTATTGTATTTGGATGAGATACCTAAATCATATCAACTACAATAGAACCTTTTTTATTTATGTCATTTGTTGCATTAAATTTTATTGAACAGTGGGTTGACTACCACTAAGGAAGTATCACAATTCCTGGATCTAGCATATGCTAGGCAACCCACTGGCATCTATTGTTTAACTCTTTATTGTGGTCTTGTTTTATATTTCAGGTAGTTCCTCCTAGCCAAAAGGAAGCTCTCATAGTCAGCATTGGATCAAGAAGTCAGAACACCTACAACGACCTTCAAATCGACCATCGCAACAGGTATTTCTCCTTGACCCATACCCTTATCTGTTTCATCTTAAAACTTAAAGAAAACGGTGAAACACTGTGCATTATCGATGATGCTCAGATTTTTATATGTGGAGACAATAAACTACCAAACGTTAAAGTCAAAGTCAATATTAATCCAAGAGAATTTAGTAGTTAGGATATGAAGGCTTCCTTAATATAGCCACTCGCTTACTTGTTTGCATAAGCTCCTTTACAATTTATGCCCACACAAGTAATTTCATAAGTTTAATTGAATTGCACTGAAATTTTTTAAGAGAAAGAAATCTTTCAAGTTTAATTTATTGTTTCAAATTCCCATAATTAAAGGGAAATCATCTATGTAATCAACGTGTTAATTACAAAAAAAATGTATAAAATTATTAATAAATATACTGATTAGAAATAAATTGTGTATTGTGTATAATATTGTGTATATTGCGTGGAAAATTTTACTGTTTTAGTACACTATTACAAAACACATTTTGGTTTTAATGTGTTGAAAAACAAAATGTTGAAAAAAATGGATTCGTAATTTTTTAAAATAATATTTATATGTTGTACTAATAAATCAAATAATACAACTATTGTGTCATTAATTTATTATTTTGGAATTCTTCAATTACAGTGAAAAATTTATTTTGAATTTACTTAGTTCTAATTAAATGACTTAAAACATTGTAAAAAATGTGAATGGTGTCTCGTTAACATACAACCTATGTGACAAGTTGTGATTAACCATTAAACACTATTACTAATTTAAATTGAACTCCTCTTTACGCCATTTTATTGGTTCCTAGCCTGGTCATATAGACCTTTTCCGTATATAGAAGAAAAGTCCTATTTCCATTGACTAACAACTAAATGTCTATACAACAAGATCAATTTCATATTGACTCATCAATGACAACTAAGCTTCGACACACAATTTGCACATGTTAATCACTAAACATTAATTACCATTCACATTTTAATAATTGAATTCACGCAAACTAATGTGCTTGTAGGAAAAATTTATTTTCTTAACAATTAAATTTAGGGTTGGTCGAGAAGAGTTTAGGTTTTCATCAAGTGTTTTCTTTACATGTTTCTTACCCACACTAGGGTTCTAATGTGTCCTTTGTGCCCATGGGATAATATTTTTGGAACATATTATATATCAACAATTTATTCTTACATGGTTGTTCAAACACCATAATCTAGGATGCCTAAAATGGGTTATGAAACATATAGTGTTAACACATAAGTTATTACTCCAAATTGATGCAAATCAAAATCATTAAAATGTTTGATGAAATTAAATTTAAATAAATTACAAGATCTATGTATATTATGGTAAAGGAATGGCCAGTGGATACCCTCCACTTAATTTTAAGGATAAAATAAGTGGAAACGAAGAGTAGTTGATACGTATTGAAAACATGGAAACAAATAGTTTCCACTTGATATTTGATACATATACGCATGTCCTATAGAACTATGGTCTTGACCCCTTTTTCCAACGATTGCATTTTCAATTTGATTATCTTATATGTGTCATTTAATATTCGAAGGTGAATTCTCGAACTGACATTTTACCTATAGAATCCTACATAAGCTAGTCAATACCACTTCATAACTCACCTAGAACTTTCATAAGATGTATTATAAATATATTTACAAAATCCTCTTGCAGTATGACTCTTACATTCTATCATAAGATGTAGTAAAATCTATGTTGAAATTGTGTATCTATCCCTAAATCTATATTAGAGACCTTTAAAAACCCATATTTTTACAAACATTCTAGATCTTCGCAGCAACTTAGGAAAAAAAAATATATTTGGGAAAAAAAAATCAAATGGTTTCACCCTCTATTAGATGATTCCATCTAGATCAAAGATCTATGAACAATTTTTATTTGTAAATGTAAGTATAATTGAAACTCTTAATAGATCTTATAAAAATGGAAAAGGATGAACATTCTTAGACGAGTCCTTTATATACCTCCAAGGTGAGTGCATACTCCACTATAGGGGATTCCCTTTCTCAATCCATATATGAAATTTTTAGAAATAGAAACTCCCAATTTGATTCTTATGCCATACTATAGTTCAAGGAAAATTCTATTTTATGAAGTCTCGTAATGCTAATTGCATATATCTAAAACTAGATCCCAATGCTCACATATATATGTTATATCATACACCAGGGTTTGCACATGAATTTATGTTCTCTATCTATGGATTTCATTAGAGATTTTAAATCCATTTGTACTTTTATAATTTACTAATAAATTTTAACAACCATGCAATAACCTCATCATATTTAGGCTTCTAAAAATATATCCAAACATTTGTTTTCATGGACAACAAATTCATGTAAGTACAAATAACTTATGATAAAAAAAAAGTAGTGGTTAAAACTTCTACAACCATGTGACAACCAGGTAACTAATGTTTGGTGATCAACATGAGGAAATCACAGTGTGTTCTTCATCTTGATGAAAAACACATTGTGTTTTTCAACATGCTAAAAATGCAGTGTGTTTTTCAGCATGTTGAAAAACACGACGGTTTTCCACACGGTTTCATTTATGAAATTATATTTTCTGAATTCACACTAGTATGAACTTAATATTTGAATTCATTTTTTTAACAAGAACCTTAATAATAAATGTCTTGAAATACAATGTTCGACAATCTCTATTTTTTCCATCTACATCTAGATATGTAGTTATAACACTCATATTTGGATTAAACAAATGTTATCACTAATCATGAGCCAGGGGACCACACATCATACTAAATGCATAGTTACATTTTTTAGGGGAAAATTTTTTCCCTCGATTTTGGTGAAAAATAAACTATTAAATCCAATGTCCGTAATTTATCCTTTGTATTTTATGTACGTTATAAACTTTCTATATAAGATAATAATTAATTACATCAGTTAAGATGGAAAACATAGTCCACTAACCATAATGTTTGTTTCGTTAAGATGGAAAACACAACGTGTTTTTTGTCAAGATGGAAAACACACTATGTTTTTCAACATGTTGAAAAACACAACAATTTTCCACATGTTTAGGGTGGCCTATTTGAGTGTCGAGTATTAGTTTTCCCTTGTTTCCACCTATCGAGCCCTAATACACCTAATGTGACAATTGAACATGTATTAGGGATATATTTGGAATCATTTATACCAATTGAACTCTAATACATGTTAAATTAATTTAGGTGTTGTATTATAGTTTAAGGTGTTGTAATTGTGTTATTTAAGATGACAAGTTGGTGTTTAGGGCATCATATCAGTGTTTGAGTGTTTAGGGTATTGTGTGATTGTTTAGGATGACACATTAATATTTAGGGCATTCCAATTGTGTTTTTTAAAGTGACCCATTAGTTTGTAAGGTCTCATTATGGTTTTTAGGGTTGTTTTGTTAATGCGCAAAGTATCTAGATTGTCAATTATGTTATTTAGGTTGAAAAATTAGTGTTTAGGTTTTTGTATCAATGTTCGAATGTTTAGGGTGGTGTATTAGTGTTTAATATGAGTGCTTATGATAACAAATTATTCTATAAGGTGTCTTAATTATATTATTTACGGTGATCCCTTAATGTTTATAGTCTTCTAATTGTGTATAGGGTGTCATATTAGTGTTTATCATGTCTTATAATTTGTTTAGGGTATAAAATTGGTGTTTTTGTGTCTAAATTATGTTATTTAGATTAAACCATAAGTGTACAAGGTTTTGCATCAATTTTTAAGTGTTTAGGAAGTCATATGAGTGTTTAGGGTGTCATATTAGTGTTTAAGGTGTTGTATGAGTTTATAGGGTATTGCAGTAATGATTATAGTTTTGTATTAGACCATGTGTTTCATTAGTGTTTAGGTTATCCTAATTATGAAATAGAGGATGAATCATTAGTGCATAGACTATCACGACATTATTTAGGGTATCGTATCAGTGTTTAGGGTGTTAAATTAATGTTTAGTATATCTCAATTATTTTATGTGGGATGACTAATTAGTGTTCAAGGTATTGTATAAGTGTTTAAATTGTCTAAAATTAATTAATGTGGGTGACTTATTATTGTTTATGGTGATAGAATTAGAATAATTTTAGATAATACTATGTTTTCATTCATCATTAGAATTAGAATAATTTTAGCTAATACTTATAGAGATGTTATGTTAATGTTATAAAAAAAATTAAATTTATTGTTAATTTCTTATAAAAAAATCATGAAAAAATTAATGTTTTTTTATGTGGAAGGAATGCAAATCAAATCTACAATACTATCTAATTTTTCCAAGAATAAGTAGGAATTACACCAGTATGTTTATAAGTGAGATCGATGAAAAATATCTATTACCTAATACTGTGAAAATAGGAACAAATTTATGTTCTTGATATACTCGTGGATGGCCTAAGAAAACACTTATAGAAAGTATTTACATAGTTGCTTGGGCACGCATGGAGGATGGCCTAAGATACTGGTCTAGAAAAATGGCTCAAAACAACCTAACAAGCCATGTTCTATGGTTAGCAAATTTAAATAAGTTACACCAGCTCAACATGTGATGTTGATATATTCCACTCCACATGTCTTGAACTTTATAGTGTCATGTGACATGCATAAGTGAAATCCCTTTAAATTATTGTGTTATAACTACCTACAAAACACTAGGATTGACATTGGGAATATTAAACAAGGACTTTCTTTTTGAGATATCTCAAAAGTACATTAGCTCAAAAATATGTGTATCAAACCCCTTTTCTTATTCAAATGATCAAAATCTTTTCGTTGTATTCATCTATGCAAGAAATAGCAAATCAACCGTATGCACCTGAGGAAACCACTTTTCTGAATCGGCAAGCAAAAGATTTTTGTAGGTTGAATACAGATTCCTCATCAGTGGTGGAAAACACTCATTCCAAAAAGAGAGAAATAAAATCTCAACCTTCCAAATTTGATCAAGCATCAACTTCATAGCCTCATCCATAAGCGGTGGTTGATAAAGATGCAGGAAAGAAACTGTCAGAAACACCTGCTAGCCAAGCCGCAAGGAAAGAAGGTTCTTCAGGCATCATGGTACCCAAAAATCACATTCTAAAAGAGGATTATAACACCTAAAGAAGTGTAAACAAAGTAGAGAAATTCACTTTAGTATTGTAAAATAAATGAAGAGGACCAACCTAAACATTACTATGTGGGACACACTCTCAATTAATTCCCCAAGAAACTTTTGTGTGAGGCTCTAAACAGTTTTTGGTACAACTGACGGATTATCGGGTCATGGAAAATCAACTGCTACAAGTTTGTGTCAACTGGAAGGGAAAATTATTCCTAAGGAAAACAAACCATCACCATTTTATATTTCCCTGATCATTGGAAACCACCTGGTACATAATTGCATGATCAATTCTAGTGTCAGTAGCTCGATCATGCCCAAACAAATTTTGGATGTACTAGGCATACAATATGTGCCAGTTGTAAGAGGATTTGTTCAACTAGATGATAGATCTATTAAAACTATTGGAGTTATCAAAGGACTTCAACTTACCATTCATGCATGCCCAAGTTTTTCATTTACCTAAGACATATAAGGCATTGATCTCCCTCCTCTCTTTTCCATCTGCCTATCACAAGATTTCACTACTAAGATGGGTAGTTATCTATTAGCCAGGTTGGTCACATATGATTCTTGAGACTTGATATGGAACCAAAGTAACTATTGATGGCGAATCACAGCACCCCCTGAATGTCTGCAACTTGATGGGTTGATACTCTCAGTGTGATTACATAACATGGAGCTTTTCCCAAGTGTGGGACCTTGCGAAATCGGAAAAGCTCTCCGGATGAAGGCCAGTTCCTGTTCCTCTGTTCAAATGCATACGAAAAAAATGCAAAGGGTTTACTCAAAAACCTAAACTAGCTTGCTAAGGAGACAGGGGAAGAATTTTCATAAAAATAAACCTAAACTAACAAAGGTGATGCACTGAGGAATGAAGAACACCTGTCTTGCCAATAAACACAAACCATTAAAAATGCAATGCAAGATCATGCACAGATAACCAAATTTGTAGTGAAAGACCAGGAGGATGCAAATGAATACAGAGAGGGTTGAGAATCATCCACAGACATATATTATTTGCTCCAAATATTGATACAGTACACTACAAAAATACCAAGAGGCAAGGTTGCATTATAGTTTTAGATGGGAGGTTTGAACTCCACAAAATCACCTGCCAAAGAGAAGAAGGGAGGGGCAAAAACAAGAATGTCCAACCTTTAGAAAGAAGCCCCTCCTTACAATTTATAGGAAGAATGAGAGAGGGAAGAGAGAGGAAATCCAAATCTACCCCAACCACCTCCAGGTTGCATTTAATTCATCTCATTATGGTGGTAGGTGAAAACCCTAGCAAACCCAAAAGTGGCGTACCTTATTTTGCATTTTAAAGAATTTTTTCTCACCCAATTAAATATATCTAGTTGTAGTTGGATATAGGACCTCGTAATATTTCCAAAAATTCCAACCTTGCATTAATCCGAGCTCCCTGTGAAAAGTTATGGCCATCTGAATATCTGGGTTAGGGTCTGCTTCCTGTCAGCGCTCAAAATGTTGCGCCTCCTGAAGGTGCACCTTGGCGCATCCATCCCTATGTCAACATACTCTTACATGTGCCATAGGTGCATCCATAATTTGTGTCAAAATCCTTTTATGTGCGCCATAGGTGCGAATTTCTTCATGTCGACATCCCTTGCTGTGTGCGTTTTACCTGTGCCTTGGCGTGACTTTTGTCATGTCGACACCCTCTTACCTGTGCCAAGGGTGCATCCATTTTCATGTCAACATCCCTTGCTGTGCACCTTTTACCTACACCTTGGCATGAATTTTGTCATGTCGACACCCTCTTACCTGCGCCAAGGGCGCATCCATTTTCATGTCGACACTTCTTGTTGTGCACCTCTAACCTGTGCCTTGGCACATCCATTTTTGTGTTAACACCTTCTGATGTGCACCTTTTACCTGCACCATGGGTGCATCCATATTTGTGTCGACATCCCTTGCTGTGTGCCTTTTACCTGCGCCAAGGCACAAATTTTGCCATAAATAAATGTCGGGTCTTGAGTCCCTTTGATTTCCATATTCTTCTGCTTGTCTATATCTACCCGGGGGGAAGATATTTACAAAAGTAACTATAAGGGTGAAACCAATCTGCCATAATCATGTACAACCTTACACTTCTAATCCTATAAATGGTAATTATACCATCAATGATCTAGAAGAAGAAGATTTTGATCATGAACCGACCACTCCTGTTGAAGAATTCCATGATACTATACTGGATGAAGTGAGTGGAGATCATCAGTCTGATCCCTATGCTGATGTGTTAGATGAGGAAGAAGCTAGTAAGCTACTTTTAGAGGAGACATGATTCGGTACATACTACATTCATGAAGAAGGTACGATCATACAACAACTTGTCAAAACACAAAACAAGTTTGAAGGATTGTGGAAAAAAAAATTCGATGGCTTGAGGAGTAAGAATGGATTTGGTTCTAGTGTCATGTTAATTTCTCCAGAGGGAGATAAGTGCTTATCATCTTTCTAGTTACAATTCAGTTACACTAACAATGTTGTTGAATATGAGGCCTGTGTGCAAGGAATTCAACTAGCTCAAAAGAAGGGAATCAAATCCCTAAATATTTTTGGAGATAAAGTGATTTTGTTGTTCACCAAGTGATGAGCACATGCAATCCATCCAAAAATTATATTGTAAGATCAAACAAGAACTAGAGTTTGGGATTTGATTAAATATTTCAAGGCTTTTACGATTCATGCAGTTCCTAGAAGTAAAAATTCAAGATGTCTGATAGGATTTCTACGGTTGGCTTGCACAATACGACATACCTATTGTTATCACAAAAGAAGGGCAAAAATCTATCAAAATGGTGGTTCAACCTACAGTTCCTAAGAATATGAGTAGATGGCAAGTGTTTGATAGTGACATTTTTTTTTTCCTTTTCCTACAAGAAGAAGAAGAGTTTGCTACCAAAAAGAAAGAGAAGCTGTAATAATCATATGGTGATAACAGATTATATAATTGAAAAGAAACAAGCTACCAAAAGGCTTAGTTACTTTTGAGTTCATTTTTAATTTAGATGATCAATGCCAAAAGGCAGAGTTCTAACACGGTGATCAAAGAATAATATTTTAAAGAAGTCAAGGTAGAAAATGAAAAAGTTTCTAAAGATTGGCAAATGTGTGTACTTCCAGAAGAGAAATAAGGATTTCATAAAAAAATTGTCAAGAATATCATGATGTTTTTACATGGAGTTAAAAAGATACTTGTGTGGTTTCGATCTAGGTCTGAGCACATCATATCATTGAACCGGATCCTAATGCCAAGTTAGTTCATCAAAAATAGAGACTAATTAATCCAAAAAATTGAGCCAATGATGAGAAAGAAGCTAACCAAACTCATTGGGGCATGTATAATTTTTCCTATTAAGCATTCCTCTTAGGTAGTCAATATGGTCCCTGTAAGGAAGAAGAACAAATAAATTCAATTATGTGTGGACTTTAAGGATTTAAACTAGTGCCTCGTTAAAAGACCATTATCCTCTTCCATTAATGGAGAATATTCTTCAAACGGTGGTAGAAGATCAAATATTTTATTTTCTTAATGGATATTTAGGTTACTATTAAACTCTGGTTCGAAGAATTCTGATCAATTCAAAATGGCTTTCACTACCTAGTGGGGTATGTATGCTTACAACAAAATGCCATTCAGATTGTCCAATGTCGGGGATACTTTCCAAAGAGCAATGGAAATGGCATTTAAGGGACTAATCAATGACATCATCTTTGGTGTACCTTGATGATATAACTTATATACTTCTAAGCATGCAAGAGACCACATCATGCATCTAAGAAAACTTTTCCGAAGATGCAGGGAATTCAGGGTTTCACTTAACCCCAAGAAATGCTATTTTTATAGTGCACAAAGGAAAGTTTATTAGGTGAATGTTGATTTAGTAGAAGGAATTATCAATTGATCTAGCAATGATTTTTTGGACTATGTTTTTATCTCTCCCAAGTCCCAACAAGGGTTTCAAGAGTTTTCTGGGAACCATAAACTTTTTGCAAAGGTTCATTCTTCAATTCGCAACATTAGCTAAACAACTAAAAACCATGCTAAAGAATAATATTCTATTCTCAAGGACGAAGGAAGGAAGGGAGATACTTCAAAGCCATCAAAAATTCCATTTCTAAAAATCCCACACTGGTGAACCCCAGGTTTGATAAAGATTTTATTCTATATGCTTTTGCAGGTCAAAAGAGCATTTTAGGTATCCTCACCCAATAGAATGATGATCTGATGGAGAAACCAATTGAATTCTTCAGTCAATCCCTCAAAGAACTATGAGCTCAATTATTCATTTATCGAAAAGAAATTCTTTGCTATCATTTGAGCTCTTAAAAAATTCAAACACATGTTTTCTAACAACAAAATTCATATGCTGGTGTCTCATCTCGACGTCAAGGAATTTTTGTTGAGAAAAGAGATGAATGAGAAGCATGCTAGATGGATCACGAAGGTGACGGAGTATGACATACATATCAAAGTTACCAAAATTTTTTGAGGTAAATGTTTGTGTCAAAAAATTTCCACAGACTTGGAATCAAAAGGTGATGAGGACGTGATGCTCCTAAACAATGATGAAGGTGACGATCATGTTTACTAGTTATCCAAAAGGAAGAGTTTTGTTTTCTCAGGAGAATATCCTTTTGACATGGATAATACTCAAAGATGGACCTTTCACCTTCATTCTATTCCTTATGTTCTATTAGAGGATGTTCTTTTTCGAAGGGATTTGAATGGTGTTCTCCTTCAGTGTGTGGGACCGAAACACGTAAGTAAGATACTTTAAGAGTTTCACAATGGCCTATTTGGAGGACATTATTCTACACGAACAACTTCTACCAAGATCACGGTGGTCCGATTAATACTAGCCAAGTTTGTTCAAAGATGCCCATATCTGGGTAAGGAAGTGTAAGGAATGTTCTTTTTTCATCGAAAAATAGAAGTTAGCAACTCTTCCACTGCATCCAATTCAATTGGATCAACCTTTTTTTCAATGGGGGATGGATTTCATTGGAATGATTAATCCTCCATCCAGTGGCAGACATAAATGGGTCCTTATTGCAACAAACTATTTTACTTGATGGATAGAGGGTGGTAGCATTGAAGTGAGAGAAATGAGAAGGTAGTTCTTGATTTCTTAGAAGGTATAATGACAAGTTTCAATGTTCCATTTACAGTCATTTTAGAAAATGAAATGGATTTTCTTAGCCTGAAGTTGAGTGAATGGGCTGTTAAGAATGGATTTTATCTCAAAAATTCATCAAATTACTATCCAGAAGGAAACGGATTGGCTGAGTCTAGCAACAAAAACATCACAAGGATTATCAAACACACTATGGAAACAAACATGAGCACTTGGAACACAGAACTTAAGATTGATTTATAGGTAGATCGAATCACACCTAAAAGGGCCATTAGAAATTCTCCTGTCATGCTTGTATATGGAAGAGAAGCAAAAATTCTGCTCTCCTTGGATTTGCTTTTCTTTAGAGTTAACTCATCAGCTTGAGGTTATGGAGAGTGATCCTTTGACTGTTATGTTTATGGAGCCTATTTTCATGTTAGAGTTTGGTACACCATCCATGTGTTACACTTGGATATTTTTACGGCGGTCATGCTTGCCGGTGAGCGGGTCAAGGGGGTTTGGGGGGGGTGAAGCCCCCCGAAGAAAATTTTCATGGGTGGTTTATTAACCCATGGGTAATGGGTAACCATTATGGGCTGGTTTTGGGCCCATGAAGTTTTTTGGTACCCATTTTTTTGTAAAACCACCTCTTCGGCTACCTATTGATGTACTTATAAATATATAAACATATAATAGGATTTATATGAGTCTGTTTTGTGAAGGTGAATAGTGTGTGTGAATTCAAGTGTGAATTCGGGAGGGTTTGCCTAAGCGTAACTCCAAATAAGATCTGATTATTGTAATTGTGAAGACTGTTGGCTTGAAATAAAATTTGAGCAAGTGTTCTTGGTGGATGTAGCCCACATTGGGTGAACCACGTTAAATATTGTCTTCGTGTTGTGCATTTTTTTTTTCATTTTTGTAATTCTAGTCATACTTCTTATTATTGCGATTATGAGGAATTATTCCGCATTAGATATTATTAATTCCTAACATTGACAGTCAGGTTTGCTAAGCTCATGGAGTTAGAAGAACTATGGAACAAGGCTATGGAGACTTTGGAGAAACATCAACCTCAGGTTAAGAAATATTTTGACAAGAAGGCATTCGACATGC
The DNA here is from genome assembly GCA_019776745.2 of Taxus chinensis. Classification (NCBI taxonomy): domain Eukaryota; kingdom Viridiplantae; phylum Streptophyta; class Pinopsida; order Cupressales; family Taxaceae; genus Taxus; species Taxus chinensis. Next base: position 286,257,662 of record CM034155.1, read on the forward strand.
ATTCTCAAGAGGAAGATTTAGTTCTCAAATGGGATGAAGATGGGATGAAGATAGAGCCAAACTAGGAAATCACACCAAGTTTAACGCTCTCTAGAGTAGTCCATACATTATCACAAGTTGCAAGGAGGAAAATTCATTTCATCTATCTAGGCTCAATGGATAAGAGCTGCCCATGCATGTGAATGGGATACATCTCAAAGCTTGTTTTTGAGATCATTCCATCCCCCTGTACAGTTTAGTTAGGTGTTTTCCTCCAAGTCTTTTTCAAATTTTTGTGTGTTGCTGTTATTTTTTCTTTCCTTGTTGTGTTTTGTGATGTTCTTACACATTGTATCATCATTGGAGGTTTTCAAGGAGAAAGAAGGTTCAAAGTTTCAAAAGTGTTTCAGGATTTCCCAACTCCTCAAATGCTTCAATCAAAATTCCATAGTGGCTCTGTAAGTGCCAAGCATTTGTCAGTGTCAATATATTTTTCATGCCTATCATTGTTGGAGAGTTCAAGATCATGTATCATAGAAGATCAAATCATCTTTGGGATTTGAATATTGACTCCATGCCCAATGGATGACTTAAGGCTACTAGAATCATGCTTAGCAAGTAATCATCCCCGAGAGGTCACCAAAAATGTTATCAAATTTTTACCCTTTAGACAAAAAATGGACAACATGGATCAATCATACCCTAAGAACATTGAAAACCCTTTCATGAAACATTTCGGGACATTATAGGGAAAATTTAGTGTTGAAGGAACATCTGTGGCATTACAGGAAATATCATATCATTTCAGAGTGTTCTCCTATTTTGGGGTATTATATTTTAATGGGTTTTCTTGTAGTGCTGAGGTTGGCCTCTATGGGCACACTTTCCACCAAGGAGTGCGATAAATACATTAAAATTGAGAAATCATGTTTTAAATATCCTATTGTGCTCCCATTACCTCTTTAATTTCAATAAAACATAATGAAGTTATAAAGCAGAGAAAAGTCGAATCCAATGAGCTAGGGAGGTATCGAGCTTGAAATAGCTCGCCAAGTAACTTGGTGAGACTACTCAGAGAGTAACTCGGTGAGCTACTCAACGAGTCAACCTAATAAGTGGTGAGTTAGCGTTGAATGTTAGCAAGCTCAATGCAAATATTGAATGAGCTATGAGATGAAAGTCGAGGCAAGTCAATTAGTATGAGGGAGATAGGTGAGTTTTATTGTGTCCTCAGATGAATCAACTCAGGAAGTAAGAGGAACTCAGTGGTTGAGCTCTACGATCTCCTGAATGGGGTGGCTCAACGTAGCTAAGGATGGTGGGAGTTTGGGGAATTTTTGGTTCATTTCCTAGTCGTATGGGAAAAATGGCATCGACATTGTGTACTTCAATCATTGATGTGGAAAATTTGGAAGAGTGGAGATCGAGAGCCAATTTGTTGAATCAGTATTTGGGAAAAATGGCATCCAAATTATGGAGTCTGCCCCATTTCAGATAGGATAGTTTCCGAGTTGAGCGGGCACGTCACTCAAATTAAGTGTCAAACCAAGTCACCAGATAAGTTCTAAAGGCATAAGAACATAGGAAACATGGAGCTGAGTGACGGATGACGTGATAGAGACAAAATGGCCTGGATAGTCAGCTAAGAAGCTAAGTGACGGATGAATACGAGAAATTCAATTGGATAGAGCTAAGAAGATATGTAAAATTAATGAAGGCTTAGTCACAGTGCTCGAGGTGATCATTTATGGGATCAGAAGTGAGGCTCATTGAACTCAGCTCAGTTGTTGAGGCCGGGGTGACAGTGAATAGAATTGTCAAGGCTTACATCGGTAAGCTCAGGAGAATGAATGGACCTGGTGATGCAAATCTGATTTAACACAAAACATGGGGATTAGCTCGATGATGAGCTTATCGGTGAATAATGAATGATACTGGCAAGTGACTCTTTGAAGTAAAGTAACTTGGTGCTTGGTCGCAGGAAGAAAGAGATGGTAGGTAAGATTTGGCTAGTCATGGGTGTCAAAGTTGAGGGATGGCTCAACTCATGGCTCGGGTGAATTGTCACAGGATCAGCTCGATGAGGATCCCATGGGGATACATGTACCGAATGAGTTTCTCAAGGTTGAGCTCATTCAAGTGAATAAACATGGTCCAAGCTAATGGCTGGTGAAAGTTTGTGAGAAGAGTTTAATAGGAAACTCAGCTCGAGATGAATTTGCATAGGATTTGGTAGTGACAGAGATTGGTTGAGGAGGTGAGTTACTTGAAGCATGAGACTCAAGTGATCTCACGAAGGAGATTCTGAAGAATGAGCTAAGTGATCTAAGTTTGAGGAGAATTTCTTACGGATGGAAAATATGAGCTCAGATGGTTGGCACAAATGGAGCTATGTTTTAGATCGAGGAGATTGGTTGAGTGTAGGTGAGATTTTGAGTAGGGAACTCAGAGTTCATCAGGAGATTTGACGATCAAGCTCAAGTCATTGAGTTGAGGAACTCAGGAACTCAGAGATGGCTCGAGCATATGATGAATTCACCTTTGAAGCACTGGACGAAGTCAATCTCGGGTAAGTAAGGCCATCTGTGGAAAAGTTGATTTTAGAATGATCAATAGCACATTGGAAATCTTGGCATAGACATCACATCAGTGAGGAGCCATACATCGAGCATGGCACAGATCGATTGGATCAACTCAGCCTAAGTGAAGTACGATACGAAGTGAAAAATGGAGCTAGTCTTAGTTTCAAGTTTGATTTAGAGATCTTGAATCATGTGTTGGATCTAGTCACTCAAACTCGTGTGAAGAAATACATCGAGAACAAGATCTGATCTTGGATCTAGCCTAAGGAAGCTCAACTGAGCTCGATGAGAGCTAGTCAATTGAGTTTCAAGGACTGGAATCATGTTTGGATCAAGTCACTCAAACTTGGAGCCAAGTTGATGAAAGCTCACTAAGAAATGGGGGTGTCAACTGAGCCGTTGAGATCTCGTCAATTGGTCTCATCAATGGCTTAGCGGTTACATTGAAGAAAATCTCAGTGTATCATGCAGAACTTATCTCTGAGTGGGTAACAAGGTAGCTCGAGGGGAGATCACAATGAAGAGCCAACTTGGCTTGGGATTGGTGCTAACATGCTCAGTCGTGAGCTCGAGTCCAATGAGGAACCATGTCAACCAATCGTGTGACACACGTGGAGAAGCGAACATTAGAAACCAATTTTCCAAGGCAACGTATGGGCAAAATGGGTTCGAAAGTTCAGGATTCCCACTCCTATCTTGTGGAATTTCCTAATAAAAATGCCATGTCGAGCTTGGAAATGATGATGTTCAAGGATCCCAAACTCAAGAAAGCCAACAAGGAGGATATGGTCCCACCGAAAACAATGTGCCATTTCGAGTGAAGTGTTGGCAGGTTGGATATCCACTGGTCAAGTAATCCTGCGAAGATCACCGAGTCATGGAGTTAAGTGAGGATATGGAAAAAACAAGTATTTCGAGTGAAGTCAGGTTGTAATCCATGGTCAAGTTATTAGCGAGTCGTGTTGAGTAAATGCGGGAGTGTTTGTTAAGTCTGAGAAATTGGCTGAGAAATCGGGAGACCTGGTCAAGGTGTTGAGCCCTCAATGAAATGCACAATGGGAAGGTTAGAGGTTATATCATAGAGAGATCTACATGATGGATAATGAGACCCAATCAAAGTGGGTTATCATTACACGAAAACCAAGTTATGTGTCAACTCAACTCAATGGGTCGAGCTAGTGGTGGAGACTGAGTTAACATATGCCATGTGAGAGACTGACCTAATGGCTTGATGGAGGATACAAGGGGTTCCATCGACATCATAACAAAGGATTTTTATTAAAGATATTGACTTGCTAAAAAGCTCATTGATTGGATGGCGAGCTGGTTGTCCGAGTTTTATTATCAAATACTAAAATCAAGTTTTATTTAAATTAAAATATTATTTTTTATTAAATTTCAATATTTTGAGTTTATTATGCATAATGGGTAAATGCAATTAGTGATGTAATTAAACATGGTGGCCATCATGTGCAAATTATTTGGCCCTATAATTTAGGATTTCTCTCTTCCTTTCTCTTGAACTAGGTGGATTTTCTATAAATGTAAATGAGGAAGCTGATTCCAAAGGGTTGGACATATTTTCAGTAATCCCTCTCTCTCTTCTGGAAGTTAGTCTATTGTGGATTGTGAGGAATTTTAAGCCTCATTTCCAACATTGCAATGGAAAAATATTACCTCTTCCTCATGTAATGATGCATTGTGCACGTTGATTGAGGTAATAAAATTGTGTGTATGTGACTAATTATTGGTCCTTTCATCATTCTATGATACTTATTTGTGCCTTTCTAATGTATGTAGGTATACTGTGTAACTTCAAGTTTCCATTGTAAGTTTTGGGAGTTTTGTGCTTATCAAGTGGTGGACTATTGCATGTAGTTGAGTTGTGGTGCTTTTTCACCTTCTCAAGTTCATACTTCTTCACTGGAAGGCTGATAGATTGTTTTGTCTGATTATGTTCAACAAAGGGAACGCATGTTTCCTAGTCTGTGGTATTTTTTTACCCTCTCTAAGTTACACTAGGTGAAGATGACTTGTGGTGCACAACACTCTCTTCAAATCAACCCTTCCTGAGTTTAGCATCACCACTTTATCTGGTGCATCACCATCCCTAGTATAGTTTTATTTCTTGCAAATCTCTCCCCATTAACCCCATGAAAATGTTAGCATATGTCTAGATTAGCTATTTTATTGCATTAGAAGTAGTGTTGTGTTTATTTTAGGAAGAGGAAGCAAAAAATTCTTCGGAGATTCACCTCAAGCCCAAGTCCTACAACTTGAGAGGTGATCCCATGTTACCCAATCACACCGAACTTCCTACTCACATTTTGGCCATTCAGAGAGTGCAATTATTTGGTGATAATGTTTACCTTGAAAACTACAAAGTTGATGAAGGTTAGTAGGTAAAGGAATTTCAAGAATAGACTTTATTTTAGTGGGGTCAATTTCTATTCCACACAAAGAAATGATAAAACCAAGAGGAAAATGTAGACACCAAAGTGAAAAATGATGTGATGGTTGATGTATTCACATATTTTTTCAGCTTTTGTAGAAATGAGAGGCATGGCTTTCACCCATTTAGTGTAATATTTGGTAGTGGTAATAATCCATTGATGATATTGGGAAGAGTGAGGATTGATATCTCCAACCATATCCAAACCCCATTGAGAGAAAGGCTAAAGGTCTCATGCGACCTGTAAGTCATGACTAGGGGTGTGATGTAGGTTAACATGTTGCCAACACTTCACACAACACTTGACATAATCACAACAATCACAGTTTAGGTTTGGCTAGTAATATCTCAGGAGGAGAATGTGTTTAGCTATAATTAAACCACTGAAGTTACCCCCAAAAATTCTTTCATGAAATTCCTTAATGGTATAGGGAATTTCAGAACTTGTAAGGCATTGTAAGAAGATACCGTCAAAGCCACATTTATAAAGAAGACCACCCATGATGACATAGCAAGAAATTTTTTTTAGAAAGGCTCATTGTCCATTTTGAGTAAGATCTAGAGGAAAAATACAAAGGGAAAGGTAGTTAGCAAACTATTTATACCAAAGGTCACATGGGTCAGTTTCAATGTGTCCTACCAACGTCTCAAAATAGAGAAGAAGGTGATTGAAACATTTACACTGTGATAATTATTTTCGAGTCAGAGGATGAATCAGATATTTGAGAAGTAAGGAAGGCCATGGTTTCTACACATTTATTAGTGAAACGTGGGGTGTTTTGAAGTTCACAATGGTCAAAGGTAGTCAAAAGTATGTCAACATGATGCTTATACTTTTGAATTGTCTTGTTACAACACTGATATATATCATTAATTTGGTTTACAACCAATTAAGAATCACCATAGATATTAATTTATTTAATGTCTAAGGTGATGGCGACTTGAACACCTAATATGAGTGCTTCATATTTGGAAATATTGTTAGTACAATCAAAATATAGTTTGAAAGATAATGGCATAGGATCACCATCAAGAGGAATGAGGATGATGTTAGCACCACCCCCACACTAAAATTTGGAACCATCAAAGAATAAGGTCATCTAGTAAATGGTATCATCCGAAGAGAGGGTAGCGATGGATTCATCTAGGAAATAGAAGTTAGAGGATTGATTTTCAGAGAGAGGTGCATCTGTGAGTTGGTCAGCGATGGTCTATCATTTAACATATTTTTAATGGGTGAATTCAAGATCTAGGTCTACAAGAAGCATGAGCCAACATGCAGCACATTGATGTTGGTAGGGCTTAGCGTACATGTAATGTAAGGGGTCAATATTAGTGACAAAAAATGTTTTGTCGTTGAGTAGGTAATGGCGAAGTTTACAGGTGACAAAAACAAACGCTAAATAGAGTTTTTTTGCGTGATTGTATCTAGTTTCATAGTCTAAAATCATATGGCTTATATAATAAGCCACTTGCTCCTTGTGTTTCTCATCATGATGAGCGAGCATGGCACCCATGGAATGATCAATAGAAGAAATATAAAGGTAAAATGGTTGGTCATCCTTAGGGGGAATGATCTAACAGGAACGATAACCAGATCATACCAAGCCAAGAACATAGATGCTAATCAAACACCACGATCAATAAGATGAAAGCAATTCACCAGAATAACTTTACACAAAACCTTTGCAAACAAATGAGCAGAAATATCATATATTATTATGGAACTCAATGAAATACAATGAGAATGGGCCTTGCTTATATAGGCAAGGAATAACAATCTAAGAACCATTCAAGGTCATATATCAAGCCATAAATCATGGAAAGATCTAGTCATCAAAGAACTAGTCAAGTCCATAGATTTATGAGAGAACTAGACATCAAGGATCTAGTCAATACCATAGATCTAGGAAAGAACTAGTCCATACCATAGATCAAGGAAAGAACTATACTTAACAACTAGATAATATCTCCTAATATCTAAATAAATAAAAAGAAACATCCACACACATAAGTGGGTGAGGATAAATACAATAAAGGTAAATAATGTACCTAGGTTAACATGAGCTAAGGTAAATACCTACTCTAACACCCCCCCTCAAGTGAAGCTAGGGGCCAAAATAGAAGTTGCATGTCCACAGTATAAGTCCCGACAACTAGGCCTGATTAGATACTCATGTATAATATATTCATGAAGAAATATCGAACTAAAAGAAGGAAAGAATCCTGCTATAAGGAAAGAAAAAGAAGAAGAAGAAGGAAGATGTTCTCACGAACACTCCCCAAGAACAGCGTCTGAAACCTTAATCATTGCATGCAACTCAAGGTAGCGAGGTGATGCAAAAGGCTTCGTAAAGATGTAAGAGTAACTCCAGACTGAAAAGGAGATGGACTTGGTTTGCAATCAGCCATAACAAAGCACCTAAGAAGATCATGGGTGTACTTTTGCTAACTCAAATGAATCCCTGAATCAATCTGATAAATCTACAAACTAAGGAAATAATGCAAAAGTCCAAGATCTGTCATGTCAAATAGTGTAGAAAGAGCCCTCTGAATACTTTGAATGTGGGAAGAAGAGCTGCTAGTAAGTAACAGATCATCAACATACAAGACAAGTATCACAATATCCTCACCAACATGCTGGAGATACATTGTATGATCTGAGTGGCAATGAACAAAACCAGTAGATAGAAGAAAACAATCCATCTTCTCATACCAAGCCCGAGGGACTTGTTTGAGACCGTAGAGAGACCTTCAAAGCCAAAAAAAAGAGAAGAATCCTGAACAAATCCAGCCGACTGCTCCATATATATTTCCTCTTTTAGATCTCCATGTAAGAAGGCACTCTTCACGTCCATCTAGTATACGGGCCACCCTTGTGATGCCGTAATAGCAAGTATAAGGCATACAGAATCCATCTTAGCAATGGGTGTAAAAGTATCAGAGTAATCAATACCTTCGACTTGTGAAAAAACTTTTGCAACAAGATGAGCCTTATACTTGTCAATGGACCCATCAGCTGCGTATTTGGTTCTATATACCCAATTACACCTAACCATCTTTCTTCCTTTAGGAAGAGATACCAAATCCTAAGTATGATTCTTCATCAAAGAAGAATACTCAGCTTTCATCGCATCATCCCACTCATGTATCCCATGAGCCTTTGAAAAAGACCGTGGATCCTCAGAAACTGCCTAACATAAAATTCCAGAACCTGTAGAATGTGTGTGATGATGCCTAGTGGATGGAAGATCCTCTATGAAAGGTGTTTCCTCAGAAACTGTAGTACGATCCCACTTAGGCATAGTCACAACATCAATGGGAATAGGATCCTCAACGGCGTCTATAATCTCCTCATCAATCTCCTTAAAGAAAATATCCTCAAGATGAGATGAAGAATAAGAAGGAATGGAAGAAGATGAAGAATCATGAGGAGTGAAACACTCGTCAAACTGAACATGTGTTCGAAAAATAACATCATGTGTATCAGGATCTAATAGATGATAAGCTCTCATGTCCTCATAATACCCTATCACAATACCCTATAAAGATCAAGGGTTTACTCTTCTTATCCAAAGCTTTCCTTTTCTTCTTTGGCACAAAGGCCCAAGCATGGCTCCCAAAGACTTGAAAAAATGAGACATCTGGCTTAGTGTTGGACCACGCTTCCTTTGAAGTCAAATGCTTAAGTGCTCTGTGTGGTGTGCGATTCTGAATATAGTTAGCACAATTAACTACTTCTGCCTAATAGATAGGAGGTATATCTCTAGAATGCATCATACAGTTAGCCATTTCCTTCAAAGTTCTATTCTTCATTTCTGCTAATCCATTCTGTTGTGGAGTATGAGGAACAAAATTCTGGTGAATAATGCCTTGAGTTTCCAAAAATTTAGAAAACTCATTGCTGAAGTACTCCCCCCCATTATCAGTGCAAAGGTTCTTTATGCTACTAGAAGATTTTTTCTCGACCAAAGCCTTAAATACTTTGAAGTGTGAAAAAACATCACTTTTGTACTTGAGAAAATAAACCCAAGTATGCCTCGATAAATTATCAATAAATGTAAGTGCATACTTAGCTCCATTAAAAGATGGGGTAGGAAAAACCATCAAGTCACTATGCACAAGCTCAAGTGGTGAAGAAGCTCTCTTAGAAAAAATTTTAGGAAAGGGATCTTGGTGTTGTTTCCCTAATGCACAACCATGACAAAATCCCTCAAGACAAGAAACTCTAGGAAGACCATCTGCCATACCATGAGTGCTTAACTCCTTCAAATATATATAATTGAGATGTCGAAATCTTTCATGCCAAAGCTTACAGTCTGAATCTGAATGAGAAACCAATCCTGTCCCTATAGAAGAAGTGTCATCAAAACCTTCAAAGTGATATAGTCTTGAAATATGATCAATAATACCCTAAGAAATAAGTGGAAAAGGCTCCAAAAAATTTCTTACTTATGCCCCATGTGGTGTAAAAGTCATTGTTTTCCCTTTACCAGAATGACAAATTTGATATACAGAAAGCAAATTTGTAGTGATGTTAGGAACATATAGTGCATCTTGGATATTGCCACCATCAAGTTGTATATCACCTTTTCCCTCAACAAAAAGAAAGGAAGAATCTCCAACCTCAATTTTGGAATTAGAACATGAACCTAGAGAAACAAAAGACTCCTTGGAAGACGTCACGTGATGAGAAGCACCAGAATATATAACCCAATTGTCTGCAAGTGGTGAATAAGATCTTCCAACAACATTAAGTGCTTTTCCATGCTGATTAGAAGGAGGTGGAGTGGAGATAGAAATTTTTTGTTTCTTGACTGCATCCTCTAAGGCTTGCATTCGCTTATAACACCTATTTTCTTCATGATTACTACCCCCACAAAAAGAGCATGAACGGCTAGACTTATTCTTGGATTTAGAAGACTCCTTGGGTTTTGAGTTGTTTTCTTTGGGTTTAGGACCATTTTGAGATGCAGAAGGTGTGGATTTGGCTTTATTATTTGGTTTTCCCTTTCCCTTAGGATTAGATGTAACTAATGCCTTTTGAGAGGTGGAAGACTCAAGGTGAGATAATTTGGATTCTTCCCTAGTAAGTCTTTCACAAAATATTTCTAAGTTAGGAATTTTGAAGGTGTCACCTAAGGCATCCATTCTAGAGAAAAAGGTAGAAGCAAAAATTTGGAATGGTCCTCTCAACTTGGATAGAATCAAGTAAACACACTCTTCATCTTTCTTATCTCTTCCACTCCCCTTCAACTGTGTCAACAAATTCTTGAACTTGGTAAGATAGTATATAATTGTTGGAAAATCTTTAGGATTAAGAGAGGTGATCTCAATTTCAAGTTGCATAGCTCTCACATGATCCACCTTACTAAATAAATCCTCCAATTTCTCCCATATTTTGAAAGGAGAGTCACACTTTTCCAAATGAAATAAAATATTGTCACTTACATAAGTTCCTATCAAACCCATACACTCATCAAATTTGCATGGGTAGAAATTTCTCATATTCTCTAGTGAACACTGGTTGTTCTTTAGAAGTTAAAGCCCATAATCCTTTCTACTTAATTATTGTTTCCATTCTTGGTTTCCATGTGTGGTAATTATGTGTTGTTAATGGCTCAACTTGATCTAATGTAGAAGTAGATGCCATCCTAAAAAAAAAAACACCAAAAGAAATGGAAGAACCAAGCAATGCAACAAGACCCCCAAGCAATGCAACAAGAGCCCCCCCAAATTTTGACACTTTATAATGAGTGCGTGTTACAATATGGCACTTTATAATTATAGTGCAATTCTCAAAATAAATATTTCTAATGGAAAGAGCACAGATAAAAAACTAAGCACTTTTTACAAAAAAACGGCACTCAAAACCGAGTTACCGATCAAAAGATACAAGGTTTTCAATACTATGCTCTACTAGTTATTTTAGTTACCACTAAAATAGAATAAAATACTCTTGCCTTCAACGCAAAAATAAAATGAAAGGGCGCTGGAGTTAAGCACCTACTAGTAGGAATCACAAGCTTTAAGACCCTCATATGACCATACCATATGACCAGTCTTTTCGAAAAAAGACCTCCTGCGCGCAAACCGAAAATGCTATGCCGCAACAAAAAAAATCTAGATCAGATCTCTAGAAACCCAGCAAAACCCAGATTTTTTTTTCTTGTTTTCTATATGGCGTGAATCCTGAGGCGAATCTAGCTACACAGCAAAAAAACCAAAAAAACAACTACCTCCCGAAATGGTCGAGTTTACAGTCGATCTTAGGGTTTTGCCACCTTCCGGATCCAATGGAAGCCTCTGTTTTGCATAAAAATGCATGCAGCAAAAAAATACGAGCAAATCCTGAAATATATGAATATATAAAAAATTTATTTACAAAATAAAACTTATAGACGAATGTCAATAGCAATCTCATGCTCTGATACCATAAAAGTAATGATAACCATATCGTACCAATCCAAGAACACAGATGCTAATCAAACACCATGGTCAATAAAATGAAAGCAATTCACCAGAATAACTTTACACAAAACCTTTGCAATCAAATGAGCAGCAATATCATATATTATTATGGAACTCGATGAAATACAATGAGAATGGGCCTTGCTTATATAGGCAAGGAATAACAATCTAAGAACCGGTCAAGGTCGTAGATCAAGCCATAAATCATGGAAAGAACTAGTCATCAAAGAACTAGTCAAGTCCATAGATTTATGAGAGAACTAGACATCAAGGATCTAGTCAATACCATAGATATAGGAAAGAAACTAGTCAATACACATAGATCAAGGAAAAGAACTATACCTAACAACTAGATAATATCTCCTGAATATCTAAATAAATAAAAAGAAATATCCACACACATAAGTGGGTGAGGAAAAATATAATAAAGGTAAATAATGTACCTAGGTGAACATGAGGTAAGGTAAATACCTACTCTAACAAAGTATCATAGGTGGTTAGAGGAGGTCATTGTTTTAATGCAGTAGAGGCTTTGTGGCATACATCATCCCATTTGAAGGAGACATCATTTTTTAGGAGTTGCTGAAATGGATGGCAACGGTTTGAATGCTACAAAATCACATGGTTCGAATGTATTAGTCGTTGATCCTTGTAAACTATGAAGTTGACAAATGGTTAGTAGGTGGAGGAATTTTGAGAATATCCTTCATTTTAGAGGAGAAAAGTGTCTATTAACTATGACAAAGAAATGATTGATACGATGGAGACTTCCAGAAAGAACAGGGAATATACACTTCTTGGGTAGAAGATGAACATAAGTCTATGACGAGACTATCGAAGATGACCTTCAGGAATTTAAGGTGTTTGGCCTTCGATGTTTGGATTTGACAAGATGATAAGCAACATAATCCATTGCTATGCGTAACAATGCCATAGGGTCCAAGACAATATAGGAGTCAAAATTTTCCCCGTTTACTATTTCTCACTCATTATTTGTTAAGGCCAAAGGGCATGACACAATAGCAGAAGGTCTCCCAAAGGATTGATGAAGGTAATTTTGTCTTGATCTTCCGTGGCGAGTAATATTTGGTTATAAACCAAGAATCCGTCCATGAGTGATAACATCTCATGGTCGACAGTGAGATCAACTAGTTGTTCAATAATAGGTAGAGGAAAATCGTCTTCAGGGGCAAGCCAAGTTAAGGTTGTGGACATCCATGTAAATGTGGAGTCCCCCTAGTTATTTTTGTGACAGGAATGATGTTAAAGATCCATTGGGGATAATCAATGGGTAAGATGAAGGAAACTGAAAGAAGGCGTTGGAGTTCTTCTTTAACAAGAAGGGCAATGCGATGATGCATTTTCCACAGCTTTAGTCTCACAGGTTTGGTTTCAGAAATAGTGACGATATTATGGACAACAATGTTTGGGTCAATACCGGGCATATCAGCATAGGACCAAGCAAAAGCATGTTGCTATGATCCCTGGAGGAAAGAATTAAAAGCTTCCTATTCAGCTAAGCATCTAAAGATTGAGCCTATCTTTAGAATGTTACTGATCGTCTTGAGTGTTAATATTGATTTCGATGGTCAATTCATTTAACATGGTTTGTGTCTCAGAAGGTAACGACCAGTGGAAATACGAATCTTCTACACCAAGGTAGGTGAGAATAGACTCATCGTCCTAACATTAAACGACGTTAATAAAAGGTGTATCGTAATTGATCATGTCAAGATACAGGAAGGAAAGAGAATAGGGAGCCTTGTCATCTCATTGATAAGTTAGAGGTCCTAGAGAAATGGTGTTCACAAAAAAAAGTTGAGGAGGAATGGATTCCATGGATCTATAGACTCCATAGGTGAAGGTGGTGAAGTTGGTAAATGAGGTGAAGAATGTTTATCATCCTCAATGAGTTCCACTCAGACCTTCTTGGGAGATGGTTCACCAAAGCCAATACCATAGTGGTCTTTATGTTTAGAAGTGGTGCACGCGATGACAGTATGGTGGCCTTGTTCATAAAAACCAAATCCAAAGCCCTTCCATGCACAACTGTTGGCAAAATTTTGGTGAACTTATGTTGTTTTGTAGTTTTGAAGACTGGTTCTCTTTCTCTCTGTTTTTCTCTCTTTGGTAAAAATTATTATTCTTCAATGTAAGAGTTAAGCATGTTCAAATCCTTTCATGGAATTTTCCATTTCCTTCTTGTTCATGGGTTTCTATTCCTCATTTTGTTATGGCCCAAGTGGGCCGATCCTTGTTTTTACCTTATCTAATAAAAAACAATGGCAGAAGGTGTGGGAAAAGCAGTGGTTGGTGAGAGATTGAAGGTTAGATGAAAATGGTTGAGTTTGGGAAGGTGGCTCAGGCGAGTAGGTATAAGCATCAAGTCCCCCATACATTAAGTTGGTGCGAAGGTGGGGAGCACCATAAGGGCATACTTTGCCTATGGGATGATCATATCTGGGGTGTTGATGAAGTTTACCATAATCTTGAGGAATGTGTCAATGTTGTACAAGTAGTACTCCCCTAGAGTGAGACATTGAAAAACACCTTCTCAAGTATTGGTAGTTGATATGTGGGTAGCCAAAATGGATGAATTACTGGAACAAGAAGCATTGGTTGGTTGAGAAATAGATGGGTTGGTGGATGGGTTAGCTGTAGAGGTTGTGGAAGCATTAGGTGTTGAGTATTTTTTCATTGATTTCAAAAGTACAAATTTAGTGTTGATCTAAATATTGAGGTTTGAATATTATCTTAATATTCAATTTTACAACATTAGTGTTCGTAAAATATTCAAATGTCAAAATTAGTGTGATGTCAAAATTTGAATATTTTAATATTCAACATCACAAAGGAATCCTATGACACATGGTGGGATGTGTAATGGATCATTTTTTAATGAGGTACATTTAAAATGAAGGTTACTTAATGCATGATAAATGTTTGAATTAAAAATGGGATTTACATTTGCATTAGTGATGAGTTATGACATGGAAGAGTTATAAATTGATTCTAAAATCATGGAGGAGTTACAAAATTGAAGTCAAAAAGAGAATATATCCTTATAGGGTGGATTTTTTCATTTATGGAACATTAAGGACGTGTAAGGGAAGTTGGTCATGCGTATTTATTGAAAAATATGAGTTACACTTGACCATGAAAAAGAATATTGTTATTTAGAGAAAATATTCATTATTTTTGTAACCACCAAGTGATGTGGCTTCCTCAATCCAAATATGGTGCATTTTTTAAAGTAAACTTTCCCATGGTATGGGCACATGGTTTTAGGGAAACCAAAAGTGGTTTTTCCTCTCCTTCTTCCTATATAAACAAGTGTTGTGTGCACATTTTTGAAGCGTGAAAAAGAGAGAGAATTTTTTAGAGTGATATTTATGTGAAGTTATTATTGTAAATCTCTTAAGTGAGTATGAGTATGTGAAAGAGAAAATAAAGAAGTAGAAATATTATTGATTTGTATTGCATATTTTCTGAAGTGGGTGCTTCAGATTGGGGATTGGTGTCTCCAGAAGTTGGTGCTTCGAATCAGATATTGCAAAGTCAATGGTTTTTTCATTCAAGGGCTGAATTGGTGTTTGGCTTGGAGATTGGTTTCTTTTGTGAGTGGGTTCTCATACTTTGTAAACACTATTTTATTTCGGCTGGATTTGGATAGTAGATCCAAGCAATCTCCTTTTGGTGGATGTAGCCCACACTGGGTGAACCACGGTATATCTGGTGTTATGTGCATTTGATTTATGTGTGTGCTCTCATATATTTTCAGATTTGAATATCTTATTTATTGTAAAAAATAGTTTATTAAGCTGGATAAAATTTTAAATTATGGATTACTGATTCACCCCCCCCTCTCAGTATTCCTGTGCTTCTAACAATGGGTATCAGAGCCAGTTCTTTCTGTGTATCTTAACAACTAGAAGGTAGATAAGAAAGCACAATGGAAACTCAGGAAGGATTATCCACAAACAAAGCTCCACTATTTGAGGATCAAACTATGCCTTTTGGAGCATAAGGATGCAGACCTACTTGAATTCTCTTAGACATGATATTTGGGAATCAGTTGAGAATGGTTATACGATACCAACAACTTCACCTACAGATCAGGCTGGTAAGAGAAAAATTGAAAATAATACTAAAGCTATGAATGCTATTTTGTGTGGTGTAGCAGATTCAGAGTTTGTAAAGATTATGCTTTGCAAAACTGCCAAGGAGATGTGGGTTAAGCTCAACAGTTTATATAAAGGAGATTCGAAGGTAAAGACTGCAAAGCTTCAGACACACAGAAGAAATTTTGAGAGTCTAAAGATGAAGGAGGAAGAGAACATTGCAACATATTTACTCCGTGTGGATGAGACCGTAAACATGATAAAAGGCTTGGGTGAAGAGATGGAAGACCCAGTAATAGTATAAAAGGTATTAAGATCTCTACTTCCTAGATTTGATGCTAAAGTTTCAGCTATTGAAGAACTTAAGGATCTAGATAAAATGAAAATGGATGAGTTATATGGAATACTCACAGCTTATGAGATGAGAACAGAACCAGATAAGCAAAGAAAAAGAGAATCTACTTTCAAAGCTTCAAAATTAAAAGAGAAGAAGGTTGAATCAGATGATGAATCCGATGAGGAAGAAGAATCTCTATTTGTGAAAAATCTAAAAAGAGGATCCGGCAAGTACAAAGGTAAACTTCCTTTTAAATGTTTTAACTGTGGTGAGATTGGACATTTTATAGCTAAGTTTCTGCATGCAAAAAATTAAAGTGATGATGAAGATCCTGTCAAAGCAAAGAAAGTGAAGCCTTTCTACAAAAATAATATCAAACAAAGTAATTTTGAAAAGAAGAAGAACTGGAACCAAAGCAAGAAGAGTCTATGCACCATAAAAGATGATAACTCAGAGGAAGATTGCCTAGAAGGTGACTTTGAAGAACTTGTTTTTATGGCCCTTGAAGATGGAAAAGTGGAATATGGAGATACAGTTGACAAAGAAGGTGAGGTAAACTTGGAAGAAGAACTCATTTGTGCCTTGGGTGAGATCAAGAGACTCAAAAAGAAGACCCTGAAGCAAAAGTTGCAGCTTCAAGAGTATGAAGAAGCAAAGAAAAATCTGGATGCTAATAAAGAATGTGAAGATACTATTGTTGATCTAAAGATTCAAGCTGAAGAGGAAAAGAGAATAGAGGAAGTGATCAGAAAACAACTGAAATCAAAAGAAGAAGAATGTGAGAGATTAGAGTCAGAGATTATCGCGCTTAGACTGGAAACTGAAAATTTAAACAAAAGACTCAAGTTTGAAAAGAGTTCTGAGGTGTTGAGCAACATTCTGGATAAACAAAAACCAAAATCATCCAAATGTGGTATTGGATTCAATGAAGTAGAAAATAAAGAGACCAAAGAATCAAAGAAGAAATCCAGCTATGTAGATATCCTAAAAAGCTCTAGTAAAGGAGAAAGCAGCAAGAAACAAGAAGATCATCCTCCACAGAAAAACAACAAAGAAGACAAAAAATGGAAGAAGGTGCCAATAAGAAGTTTCAGACACTCATCTTATCAAAGGCAGCCTACATGACTAGGTATTCTTTTCACGGTTATTGTTTTTCATGTCACAATTATGGTCATAAGATGATGAACTGTAGATTGAAGGTTCATAGTTGGAATCAGAACTTTCATGCTAGAAACTACAACTCTTTTTTTGTGTTGTCAAATTTGAATGAGCATGAGATTAGATGTTATGAATGCAACCAAGTTGGCCACATAGCAAGATTTTGCAGGAGTAAGATTATAGAAAATCCAAAGCAAGAGAAAGAGGGAAAACAGATCATAGAGAAAGCCAACAATAAGAAAGTGTTGCAAAAAATAAAGGAGGGAGAAAAGGAAGAGGCTATGTTGGTACAAACCATGCTTCATGCCAAAGATTAAGAACAACCTTGGTACATTGATAGTGGATGTTCAAGCCATATGACAGGTGATAGAAGCAAGTTCCTAAAGCTGAAAAAGGCCAGTAGAGGTACAATGAAGTTTGGAGATAACACTACAGCGAAGATCATAGGAAGAGGTAACATAAAATTAAATGATCAAGCTAAAGTTGAAAATGTTTTACTTGTTGAAGGAATGAAACATAATCTTTTGAGTGTCAGTCAAATGTGTGATCAAGGTTATACACTTACGTTTTATTCTGAGGGTTATGAAACTAGAAAGAAGGATACAGGTAAATGGGTTGCAGATGTAAATAGAACAAGGAACAACTTGTACATGTTGAGTGATGTTAAGGGAGAAAAATGTTGCATGAGTCAAATTGATGAAAGTTGGTTATGGAACAAGAGATTGGGTCACATTAATTTTAACAACATGGTGAAAATAAGCTCAAAAAAAGTAGTGAGAGATATACCCAAGATCATAAAACCGTAAAGTACTATCTGCAGACAGTGTCAACATGGGAAGCAGACAAGGGTCAGTTTCAGGACAAAGGATTACTCTACAACAAATCCATTGGAGCTAATTCATATTGATCTCTGTGGGCCAACAATAACACAAAGCTTACAAGGTGATTCTTATTTTATGTTATTAATTGATGACTTTACTAGAATGACATGGGTTGCATTTCTAAAAGAAAAATCAGAAGCTTTTGATCAATTTAAAAAATTTAAAACTTTGATTGAGAATGAGACAAACTCTACGATTAAGTGTTTGAGATCAGACAGAGGAGGTGAATTTATGTCTAACGAATTTGATGAGTTTTGTGAAGAGCATGAAATCATAAGACATTTTTCTGCATCAAGAACATTACAACAGAATAGTGTAGTTGAACGGGACAATAAAACAGTGCAGGAAATGGAAAGAACAATGCTAAATGAGTCTAAGTTACCAGATGATTTTTGGAGAGAGGCGGTGTACATAGTAGTGTATATTCTTAATAAATCACATATTCAAGTAAATACAGAAAAGACACCATACGACTTATGGAAGGGAAGACTAGCTTCTATGAAACACTTCAAAGTGTTTGAAAGTAAGTGCTACATTAAGAGAGATGATGAAGATGAGCTTCGAAAATTTGATTCCAGAGAAGATGAGGGCATATTCCTTGGTTATTCATCAAGAAGCAAGGCCTACAAGTGCTATAACATGATACTTCAGAAAGTAGTGGAAAGTATAAATGTGAAAGTTGATGACTGGAAACCGAAGAAGAAAATAGGACACTCAGCGGTGCAGAAAGAGGAAGAAATAAAATCTGAGAAAGAGGAATAATAATAATAATAATAATCTGAATGAGAAGACACAAAGACACCATCTAGATCTATTTATAAGAATCATCTAGCAAATCAAATCATTGGAAACAAAGATATTGGAGTGTAAACAAGGAGGATACTAGCAAGTGCACCACAAGAGGTAAACTTTTCTTTGTTCTCTAAGGTTGAACCAAGTAATTTTGATGAATCTAGTAAGGATAATTTTTGGATAAAAGCCATGGAAGAGGAAATTAATCAGATAGAAAAGAATGACACATGGGAGTTAGTTCCAAAACCAAAGGACAAGAACATTATTGGTACCAAGTGGGTCTTTAGAAACAAGATGAATGAAGAAGGAGAAGTTGTCAGAAACAAGGCCAGATTAGTGTGCAAAGGATACTCACAAGTTGAAGGAATTGATTTTGAGGAGACATTTTCACCTGTTTCTTGCATGGAGGCGGTAAGAATGTTTTTAGCATTTGTTTGTTTCAAGAATTTTAAAGTTTATCAAATGGATGTAAAACCAACTTTCTTGAATGGAAACTTAGAGGAAGAAGTTTATATAGAGCAACCAGAAGGTTTTATTCTATCATAAAATAGATTTTTTATGCAAGTTAAAAAAAGATCTTTATGGTTTGAAACAAGCTCCTAGAGCTTGGTAATATAGACTAGACAAGTACTTGCAGGAACAAGGATTCAGAAAAGGAATTGTGGATAGCAATTTGTACATCAAGACAGAAGGAGAACATCAGGTGATGGTTGTGGTTTAGGTGGATGACATTATTTTTGGAAGTAGTTGTAGGAGATTATGCAAAGAATTTGCAGAGGAGATGTAGAAGGAGTTTGATATGTCTATGCTTGGTGAGTTGTCTTACTTTCTTGGTTTGGAAATTCAACAATCTAGTCAAGGCATTTTTATTTCACAAACCAAGTATATAAAGGAGATGTTGAAAAAAATTAGAATGGAAGACTGCAATCCGATTAGTACACCCATGATTACAGGTTGCAAGTTGAGTAAGAATGATGAGTCTCCTGATGTTAATCAAACCTTATATATGTCCATGATAGGAAGCTTGTTATATACCACAACATATAGACCAGATATTATACAGGCTGTTGGATTAGTTACACGGTTTCTAGCTGCACCAAAGGAAACTCATGTAGCAGCAATGAAAATAATTTTTAAATATTTGAAAGGTACATTGGATTATGGTTTATGGTATCAAAAGGGTGATGATTTCACTCTTACAGCATTCATAGATGTAGATTGGGCAGGAAGTGTTGAAGATAGGAAAAGTACAAGTGGGGGATCTTTTTATCTTGGTGACAGATTAGTGTCATGGTTCAGTAAGAAACATGCCCCAATTTCATTATCTACAGTAGAAGCAGAACATATTACAGCAGTGGCATGTTTTACACAGGTGATTTGGATGAAGCAAATATTGAAGGACATAAAGGTATATTATGATCATCCTATTTCCATTTTTTGTGACAATACTAGTGCTATTAACATCTTGAAAAATCTAGACATGCATTCTAGGATAAAGCACATTCCCATTAAGTATCACTTCTTGAGAGAGAAAGTTGTAGATCAGCAGGTGAAATTGGAATATGTTGGAACTAAGGATCATATTTCTAATATATTTACAAAACCCCTACCAAAGGAATCTTTTGAGTCACCAAGACAAAAGTTACGAGTGATTCCTATCACTCTTACTCATTGACTATCTCAGGGGGAGCTACACATTGCCTTATCTTAAGCTCCAAGTATAGGTTCAAGTAATTGGTTTAGTTATCCCTTTTCCATTGATGTCAAAGGGGGAGAATATAAGCATAGGGGAGAGTTTCATAGAACAAGTACAGTGCATCGGTATAAAAAGAGCTCAGAGGTAGAAAATTGGATTTCATTGCAAACAAGTTCTCACGAATAATTTTAGCAGAGGTTTGCCATCGATGACAAAGGGGGAGTTTGTCGAGTATTTTTTCATTGATGTCAAAGGTACAACATTAGTGTTGATATAAATATTGATGTTTGAATATTATCTTAATATTCAATTTTACAACATTAGTGCTCATAAAATATTCAAATGTCAAAATTAGTGTGATGTCAAAATTTGAATATTTTAATATTCAACATCACAAAGGAATCCTATGACACATGGTGGGATGTGTAATGGATCATTTTTTAATGAGGTACATTTAAAATGAAGGTTACTTAATGCATGATAAATTTTTGAATTAAAAACGGGAGTTACATTTGCATTAGTGATGAGTTATGACATGGAAGAGTTACAAATTGATTCTAAAATCATGGAGGAGTTACAAAATTAAAGTCAAAAAGAGAATATATGCTTATAGAGTGGATTTTTTCATTTATGGAACATTAAGGACGTGTAAGGGAAGTTGGTCATGCGTATTTATTGAAAAATATGAGTTACACTTGACCATGAAAAAGAATATTGCTTTTTAGAGCAAATATTCATTATTTTTGTAACCGCCAAGTGATGTGGCTTCCTCATTCCAAATATGGCACATTTTTTAAAGTAAATTTTCCCATGGTATGGGCACATGGTTTTAGGGAAACTATAAAGTTTGGTTCAGAATTACACAGTAGGAACTCTGAATATATTATTAATTCTTCATATATTCTTGCTAATAGAATGACTATTATATAGCCAGGAATGTTGTTGAACAACTTCCTATAAAATAGGAAGTATACAAAACAATAAACTTCCCGTACTAATATATTGTTATACATTTGTTATAACAATATAAACATACTAACCAATTATAATAAACCATGTGAATACTAATTCCTAACATTCCCCCCCTTAGTGTTTACATGGTAGAAAAACATCCACACACACAACTGCAGTATGCTCACCCCTGTGGCATGTCCAACTCTGTGACTCATGACCTTGATCCAAAAGAAAGGATCACTCCTTCCATGGTTTTAAACAGGCTTACCACAAACCTTGAAGTGACAGGAACCTCATCAACTGCCGACCTCGTGTGGTTTTCTGGATCCTCCCACAAACCCTTTCAAGATCCATGAACTGACTTACTCTGGTGCTACTGTTCACCACTATGCTTTTACATCAGGGAATTATGTAGGAAACACAACTTTGCATATCACAAAACTGCACAATAGAAGATATACTAAAAAAATTTCACATTACTTTCTATAAGAATTGTAATGTTCTTAATTATAGTCTCTGTCATTGATCGCTGCCACTCGATCTTGAACAGCATAGAAAATTGCCACTGCCACTGGAAGCTTTCCTTGAATAAGTCATTTTGGGTGCAGAATGGGAATGGAACATTGGTATGTATTCCCCCCCACAATGTGAAATTCCACTCATATAGATACTGAGAAGCAAACTGCATCAAAGAACATACTCCTGAATGGATCTTGCTAGTTAGGTCTTGCTGCACATGGTCACTAATGCTAGTGAACGTAATCTTCTAGTTGACCATCTTCCAAAGAAGTACGGCAGTCAGAGGACCAAGTCAGTCAGAGGATCACTGACAGTCATCTGCGCTCCAACACAAATCTCTTTCCAACATCCATCAAATACCACAAAAAATAGGAACACTGCAAACTGAAGCACACTGAGAAAATGAAAACCACACTGAAAATCAAATACTCACACCATACATATGCCACCATAGCTTCTGCATGGCCCCGTCGTTGGTGATTGACGAGAGGTCGTTGTTCGACCTCCTTCCTCCGATGCCTCCTTCCTCCATTTTCATGCTGCTAGATCAGCTGGATTTGGATATGAAGCTCTGTTTCCACATTGAGATTATTCTTTTCTTCCTTCCCGTAATGTGAAATACTTTATTTCCAGACGTCAGGTAACACCGAAAATGCGTCTGTGAGGCAAAAAAAAAATTATTTTCCAATATTTTTGACATTAACTCTTGACACCACCTAAAATCACCTATTTGACATGACTTTAACAAAACAACAAGGACTACATAACAAAAGATGATTTTATGACATTTGATACTATTGGATGATATAAGGACTAGAATAGAAATTTAAAAAATGAGATAAATTTTTAAATGAAAAAATGACTTTGGTAATGACAATACCAAAAAAATGTTTGACTCTTTTTAACAATCTAACTTTTGACATCTTTTTAAATACAACTTAGTGTATAGAGGGCTTGAACATCTAAATTGACAAAACAATTACAATGAGACCGAAGTATTATCTAGGACAATTCTAAAAACTTAACACTACAGATAAAAATAATATTAAAAATCCAATCGACTCAAAATGAAAAAAAATTAAGAATCTTTAAATGACTACACACTATGCACACGCGGGTTTAACACCTATTGAAGGGTGGAAGCACAGAAAAATGTTGGAGAGCTACCATGCTGAAACTGACAGTCCTTTTCTCCTGTTGATGTCACCAGAACTCAAAACAAATGCTTTTGAGGTGATCTTGTAAACTGCGGATAATCCAAGCTATGCAATCAAATACCGATCCATCATGCATGCGTTGAATAAGCACATTCCTGAATGGAAGCTAAACTGAGAGTCTGGCAGATCTCCACACAAAAATATAAAGCATCGCTTGAAGCAATTCGATTCAATAACCAATTGAATACCAAATCGATGCAAAAAAAATGGATCAAAACAGAACTGATCCCCCAAGCAATAAAAAACCAGAACTGCACAAAAACTGCACAATAAAGATCACACTGACAACTATTTAGATACAGATTGCTCACATCAATTTGCACAGAAGATAGGGAGGAGTACTTCGCTGGAGAATGAGATGTGGTTTTCTAAACCATGAACACTTTGATAACAGGTAATTTTATCAAATAATGTTTGATCCACCATGAACAACGCCTTGGTAAATAACACGGCCCACACATATGGGATATACCACCGGTTGAACTGGCATCCGAGCTGGAGTTTCCCCTGGTCAAGCAAGCCACCATGATTTTCTAAAGGAAAAAATCTCCTCTCATGGATCTGACATATGATTCACAGATCTATACAAATCCTTCTCTTTGCTTTTTCACGTTGCCTTCAAGTGCTTCAAGAGCATGACAAATTGTACATGTACAGATGGTCTCTATCTAAGCCTTTTTTTTTAAACAAATCATATAGAACTGGTATATACTAATTCATATGGATATAATATCAGTAAATGAGCTCCATACAGCAGGGCAACTGAAAAATTATAATTGCCCTTGTAATCAAATTATTCTTCCATTACAGAACAGTCGCTCTGATACCAAATATAAAGTTTGGTTCAGAATTACACAGTAGGAACTCTAAATATATTATTAATTCTTCATATATTCTTGCTAATACAATGGCTATTATATAGCCAGGAATGTTGTTGAACAACTTCCTATAAAATAGGAAGTATACAAAACAATAAACTTCCCGTACTAATATATTGTTATACATTTGTTATAACAATATAAACATACTAACCAATTATAATAAACCATGTGAATACTAATTCCTAACAGAAACCACAAGTGGTTTTTCCTCTCCTTCTTCCTATATAAACAAGTGTTGTGTGCACATTTTCGATGCGTGAAAAAGAGAGAGAATTTTTTAGAGTGATATGTATGTGAAGTTATTATTGTAAATCTCTTAAGTGAGTGTGAGTATGTGAGAGATAAAATAAAGAAGGATAAAGATTATTGATTTTTATTTCATATTTTCTGAAGTGGGTGCTTCAGATTGGGGATTAGTGTCTCCAGATGTTGGTGCTTCGAATCAGAGATTGCAAAGTCAATGGTGTTTGCATTCAAGGGCTGAATTATTGTTTGGCTTGGATATTGGTGTCTTCTATGAGTGGGTGCTCATACTTTGTAAACACTATTTTATTTCAGATGGATTTGGACAGTAGATCCAAGCAATCTCCTTTTGGTGGATGTAGCCCACACTAGGTGAACCACGGTATATCTAGTGTTATTTGCATTTGATTTATGTGTGTGCTCTCATTTATTTTCAGATTTGAATATCTTATTTAGTGTAAAAAATAATTTATTAAGTTGGAGAAAATTTTAAATTATGGAATACTGATTCACTCCCCCTCTCAATATTCCCATGCTTCTAACATTAGGAATAGAGTAGATAAGCGTAGGAGAGGTAGTGGCAATGTTTTTGGATGGAGTTGTGGGTGAAGGAGAAGTGACAGTGGTGGTAGATGCCTTAAATGGTATAAGGACATCATTAGGCTGATACAACATGTTACAAGTCTTGAATGGTGAAGGGTCAACTGAAATGATATAGTTATCTCCTTCATGTTCAAATTTTAAACAACGGTGTAATGTTGAAGGAGCACAACCCATGACACGGATCAAAGGTCGGCCAAGCCATAGGTTGTACTGGGATTCCCCTTCTAACACATAGAATATTTTTGGAATGGTACAGGGGCCCATACGAATGTGGAGAATGATGGTGCCAAGGGTGGAATTTATGGCATCATTGAATGAATGCAACATAACTGTGTTATTATGCATGCAATTGGCAAGGATGTGCATTTGGTTGTATGCATGCGAGGAGATGATGTTGATGTTGGCACTGCCATCAATCATAACGCTTCGAACACATATATTATCAATATAGATGGAAATGAATAGGGTGGGATCAGGATCATCTAATTGGAGAGGTATAATCTCGTCGTCAGAGAAACTGAGAGCAACTACTTAATGAGTGGTAACGGGTGTAGATGAAGGGGATGAATTGATCAGAGAGGCCACATGGTGAGGAGTGATAATGGAGGCCACAGGGGTACGGCCATTAAGTAAAACCTTAATAGATTGCATAACCTCCATGAGGGCATGTCGATGAGACTCAGAGGTTTGGAAAAGATCATAAAAAGTCATTTTGAGAGGATATTGGTGAAATTTTTTAATCATTGTACGATGGGCAACCCCGTCAGAAATAAGGTAGTGATTTTTGGTGTAGGTGCAGATGAGATATTGGGTAAAAGAGTGGCAAATGGGTTGGTTATTTTCTCCTTTCCTTTGTCTTTCTAGGCATGAGTGGCAATGTTAACCATATTAGTATGGGGTAAGGGAGCAGGTGAGTCGTGATATGTATAGCAATAGGATGGGAAAAAGTATGGTGAGGGCATATGTTAGTGTTGTGAAAAAAAGGTAGCGCATTGACATTTTGATGGAGGTTTGGCTAGCTCTCTTATGCAGACCATATTGATCTCAAATGTTGGAGGAGGATAAAATGGTTGTGGAGGTGGAAATGAAGGTCATTGAATAGATTTTGGCAAGAAAATTTATTGAGTGGAAAAACTTGTGGATTTCTTGCCAATGCTCTAGGAATCTAAGTCCCTCTACCTAACCGGTACAGCTTCCGTATATGCATGCACATGAAAGGTAGATTTTTTTTGTGGCCTTTTGATTGGGGATCCAAAAGTGAAACTCCACTGACCCTGCGGAAAAGGTTATAGATACATGTAAGAGAGAAATTTGTCTGAAGAATGGGAAAGGGGAGTAAGAAAAGATGTAGGAGAGCTAATGCAGTAGGTAGGAAAATAGATTCCTGCACTCACTAGTTAGAAGTGTCATCACATGCATTTATGAGAAGAAACAACTTTTTATGCATCATTAAGACCAAATGAAATTTGATGAACAAAAATTATCAAGAAATATCTTATTCAAAGCAAGATAGAAACTCCTTCTTGTATTAATTCCTCAAACAAAGTTGTACATAGTGAAGAAATGGAGGAAATTTAGAAGGGGTGAAAATGGAAGAAAATAGATATATCCTTTATTCTCTCAAAGTACAATATACTCTTGAGTTTATAAGATCAATCACCAACCCTTTGAAATGGGAATGGAATTACAATTTATAGAATGAGAGGTGTGTTATCATCTTCCTCATGACCCTCCATATCCTTAATTCTAACTTTAGACTATTCGTATTCCTATCAAATATGTAATTCCCTTTTATAAAAGCAAGGTGAGTTAATTTACATTATGTTTCTAAATTCACTTTTAGGTGACTTAAAGGAATATCAAAAATTGCAAACCCCAATGAAGAATTCTTCAAACTTGAGCCATGGACTAAGTGTTGGGAGACACTATTAAATTCTCTGAGGTGAAACCCGTATTCCCATGAGAAATTCATATGATGATCTTGCATGATGATTTTGACCTGAATGACAATTCCTTAATGTCCCATTATGCCATACTTGCCCTTTCAGAATAACCTAATATTTTTAATAAGTGTAGATTATGAGCCAAGATGAATTGATTTATGGCTTTGCCTACAATACTCCCTCTATGTTCACTACATTCTTCATGGTGTCTTCAAATGGTGGCTTACTCGAAGTAATAGAACCCTATGCAGGGAGACATGCTATTTTTAGTAAGTGCGCCACGAATGTCAAATTTTGACAAAGCGGGTCTTGAAATTTTGGGTTTTATTCCAGGGTTCCATGCTTCGCATTTTGAGTAATTCCTTCACCTAAAAAAGTGGTACAATTAATTTTTCATCGGCGGGGGAAGGATACTGACAAAAACCACATCCCTTCATATCCCTATAAAGTATGGACTTCATCATCTAAAAACTAGTTTGAGAGAAACTAGATTTTTTGGAGATCCTTCCCTCTGAATATCGGGTGATTTCACCTACCAGATCTTTAAGAATTTGAGAATTTCTTCGAAGAGGGAATACTTCTAATAAAAACCACATCCCTTTATATTCCTAAAAAATATTCACTTCATGGTGCGAAAACTAGCTCACGTGAAACTAGATTTTTCAACGATCGTTCCCTCCAATATTCGCGCGATTTCACCCACTAGAAGCCTTTAAAGTGGAGAGGTATCTCGTTGATTTTTTGCATTACCATGTCATGGAAGCCATTAATGGAGCTTGAAAATTTTAGGTCTTGTTTTTTTCTCCATTCCTGATGAAACCTATTTTATTGTGATAGGTTTTTGCTTCTTATGCTTCGGGAGAAATTTCTCTTCAATCCGACAAAACAGTTTGACAGGAAATTCAATTTTTCATCATTTGAGCCAGAAATGAGATTTCTTCTCTATGAATTTTCCTTGCTGAAAATTGAAGGTTTTAATAATATTTTTTAATGGCCTTTAAGAGAGAAGAACTCAGCAACAAACGGTTTGCAAGATATGTTTGATTCTTGGTTTTATGGCAATGGAGTTTTCAGATTTCTTTTCCTCATTATTTCTTCATGATTTGATCAATATTCCTTTTTTGACCTGTTTTCCACCATGGATTGAAGGATAATGTGTTGTAATGAATCTGGTTCAAGATTTTTAAATGGTGGAGTGAGGTGTTCTCTGCAACTTTTCTTCTCGTAGTGAGAAGTAGCAAGAAGCAGCGAGAAGTAGCTAAAAGTTAGAAAAAAATTCAAATTTTTTAGTTGGGGTTGGGAACACATTTTTTTCCTTGATTTCCTTGACCTTAGAGACATGAGGGACATCAAATTACTTGGTGAGCAAGATGGCAACATGTGATGGCGATCCAACGGCAGGGAATGAAGGTGAAAAAAGCTTATTTAAAGAACTAGGGGCTGAAAGTCGGTCAGATGAGTGACCAAAAGACTCCCCATAGGGGATGGGAGCCTTTTTCCATGTATGATGTCACTGACCTCATGTGCATGAGGTAAATTAGTTTCCACGGTGGTCCTGGAGCTGACATTTGGTGCTTTATCCGACAACAGGGAATGGATGCTCCAAAAATGCACCTGGGGGCTGAACTGTCAAGTCTGGAGGTCACATGAGGGTCCCAAAGGTCACATGGGGGCTGGGAAAATTTTACAATGGTTGGTTTACCTGACCTTAAGGACTTTTGGGACATGAAATCCCATCAGGCTCCTGGTTTTGACATGTGTCCTCCTGAAAAATGACTAAGTCTTGAACTGCCTTTGAGAGGGTAACTTGGAACAATGATAACTTGAGCTCCTGGAGGAATTTCTTGGTGAACTTTTACATTATCCTTAATAGAAATATCATTTTTTAAATCCAATGGTTAGGGTCTAATGTCTTTATTCATCCATCTGATCCATAAAAATTTGGATTTGTGATTTAAGATTCCACTTGTGCCTAATAAAAACTTCCTGAAAATCCTATACGCAAAGGTGATTTGAAACATATTATTTCACCATCATGTATGTATTGGAATCCTCTTTCCTTCAATTTTTTTTTACTTCTAACTCCATCAGGAGCTCTCAGAATCTTCTTCTAAAGCCCGGTAGATGTTTTAGGCCTGTGTACTGTCTAGGCTTGTGAACACTGTTTTCACTTAGACTGCTCCAAGTCTTTCAAAAATTCCCTAAACCTTCCAAAATAATTTCCATAATGTTATAAGGTATTTGATTCACCTCCATTTTTAATTCAGCCCTTCCGTTCTACTCCAGGGGATTTGATCCAGTCCTGGGAAGGCTCGCGATAGCCCTTCCTAATACTGCTAGAAAATAGTATCTTTTCAGAACTCCCTAAAATCACCTAAGGGGAATGAGTGAAATTTCCTAAATCACCTAGGGGGATGATATAACATTAATAGGGAGGTCACTTGGACTGATTGGACAAACCCAAGGTGTCTTGGAATGATAGCACTTGAAATATTTTACACAGGGGTATCATTGTTGTGCTTAGGAATTGTCAATTTCCCTGTTGCACATCTGCACGACAACAATAGGTAAGGGGCAAGGATGTGTGGTGATAGGTGAAGGTGGAACATGGTCCTCATATAAAATATCATCTTTGTCAAAGTTTTCTTCAAGAGGACATAGTTGGAGAAGAACGGTCTTAAGAGCCTTACAGATTTTCACATCATGCCCTAGCACACGATGGTAGGTGCAAATTTTTGTATCATCAAACCCTATTGGTTTATGTTTGAGTGGGTCGTAAGGTTTAAGTGGTGGAAATGTGAGGAACTAGGTCTCTAAAATGTTAGCCAAAATGTTGGCGTAAGACCGTGCCAATGGATCACAGTGTGAAGTAAGTGTGGGTCTGGATGGAAGTGTGGGTGATTTTGGTAAGAGAGGTGCCACGGGAGGTGGAATTGGAGGTGGGATAGGTTTGACCACCCGTCTGGTAGGTAGTATTGTTTTAGGTTTGGGTTGTACCTTCTTGGGCAAAGATGTAGCAGATGAACTAGTGATTGAAGGTGTTTTAGGTATGACTAACTCGTTGGAGGGTAGTGGGCTCTTGAATTTTGGTTACACCTTCTTAGGTAAAGGTGAAGAAGGAGTGCATGATGTACAAGGGAAGTTAGATGGAAAAAGGGGATAGGTTAGCTAAAGTGATAATGGAGGTGTGGTGAAGGTTTTTGGAAGAGGCAAGGTGGAAAGTATTGGTTGAAGAGAAGGGAATATCATAGGTAGTGATGAGGCTACTGGAAGTGATGTGGGTATAGGTAGTAAAAATGATGTAGGCAATAGTGCAGGCATATGTTGTACGGGTAATTTGGCTGTAACATAGAATTGTATTGAGGATGTGGGATTCTATTTTTTTGGTTTACCTTGGGTAGGAGGTTGTTTGGCCAAGGATGATGGGTGGGGTTCTAGTATAGATGGAAGTGGTGAAGGTGGAAGAGGGGTAGTAGGCAAAACTGGTGTATGTGGCTTAAGAGGTTGATTCTTCCTCTTATGTGGGGGAATGGTATTTATGTGGGCTTGTGAGGATGTGGCTAAATCCAGTTTGACAGAAGGATGGACTAATCTTGATGTCGGCATGAATTCCAATGTGGAAATGGGTCTAGATGTGGACAACGGTATAATTGCAAGTAAGACTTTAGGCACAGGAAAAAAATTGGTTGTTGGTAAAGTTTTAGGTGTGGGTAAGGGTGATAAAGAATAGGTCACTACAACTGGCATGGTCATGGTTGGTTTGGTTTTCTGAAACACCTTTGGATAGATTATGGAAGTATCAGCACACAAAATTTGCATCTGAGTTGAAAAAGGTAGCCAAAGGCATCCCTAAAGCATGGAATGGTTAACATAATCCAAGTGGTCAACAAGACATAAAAATGGAAACATTGTATGAGAAAATGATGTTGATTTGGTAATAATACCCATAATGAATGTCTATGAAACAAGGAAAAGCTTGGCTTCAGACTCTATGGGTGAAAGAGAGGAGAGAAAATCAACAGGATCCTTGAAAGCCAAGGGATAGTTGTCCCCAATAGTAAGTGGCACCTCTAGTGGATCTCCTATGGGTGGCAGAGATGATGATTAGAATGAGGTAAGTTCCTCTTCTGGTGAAGAGGAAGGTATATATGACTCTCCCGTGGGTAGGAAAGTTAATATTACTGGTTTTTCATCAGATTAAGAAGTACATGGGGAAAATACATCAGTAGATATGGTGGAATCCTCCATGGGTGCAGGGGGAGATGAAGGGGACTCCTCTATGGGTAAAGGAGGAGATGTAACAGGTTCCTCTATGGATGAAGGAGCTCGTGGGAGAATCTCCTCGATAGATTGGGTAAGAGTAAATTAAGGAAGAGTCAGTATGATATTAAAAACAACATAGACCTCACGAACATTACTATCATTTGTCAAAGGTTCACCGGTTTGGTTAGATGATCGGGTGTGATTTGGGAATGAATTCTTGAAGATATGAAGGTTTTGATTAGCCAATGCGTTAGGGTTATCCAAGAAAAGATCTCCATTATCTAACATTTTTTGGATTATTTTTTTGAAGGTTATACAATTACCGTCGCTATGACCTTTGACACGATGATAATTATAGTAATGATGTTATTTGTACCATGCGGGCATAGGATGAGTGGGGTCCAAACTAGTGTGTGGTTTGATGGGTGGAAGATTTATTGCTCCATATTTTAGAAGTTTTTCTAAAACTAAAGATCAGGGTTCTCCTATTGGAGTGTATTTTCAGTTCTCCCATTTGAACTAAAAAATTTGAATAGGAGAAAGGTTGGAATAAGGTTTTGATTTATTAGATGGATCAGATGGGCCAACTTTCAAAACTACCATGTGGGTAGATCCTTTTACCTTGGAATAATTGTTTTGTGGTTTAGAAGAGGAAGAGGTGTCATTTGATTTAAATGTAGTGTTCTTGTTACGTAATTATATCTTTTTCTCTTCAATGACATGAATTTAAATTTGTTGAGCCATGGTGAATGCCTCGTCAAATGTGTGGAAGGTTTTAACTTGGAGAGTTGGTAAGATGTTCCTAGCACAATCCCTAGTGAAAAAATATATTAGTTCAGTTTGAGGTAGTTAGAATGTGAGCTGGTTTATGAGGCTTCTCCAATGAGTGACAAAATCTTTGATAGATTCATCTTCATATTGTCATGTTGAGTACAAGTCGTTCATGGTGACATTTTTTATGATATTAATCAAAAAATGGTCCAGGAAGGCTTGAGCTACTTGGTTGAATGAGTAAATGTTGTGCTTAGGTACACCACTATACCTATCCAACATAGGTACTATCAAGGACATTGGGAATGTTCATAAGAGTAAAATGTCATCATGAGCACTCAGATAACACCCATGTTTAAAATACTGCAAGTGTTGTTTCAGGTCTTCTTTGCTGTTGAACCAGTTGAATTTTGGCATTTACCAATGTGTAGGGTATGGAAGAATGGGAATGGAAGGATGAATGGGCTTATTAAAAATTTCTTCATATGTCAAAGAGGTACGTGAGCCAGAGACTGATGTTTCCAATGTCTGCATCTTTTCCATCATCATTTTATAAGGTCATTAGTAAGTTTTGATGACTAGGCACCCCTTGTCATATAAGGTGGTAGATGATGAAGTTATGACAAGGGTGTAATCCCAGTATATGGTGGTGCCGAGTACGAGAATTATGAGGGGGGAATAGATACATGTGGAAATTATCTTGAATAAGTGACAAATGAAATAGGGGGTTGTTGGTGATAAGTGTGGGTAGGTTGAGTGGATGTAACAACTCTCGTGGTAATTGGAGGGCAAGATTGTGGGATAGATAGGACAATATTTTGGAAGGGAGTATGGGCTACTGACACCATGGGTGACTAAGATGAAATAGGTATATAAGATGTTGCAAGTGCAGATAGGCCTACACTCAAGGAGGCTGATGAAGGAATGGTTGACACCATAGGAGAAATTGATGTCAAAGGCATGAAATATTTCGTGGATACAACATATATCAATGAGCTTGGATCAAGTTGGGATACCACAAGCTGTAAGGTGGAAGAGGGTAAGGTCGAGCTAGTAGTAGCTGATGTAAAAGTGGGTGCGAGGGAAGGAGGATGGACACAGGCATGTCATATACTAGTTGTCATGATGAATCCCGAGTGGATGAATGGGCTAAATAGTAATGTAAAGCACTAGGGTTTTGGTCAATAATTCTTACGAACTCCTTGTCATTGGTAATGATGATAATGGGCTGGTTGGGATCCATAGGTGATAGGATGGAAGGAGGAAATGGGCTAGGCAGGAGTGGCTGAAGGATAACATGGAATACAAGGGTGTTGGATTTGCTACGAGTCAAAACCATGTGACTTAGCATAGACATGGTAATCGTGTCTCTATATATGACCCAAAATAACAGAAGGAATGGAGAAAAATAATTTCGGAAGGTGAAAACTGGCATTGTTTTAATTGAAAAATTAAAATGCATGAACTGACGACAGTTTGGTAAGTGATGACAGTGATAGAGGATAATTGATTATGGTTAGGGTGACCAATACCAGTTACTATGGAAAATCAAAAGCTTTGCAAATGTGGCAATAACTGATGAAAATGAAGCAAAGTTGGATTTGATAGTGATTTCAAAGACCCAGATGTATGGTGAAGTATCTGAGGAACCCTAAAAAAGAATAGAAATGTGAGGAGTGCTACTTTGGTTAATGTGACAAAAACAACAGGAAACTGACAATGGTTAGGTAAACCGATGATGGTCAAATGAGTAAACCGATGACGGTTGCTAAACTGACACCGGTCAATGTGAAATTTGAAAAGATGGAAAATATTCAATTTAGTGACTTAGATCAAATGAAAGACCAACCTAGAAATCTAAGTATGCCAATGATGAACCCCAACACACTCTGAAATAGTCA
This sequence comes from Taxus chinensis, assembly GCA_019776745.2. Taxonomy (NCBI): domain Eukaryota; kingdom Viridiplantae; phylum Streptophyta; class Pinopsida; order Cupressales; family Taxaceae; genus Taxus; species Taxus chinensis. Next base: position 286,291,426 of record CM034155.1, read on the forward strand.
GAATACACCAAATATGATTATAGAGTGTGAAAGGAAGAAAGAATGGAGAATACGACCTCACCCTTCAAAACACAAATCAAATAAAAGCTAGCAAACACGAAATCCTATGTGGTTGATTTTATGTTCTAGCTTATTCCATTTAGGATTGACTTGTGAATAGAACAAAATTTTTGGTTTGATAAAAGGTTTCCTATGAAAATATAAGAACTAAGGATGGTTTTAGGTAAGGTTTTGGCAGTCCTTTCTCTGAGAGAATGACTAGACAGAGAAATCAGCTTGGTGCCCACTGTCAATTTTTTGATTATGTGATCGTTGACAACTTCTTCCAGGTAGGATGTTGTTTAAGAAAATGTGTAACTTTTTTAAGTGGTCTAGTATAGAGAATGTGTAAAGTGAACTATGATTTAATTAGTCAACCATCAGTTGGGCATGACTTCTAGAATATAGGTTTCCCTCAAATTAATGTGAGCTACAATGCGACATACCAAAATGAAATGAATTTTTTTTAAGCCCAAATCCATAATTAAGTTCAATGTAGAAAATAGAGAACAAGAAGAGGAATTCTCTTTCACTAAATGCAATACAGTAGAAAGGAAGACATGTTATTTTTAGAGCACCAAAAAAATAATTTCTTTACACAATAGAAAGAAGGAGAATGTTCCAAAGAAGAAAATTTAGTGTGAATACTTTCAAAGGGAAATAGACACATAAATTTTTATCTAGGAATGAACAATGCAAAAGAACCCTTGATGGGTCCCATCGGGCGTGCCAAAATGTTTCACCAAGTTGTTGTGTGATATAAAACAGATAAGGTAAAAAGGCCAAGGAGGAATGCATGTTGTTACGTTGGTCAAATGTTGATTGCATGCATAAATGACTTTATGATCCAGGTTAATTGTGTGAGATTCCTTTTGGAAAGGAGGAATTACCTGTAATACAAAGCAAGACCACAAGATATAGTTAATAGCAATAGTTAGTGAACTTCCTAGCATGAGCTAGATCCAGGAAGTCTGATACTTTCTCGACAGTTGTGAATCCACTGATATATAACTCAATATGAAATAACTAAACATGCAAATAAAATAATATAATGTTAGTGTTCTTATTTAGGTATCTCAGACTACTATCCATGTTAATCCAATTAAGTGCTTGATTACTACATTATTGAAGTTCCTAGGTCAAGTTTCAGGTTAGGCAGGTGATATGAGGGTCATAGACGGCGTCTAGGTAAGATTTGGTGAAGTTTGGGTTGACTTTGGGTGATTCGGAAGCTTTTTATTCTAAGGAAGATTTACCAGGCATAGAGATCGAAGTCGGCCAGGGTGACCGATGTTGGTATATGTATGACTGATGCTAGTTATTGTATAACCAATTTCAGTTACTATGGGAAATGGAAGAATTTTAAAATGTATTTCTAGGCTCTCCCTTTGTCTGCACAAAGAGATGGGAAGGTCTGTTATGAGGTTGTAGGTGGGGTATCAGGTTTGGGTGAGGTTTTTTGAGGTTTTGGGGAGGTTTGAGGGTTTTTTGGTTAAGTGAATGAGATAACACAGAGACCAATGGAGGTTAAGATAATCAGTGTCAATAGGAGAAATTTGGTGGTAATTAAATAAAATTAGTTTTGGACTTTTCTGTTATTGCACAGAGGATGAAGGGAGGATGTTTGGGTTCGTAATAATGACAAGAAGAATCAAGAATGCATAGAGGTCAGGTAAAGAGAGCCATAAGGTCATGGGTGGTTAGATAGTTAGATTTGTAAGAAGGTGGGGATAGAGGCATGCAAGAAAGAACAAGATCTGATAACAAAAGATAATGAACCTACACTTTAAGAAAGTACAGAATGATGAAAATCAAATACACTTACTTGTATTTGTAGGTCTGGTAGATGAAGGAAGGCAATGGTTTATCCATGAATAACTTTGTGGTTAGTGTCGTGGAAATATTTCCCAGAGTTTTCCTATGAATTTTTGAATTCCTTAGTATGAGCATCAGGTGTTTGCTTGAGCCTATGGTTGAGTATATCATGTCGTCTTGATGTTGAGAAGTCTCGGATTCATGATTAAATCCAATAGAAATCTCTAAATTCAAAATGACCAACCTGGGTAAAGATTTGTCAAAGGGTATATAAGTTAACTGATGACAGTCAAGGTGATTGGCATCGGTTAAGGCCTAAAATCCTAGGTTTACCAAAAATAGGCAAATCTTTACTATTTTTGGTGTGTTCTTGATTGCATCCGCTTAGGGAAGTGGAGTTCATGTGAGATAAGGTAGGAAGGTCATACAAGAAGTCCAGTTAGGTTTTTGGAAGAAGTCTTAGTTAGTTAGGTTAAGTAGTGACTTAGTACTGGGAGTGATGACTTAATGCGAGAGTGATGACTTGGTCATTATGAGTTAAATGCCCCTGGAATGGGTCCAGGGTGAGGTGTCTAGGTGATGTGTAAATTAACTTTATTAAAGTAATTAAATTAATTAATAATGTCAAGATGAACATTAATTCAATTTTATTTAATTAAATTAATATGAATGTGGGGTAAAGGGGTCATGGTTAGGTGAAAATGTTATGTTAATTGATTGAAGGGGACCAAGGGGAGTGTGACCAAAATTTGGTGTCTACAGGAAGCACCAAAAAATGTCCAACCTTTAACAAAAATTCCCTCCTTTAGAATTTATAGCCATTTGTGGAGAAGAGAGAGAAACTTGAAAGACCCAAATACATGCCTTCCTTAGCACTAAAAACCAAATACTGATGTGAAGGAAACATGGGTAACCTACAGGATCCATATCTCTTATACCCTTGCTTGCAGTAAAAGAAATTGAATCCCATGTTGCATTAATGGAGTTAGATGGCTATTACTATTCATGGAAGTGTATATGAATTAATTCCATTTTACCCACTTGCACTCAGAAAATTTTTAATCTTAAGCTACTGGCATGTAGAGGGATCCAAGACCTTTCAGAAAGTCCAATTTTTCATGAAACGGAGCTCCCAGCTAAAATTTATGGTCGTTTGAAGTTTCATAGTTCTACGAGAAAACCATGGGCCATTACTACTACTTCTCCTATCTGTAGGAAACTAACCCCCAATTACTACCTCCAATCATCAAACTTTCCCAACTACTTTACTTATTTTGTGAAGTAATTTAGTTGTAATTCACTACATACTTCACTTTTCCATTTGCCCTTCATTATGGGAAACAAGGTGTGCATTACTGCCTTGGGTGGTGAGCTAGCTCATCATCCAACTTTCCATTTAGCTTAGTGCATAGCTCATTTTTGTTTCCCTCCTCGCAGCTCATCCTTTCATTGCGTTAAAAAAGGTTACTTCGACTTGCGTGTAAATGAGCTCGTGCCTAAGATTCAAGTTTTAGCTATACCGATCACTAGGATTACACACAACTCACCTTTATAATTAGTGATTTCATTTGTCTTTACTTTGTTTGCAGAATTTTGCAATGTAATTATTTCCCTTAAGAATCGCCACTTTACATATGCTAAGTGGCTCACTCATTTCCCCCCTTTCATCAACTTTTCAAATTACTATGGCTTAGTTCTACAGCCTTTTCACATCGCCTTACTTCGTGACTCGGGATCTTTTTGCTTGAGTCCTTGCCCATGTAAACACCACTTTGCACTTGTTTTTAGCTCACTATTTTATGGTTATGTCATTCTAATTTGCTTCATAATGTGCCACCCACTGTAATACTTCAACCCTTTGATCATCAATTTGCACTACTTTTAATGTGACGAACTCAATTACTTCTACTAAAGACTTCCACCTTCCATTCAATGCATTCCATTTCCAACGACCCACTCTAGTTTAGTGGTGACCAACTTGTCTTTTACTTGGTTTGCATCAAATTTTTTCCCCTTTACTTTGTAAATTAATGAGCCGTTCAAACATTACATAACTCGCATCGTGTTTTCTACGTGTCAAGCTTGTTCTATCACCTCACCGAGCTCACTAGTTGAGCTCAACCCTAACTCCTGCTTTGTGTCGTTATTTCCCAGCTCCACCTCGGTGACTCGACCCACTACCTTTCCAAGCCTAAGGCTTGGCCTTAGCTCAATCTCCACACTTCCGAAAAGCTCCCCTACTCAACTCACTGCCATATCACCCTGCTTGACTGACATCTATGTTTGAGCTCCCTATATGTGGCTCATTCAAACCATTTATCTTCCCCGACAATGAATAGGCTCCAGCCCCTAATCTTCATCATTTTTTTTACTGCGGGTTCCCAATTTGATATTTTTCCTCATTAAACAATTTGGTTCTATGTCAAGCTCGACCCTGTGAGCCCTTCAACTCATAGAGTAGATCGTCAAGCTACTTAGCGAGATCTCTCCAATCCATTGTTCCCTAGCTCGGCTGAGCTCATTTTAGCTTACTTACCAGCTCGCCCGAGATGGTAGGGATCCTGGCCAAATTTTACCCCTTCCCATAACTTAACTGATTTTTTTAGCCTTTTGGGAAACTTTCTAGACTTAAAGGGTCGTGAAGAAGACTATGAGCTACGAAGGGGCTATTTTTCCACTTTGACCATTTTGGCTTCATTTGGGGCCTGCTGAGTCTTCTCTTCATCTTCCAATTGAGTTTTAATGATTCAAAACCCAAAAGAGGAAAAAAATCCTCTTATGACCTTAGCATCCCCCAAAACAGTGGAAATTCTCTCGAAATGATTAGAACTTCTTGCAACCCAGGTCAATGCCCTCAGTGGCCTTAAGATTTCTTAAGCTTTAGACCTCCTAGTTGTCCATTTCAACCTGGGGGGTGAAAATGGATAACAATTTGGTGACTCACGAGGCCATCTGCCTACTAGATGGGGTAGACCAGCTACCTTGAAGCATCCATTAGGCATGGAGTCCTCTGTAGCAACCTAAACTAATCTGAACTTGGAAATTTGCATCCCCGGGTCACTTGAAGCATTGCTAATACTTGGAACCGATCATTGCTTTCTCATAATTTCATAATATTTTCTATTTAATAAGATGAGAGTGGAAAATATTTTTAAAACCTAAAACCTTCCACCTATCTTTTTTGTGATCCAACCTTAAACTGAGCAATAGTTGCATACAACTTGATCCTGAACCTTGAACTATTGGGACTGAATGGATGAAACAATCTGAAACTATCTAAATTCTAGTTTTTAGTTTCTCTACATTTTAAAATTTTAAAATATTGTAACTGCTTGTCGTAACTATGAGATTTTTGCTACAACTACTTTCAGGGAAAATGATGTACTATGCTTGCGGAAACAATGAACAAAATCTATATATAAAGAGAAAAATCATACATGCCTCAAGTGAAGCATACATAGTGTGCACAAGCACTTCCTCTACTGAAAGAAAACCAAATCCTACCCTACACTATCTAGAGAAACGAGAAACTCAAACAAATCCTGACACTGGCAATACAAAGTCGCTTCCCTTTCTTAACATTGTGGACCATGCAAGTGATTTGGCAATGAGCATGGGCATGTGCATGAGTGAAAAACTGACCATAGGTTTATTTTCCACCCAACATATCAAAGTATCAGCAACAAATAAATAATATACCTCAGTAACCTACTCACTATTTGGATCCTGGAGGGTTTGTTGCTGATATTTGGTGCTATGAGACTCATCCTCATGCTTGGAAGCAAGAATGCTAGGTTGTGGCTCCTATTTTGGATCTAATAAAGCCAAATACCTGATTAGGAAGGGTCTGATATGCTTTATCTTCCCACTACTTTGAGCTTCAACTTTAATAAGGAAGTCTTCTTGCAATCCTTCCTGGAAAAGGTGATAGTCTATGAGATGATCTCCTTCTTTTGGTCATCTATAGACAATTTATATTATGTCTTAATGAGTGCTTGAAAATGGTGTCACCTTTACTTTTCTCTCCCTCCTTGACAACTTGGAACTCCTCTTCAACATGCAACTCATTGTGATTTCTTTCAACATCTAATGAGATCACTCCAATCATTTGAAACTTGTTGCTCAGTTGGGAGTTCCTTTTCCTCCATTTGAAGACCAAACTGTTTGTGGATGATTTCCCCTTCTAACATGAAGTTTGATAAATCAAAATCTTCAATCTTCAGTGCATGAGGACTATTTTGGGAAGCAAAGTCTTCAAAAAATTTCTCCTTTTCTATGGACTCATTAACCAAATCAGGTTCTCTCAATGAAATAAAATTTCGATGATGTCAACTTCATTCAATGCTTCCAAATCTTATTTTTTCTCCTCCATGTGCTCCTCTTCAACTATACTTGGAGCTAAATGTTTCTCCTCCTCTCTGATTGAATCTGTAGCTAGTGGATTATCATCAATCTACAAAAATATAGTGCCATTGTGAACACTACACTTTGAAAAAATGGATTATTGATCATCACTTTTTTCTCCTTGCTTTTTGGCTTCTACAATATCACCTTTCACCTCATATTCTTAAACTTTAACCTTTACTAGAGACTTAACCATTAATGGAATTTTCTTGATGTCTAACTTGGCCACCCATTCCTTCAAAAAAAATTTCCAATTCTTCTTTGCTAAGCTCTTCAATCTTCTCCTCCCCTTGACTGATTTTCTATTTTTTCTCCTCCCAAAATGGATTTGGGATTACAAGAGGAGGGGGGGGTTGGGATTCAATAAGTTTTTTTATTTCTTCATGTGGTGTAAGAGGCATAAAAAAAAATTCTAAGGAGGGGACTTGTTTTTAGAAGGAAAAGGGGGAAAACAATCAAGATGGGGTGGAATATTAGAATATGGAGAAATGGATTCGATGCTAGGGGCAGTATGTAAGAAGCTAGCACCATGACACTACTGAAATGATGCAGATTGGGAAGGATAAAAGGGAAAACTGTGAGGTGGTGGTATAATACTTGCCCATTAACAAGGTTTTCTTGCATCAATATCATAGGCTTCTATCACCTCAGCCCATGTTACAAGTTGTGGCAGCATTTCAACCATGAATTCAAGCTTCTGTTGAGGGATGTAGTGTCTTGGCATAGGACCAAGCCATGGAGAAGGTGTCCCAAAACCAATCCTAAATGCCTTCATTTGATCTGTGGTCCTGGACTACACCATCTTATCCTCCATGTTTTTAATTTTCTCTTGTAAACCAATGTTCTCCATAGAACTGTTGTTATCACATGTATATCCATGTTCTTGAACAAATTCATATCCGAATTGACTTTCATATTACTGATAGGGATAGGCATAGTGGTTCTAAATTTTATCATAGAACTGATCTGGAAGAGCTATGAGATACATTCAAGGTGGAGTGCATTATTGCTGCAAGTGTGAATACCATGAGGGGAATGAGGTCATGATTACACAACTTCATCAATGGAAGAAAGTGAAAGATATGGAAAGAAAAATGGATGGAAATGGATGGAAAGAAAGGTTTACAACTCAAAGAATTGGTTGGTTACATCAATGGAGTTGGCATATTTGTTTTGAGTTTTGGAGCATGGACTACTTAATTATTTAAATTTTCTACAAATTGAAGTAAGTATTCAACTTGAAGTAATCAACTTTCTTGAAGAAATGGAACAACTGGAAGTGATACAACCTACTTCTTCTTCTTCTTATCAGATTTCTTGACTTGCATTACTTCCTCTTGTTCATCAGAGTTCTGAGACCTGATTACTTCAAATTCCTCCTACTTATCGGTCTTTAGAAATGCACTTACTTATTCTTCTTATTGGACTTTAGAAGGGAAATTACTTAATCCTTTCAACTTGAAGTAATTGGATTACTTGAAGTAGTGCAACTTGGAGGTGCAACTACTTAAGTCTTTCAACTTGGAGCAATGCAACAACTTAAAGTAGTAAAACTACTTAAGTATTTTGGATAAAGTAATTGGATTACTTGAAGTAGTCAGAATTTAGAAGTCCAATTACTTAATTCTTCACATTTGAAGTAATCAACTTACTTCCTTCTTTTATTCTTATCGGTGTTCTGAGGTGTAATTACTTATTCCTATTTTCTACGGATATTGAACTATTGATTACTCCATCTTCTGTGCAGTTTTCTAAGACCTCGTTACTTCAACTAATATTTGTTGCGAAGGCTCCGAAAACTACAATTTTTTTTCTAAAAACACATTAACTCAGTAAAAATGGAGATTGATAAAATGCACTCCAACTAAAAATATGACTTTGATTGTTGTCCAAATGAGCATACCATAACTGTTATCACCAAATCACAACACCCCCCAAATTACTAGATTTTGATACTGAGGCATTCAATGTGATTGGGTAACATGGGATTACTTCTCAAGATGTGGGACTTATGAACTTGAGATAATCCTCCACATAATTTCGAGTTCCTCTTTCTAAGCCTACTGCTACAACTGATTCTAATGTAATAAAAACACCTATCTAAACCTATCCTAATAATTCCAAGGAGACGATGAGAGAGGGAGTTCATGAAAATGGAAATAATACACTAAGGGGTGGTGATACCACCAAGAAAATGGGTTGTTAGATAAGACTGATACTTGAAAACAGAGAGAGGTGATCATGGAGAGGATGGATATGCATCACAAATCAAGATAATACAAGCAGTACACCATTTTCAAGTTAACATAACCAAATATAAGCATGCAATGAGAACAAAATATGCACATTCACCTGTAAGCATGAAGAAAGGTAAGAAAAGCCAACAAAACAATGAAATGACATATAAGTAGTCATAACACATTAACATTATTACTCCAAAATATGCACAATACACCATTACAATAGAGAAAATCAAGATTCATCATTGCAAAGCTTAAACATAGGAGACTAGAATCTCCACAACATTATTGCAGAGAAGAAGAAGGGAGGGTAGCACCAAAAAATGTCTAGCCTTTTACAAAAAAAACCTCCTTTACAATTTATATCTATTTTAGAGAAGAGAGAGAAAATTGAAATAACAAATACATGCCTTCCTTAGCACTCAAAAAAAAATACTAATGTGAAGGAAACATGGGTAACATGCAAGACCCATATCTCTCGGTCCCTTGCTTGCAGATAAATAAATTGGCTCCCATGTTACATTAATGGTGGTAGCTAGTTGTTATTGTGCATGCAAGTACAACTAAAGTAATGTAATTTTTTACCCCTTTACACACACCAAATTTTATATCTGAATCTGTTGGCACATAGTGGGCTCTGAGACCTTTCCAAAAAGTCCAAGTTTGTGTGAAACGAAGCTCCCAGCTGAAATTTATGTCCATTTGAAGTTTCTCTTGACAATGAATACTTGAAAACAAAATTCGACATAGAAGTTTTGCACAGAAAAAAGGTGATGCTTATGTATTTTATTAATATCAAAATCAAGCATTATAGACAAATGAAAGAGTTGCAGTATTTATAGATATTGGACAGCTTCTATCTCATCCACAATATATGGAAACAAATTATCTAATCTAAGAAAATATGCAGAAATAGCATATTGCCCCTAACTACCCCTATTGCCCCTCATGGAAATCATCCGGGAACAAATTATGCAAGGTAGAACATGATCCCACAAACATTGGGATGAGAACACTGTCACTTAGTTAACTAATAACTAAGGATAACTAATACCTATTGACATAAGTTTAAAGTATTTAATTAAATACTTTAACGTATTATATTTATTCAAATATCAACTAATGATGAATTAAGCTAATTTTTATTCCTAACATTCCCCCCCCTTAATTCAGCATGGTCTCAAGTGAATAGGAAAGAAATTCTCTAAAACCCTCAAATTTACCTCTAGCAAGTGACTTTGTGAAGACATCTGCACATTGCATATCTATTGGGCAATATTGGAGCTGGATTTTGTTGTTCTAAACATATTCATAAATGAAATGTACCTGCACCTCAATGTTTTTGGTGTGCTCATGAAAAACTAGATTTTAAACAAGTTTTACTACTCCTTCGTTATCAACATGTAGGATAGTTGGATCTTTCTGTGGTATTCCCAATCCTTCAAGTATACGTCGGAGCCATAACGCTTCACATACAGCTCCACCCACTACACGATATTCTGATTGTATGGAGGACCTTGAAACACAATTATGTTTCTTACTCCCCCATGATATCGGTCCAGATCCCAAAAAGAATACAAATCCTGAAGTGGATTTCCTATCATGTATGTTTTCTACATGATCTGAATCTGAATATCCTGTTAATAAGAAGTTATTATTCTTCTTGTATTTTAGGCCATAGTACGTAGTTCCTCTGATGTTCCTCAGTATCCACTTTACTGCTTTCTAGTGAGAAACCCTTGATTTTTTCATGAACAGTGAAATATAGTTGACTGCATAGCTGACATCCGGCCTAGTGTAAGTCAAGTAGATGAGACTCTCGATCAACTGCCGATAAAGAGTTGCATTTACTTGTGGTGATGGATCTATTTGAGACAGTTGAAATCTTGTGTCCATAGGTGTGGAAAATGGCTTCCAATCCATCATATTGAATTTCTCAAGTATTTTCTCGGCATATTTCAATTATGACACAAATATATGATTTTCTCTTTGCCAAAATTCAAGTCCAAGACAATAATGCAGAAGCCCGAGATCATTCATGTTGAATGATTATGTTAGATCTTTCTTTGTTTACTCAATCATCATCACTGATCCTATAGTGATGAATATATCATCGACATATACTACAACAATAACTATCTCCCCCACTTGCTTTTAGAGATAGAGATTAGGATCATATGGACTCCTGTTGAATCTATGTTGAATGAGATACTCGTCAATTTTTATGTACCATGCCCTAGGAGATTGCTTTAGACAATATAGTGATTTTATGAGTTTACATACCTTTTCCTCTTTACCTGGTATGACAAAACCTTCTAGTTGATTCATGTAAACTTCTTCCTATAAATCACCATTAAGAAAGGAACTTTTCACATCTATTGAGTGTATTTTTCAACCAAATTGTGCAGCTAGAGAAAATATTAACCTGAAAGTTTTTATCTTAGTTGTAGGAGAAAAAGTCTCCTCATAATAAATGCCTTCTTTTTTAGCATATCCCTTAGCAACTAGTCTAGCCTTATGTTTATCAATTTTTCTGTTTGCTTTGTACTTTGTTTTGAAGATCCATCTACATCCAATTGGATTTTTCCCTGGTGGAAGATCTGTAAGTTGCCATGTATTATTTTTCATAAGTGAATTATATTCTACATCCATAACATCTTTCCAAGGTTTAGACTGTAGGGCTTCTGAAACTGAGGAAGGCTCAATAGTTTCAAAAAATTTACCCATTAATGCCAAATTTACCTCATTTCGAGCAAGACTGTGAGTCCTTATTCCAGTGGTAGATACGTTGGGGACACTATCCAATTTTGCATCTCTAATCAGAATTGTATACCATCTAGGCACACTTTTTGTGGTTCCTGTGGGAGGTTGAATTTCATTATCTTCCCCATCATCATTTTCTTCATCAAAGTGATTACCATCCTCTATTTTCACTGTAGGGATGATTTTTTCATCATGTGAATATATGGAAGGAGCATCTGTTTCATTCTTCTCAAAGAAATCAACATCCCGACTAGTGTATACCCTCCTTGTTTTTGGATTCATAAGTCTGTAGCCAAGTACTTCATCACTATATCCCAAGAAGATAATTTTTTCCGATTTCATATCATGCTTAGTTCATTGTTTCTTAGGAATGTGCATACTTCCTTTACATCCAAAAAATTGAAGGTGTGAAATAGATGGCTTATGCCCTAACCATGTTTCCTGTGGTGTTACTCCATCAAGAGCTGCAGTGGGAACTTTGTTTAGTAAATAGACTGTCGTTTTAGCTTCTTCGGCCCAAATGTTTTTTGATAAACCTTCATCATCAATCATACATCGCACCATATCCATGATAATACAATTTATCCTTTCAAAAAAACCATTTTTTTCAATGTGTGAGGAGGATCCATTTGACGATGAATGCCATGTGTTTTCAAAAAGTCATTGAACTCGTTGCTGGTGTATTCTTCCCCTCAATCTAAATGGAGTGTTTTTATTTTCCTACCAAACTCTATTTCAACAAGGGCTTTGAACTTCTTGAAAGTTTCAAAAGCTTAGTATTTTATAGAAAGACAGTATATCCACATTTTTTTTGAAAACTTATCAACAAAGAGCATTAAATATTGAAACCCAGAGTGGCTAGGTCTCATTGGTCCACACAAATCAGTATGCACCAAGTCAAGTTTTTCCTTAGCCCGAAATGTACTATGTTTTAATGGTACTCTATTTTTTTTCCTACCAAACAATGTTGACATCTATTTGTACCCTTTTTTAGAGGTGGTAAACCCCTAACCATATCGTATCAACGAAGTGTGTCAAGATAGCCAAAACTCACATTTCCAAGACTTCAATGCAATAGTTGAGTTCATTAATGTATCCTTGGTTACAAGTGGTTGATCATTTCATTGAACAAAATCCAATTGAAACATTCTTCCCACATTCAAAGATTTTACAACAATTTTGGAGCTTCATGACTTATCTTGAATTAAGAACATATTTTTACTGCCTTTGCAATCAAAGTCAATTTTGAGATTGTGATCTAATAATTGACTCAAGGATAGCAATTTTTTGTTAAACTAGGGACATAAAGAACATCTAGAATTTTACAATTATGATTCCCAAGTGGTAGTGAAATGGAACCAATTCCTTCAACATTATATGATGTATCATCACCCAAAGAGACATGATTTTTAGTGGGTGTTTTACTCATTGTGAAGAAAAAATCTTTCTTTCCTGTCATGTGTCGAGTTGCACCCGAGTCAACATATCAAATTTGATTTGAAGAATTGGATACTTCATTTGATTGTACAGAATATATGAATTCATCATCATCAAATTGATCTTCATGTTCAGCTACATTTCCTTGTTGAGTTGGTTTCTTCTTCCACTTATTATTTTGTCCATGTTAACTCTGTTGTTCACCAAATTTTGTTTGTTGGTAATTAATATTTTTACCACTTGATGATCCTTTTTGGAATGTGTTGTACCAAAAATTATTTAATTCATGTCATTTTCATCCACAAATAAGAAATTTTTGTTGGTCATTTTGGCCTTATTGAGTATTACTTTGCTTCTAAGGTTGTTTATTAGACTTAGCCCGTTTTTTTCCTTTTTTATTAGAAGCAAGTGTCTGCTCTTCAATTTCAGTAGTTAAGTGAATAGCTTCCTCTTGTTGTAGCATATTCACTAACTCTTCAAAATTTGTTGTTTGACCAGTTATGTTCAATGTGGTCACAAAAATCCTATAAGAAGGAGGAAGAGATCTCAATACTATAGGCATGAGTGATTTTTTATTACTTCTTTTTCCAAATCTTGAATTGATGCATGCAAAGTTGCCACTCTTCTAAAAAAAATTCAAATTTCTCATTTGGTTGCATTTTCAAGTTTAATAGATGACTTTGGAGATGAAGTTTTGTGTTCTTATTTTTTGACTCATATACCATTTTCAACTTGTCCCAAGATTATTTTGTTGTTGTGGACTCACAAATATAAGGTTGTACCTCATCTGAAACACTAAACAAGATTATTAAATTTGCTTTTTGATTCGCATGATCAAATGTAGCTTGTTTTGTAACATCTGTTGCAAATCTTGTTAATGTACGAGAAAGAACAGTCCATAGATTTTCAAAATCAAGTTGTGTGCGAATTATTTTTTCCATGTTGGATAATTATCAGAACACAAAAGCTGAGAATCTGGCAAAAAGAGATTTGGTGCTGTAATTGCGGCCATTGTGAAAACTAAAAAATGAAAGAAGAAGAATTGAACAATTTTCCCCCCTTAAAGCATACACACCCCCCCCAAAAAAAAATATTTTATTTATTTTGGGATCCTTTTCAGCCGTGTACAATGAATTTTTGGCACTATTGGCCCTGTTACAATTTTGGCTCTGTGGCCGATTTGTAAAAATAAAATGGCTCTCTTGACCGATTTGAAAAAAATAATTTTTTGGAATCTTTTACATCTTTTGAAATACAATAAATCTCTAATTTGTTCTATTTTTACAAAACAAATCTTATTAAAAGTTGGACCAAGACATAGAGATCACAAAAATACACACTTTCAAAACAAACGGCACCTCAATCCGAGGTACGAGTTGAAAGTTATGACTCTTTTAAGTTATGATTTTAATATCTTTCCAGGCCCCTTTCCAAAAATGACAGAAAAATTACTTCTAATTTTTTCCACGAGTTCCAAAAATGGAATTTTTTTAAAAACCGAATACAGGTAATGACTTAGATGTATGTGTAGTGCATTTTAGGTCACAATTGTGGTTCAACCACTTTGCCTAAGCATTATAATAACCCTTGGTTGCGGTTTTATTATTGCTTCTCTTTCTACGTAGGTTTTTCTTCTAGGACGCAGCTTTTTCTTCCTTTTTCCAGTGCATCTTTATTTTTTTCTTACAGGTTGTAAGTATTCTGCAAGCACTTCTTCTTCTTCTCTTCAATGCTCTTGATCTGTGAATGCAATCTCCAGGTTGATTGGAGGCTTCAGGATGACGCTTTGGACATAGATCTTCTCACAAGAACGTAGAATTATCTTGCCATATATATAAAAAGACATAGCACAGAGAATAGGAAGTAGGAGTTATGTGGGGAGCTTAAAAATATTGGGTCCCCACAATACAAATATATTGTGTGTATATATATATATATATATTTAAATGCTTTCAATTTAAAAATATATATTCAATGTCACCTTTTGTAATAGATTAGCATCCAGGTCTACAAGGACTTGTGATTGTACTCCAGGTGTTCTCCAACTACAAATCAACCATGAACCGAGGTGTGGATTTGGGTAGGGGCTGTAAAATGGCTAGGTGCATCTATGGCTCCTCCTAGCTCTGTAATTTCTCCATATCTCCCTAAACTTCACTAAAACTTCCTACACTCCTCTCTGGATCAAAATATTGCTCTGATACCAAATCTTGACAATGAATACTTGAAAACAATATTTGACACAGAATATTTGCACATAAACAAGATGATTCTTGTGTATTTTATTAATATAAAATTCAAGCATTACAGAAAAATGAGAGAGCTGCAATATTTATAGATATTGGATAGCTTCTATCTCATCCACAATATGTGGAAACAAATCATCTAATCTGAGAAAATATGCAAAATTATCATATTGCCCCTAATTTCCCCTATTGCCCCTCATGTAAATCATCCAGGAACAAAATATTCAAGATAGAACATGATCCCACAAACATTGGGATGAGAACACTATCACTAAGTTAACTAACAACTAAGGATAACTATACCTATTGACATAAGTTTAAAGTATTTAATTAAATACTTTAAGTTATTACATTTATTCAAATATCAACTAATGATGAATTAAGCTAAGTTTTATTTCTAACAGTTTCACATTTCTATGGGAAAACCAGGGGCCATTACTGATACTTCTCCTTATCTATAGGAAACCAACCCCAAATTACTACCTCCAGACATCAAAATTTCCTAACTACTTTACTTTACTTATTTTATGAAGTAAAGCAATTACAATTCACCATTTACTTCAATTTTCAATTTTCCCTTCATTATGGGAAACAAGGTGTGCATTACAGCCTTGGGTGGCAAGCTAGCTCGCCACCCAACTCACCATTTAGCTTGGTGCATATATTGTTTGCATTTCCCTCTTCACATATTTCCCTTTCATTACGATAAACGAGGTTACTTCAAATTGCATGAAAATGAGCTCCTTCCTAAGACTCAAGTCTTAGCTATATCGATCATTGGGATTCCAAACAACTCACCTTTATCATCAGTGATTTCATTTTTCTTTACTTCATTTGCAGGATTTTTTAATGCAAGTCTTTCCCCTTAGAATCACTGCTTTACATATGTCGAGAGGCTCGCTCATTTCCCCCCTTTCATCATATTTTCACATTACTGCCACTTAGTTCTACATCCTTTTCACATCATCTTACTTGGTGACTCGGGCTCTTTTTCTTGTGTCTTCAACCATACAAACACTGCTATGTTCTTTTTTTTATCTCATCGGTTTTTGGTGATTTCATTCTACTTTTATTTGAAATGTGATGCCCACCATAAGACTTTGACCTTTTGATCACCAATTTGTACTGATTTCAAGGAGGAAAACTCAATTTCTTCTACTCAATATTTCCACCCTCCATTCACCACATCACATTGAAAATGACCCACTCTAGTTTTTCGGTGAATGAATTGTCTTTTACTTGGTTTGCATAAAATTTGTTCCCCTTTACTTTGTAAAGTAACAATTCATTCGAACACCGCATAACTCTCGCCATGATTTCTATGTTTTGAGCTTGTTCTATCACCTTGCCAAGCTCACTAGTCGAGCTCATCCCTAACTCCTGCTTCACACTATTCATTCTCGGCTCCATCTTTATGACTCGACCCATTACCTCACTAAGCCCAAGGCTTGGCCCTAGCTTGGTATCCAAACTTATTTCTTCAGGTTAGATCCCCTACTTGACTTACTGCCATATCACCCTACTCAGTTTCACTTGGCTCATTTGAGCGATTTATCTTTCCCAGTCGCGACTCAGCCCTAGTCCTTGATCTTCACCATTTTTTTACTCCAGTTTCCCCATTTACATCGGCCTCCTGTTTGAGCTTGTGCCTCGTTTAATATTTTGGTTCTAGGTCAAGATCAACTATGTGACCCCTTCATCTTGTTGAGTAGCTCACTGAGCTACTCGAATAGCTCTTTCCAATACATGGCTCCCTAGTTCAGCATAGCTCATTTTAGCTTGCCCATTAGCTTGCCCAAGGTGATAGGCCTTCTGGCCAAATTTTACCCATCCCCACAACTTAAATTATTTTTTGAGCCTTTTGGGAAACTTTCTAGACTTAGAGGATTGTAAAGAAGGCCATGAGCTGCGAAGGGGTGATATTTCCACTTTACATATCTTGTCTACGTGTGGGGCACATCAGGGCTTCTCTTCATCTTCCAACTAATATTTAATGCATTAAAACCTAGAAGAGGAAAAAATCCTCTTATGACCTCAATACCCCCCATAACAATGGACATGTTCCCAAAATTATGGAAACTACCTGTAACCTAGGTGAATTCCCTTGGTGGCCTAATAATTTCTCGAGATTTAGACCTCCTAGTTGTCCATTTCACCCTCAGGGTTAAAATGGATAACATTGACATCAATGACAACACAAACACACAAGGACCAACAAACCCCCCCTTTTTCATTGATGACAACTATCTTTAGAAACATTGATGGCAATCAACATGACCAACACCTACATGACCTCTTTTCCATGTTTCATATGCCTCTCTACCACTTTGACATCTATGAAAAAGGATACACTAATGAATCTATGTGGAAAATGACAACACATGACTAAACACAATTATAACAATGTAAAAATTGACTTACTTGCTTGAGTAGCTCCCCTTAGGACTGTATTCTCTTCTCTTTGACTCCTTCAGTAGAAAATAGAGGTCCATAGACTTTCTAAATCATGTAATCCATCTCCCTTATCCTATTGTCCTTCATTCATGCTCATCATCACTTCTTAGTATTGTATCTTGTAGGAGAACTCAATATTTTCCTTCATCTCTATCTTGACCAACTTAAGGACCAATTTTCCCTAAACACCAACTTGAGTGCATTTTGGAAAAACTTTACCATTATTTGGAGTCTCATACTTACTATGAATCATCCACTTATGACTCCCCCCGAGCTTGTACCAACCCCCTCGAACTAACAGTGTAAAAATTTCAGGTAATTACCTTAGTTTGGAGCTCTTAAAATGAGTTTACTCTTATCTCACTATCTTGAAGCCATGAATCAGTGTTCTTTACCTCAATCCTTATTGTTGCAACCTCCTTGATTCAAATTACACCTTTTAGAAATCAATGACCTTACTATATTTCCTTATTAGACCTTTTGAGCACCTAGAATACATGTCCCGTGTGATCATGCATCAAATTTACTTCCCCCTATCTAGATAGGTCAATTTCAAACTTATACAATTTCATAGTAGTCCTCTGTACAATTATAGTACTTGAAAACATTTAGTGTTCTTCCTATTAAGGCCTCATATATTCTAGAGTGCTTAGTTAGTGCCTTTAGACCTTATATCTTTTCTCCACTTTTAGGAAGCATGTCTCAAATGTTAGCCAACTCTTTTCAATTTCGCAGCCATAAAAATGCCTTGGTAAACTTGTACAAACCTTATTTGAGGACAAGAACACACTATATCAATACTGACATAAACCACTACACCTTGTCTAGCCTAGGATGCATTCATACCTTGATATCATGTTCACCTCTTAAAAATAACCCAAGGACATCTACTTGACCTCAACTTACTAATTCAACATAGAAAGATATACCTTCAAGCATATACCATCAACATCTTCTAAATAACCCCTAGTTAAAGTCCTTCCTTTATCTTGTAGACACCTTGATTAGACTTGAAAATCATCAAATATTCACATGCCCCTGTTATAAAATTCACATAAAACCTAGATGAACACCTATAGGCTTAAAACTTGTCATTTTATTTTCTTTCTTGAGGAACTCACCACTTTATTCATCTTCTATCAATAAAAGAAAAATTTGAACAATCATTTCTTTAAATATTTTTCTCTTAGCACAGTCAAAAAACACCTAAGACAACTAATCTAAATTTAGGACACCAAACACATGTCTTATATGCTTTAGAGTTCCCTTGAAACCTTCTCAAATGCATAATACATCTACAACAAATGGAAAACCTCATCACAGTCCTCAAGCGAAAATTCATAGATTCAAGGAGTTATATTTCCTTAACCACAAAACACCCTTAATAATTTAGACAAATTTGATAGTAAGAAGAGTATTATTTCTCTCTTTCTCATACTTGAGTGTCCTATAGCAATATCTCAATTTTTCATAGTCCTTATGATATTTTCTTAGATTCTCTTAGAATTTTCTTGACCATTGATAGGTCATTTACATACTCAGAACACCTAATTACACATTTAATACCTCATAACTTTGTACCTTCGCTTAGACCAAGGAGACTTTGAAAAAACTCTCGAGTCTCTCATGGAGTATTAAAACCTCCTACATACTTTTTAAACCCATTTCCATACCTATAACATAACATTATCCCTTCACAGATATCTCTACAACATCTCATTACTTTGAAATTTGTAATAGTGCTTCATGATAGACTAATCATCCTAACACTTCACTGACTTCTTTAACCTTATATGGCTTAATCATGGTCAATTCAAGGTATATACATACAATACTCAAAAATTTTAATGCCTTTCTTCAAGATTTTAAAAACTCACAATCCCGAGAAGAAAGAAATTCACTGTAGCACACCATATTTATCATTCTTCTTCATAAAACTTTTTCAAAAATAGCAGGTGTTCATTTTTCTCTTTTACAAACATTATGATCTCTCTTTGAGCATGCATCACCATATTTGACTTGATGAAGGACACAAGAAATCATTTTTTTAAGATAATCTTTAAAGCTAAGATGATATACTTACTTAAAACTCATAGTATGACTTGATACTTATTAGAGACGTGCATTATCAACCCTTTAATACCCTATACTAGTACTCTAAGACAACTTTAAAGACTTAATGGAAATCATACCTTGTAGACTATAATTTTTCGTGTCAACCTTACCACTACCACACTTAACATGATGCATTGAAAATCAAAGACACAATGTGGTTTATAGCCTATATTTCTTCAAATTTCACAAATAACACCATTGTGTTCATTTAATGCTTAAAAATTACACATCTTAATGACTAATCATACCTAATAATAGACCTTCACTAATCATGTAAGGTGTTTAGACCAATATTGAATCCTTGTTCTCATCAATACAACTCTTCAATAGCCAATTATATATCCATCATGCTACATCTCCCTTGATTGGACACTTCTTAAGCATTTAAGACATCTTTACATTATATGATCACACCTGTAAGACCTCCTTAATTCAAGCTTGAGCTATAAATTCATGTATTTTCATTATTACTCAAACCTAACCCTTTGTTTCCTTCTTATAACTTGAGATAATTTTCACACACATGTAGGATCACATTTAATGCACAACATTCACCTAATCTCTATCACTTGAGTTGTCTGACCTTCATGATGACTGTAGCACTACATTTTGACCTTGCACTCTTGACTATAGACATATATTAGTTAATTTTTCTCTTTCTTGCACCAAAATTTAGGACATGGGACACATTAATACTTACTCACATAATGGTAGGATTCGTGGATACCAGACCACACATATGATGGATGAAACAATAACTTAAAACTCAAATAAAACTAGTTGAGACATAGAGACATCAGATGCACACCTATAAACATGGAGAGTACCTTCATATAGACTCGTGCACATATTCACAATTATTCCAAGATAAATACTATTCATGGATGAACAATACAAGCCCTTAGGACATTATGCAATAGTTTTGACAACTGAGACATACAAAACTCAACATATAAAATACACTCATAGGACCTAACCTCATTTGAATGAGACACAAATTCAATACCATGAACAAGACACCATGGAATCAGCCCTTGGACTTCAAGACACATATTTGACATACAAACTTAGACATATTTTATCACTTCTCATGACTCAAAGATCATACCCTAACTTTGAAGACATCTATCCTCATATTTTTTAACCTTTACACTCACACCTTTTTGAGACCTAGAGTAGATTCAAACTGACCTTATAGACCTCTGACATGACCATGATGGATGATAAACCAAGACCTAAACTTAAACACCTTTGAAAATATCTCTAAATACATAAAACTTAGACTCAGAAACAAACATGATGAGAGTAATCTTCAAGACACCTTGACCTTGACTCAAACACATTTGACAAAAATTAACATACTTTTCATGTGAACAACAAACTCAGACACTATACGCCGGAAAAGCGACAGGCGAGCGTGGGAATCTACAAGTGACTCTTCCGCGTACCCGACCTCTCGAGGTCATGCCGAGATAGACAGTGGGGGTATAATATGCATGCGATGCAGACAAAATAGTTAGGTAGTCTAATGTCTTTGATACGCACTAATGGAATTTGCGAATCTAAGGCAAAGAAGGACCTTCTAACTTGGACTAGTGTGATAGATCGATCGGCAAGGATGACTGCTCGAAGGCTCCAATCAATATCGAGCTCTGGCGTGATTCAATCTATGGGTTGTGGAATACGTGGAAAATGACCTGGGATGGTTTCGTGTACGTCTCCAGATAAGGTCATATGGTGGATGGTGAAAACTATTGACTTTACAGACGATTCTTTGGCCTAGTCCAGAATTCTCTAGCTTCGTTAGCCGCTATATCCAGTAAGGAAAATTGTTCGATGATGATGGGTGGAAGTGGGGTGGATTGGAATACTAGTGTGCGTAGGCCAGCGTCTATGTCTGATTGACTTGTGGATTCGTTGGGCTATGAGATCTGTGGATCACAACCATGGACTCTTGGTTGTTGCGGTTCGGTTATGGTCATACGCGAAATCAAGTCCTAATCCCTAGTATCCAGTAATCGTACGCTTTCTCATATTCTATGTTTAGGACCAATAACGGTGTGATTTTCTCAGAATATCTCACAAGCGTTCGTGCAACTTGGATCCTTAAGCTGGTATCTATGTCTGTGAGGATGTCTCCTGCACCTGGCTGTGGGACCAAAGGATCACAACTAAAGGTTTGTTCTCTTTCGAACCCTTCTACAGTCATGTGAATGTTTACCTAGGGTAATCTGTAGTTTGGTTGGTTTGACCAAAACATGTGTGCTTAGTCGTCTTCTTTGTTTAACCTGTTCAACTGAGATTCGATTTGTTGCAAGCTTACCGTTGTTCGGAAGACTTGAATCCTAAGATTTTGGTCTATGTCAATTATTGCCGTGATGAGATTGGACTGAGGCACGATTGGCTCGAAAATGTATTCCCTAGGCTCTCGAGGTCCCATGATTGTCATACAAAACAAAATGTAAATCTAACTATAACAAAGCAAATTCTAACTACGTGGAATAAATCTTAAACATATATAACTTCTATTTTCTAAGAGACCTTTTAAGAATTTAATGAAAGCAAGCTATTTAAATGTATCTAGGAATAACAACTAAATAATAATTTAAAACAGACAAAATAACCGAGTGTAGTTATCATCCTGTGCAATTTGTAGATCTATTCTAAACAATGAAACAACTAATCTATTTGCAAGATTCTCGATCCTACCTCAGAAGTGAGGAGTGAATCATAGTTTCTCAGAAACTATCAATCCCCACAGCTTCCCTGGCAATATCGAGAATAGAATTAACTGAAATAAAGCAATTAACTACTCTATTTGATATGTTTTTAACTAAAAATTTGAAAGCTAGAACCTGGATTCTGCAGAACAGTGGCGAATCCGATGGTGTATGTGATCTTGTCCCCTCAGTGTGATCTCCTCGTTCTTTCATGTTCACGTGGATCCAGAAAAGCGTGTAATGCTAGCATTGACAGGAGTACATATTGGGACAAGGATAGCTGAGAATGCAGACCAAAAATCTGAGTAGGAGAGGGATAGCGCAAGAGTACAGAGCTTCGCTTATACGATTCCTAGCGGGATTTTACTGCGAGTGATGCAACATAAAGCGACCAGAACTTGAAACTATCCTGTTTGGAGAGCAAAACCTACAACTTTAATGGCTTCCTAAGCTATTCTACTCCAATGGAATGGATAAAACAACAACACTGTTTGCACAAGCTGGATATGTGGCTTACCAACAACTGGACAATGCTAAATGAGCATGCAAAGAATTAAAACTATGGCTCTAAACAGAACAAAAGACTAAACTATGAAAATCAAAGCATGAAAGTGAATGAGGGGCAGACCATTTGCTTGTGCACAAACCATTTATTTATAGCTCTCCATCCATCCAAAGATCAAAACCAAACTGAACTCTTAAACAATAAACAATGGCCAAACACTATTACAGGGGACCAAAAACATAAATGCATGCCCAAGTCGGCAAGGAAAAGCTGGTGAAACGTTGATATTTTAAATGAGTCGCGTCAAAGAACTTTCTGGAAAATGCGTAAAGGACCGCCGCTCTGAGCAGGACAGCGGTTACAGGACCGCCGCCCTAATCAGGGTGGCGGTCACGAGACTGCCGCCCATGCAGGGCGGCGGTTTCGTCACTGAAGAGCAAAAGGCTAAGAAAAGAGGGGAAAAAGGAAAAACAAAGGACGTGGATGCTAGGCGGGTCATGCGGGATGTTAACGCATACTCCAAGAGCTTTTCCGAATCCCGAACACCTTGTGAGGAGACCTGTATCATCATTGGGGCACTTGTTACACTGTTCCGACAGTACAGTACCTTACAATTTTGGGTACGTACATATTGCCCCCTCGGAGAAGCGTTTTAGCCATGAAGAGGCATAAAATGGTGGGTCCGAGTATGGCAGTCCCGAAATGGGGAGTTAGAAGTTATACCTGACACGTCCGTGTGTTGAAATGATGCCATCCAAAATTCCCGCTACCTGCAAAATGAAAAGGGAACTCAAGTGCAGATAGATACAATGGTTCGAAAAATAAACGCTAAAATAATAGGGAATGAGAACATACCATTCGTGTGGGGATAGAAACTTACCTCTATCAGCACTCCAAACCTGTGAAAAAGTGATTTAAAACAAAACAGAGTTCCATATATATGGAAGTGGGCCCATTTTCCTATTCATTTTCTTGAGTTGATTTGATTGATTTTGAGCTCTGGGACCCATGGCGACGGTTTCTTGCGCGAGTAGAGTCAAAACGTCCACAGTGAGATCGTGATCATGCCTCCATGTGCAGAACACCGCCCTGCTAGATCACAGGTTGGTTTTTCTTCAATTTTGTGTTTTTCCCCCCTTTAATTTGAAATGCTGAATACTTTGTAATGGGGGGGTTATTTTCGAAAATGCTTGTGGTAAGAGGTCCATCTAGGGGGGGCGCCTACTGGGTAGGCTCCGTTTTTAGGTTAAATGGTCATTTTTGGGACTTTTTAGGTGTTTTTTAGATTAAAAACCCGCGTGGGTTTTCAGACCACGACCGCCGCCCTGGCCAGGGCGGTGGTTACATGACCGCCGCCCTGTTTAGGGCGGCGGTTACATGACCGCCGCCTTTAAGGCGGTGGTTACAAAACCGCCTCCCTGCTCAGGGCGGCGGTTTTGCACAGAATGTAAAAGGAACTTATATTTGAGATTATACTTGTATTTTTTTGCATTTCTACGCGTTTTTATGACTCTCTCGGTATTGTTCGGATATTAACTTGCTATGTTTTGTGTGTTTTTGGGTGTATGCAGGCGAGAGAGGAGTACATTAGATGGAGCAGGGAGAGAGAATGTGATTGGCTCTCAGGGGTACTGGATGCCCTTTCACAGGACGAGGAGGACACACTACAGAGAGCCGGCATATTGCGCATATCGCGCGTGCCCCACATTGCACCATCTAGTCACATCCTTTGTGACTTATTCTCTTACTAGGACGCAGATCGGAACACCTTCCGACTGCCAGGGGTCCGTGGTGAGTGGACCATCACATTAGAGGATGTCTACCGCATTCTGGGGGTCCCGATCATCGGGAGGCGACTTACATTAGAGACAGCAGGCTCCCGGGCACAGATTGCGCAGTGGGTAGCATATATGGGAGATGTAGTCATCTCCATGGGGTTGAAGAAGGGGGTGAGAGTTCGATCCATTCCTTCTTTGCCTATCCCCATATTTTGATAGGCCATCATGGGGATCCTTGCCTCGAGATTGATTGGGGACAAGGGAGGAGACACACTGTTATATTGTTGGGCCCCCATCATTGCTCAGATAGAGGGGCATGGCCGGATATATGCCTGGGGTGCAGATATTCTGGGGACCACCTACCATGATCTATATAGGGTGGTCCGTTTATAGGGACAGTCATTGAGCCACCCAACTCTAGTCATGAGTTGGGTGTATGAGCATTTTATCCCTTATGGCAGGGGTGTGGAGGTGGCAGATCCTGGAGATGTTAGGGCAGCCAGATGGGCAGACATGTCGGTGCTTAGAGCACCTCATCAGCCAGTTGCCTCCCTTACTACTGCAGACATGGAGGCAACACCGTATCGGCTTATGGCCGGCATATGGGGCGAGGAGACTCTTACCCTGATCTCCTGCTCCACCACAGGGCAACTTATTGATCGAGTGGGACGAGTAGAGGTACATCCTTTCGGCCGGGTTCCTCAGCAGTTTGGTCTTCCATATGCGGGTATGCTTCCCCCAGTGGCACTAGTTTACAGATCAGTTCGCGAGGCCAGAGGGGGGCCTAGAGGCCGAGGTTGGACAGTGATCACTCTTGGCATTCCTATTGCAGCCAGGAGGATAGTTCGCGCTAGAGGGAGAGCCGGTGCGCCTCGGGCACCTTTGCTTCAGATTGCTGCGGGTCCTGCTCATAGCAGTGATGACCCCATAGATATTGACTCTGACTCTGAGGAGTTCACAGAGGGAGGGTCAGAGGAGGAGACTGATGATAGTGATCCTGAGTGGCATGACACTCAGGACATTATGCAGGTAGAGAGGGCTGAGTAGAGCACAGAGAAGGATACTCTAGTTTTAAAGGAGCCACTCTCTCAGGGCCATGGTGGAGAGGATGAGTCCGTTGTAGGGCGACACGTTGCTCCTGCCACAGGAGCATCCTCTCAATCGGCAGCGGCGTCCGCGGCGGGTGCTGGTCCCAGCGACCCATCTTGGAGGCCTGGTGATCCGAGTAAGTTACCCTTTTTCCCTTTTAATGTTTATATGTAGGCTCTCCTTAGTTGCTATTGTTGTATCTTTTAGCCTCTTGCTTGGTTTCTGATTCATTTTTCTCCTTTGTTTGTAGAGACTGTTGACGAGTGGCGGGATTTGATCTGTAGGGTATGTACCGATTCCCTGATGATCCCCATGGATAGGACCCGTGCGGAGCTATCGGTAGATGCCGGGGAGCCCTCAGCAGCCGGTAGGCATACCGATGTCTTCACTCCCATTTGGCACGTGGCCAAGATGGTGTCGACCCTCCGCACAAAGTTAGCGGGCTACATGATGGCTGAGCACCTCATGAGGAGCCATTCTCATAGTGAGACCGTGGCCGCCCCTCGAGACCCTGAGCCCTCCATACATTCAGAGCGCTGGCGCAGCCGGAGTCCTAGGCGCGGGTGTGCACCTTCGGAGGGGTCGCGTAGGGATTGAGAGGCCTCTTGGCCCTCGTGTACTTTGTATTATATATTCTTTGTATATCACGGGCTCTTTGAGCGTTTTGACCATGCTTAGAGCATGATTGCATTGTATATAAACATTGATTATTTATATATATGCATTCATTTTTGGATCAAAATCTTAGCACTCATGTTTTCCTTTCTATTTCTAGTTTCCTTGTGTATACTACGATGTATGTTTATATGCTTTTTAGAATGTATGCAATGGAAAACAGATGATGCAAATGTTTGCTTTCTTTTTGTGTTTCATGATGCTGATACATGACATTGTAGGTATATTGTGATTTCGAATCTTAGCTTCTGTGAGCAATTTGGATACCTCATGTTTGTTTTGCAGAGTGATGAATAAAACCAGTAGGATGAATAGATTAATTTGCCCCATTCCTAACTCCACGCAACTAGTAAGATGCGAGGGCTCATCACCGAGAGTTAAGAAGGGTGCAAGTTATGAAATGTGGTGAAATGATAGTGATGAAAGACAGACAAAGCTTTTGCGGAACCAAATTGGAAGCTACAAGCTTACTCTACCCGAATGACTTCATAGTTTAGAATGCACCTGCTTTGCGGTTTATCCAGACTTAGACCCGTAGATGGCCACATAGTAGACAAGATCTGGGTTTTTAGGATTTTAATTCTTTTGTAATTTTGAACATTTGATTCATTCGTTTTTGACTCAAAGTTTCAGAGTTTGAATTGTTTGTTTATGACTTTTAACGTTTGCTTTGTCAAGAGGACCCCCTGTACTTTGCCCCATGCTACTAGTAAGAAGCGTGGGTTTATCACCGTGGGCAAGGTATAGGTGAGTAAGGGCATTTTCATCCTTTCCCAACCCTACATCACTAGTAAGAGACGTAAGCTCATCACCGAAGGTTGGTGGGGCAAGGAAATGTGTAAAATTAAAATTTTCTGTTTAATCACTTGTTGACTTGTTTTCTTGAGTAAAATGTCAGTATGTGCTTATTTCCAAAAGATATATATATGGGATAGATGTGACACCATGAAGCTTCTAGAATAGACCATAGACAAGACACCTACCCTAAGAAGAAATCAAAGCGAGAATAAACTTGCAGATCTTGGTATGGTTACCGTTAAGACTTTGTCATGTTTGATTTTATTTGATAAAAGATTCCGAGATGATTTGATGATGTATGAAGATGGAGAGGTATGGTTAAAGAGATTTATGCCAACAACATCATGAGTTTGTAATGAATTTCTTTGAGAATAGATTCCTTGATCACAATTTATGTAAGAAACAAGCGGACAAAATGATCTTAATCTACATGAAAATGCAATGTAGGTAGTTATATAAGTAGTGCTAACTGCTTATGCGTAGAACCGTTTGAGGTGCAAGGAATTGACTGTTTCGCCAAATTCCTCACCTTCTAGTGTACATAAGAGGTAAGCACCATTTCCATAGTCCTTTATGACTCGGTATGGGCCCAACAATTTGGGCCAGAATTTCCTTCCTTCGCCGGTCTTCTTGTCGATACGGTTGTCTAGCCTTAGAACTAGATCACCTTCGTATATGTCGCGTTCATAGACCTTCTTGTTATACTGCCGGCACATTCGGTCAGCATAAGCTCTATGCCGCTGTTTAGCATCTAACCTAGTTTCATCTAGGCTTTCTAGTTCGGAAAGACGTGCTTCTCTGTAAGTGTCTTCATCCAGGATCCCTTGTAGTGAAATACGGAGACTGGGTATTTCGACCTCAAGCGGGAGAACTGCTTCTGCCCCAAATACCAGTGAGAAAGAAGTTTCTCCCGTTGGTGTTCTTATTGAGGTTCGGTGGGCCCACAAGGCCGGATATAACTTCAAATGCCAATCTCGTTTGTTTTCTTTCACCGTTTTAAGGAGAATGGCTTTCAGTGTCTTGTTTGTTGCTTCAGCCTGTCCGTTGGCTTGAGGGTAATATAGGGAAGCTGTATGATGGCTTATCTTAAACTTGTTACATAGTTCGTGACCTTCTTCATTCTTAAAAGAAGTTCCATTATTGGAGATAATGATTTGCGGGATACCCTACTTGCAAATGATTTGGTTCAAAATGAACTTGGCGATCACAGAACCAGGTACAGTAGTAAGAGGCATGGCCTCCACCCATTTGGTAAAATATTCAGTGGCCGTGATTATAAAATTATGGTCATCTATGGATGAGGGAGAGAATTTCCCTATTAATTCTAGACCCCATGTAGAAAAGGGCCATGGAGTAGTGATTGGTTGTAGAGCTTTTGCTGGCATGTGGATCTCATGGGAGAATTCTTGGCACTTACGACACCTACGTACAAACTCTATTGCATCATGTTCTAGGGTAGGCCAGAAATAGCCCATTCGATGTATTTTTTGAGCAGTGGCGTGGCCACCGAAGTGGCCTCCACATATTCTGTTGTGAGATTCATGGAGAATCTTCTTGGATTCTTCCGTGTCGACGCATCTTAGGAGCATTCCATCGAACGCTTTTCGATAGAGAACTTGCTCTATAATGACGTATTTAGCTACGATTATGTGTAACCGCCTTCTTTGTTGCGGTGTAACTCCTTCTGGGTACGTATGGTCCATGATATAATTAATGATATCAGTGTACCAAAGACACTCAGAGATAGAGGGTCGGGCTTCGATGTAGTATACGCATTCATCTGGAAAGTCTAAATCTACTAAATCACCTCCGTCTAATGGGTTGTCAGCTAACCAATCTGCGATGATTTGCCCCTTAACTGACTTCTGATTTACAAATGTTAATTTGAATTCTCCCATTAAGGTTATAAAACATCCAGCCTTTTTAGAAAATGACCCTTGTGTGAGGAAAGTCCGTAAATGGTCCGTTTTTACCATGACCTTCGTTTCTTGATTCAGCATATAATGTCTTAGGCGTTTAGTAGAAAAGACTATGGCAAGGCATTCTTGTTCTGCCTGTGTATAGCATGTTTCATAGTCGAGCAGCGTTCGGCTGATGAAATAAATCACACCTTCTCTCTTGTTATCCTCTTCTTGGGCCAACATACAGGCCAGCGAGACATTGGTAGCTCGTGAATATAGAATTAACAAGTGATCTAGCTTAGGTGCCATTAGCATAGGTGGTGATAAAAGGAAACACTTAACTGCATCAAAGGCTTCATTGCAATCTTTGGTCCAATCAATGTTATAGTCTTTCTTAAGTAAATTGTTGATTGGATGAACAGCGAAGCTTAAGTCCGGGATAAATCTCCAGATTGCACCCAGCTTTCCGAGAAATGATCTGATTCCAGATTCATCTGAAGGTGGAACCATTTCAAGGACAGCCCGAATTTTGGTTGGGTCAACATCTATCCCTCATGACGATATGATATAACCTAGGAGCTTCCCTCCCATTACACCAAAGACGCATTTCTCTAGGTTTAGTGTGACTCCGTATTCTATTAGACGTGAAAGAATGACATGGAGTACTTTGGGATGGTCACAACACTTCTTGGCCTTAGCCAATAAGTCATCTACGTAATATTCCATGATTTTATGAATTAGATCGTGAAATATGTATGTCATGGCCCGCTGGTACATAGCACCGGCGTTCTTGAGACCGAATGGCATAACAGCGTAGCAATAGGTTCCCCAAGGAGTTATAAATGTGGTTTTAGCTTGATCTTGCTCAGATATTCTGATTTGATTGTATCCCGAGAATCCATCCATGAGAGACAAAAGTTCAAAACCAGCTATTGCATCAACAATAACATCTATGGATGGTAACGGGAAGTCATCCTTAGGACATGCTTTGTTGATGTCTCAGAAATCTATGAAGATGCGTATTTTTCCATTCTTCTTGAGAACGGGAACGATGTTAGATACCCATTGGGAGTATTCGACTGGCTTGATGAATCCTACCTGGAGGAGTTTTATTACCTCCTCCTTTACCATGAGAGCTACTTTGGGCTTCATGGGTCTTGATTTTTGTTTAATTGGCTTTGCATCTGATTTAGTGACGAGGTTGTGCACCGCAATGTGGGGTGTGACTCCTGTCATCTCCTTATAATTAAATGCAAATGCCTTCTGATGTTCTTTGAGGATCTGAGTATGTATTTCCACTTCTTCTGGGGTTAACAAAGAACTTAGTTTCAATATTCTCGGTTCATCTTCTGTCCCGATGTTGACATCGATTGTTTCTTCGATCAAAGAGGCGTTACCGTCTTCGAACTCAGGTGGTGCTGGAGGTAAATCCAAATCATCCCCATTTTCTACTGCGTATATGCTAGGTTCCATTTGTGAGGGAAGATCCGTTACAAGATTTATGAAGTAGGAAGACGAATGTGGAATTAAGGATAAATCTAGCATATGATAGGAGAGATGTAGTGTTGCATAGGTGTTTAAATAATCCAAAGTAGCCGCATCACTATCAATACGGTCTAGGACAGCAGATTCACTTCCACTTGAAAGAGGATTTGTCATTATTTTTATCAATGGTTCATCACGAATGGACACCGTGAACTGGGTATCTTCTAACTCATTTCTTGGAGTAAAACGTGATGCTAAAGTTGCTATTGAATCGGCGAGAAGATTTTTCTCTCGCGGGATTGCTTCAATGGATATGAAGTAAAATGCCTTGCTTAAATTTAATACAGCTTCTTTGTAAAGCTGCAAGTGTTCGGCTTTAGTTTCATATACTTCAGAAACTTGATTTGCCACTAATTGCGAGTCTCCTAAGACTCTGATGTTATCAATACCAATTCTTTTGGCTAGGGTGAGGCCAAGGAGGAGGGCTTCGTACTCAGTGCCGTTGTTTGTGCATTCAAATTTTAACTTAAAGGAGAATGGGAGGACTTTCTCCTTGGGCGAAGTAAGAATTATACCTACCCCCGCTCCATAATGGCATTTAGCTCCATCGAAATGGAGAGTCCAATACTTAGTTGGGAGTATAGATGTTGGGGCATCTGCTGCGTTTGCGCACTCTACTTCTACCATACAGAGGTCCTTTGCTGGAAGGGAACCAACACCTAGGGAATATCCTATGCCTACTGAATCAAAAGGTAAGAACATTGGTGAATCTTGTTCTATTAACTCAATGATTTTCGCAGCAGTCCCTAATGATACTGTTTCTTTAGTTTTATCTTTGGGGGTTGGGATTGTTTTGGCTATGCTGATAGTTTCAAGATCCGTCGTAGGTACCAAATTTTCCTCTGGTTTTGGGTCAGTGGGTTTATTAAGTTGGTTTGTTGGAAGTTCAAATTCTAAGTGCACCCCTGGTCTTTTCTTTAAATCAGCTAGGTGCAAATCGAAAGGTTTTGGATCGCCTTTGGCTACAAATACCTTTCCTAGATGCAAGAATCTTACTTCTTGAAATAAAGTAGAAGGGATTTCCTTCATTCAGTGTATCCATGGTCGGCCGAGTATCATATTATAATTAGTTTCCCGATCTATAATATAAAACTCAGTCAAGATTGTTTTGGGCCCTAAGGTGACCGGCAGTATTATAGTTCCTATCGAAGTGGCTTTAAGGCTATCATAGCCTCTCAATGTATTTCGAGTGGTGGAATAGTTTGTTTCCCCATATCCTAGTTTTTGGAGGAAAGAGAAAGGGACTATGTTAACTGCGGCCCCATCGTCAACCATTTCCCGTTTTACGTAGTTATTATAAACCCATACTTGTAAGTGTAAGGTTAGATCGCCTTGGCATGCAATCTCAGCGTCTGTAGGCATTTTACTTATTTTGAATATAAATTCGACATCCTTGTCTAGCTGCCCCGGAGGGTGGATATCAAAATCTACGTGATTTACTTGTGTTTCAGGAGGTGGAGTGATGTTAATTAGATGACCTAGACCTAATGCTTCTAAGAGAACAGCTCTGTGAGTAGAAGAGTTCTTCAGTAAGTCCAAAAATGAAATGTGTGAGAAGGTCTTTGTTAGGTCGCTAATTAAATCGTAGGCACCCACGGGTTTTTCTACTATTTGTTGACTCTTATCTATTTCTGGCAGATGACTTGGGCTTGGCTGAGAGAAATACTCTCATGTTCTTGTTATAGCTTCAATAGGTAGCTCAGCGTCTAGTTCTACCAAACTGACTATCTTAGGTCTCGGTTGACTTCCTAATTGTGGCGCAACTGATGGGTTTAGTGAAGTCGAGGCTTCATGATCATTATTTCCCGTCATTGCACCCTTGTTCATCCTAGTTGGATTTAGTCTATTATTATCATGATTTGGGAGTGGATCGTTAAAGATCTTGAGGGGAGCATTCTGAGGGGAAACTGCCCCTGCGAGCATGTTTGGTGGTGATGACGCGGGATCTGCCAAAAATAAATCTGTGAAGAACTGTCTTTGTTCTTCTGGAAAACGTTGCATGAATTTATTATAGTCACCACAAATTTTGTGGAAACCATAATAAGAATTGGGATTGTAATTCCTGTTTTGTTGGTTTGGTGTGTATTGTGGCCTAAAATTCTGATCAAACTGTTGCCTATTAGGATTAAAGTTTTGCAATTGTTGTTTCTGGTTTTGACTTTGGTTTTGATAACCAAATGAGTTTTGGCTTGGCCCTTGTATGGGATTTCTCCATTGTTTTTGTTGTTGTTGTTGTTGTGGATGGTTAAAATCCACTGTATTGATCGTCAGGGTAAAGTTGTTGTTTCGTTGGTTGTTTGTTTGTGATGGAGTATTAACAACATTTACCCTCTTGGGCTGGTCGGTTACTCCATCCGTTGTTACACCCCGATTTTTGTTAAGGATTTTGGGTCCTTAGTTGACATTCATGGTTGTTGTAGTGTTCTGGCTGGAGGTGATTAACCTCCCGTTTGCTCCATATGTCTTACGACCACTATCTATCGCTGCTTGGTCTATTCGAAGAGCACTCTCAAGTACTTCATCGTAAGTTCTTAGTGGGAACTTCTGGACTTCTTCCTTCACCTCTTTGCTGAGAGAATGAAGGAATAAATCACATAGTTCCATCTGATCCATGTTTGGAGCACTTGCTAAAGAATAAAGAACTGTACGCCACCTTTGAATGAAATGGGTGACAAATTCGTTGTGTTCTTGTTTGATGTGCAAGAATTCCTTGATTCCTGTTCTTAACAGTTTGTTCATGTCAAATGCCTTAATGAACTCAGACACAAGTTGTTTAAATGAATGGATGGAAGCCTCGGGTATTCTATAATACCAATCAAGAGCGATGCCTTCCAAAGTTTTGGGGAATATTTTAGCAACAACCCCATCCCAAGGGAGTAATTCTCGTATGGCTGTAGCGTAAGCCTTGATATGTGCATTTGGATCTCCCTCACCTTTGTACTTGGGTAGATCGGGAAGGGGTCTTGGAAGCATGACGCTTCATATGGCGAAGTATAAGGGCTCTTTCAGATATTCTGAATAAGTCCCTATCGCATAGGTCTCGACCATTGATGGTGGTTACTGAGGGAGTGGTGGTGGGATGGGTTGTTGATACAGCGCAGTGTATGCATTGGCAGGGGCATAAGGAGGTCCCTGTGTTTGAGCAAACATGCTGGGAGAGGAGAACATATCTCCCTATGGTGATTTGGAGTACATGTTTAAGTATGACGGGGTATTGTCGAGGAATGGATTGTTTGATACTAGACCGGGAGGAACGGTGTTAGAGATGATGGGCCTTATTGGCGTTTGTTGTGGATAGTGAGGCGGCATGCCTAACGTGCCTACTCCCGTGAGGAGATCTACTTGGCCAGGGTGGTATGGAGGATTGGAACTTTCTGCTTGCATGAACGGAGAATTTTGACTTGCTTGAGCAAGTTCTAATCCTCTCACTTTTTCCACTAATGTTGAAATGACTTCATTTGGTGAAGTCACAGTGTTTTGCCTTAGTGGCGTTTGTTGTATACCCTGGTGTTGTATAGGCATGTGATATCCTATCATGAACTGATCGCTATCTTGCCAAGTTTCTTCGAGAGTATTTCCTATATGCAGTGGCATAGAGGTATTTTCTTGAAAAGAGATCTCGGGTTGTATTTGTAAACCTCCTATAGGTGGGTACATACCCCGAGAATGTTGTTCACTCCTAGGATAAGGTATTGACTGTCTATCATCTAAGACCAAGTATGGGTCAGATTGTCTACTAATTTGTGGTCTAAGTAGCATCTGAGGAGATGAACCAGATTCTCCGGTAAACGTCATATTGTTCGAACCTGAAGGCTTTGTTTGTTTCGTTCGAGGGGGTTGATCTAACTCCTCAGTTTGAAAAGATGAATTATATCTGATCCTTGGAGTTTGTGTTGACAACTGATTAGTTGAATAGTTTTCACCCCATACTGAGAGCGAGGGTGATGATTGTCTATTCTGTTGGGCATAGTATGCCTCGAGACTCAAGAGGGGTCTACCATATGCATCGAATCCCGACATATTCGGGGGGTATATGAATACCCGCAGAATAATGGGAAGGATCGAAGGTGTTTTGTGAAAGGCTAATGAAGCGAAGAAGATGAAAAGGTATACTAAACTTGGAAGAACACGTGATACTATGACTCCAGAAGAGAAAGTAGGAAGTTTACATCAGCTTCACTAATTTTGTTTGTTCACGTCAGGTTCACCAATTTTGTATGCCAGAAAAGTGACAGGCGAGCGTGGGAATCTACAAGTGACTCTTCCTCGTACCTGACCTCTCAAGGTCATGCCAAGACAGCCGGTGGGGGTAGAATATGCATGGGATATAGATAAACTAGTTAGGCACTCTAATGTCTTCGATACGCACTAATGGAATTTGTGAATCAAAGGCAAAGAAGGCCCTTCTAACTTGGACTGGTGTGATAGATCGATCGGCAAGGATGACTGCTCGAAGGCTCCAATCAATATCGAGCTCTAGCGTGATTCGATCTATGGGTTGTGAAATACGTGGAAAATGACCTGGGATGGTTTCATGTACGTCTCTAGATAAGGTCATATGGTGGATGGTGAAAACAATTGACTTTACGGACGATTCTCTAGCCTAGTCCAGAATTCTCTAGCTTCGTTAGCCGCTATATCCAGTAAGGAAAATTGTTCGATGATGATGGGTGGAAGTGGGGTGGATTGGAATACTAGTGTGTGTAGGCCAGCGTCTATGTCTGATTGACTTGTGGATTCGTTGGGCTATGAGATCTGTGGATCACAACCATGGACTCTTGGTTGTTGCGGTCCGGTTATGGTCATACGCGAAATCAAGTCCTAATCCCTAGTATCCAGTAATCGTACGCTTTCTCATATTCTATGTTTAGGACCAATAACGGTGTGATTTTCTCAGAATATCTCACAAGCGTTCGTGCAACTTGGATCCTTAAGCTGGTATCTATGTCTGTGAGGATGTCTCCTGCACCTGGCTGTGGGACCAAAGGATCACAACTAAAGGTTTGTTCTCTTTCGAACCCTTCTACAGTCATGTGAATGTTTACCTAGGGTAATCTGTAGTTTGGTTGGTTTGACCAAAACATGTGTGCTTAGTCGTCTTCTTTGTTTAACCTGTTCAACTGAGATTCGATTTGTTGTAAGCTTACCGTTGTTCGGAAGACTTGAATCCTAAGATTTTGGTCTATGTCAATTATTGCCGTGATGAGATTGGGCTGAGGCACGATTGGCTCGAAAATGTATTCCCTAGGCTCCCGAGGTCCCATGATTGTCATACAAAACAAAATGTAAATCTAACTATAACAAAGCAAATTCTAACTACGTGGAATAAATCTTAAACATATATAACTTCTATTTTTCTAAGAGACCTTTTAAGAATTTAATGAAAGCAAGCTATTTAAATGTATCTAGGAATAACAACTAAATAATAATTTAAAACAGACAAAATAACCGAGTGTAGTTATCATCCTGTGCAATTTGTAGATCTATTCTAAACAATGAAACAACTAATCTATTTGCAAGATTCTCGATCCTACCTCAGAAGTGAGGAGTGAATCATAGTTTCTCAGAAACTATCAATCCCCACAGCTTCCCTGGCAATATCGAGAATAGAATTAACTAAAATAAAGCAATTAACTACTCTATTTGATATGTTTTTAACTAAAAATTTGAAAGCTAGAACCTGGATTCTGCAGAACAGTGGCGAATCCGATGGTGTATGTGATCTTGTCCCCTCAGTGTGATCTCCTCGTTCTTTCATGTTCACGTGGATCCAGAAAAGCGTGTAATGCTAGCATTGACAGGAGTAGATATTGGGACAAGGATAGCTGAGAATGCAGACCAAAAATCTGAGTAGGAGAGGGATAGCGCAAGAGTACAGAGCTTCGCTTATACGATTCCTAGCGGGATTTTACTGCGAGTCATGCAACATAAAGCGACCAGAACTTGAAACTATCCTATTTGGAGAGCAAAACCTGCAACTTTAATGGCTTCCTATGCTATTCTACTCCAATGGAATGGATAAAACAACAACACTGTTTACACAAGCTGGATATGTGGCTTACCAACAGCTGGACAATGCTAAATGAGCATGCAAAGAATTAAAACTATGGCTCTAAACAGAACAAAAGACTGAACTATGAAAATCAGAGCATGTAAGTGAATGAGGGGCAGACCATTTGCTTGTGCACAAACCATTTATTTATAGCTCTCCATCCATCCAAAGATCAAAACCAAACTAAACTCTTAAACAATAAACAATGGCCAAACACTATTCTAGGGGACCAAAAACATAAATGCATGCCCAAGTCGGCAAGGAAAAGCTGGTGAAATGTTGATATTTTACGTGAGTCACGTCAAAGCACTTTCTGGAAAATGCGTAAAGGACCGTCACTCTAAGCAGGGTGGCGGTTACAGGACCACCACCCTAATCAGGGCGGCGGTCACGAGACCGCCGCCCATGCAGGGCGGCGGTTTTGTCACTGAAGAGCAAAAGGCTAAGAAAAGAGGGGAAAAGGGAAAAACAAAGGACGCGGGGGCTAGGCAGGTCATGCAGGATGTTAACGCATACTCCAAGAGATTTTTCAGATCTCGAACACCTTGCGAGGAGACCTGTATCATCATTGGGGCACTTGTTACACTGTTCCGGTAGTACAGTACCTTATAATTTCGGGTACGTACAGACACCTATAGACACAATAACTCAAAGAACATGGAGATATCACTTGACATACCTTATAACCCATGAATTTTCCAAAAGACCCAATTTCTTCAACTTGTCATGTATCAGAGCTTGAATGTCTAATAAGCACGTATGATCTTCTTCAACAAGTGTATACATTCTTCTTTGACTTGATTTAGATTTTTTGACTAAGTTTTCAACCTTGATACCACTAAGATTCTTCTTGATAGCCTTCATATTGTGCATAGTAGACCGAGAATCAAATCTCTTGACATATTTAGCTGGAACAACATCTTTCTTGACCATAGGATTAGACCTTACAATGAACTTCTTCTTTATTTGACAAAAACTTGTTATATGACCAAATTTTTGACAATTGAAGAAAAAAATATCTTTCTTTCTTCTTCAGTCAAACATGCTAAGATTCCATCCACAATCATTTGGTCTATGGCCATACTCACAACATGAATGACATTAACCATTGAATAACCCTACACCATTCCTAAAATACCTCTTGTAATCTATAGCTATGTGACCAAAATCATGACAAACATATTAATAGCCATTAAATGATGAGCCATACCTTATAGAATTAGGTTGTCTAACATGGTTAGACATTCTCAAATCAGTCCTCTTTGTCACCTTCTCATTTGATTTTTAACTTGGACCAGCTTCATCATCATTCTTCACATGCTTTCCTTCAAAACCTAGGTCTTTTTTTTAGTAGCCACCCTTTGTCCTTCTAAAATCCCATCAAGTGATTCGTAACTCGTTTCTAACTTGCCATACATTTTCAACTTGTTAGAATCCTCTTCTAAATCATATTCCAAATATTTCAACCTCTCTTCATTACGAGAACAAGTGTCATCTCTATGTCTTAGGGCTTTAAACATACTTTCAACTTGTGACTTCAAACCCGTAATGACTTGATCATGCTCTATCTCCATATCCTTGATTTGATCTTGGTAGGCATTAACCACTGATTGAGATATTTCATTCATCTTCCTTAATGTTGCTTCAACATCTGAAGACTCACCCATCACTTGTGCTTCAAAATATCTCCTTCAAGTTTCTAAACTTGCTTCATAAGGACCTACTCTAATACCAATTATTGGAAGCACAATGGACTCACGGGGGGTGAATCAATCCTATAAATCACTTATTTCATTTACCATTAATATAAGCATTCATTAACATCCATCCATCTACACACATATAAAAATATCTTATTAGTTGTGCACAATACATTCAAAGAACCATAACATATAAGAGAGAGCTCATAGACACAACATTTAAGCAGGAAACCCTCATGGGGAGAAAAACCCACTAAAAAACAAAAATTATATTACCATGCTTCAAATTTAGTGAGGCACCAACCCCACAAGGAGCACCAACCCCTAGTTTAGTAGATAACCAACCATACAAGGAGCACTAACCCCTAATTTAGTGAAGCACCCACTCCACAAGTAGGCTACAACCCCCCAATATCACCACAAACCAACTCAGCCACTTGATGATGATGATATCCAAAATTTTGTTGTTGTCACAATTGATTGAGTGATCTGAAATTTGAAAGAGGGTTTAAAACCCACAAGAAAGGATCACGAGGGATGATGTGCACATCAACGGATCTGAGAACGACAATGTGAAGAGATCTCAGGAGGAGCGAGCATCAACCAAATGTGCATGCAAATATTTGAAACACAAGCAGAACCTAGTTAAGCCATAAAACTCTCCTCTATATCATAGATCAAAAGACGTGTACATATAGGAGGTGCTGAGTAACCCCCAGTGCTGCAATCATGACAAATCGAGTAGAGAGGGGGAGTTACATTCCCAGAATAGAAGTGTAACTCCCAATGATGCATATGATGCACTGATGCACTGACGTGCTGATGCACTGATGCGCTGACACACTGACGTGTAAGGAAATCTCATAATGACCCCTAAATGACACATGGACCTATGATCTCACCTAAGTGAGATGACTCACCTAATGATGTGGAAAATACACACACCAACACCCCCCCTTCATCGTAACTTAGGATGAGGCGGAAAGTCAAAAATGATAAATGGGTCCCGACACAAAGCCTGATGAGGTACCCATGCACAAGAAAAAGGTCCCAAGAAGTGAAGGAAAACCCAGTGGGAAAAACATCCACCACAAGAGAAAAAAACACTCTCTAATCTAAGAAAGATGCCAAATATGGGTCCCAGACACAAACAATCCTGAAAGGGTACCCATGTACAAAGAGGCAATCTCTCATAAAGAAGAAGAAGAGAGAAGAAGAGGGAGACGAGAGGGATGCAGAAGATGTCATGGATGGATCTGAACTCTGCAGCTCTAGGAGGGCTCCCAGAAGAATGTCGATGACAAGATCCTCTGCCTTTAGACTGAAGAAGATCCACCCACACCGAACTATGTGCCTGCCCTTAGGAAGGAAAGAAATGATGTGCTAGAATTCTACCCACTCCACAAAGGAAACAAAAGGCAGCAACATGAAGAAATCTGAGTCTGGTGCATGGAAGTGTGACATAGGTCTAGTGAGTGAGTGCCAAGGAACCAAAGGTAATGCCACGTACGTAGAACTATCAAAGTGAAAAAAAGGAACACCCGCAGAAATGATGTCCAAGTGATGTGAAGGGAACAAAACATCCTCCACAACAAAAAAGGGATCCACAGCTAAGGGTGGATCAATGAAGGTCTCTGGAAATGTGGAAGTGACATGATTCCTGAAAGAGGCACTCCCAACAATAGAGATGATGAACTCCTCTGAAACACCTATAGATGGATGAGGGACCTGTAGTGCATCACAAGTAGACTTTGCAAAAAGATGACTAAGGTCAGGCAGATACTCGTCCCAATGAGGGGGATCAACAAACATAAGAGCAATGTCAGATAGGTATGAGTCATCCAATGAAGGTAGAGGAGTGAAAGGGGCCTCACACACTGGAAGTGGAAAGAAGGCGGGTGTAATGACGGTTTGAGACTAAGTAGGATATTGCTCAATATCTGATGAGATGTGGGGGGTGACAACAATGTCTGGAATAGTGAGAGAAAGAGGAGAAGAGTCCTCTGTAGTACTCTCGACATCAAAACTGGATGCACAATCCTTGTCATCAGAAGTAGAATGAAGTGATTCTGTGTTAGTGGAACTATCATCACATGAAGAAATGGAGGAGACAATTGAATCAGCAGTAGTAATAACGGTGGAAGTATGTGAAGGGTCTCCATAAAAGGACTGAAGAATGCTCCAGACACGGTGAGGTGGATCTGAGTCTGCCATGTAAAACCAGAGAGAATGAGAGACATGCATCATCATGTGACCAAAGACATGGTCACAAGTGTCAAGGAAGTCCTCCAGATGACGATGATCAATGGGTGCAGGAACTGGCCCAAGCAAGAAGGGTAAAAGACCCTCGTGGGTGAAGTAACGTTCTATGGAAGCACGCCAAGCTGAATAGTTCCCTCTCTCAATGAGAAGTGGTGGAGGCTATAAAGTGATCCTACGATGCTCAAGTCTAGAAAGAGCACTCTCCATGATGAAAAATGTAAGATGCACAAAAGTAAGATGTCAGACTCGGCTGATAATGCGTCTGCATGTGAAAGCCCAAGAGTACAAGCAACCCCCCCAGAATGTGGCACTTTATAAAAGTAGTGTGTTTACAAAATTGGCAATTCCATCATGTAAAGCATGAAAAATCATGTAACTTTGACTAAGGATGTGCTTAGAAACGAGCAGCAAGTCAAAAGTTACGGCATTAAAATGATTCCCGCAATTGATGGAAAAATACACTAGATACTGCAAATGCATTAAAAAAGTACTCGAGATGGGTGCAAATGGTATCGTGTGGGTACTCTTTGGAAATGGCATGAAATTTTAATAGGGGTTTTTTTTTACTATGAGGGGGGGAGGTTAGCCTCCTGCTAACCCCGGACCTCGCCCTCCGTCTTCGACAAGCATAGGAAGGTTTAATTAAACAAGCCAAAAATAGACTAAATTTAATTACATGCCATGAATGTTTTTTTAAGCCATAAAACATTAAGAAGAGGGATGAGAGCTGGGCCACATTTAGTGTAAGATCTGCACGGAGAAATTCCACGTGCCAGAGGTCTGTGTCAGGTTGGAGTTGTTGAGCCTGCGGTTTCAGCGCCAAAAGTAGGTCTGTAACCGTCGAAGGGAGAAACAGCTGACCAGAAGTCTGAAATACATGCCAATGCTACAGATTTGATGTAGGTCTATTCAAGATGAAAATTCAGATGTGTGTTAGTGGTAATGGATTTGGATTTGTATACCACGAATAGTACCTTGGATGTGCAGACCATGAACCCGTTCAAATCAGACCAACAAAGGAAAAAATGAGCCAAAAAGATCCAGCGCAGAAGGAGAAAAAAAGTGCAGGATGAGTGATGCCACGTTCTTCTAACAGCTCTAATTCTAGGTGGTTGGGATTTGTGAAGCTGTAAATTTGTTCAGAGATGTTTTCTTTTCTCATATGTGTTTGAAAAGAGTGTTGCATGTGTTGGGCCTAAAATCTGTCGCTTGGGCAGATCTATGGATAAACGAGCCAACAGTGTGCAGGGTATAGCCCCTCTTTGAGTCAGCAAAGTGAAACTAGTTTATTGCTATTCTACCAGCAGGAATCTATGCAAGTCTCACAAATTCTACCTTCGGGGGTTTGGGATCTCATCCCAGTAGGGGTGTTTCCGACTGCAAAAAGAAAGGAAAGGAAGAGGGGATGAAGAAAGAGCAGGTCCGAAGGGAGAAAAGAAATGAATTCCAAAGCAGAAAGGTCAGAAGGTTTATGTTTTGGGATTGGTAGTAAACAGAGCCAAACCTAATTGCATAAATGAGCAAAGCAATACTGATGATGAATAAATGACAATAAAATAGAAGCATATTTAACAGAATGAACACACAGATCTAACGTAAGAGAGATCCAATGCACATAACACACGTATTCAGCACAAAGTCTAAATATTGTATTAATAATTCTATCTGTTACAAAAAGCTCAAAGTCTTTTCTCCCCACTTCTATTTTTCATCTGAAAGATATCCACCCATCGCCCAATACAACAAGTATTGGGGTATTTATAGAAGGAGGAGAGAAAAGAAGGCAAAAGGGAGCCAACCACTTATTTTACAAAGATATTTACAAAATATCTAAGAGTCATGTTGACTTTTGACAACTTGATGGATGACATCATCCCATGGTGCAACATGGATGATGTCATCATTTGTGCCAACATACTTTAGATATTTAAAAGAAATTCGAAGAAGAGAGAGAAGAAGAAGAAGAAGAAGAAGAAGCCACTATTCATCATCATCATCCTGCGGCCGAAAGGGAGTAGCCTGATTTTGCTACTGCTCAGGTGACGAGATGTGGAATTGAGATCGGTATTCCATGAACTTGCTGATCATGGGCCCTAGTTGATCCTGGGAAGGATCCTTATGCCACTCACTGATTGCCTCGCAAGTCTCCCGCTCATCTATGAGCTTCTCGAGGAGTTTGGAATAGTCCTTTTCCGCTTCAATGAGTAACCCAATGAAGTCTCGATAGGCCAGCAGGTTGTTGATAGACTCTGCATCAAAAGTGACCTCTGGCCCCATCCCTTGAGAAATGATCTCCTTGAAGATCTGGATGGTTTCATCAACTTTTCTTAAAGTGAAGGAAGGAGTGAGCAACCCTGGCGTCATGTTGAGAACGATCCGTTCCATTTGGTGCATCGCGTCTAGGGCTTCTTCCTTTACTTTGTCGATATTTT
Source organism: Taxus chinensis (assembly GCA_019776745.2). NCBI lineage: Eukaryota > Viridiplantae > Streptophyta > Pinopsida > Cupressales > Taxaceae > Taxus > Taxus chinensis. Next base: position 286,334,396 of record CM034155.1, read on the forward strand.
CTAGGATAAATTCCAGCTGATCCACCCGGTAATCCAGAGTGGACGTGACTTTGTTGAGGGCCTTGGGATGGCCGAAGATGCTGAACTTGACCAGATCTTCAACTGAACAGTCAAACATTTGTTGAAAGGTCTCGTGCTGCAGTCTAGCATGTTCTAGCTCTTCCTATATGGGTCCCGCTGAAGCTTGGAGCTCTTTATTCGCCTTGTTGATGTTCAAATATAAGTCAGAGAACTTGGCGATTACTTTTTCGCTGTCTTTGAGGATCTGGCTCCTCCAAGTGGAAACGGCCATACCCTGCTCGCCGATCTTTGCATATTCATTAATTTTCTCCTAGCTCAGAAGCTCAGGAGTCTCGGCAGCAGTTGTGGGAGGTGCACTACCCATCTTCTGTAAGGCTTGGAGTAGATATTTATTTTTCTCTTTCAACTACCTTTTCTCCTCTTTTGTTTCCTGAAGCTTCTTGCAGAGGGCGTCAACTGCAGAAAGGGCCTCCCCCTGAAGGCTTTCAGAAGATGTCCCCATTGTGACTTGGGTCATAGTATAATTTGTCGGAGACATATCCTTTTTCTCCTTGAGAGGATTGGGGTATGCGATCTCCATTACCCTCTCTCCCAAAGCGCTTTGAGAGAAGCATGTGATGGGCTTCTACTTCTTTGCCCCCTTAGATGGGATTACAGAAAAGTCCATCAGAGCGATGGGAACTTTCCTTTTTTGCTGGCTTAATTGCTGGGAGATCCAGGCTGGACTTATGGGAGAAGGGCCGGAAATAGAGAAGGGGGCAGCCGCAGTAGAAGAAGGGAAAAACGTGGAGACACTTGACGGCGGCATGGAGAGAACAGCCGAAGAAGTGCCCACGGGAGGAAGGGATACTGCAGCTGAGGAAGACATAGGAAGGGAAGGGAGCTTAGAGAAGAGGGAAGAAATAGAGGGGGACAGATCCGCGAGGGAAGAGAAGATAGAAAAAGAAGCGAGGGGAATAGTAGAAGAAGGGGGAGAGGACACGACCAAAGGGATGGTCGCTTGAGTCACTCGAGGAGGGGAAGGAAGAGAAGAAGAAGGGACAGAAGGGAACTCGGTTGTTGTAGCAATGCTGACATCCTGAGTGGATGGGCCTATTGGAACATCCTCTTCTGCTTCTTTCTCTGGCGTAACCAGAGTTATGACCTGTTCGGGTGCGGCGGAAGGAGGACTTACTGGAGCTTCTTCCTGAGTTGTGCTGGATTCACCCTCTATGTCTTTGTCCTTGCCTTTAGGCTGTTGTTTAGATCAAGGAGGTGCGTTACCCAATGGGGAGGTTGTGAAATCAACCCCGAGCTAGATTAATCCGTTCATCCGGCACCAATGCTCTGTTCTGCGCAGAGTTTCTTTGACCCTCTCCTCAATCGTCTAAGGTGCCTTAGTTCTATCAATGGCCGAAAAAGTCCAATTTTCCCCATCTATGTTAGTATATACTTGGTCTACTTCATCCTCCGTAGTTTGGAAGCCTTTGGGGACAATTGCTACCCCGTATTAGATGATTTCTGCCAAGGCTAAGTGAGAATGATCCTTTCTCCTGAGCTCAACCTCATGAATGATGTCGATGTAGATGTCCTCGATCTGAGGGATGTGGATTGGATCGAGCTTGGCCCTTGGTAGACAACTTCTTGGATCAAAGGTAGGCCTGGCCGGGAAATCATGTTTCAAATTAATTAGCTCCAGCTCTGCAAACATGTCCCTTGCCTTATGATGGGTAAGGCATGTATATCGGCCCACTGTGAGGGGGAAAGGAGTTCCACCCTTCTTTCTTTTGAGGCACTTCTCATGATAGGTGATCAGCTACCTCGACAGCTCTAGCAGAATCAGCTTGGGCCCAGCATACCTCGGCAGTCTAGCTGGATCTCCCAAGAAGTTGTCTGCCCTCAGATAGGTGAACGTGGGAAATTGGGTGAACAGGGCCCCCCATTTCTCAGTGGCCGCCGCTATGCTCTTGGTCGTGTGACCGTAAGTCATATTTGGCCTCAACAGGTAGATGATGTGGTAGAAAAACACATCGTTGATCTTCGTGAATTGAGGGATGCTATTTTCCAGCCTTAACTCTGGGTAGTATTCATATATTTTGACCTGAGGCCAAACCCCACTCCGCATCAGGCCTGGGTAGTCTCTTTCTGATGCTGCAGCGTAAATAACATAGGAATTCATGTAGAATCTCCCAGTTGTATTAAATTGTTGAAGCTGCTCAGAGATTGTGCTGCTTATTATTTCTCCCCAGCAAAACCGCTGATCGGGCACATTCTTGTTCATGGTCTCTAAGTACTGTAGCATCCATTTGTGGAAAAAGTGGGCATCAGGAAGCCCAAACACTCTACTCAGGAATGTGATAGTGTCACTGAGCTCTTCTGAAAAATCACTGCGGTGAATAACTTGTGGCCAACGGGTCACCACCTTTTTATTCTTCAAATAGACCTTGTTCATCAACTGCATGCATTGATCTTCGTTATCGTCCCAGGCCTTAATACAATCCTCTCGGCTGACGGCCACAAAGTGCTGATGATGAGGAATTCCGAGTATTATTTCAAAGTGGCGGGCAGTGAGGTTAATGACGACCTCACCCTTGTCATTTACGACGCACCTTGTGTCCTTGTTGTAGCACTGGGCAACCACCATCATGAACTCATTGTTGACGGCGCTAACTAGGATTCCTCCAGCGAAGTGTAGGGCACTTCCCATTAGTTTGTCCATCCATGGACTTCTTGTTACCTTCTGAGTTCTGCCCCAGAATTCCTCCATATCAATGTGACCCAACTCTGAGTCCCTGATGTCTAGGTCACATTCGGCCTGGGAGTCAGGCATTCTGACCCTCTGATATTTATATTTCATCTCTTCTTCTGTGAGTTTGGCCTTGCCTTTGGATTTGGTAGGTCTCTTGATTGATGTAGACATATGTTCTTCTGAGCTTAATTGCTGATCTGCACGAAGAAGAAGCGAGACCCAACGCAAAAAGGTTGTATTAGTCATTTGATCTTCCATTGAAGTGTTAACAGAAGAAAGAGTTAGCGATTTTGAGGCTCAGGGCGTAGGGTGCATGAAAGTTGCAGCTTACAGGGCCAAATAGGTAAGGTGCATAGAAAAAAGGTGTTGCAAGGGTTAAATCAGCGCCAAAGGTGCATGGCGCATAGATACTGCAGGGTACATTTTGTAAAGGGCGCATGGAGATTTGGTGTTACATAGGGATAGGATGCGCCAAAGGCGCATGTATCTTTCATGTTGCATGGAAAATTGGCGCACCAAAGGCGCATGTATTGTTTGTGTAACATGAACGTTTCGTGCGCCAAAGGTGACTTGGCGCAGCGCACAATGGGTCTACACAACATGATTGTTTCTGTAATGAAGAATGTGTCTATGCCTTTATAGCTTTATACTTAGCACGTATGAAAGGGGTATTACATGGATGTTGGGTGCGCCAAAGGGTGCAAGAATATTTTGTGTTGCATCCAAATCTGATGCGCTTAAGGGGGCGCACAGGAAGCGGTTGCAGCATGCGAGAGAAATGCGCCATGAGGGCGCATCTATTTATGATGTAACAGGCAGGAAATGCGCGCCAAGGAGGGTGCAAGGTCAGCGCTTGCAGCACGTGAAGGAGGCGCGCCTTTAGGGCGCAAGTGTTCTTGATGTAACAGGCATGATGGGTGTGCCATTGGCGTAGGTTTTGATCATGTTGCAGGGGTGACAGATGCGCCGAGGAAACAAACAATATTACAGCCTCTGCCAGCTATGATTTTTTTACTGAGGGATATGCATATGGTTGAGTTCTTTTGTAGGGTCCATGGGTCATGAAGAGGTCTAAACCAGATTTCTTTGGGTTCAACATTTCAGGACAGAGTCCCCTTCCCAGCAGATCTGGAAAGAGGGGGAGGAATATGTGGAAAGACAGCAAGGGGGGAGCTAGCTCAATATTTCATTATTTCCAATCCAAAACCAGACCACCAAGCAAACAAAGAACCAAAAATGCAAAACTCGCGAAAGAGATAAGAACCTCTTACCCAGATAAATAGCGAAGAACGTGCAAACGGGTCCACTACGTGTTTGAAATGACAGGGCAGGTGCGCTGACAGGCTCAGAGAAAAGAAATCACGTGTTTTACATTGGTGATAGTGACAATGTAGACGCGCCTATATATAGGTGAGTCAGCAATAAATGCGCCACCAACTTTTTCAAGTGGTGCATGGAATGCATTGTCGACATAAGGAAGCATGCGTCCTTTGGTACACCAAAGCGTCTGACAACACAGAGTTATATGCACCTTTGGTGCACCGGAAGGGGTGTCGACACAAGATTATGCGCGCTTTTGGCGCACCGAAAAGAGGTGCAACAAATGGGTTACTAACAGGAAGGCGCATGTGCCTTGGCACACACAGGAAAGACTCAACATATCAAGGTGCATCAAAAGGTCTGTTGACATGAAAAACCATGCGCCAAAGGCTATAAAAGGGGGTGCGCCAAAAGTTGATGTTGCATGGTTATTATGTGCGCCCAACCAAAAAGGGCCAAAAATGGCTAAGTTCGGAAAACCAAATTTCCCAGAAAAGGGATTTTGCAATGTTCCAAACACAAGGGATCCCTGACGAGGGATTGGAACAAAATTTTGGTATGGTTATCGGTAAAATTTCCCTTGTCAATTTTACGGGATAACAGAATGCAAAACAAAACATCCATGGCCACAGAGCTGTGTAAAATGATGGACCAGCAGGTGGAAGTTTGAAGTGGGTTGATTGTGAGGCCACGTGTGGAGGAGCTGGAGATGTTGGTGGTTGTTTGACTCATTGGGGTGAGTTAAAACGTCCTGTGTAGGTTGTTTTTGCCTCGTTGGAGAAAACGGTTGGAGCTTGAACCAGAGATCCTTCAATGCAAAAGACATGATGTGGGAGGTGAACGAGCTGCTGAAGGAAACCAGCGAATAACACAAATAGCAACAAGGGGCTTCAAGAAACAAATTACAGGTGGGAGCTAGCATGAGTTGCATGAGGTAGACTAAGGTGAATGCAACCACCCTAGCAGTAGCCACAACAAGGAGCAAAGGGCTCGGATTAGTCTAGCATGAAGGAGGGCAGCACAAATGGAGCACCCAATGTTCAATCCAAACATGAACATGCAATAAATGCTGCTGGAGAGAAACGAAGCCAATGCAATGTAGAACCTAACCACGATTCATAGACCAATGTGAGTCGAATGAGAATTCCCTCGAAAAATTCAAGTAGAGCATGTAAATACGAGCATGTGCAAGTAAGGAACTGACAAGCCCGAGAAGACACCAAACTCTGAAAACACTAGAAACTTGAACATGACCAAACAAACTACGATCAAACCCATGCAGGAGGTATGACACCCAAATCAATGCAAGAAGAGCATGATAGTAATAACCATTACGACACATGCATGAGAATCTAAATATCACGCCGGAAGCTGAAAAACATGCACAAAAATGCCAATGAGTGCACGGATCCACAAGATCCAGTCAGATACCATGAAAGAGGGTTTAAAACCTGCAAGTGAGGATCACGAGGGACAACATGCACATCAATGGACATGCAAACGATAGTGTGAAGAGATCTCAGGAGGAGCGAGCATCAACCGAATGTGCATGCAAAGATTTGAAACACGGGCAGAACCTGGTTAAGCCATAAAACTCTCCTCTATCTCATAGATCAAAAGACGTGTACATATAGGAGGTTCTGAGTAACCCCCAGTGCTGCAATCATGACATCTCAAGTAGAGAGGGGGAGTTACATTCCCAGAATAGAAGTGTAACTCGTAATGACGCATATGACGCACTAACGCACTGACATGTTGACTCACTGACACACTAACGTGTAAGGGAATATCATAATGACCCCTAAATGACACATGGACCTACGATCTCACCTAAGTGAGATGACTCACCTAATGATGTGGAAAATACACACACCAACAAAATTCAGCTCACAAACCCTTGCTCTAACCCCCATTGCTTCAATTCACTCTATCTTCTTCTTTTTTCAACTTGTCTTGGCTCTAAACTCTTGTACACATGCTTTATAACCTTCCTCAACATGTAACACACTCTATCAATCCTTAATACATGCCCTCAAACCTACAAGACACTTCTACATGGTGTAGACACTAAATCATGCACTTCAAGGGTATATATCTACTCTTGATCACATATTACTATTCAATCTGAATCCTAAGTAAGAAAATTACTAACTAACCCATGTCTTTGGCCATATTTTCTTGATTTTTTATTCTATTGTTGATCACACACTCTTTATAGCCTAGTCTATCTTATCATACTTCAGCATTTATCATCCTCGACACTAGCACCCAACCAGGGCACCAACATCAAGTGCCCTTGTCCCCTCTGGGAATCTCTGAACTCTTTGTACTTTTCTCACATCTTTTGGGTTATTTCTACTCATTTGGGCATCTTATATTTTTGGTAATCAACCCTTTTGGGGTTAATTACAAAATTCAAGAAAAGGAACCATATAAATATAAAGTTAGGTAACCATAATAAAGGACCAATAACTAAGAATTGGCTATTATCACCTAAGGTTACATTCAAGGCCATTATCAAGAGAATTAAAGAATCCATATAGCATCCAAACACAAGAGAAAGGGATCGATACTTCTGCATACATGCATAGGAGGGGAAGTTCATTCTTTCACGCACACATCTACTTGCATTGTTTACATCTAGCTACTTTTTCACTATCAAGTGTGAAATGCACAAGAGCCACCTAGGTCATAATTCTTCTCACACACTTAGAACTCCATTAGGTCTGAAATGTAGTGTAGCACTCGGTCGTAAGATCACTTTTTTGATAGCTAAGGACAATCTGACCCCTCATTTACATTATTTAATTTTGGGATTTGATATGATTTTTAGGGTTTTGTAATTCATTTATTTATTGCAGGTTATCAGTGACATATGTGGACTTGTTGTGACATACTAGTGTCAAGAAGCAAAGGACAATGAACATCTCGCGACCCAGTGAAACTGGTTTTCTAAGGTCCTAAGCACTCACATACACCCATAACAGGTCTAGGGAACCCCAAGTGCCCCTTGACCTCCATAGGTAACCCATTCTAGTATATTCTATAATATTTAAATTCTTATGAGGCTCGTTGTGACACTTTTCCCTCTCTATTCACCAGTTCATCAATTCGGCACAATCCAGGATTAATTGCGAAACAACTTTCATTTTATCTCTTCATTTTCACTTAGGGTTTTAAATCTTAATTTATTATTTTTTGGGTCTATTTTGTACATAATTTATCATTCATTACTTCTAGATTGCAATTAGATTTAGGCATCTATAACTTCTATATTTTCTTAATTATATGGGTCACACTTTTTCCCTCATCCAAGACTAACTCACAAAATGAGCTCAAACTTCATTTTTATATGCTTCTCTCCCTTCTTACTTAATAAATATTAGTCCTAACCATTTTTCATGATCAATACAACTTAAAATTCAAATAAATTCATGAAAATGGTCATGCCCAAAACCACGTATCATGCAAAACCCCACCCCATTACTAAGATGAAAACAATCCACACATACTAAAACCATTCTTATTCAAGCTCTCGTATTCACAAATCATGTGTAATATGACATATATTCTTCATATATGGTCACACGTTTACTTTAAACAATCAAATAAATCATTAAATGGGCCCACTGGCTCATTTCCTTCTTAAAACAGCTGCTTTCAGTATCATGGTTTTACTTTTGGGCCTCAATACCAAAAAAGATGAACTCAAATATGGAATATGATAATTCTATAAAAAAAACTCATAACCTAAAGAACAAATCCATGTAGGTTAGACATCATGAAATATACATTTTCTCAAACCACAACTTTACACTTCATCAAAACAAGATTCCCATAAACATGTTTTGCAAACACAAATGGTTTCACCCTTTCTATCACTTTAAATACCTCCAAATGCCTTCATTTGGAAAAATATCCATCCCTCTCGACTCTCCAGGTTATAGAAATCATTAACTCATACATCTTATGCCTCAACCAATTCAATCTTTTGGCAAGAAAAAACTTGTCTTGAAATATAGCATACCTTCTTCTTCACAAGTTGACCATAATTACTAACCAAATAAAATCACCAAGTCTCAATCCATAAATTATTGGAAATATATTTTAATTGCCTTTCCAGAAAATATTATAACTCCTTCCAACTCTAAGTGGAATCCCTTCAACCAAGCCATTCTCTACAAGTTGTTTTTTATGCCTTCTTGGACTAAAGAACTGGCAATGAGCACAACATACTCCATCACATGAAAAAACACTTCCAAAATCAACAAAATAATTAAACACACTTATAAAATATTCCTAAGCACTCATAAACCTTCATCAATCATGAAGAACTCAGATTCGTCACTTTACATCATGTAGTTATTTACACCATGCTAGATTGAGCATCTTCCAATATTAACTTGAAATAACACCGCATATATTTTTCATACTATATAAAAACACAATTTTGATATACTATTGGAAATATCTCTAAACCATATTCACAACACAACTTTAATTGGCTCCTAACTCATCATGTAGCTCTTATAATATTAATTTTATTGAAGGCTACTCCAAACTACCCCAAAAACTAGTCTTCACAAATAGGGAACACTTTGCACTTTTTCACTTCAACCATGACCTAAAAACTTTATTATCATCTAGAAAAATGTAAGGGATAAAAACAATTTCAATTTAATCTTGACCTTCTTTGGAATAATTCTTTACAAATTAGAACTCTTAAGAAACAATAATATTGATGTGGGACCCACATATGGTCACAACCTCTAATTCACCTTTATGGAAATATGAAGGAGTAATCTACAACATCAAATCATCACTTTTAAAAAACCAATCAAAACTAGCTCAATATACTCAATCATCTCTAAGCTGCTCCTAGTTAGGGTTTTGCTAGGGTTTCAAACCACTTTACCTTCTTAACGGTCGTTCATAAAAATGTGACAATCAAACCACCTCATTATTTTTTTGAACCCTTCATAACTGACCTAATAATATATGCCAAATATCTCATATCCCCATGTAAATAATACAATTCACAGTGAATATCATAATGTTCACCTTTTCTTTAAAAGCACGTTGTAACTTACCCGGTTTCACAAAATATTGTATATCTTCAAAAATATTATTCACTTTGACCTTAAAATTGAGATGAAGCATCATGGCAACATCAAATTTCCATACTCACCATCTAACCTATATAGCTCTCAAAATCTCCATCTAATCTCTTTTCCCCATGCTTACTTGCTTGTTTCTCACTTTTTTCTTCCCAAGGACCCTGAAACACTATCAAAACTTTGAAAACTGACCTAAAAATTCTTTTACACTCCATATAAAGTACCATCATGCTTCTACCATGATCCACCATGACTTATTGGATCAAAATCTCATACCTCCATCTCATTTGGCATGTTCTAGGGCTAGAAACAAACATGGAATGACCTGACTCAATGCTGACAACCCATGAATTGATCATATTGACCTCATATAGACCCATGTACACCTGTAACATACCTCAATTACCATATGTGACCTCATGAAAACCTTAAATCAACTTGGGAGACCTCAAACCATAACTCTACCTAACAAACCAAGCTCCAAGACAACACTGAACTCACCAAAACTTAACACTACTAATCAACCTTCATGTTTGACCATTGACTAACACCACATGGAGACGCATACAACACCATGACACCCTTTTCCATCAATGGATTTGACTTTAATGATAATAAAAACACACAATGGCTAACACCTGGGTGTTGACGTCTTGTCTAGGTGCTGGTGTCCAAAGTCATAAAAGATAAAGTAATAAAGTATCGACTTTGTTGTAGGGTTTAAGAGGCCATAAAGAAGACATGAAAAATAAATAAATGGTAAAAGATAGTTGTTAATTGCTATTTTATCACGTAGGAATCATATGAATAGTAGTATGTGACTAGGACCTATAAATTTAGTGTCTACATTTACCCTCACTTTATGTTTTTGAGTGAATACATGATAACATAAATTAGATAAGATATGTGTACCTAATAACCATGTAGATCAATGGCGAAAGCATGTCTATGATATAATAAAAAAATGTGGAGTGATAAAAATGAAGCATGGAAGCTAAGCTAAGAAAGAGGAAGTGACCCTAAGGGTAAAAAGCGTAATGTGTATACCTTGTTGTACCAATTGTTTTTTCGTGTTTGTGTTGTGATTGATACTATTGCTTCTTATAAGGACAAACCTACAAAAAAGAAGAGAAAAAGAATAGTCAAATTCATGTATTTGAAAAAATTGATCCAAGTATGTAAAAAGTATGTAAAAATGAACATGTGCACCTAATATGTGATGAGAGAAAAGGATAAAAAGTCAACTAAAAATTTGTCAGAAAAATGGTTATTTTGGGCCATTTCATGCCAAGTGTGAGTTTTTTGGGCGATCTCATGCTATGGCAAAAGAATGTTGGGGAGAAAGGTATAATGTTATTCTCCATCTCTGAATACTTCCCGAAGTTTATTCACCACTATATATGGTGTGATCTTACTTTGTTCCATTTCGATCTAAGTATAAAATGAAGGTAGAATGAATTCTGATTGTTAGAGGATTGTGCCTTTTTTATGCAAACTACTGAAAATTGCATTGATCTGAGAAAATTTCTATAACCTCCCCCTAGTCATAGGTACCTACGAAGGGTTAAGAGCACCCAAGCACTCTTCTCTGTATTTGGGAACTGTAGTCTATGCTAAACTGATGACCCAATTCATATTCTAGGATGTTATGTGTCTTCAACTTTGTTTTATTCCTATGCTGAAATATAATGTGTTGTATCGTTGTGCTATTGTATAAGGTGACCGATTCACCCAATGCATGACCCCCCTCATTTGGGGTGCAAGTGATTTCACTAGGAGAATACGGCCCAAAGGAGGACCATACATTGATCTGAAATTGATACCCTATATGGGGAGGGAATGTGCATGGTAGAAATAAAGGCACATGCAAACAAGGTAGATAAAAACATGTGTTAGTGAAATCTAGGAAAATACACATATAGAAGACAATGTAGATAATAAAAATCGGGTTTCAAACATTATACATTTCTCATAATGTCACAAAACAATCACAGACAAAGCGGCCAAAAAAATACAAGTAATGAACAAGCAATACATAGGGAATAGCCCACAAACAATGACAAACAATAGAAAACAAGAGCAAACAAGTATCAGACAACCATGGTGGCAAATAGTTCTTGTAAGACAAATGTTGCACATGAATCACCCATTAGCATGTTATAAAGATAAAAATTATGTTAGAGCATGTATGTTTTGATAGAGTAGTGTGCTACTAAGAAAAATAAGTAGTATAAAATGAAACAATAACAATTGTAGTGTGTACGAAATTAAATTCCCCCATGAGCCTCGGTGGGACTAGTAAGAGGTACAATGCTAAGAATCCAATGTGTAAGGATCTGTAGAAAGTTTTTATTCACAATTAGAGAACAAATGAATGTGAATGTGTATATAAAAAATATAATGACATATGAAGTATCTGTCTAGCATGAAAACAAAGTGCAAATGTAACTAGTATAAGAAAGCAAGAGTATATACAACCAAGATATGTAGTATGATGTGAATGAGTGAGATGTAATTATATGTAAAGTGAATGATAGGAATATCATGCCCCTAAGAGAATGTGGATGAGTATGAGAGGATATTCATTTATAAAAGACCCCTCGATAGCCAAGAATGAACCGTAGAACAATATTGCATCATTAGGAAAAGGTTTGAATTGTGCACTAGAAAGATAGATCAATAAAGCATAAATCGTGAAGTGCGAATGAGTGTGGTGAGTTTCATTTCAGATTTAGACCATTAGTAGTCAATTATGAACAGTGGACCTAGAGTGCGTCATAAGATAGTGTGTTGTGGTAGAATGTGATGCTAGAAAGATGTGTTGTGAATGCACCGAGTGTGAAATGTATAGTGTGTGAGGTTCATGGATGTAGCATGCCCTCAACAATCAAGTGTGAACCTTAGCACGAGATTGTTTCATAGGATAGTGGTTATGTTTTATTCATAATATCATTTAAGATGCATAATGTTAAGTGGGTGTTTAAGTGGTTTACCCAAGAGAGTGGTAAGGTGATAGATGCCACCTCCAACCTTATATGTGATGACATAAGGACCTAGCCAATTAGGTTTGAATTTTCTCTTGAGGGGAGCTTCGGCATTCATGTTTTTCTTATTTTCTTTAAACATGAGATCACCCACATTGAACTCACGAGGGTGACTTCTATGATTATATGCTTGGGCGATGCGAAATTGATATACTCGAAGATGTTCAAGATCTCTGATAGGGTGAGATTCAAGCATTTCAAGCTCATCTACGTGATTTTTTTTATATTCATTGTCTTTTAGTATGCTTTTAAGTGACACCTGTAATGATAGTATTTTGATTTCTAGTGGAATGATATCCTCAATATTGTAAACTAGTGAGAATGGTGTAGCATTGGTGGGCATACACACACTAGTGTGGTATGCCCAAAGAGTATAAAGGATTTGATTATGGCAGTCGTCACCACTAGTGTCCATAATTTTTCTTAATATTTTGACAATGGTTTTATTGGTGGCCTTTGCTTGGCCATTTCCATGTGGGTAATAAAGTAGAGAATGATTCTTTAATTTTGAATCTTGTGCAGATCCTCTTAACATCCTTATTTTTGAAAGAATATACATTATCATTGATAATAGCAGAGGGAATTCCAAAGCGTGTAATGATGTCAGTAGTGATGAAATGACAGATATCAGGTCAATTGATAGCTTGTAATGATGTCTCTTTGACCCATTTAGTAAAATATTCTGTGGTAGTAATAATATACTTGTGGTTATCATCCGATTTAGGATTTATCATGCCAATAAGATTGAAACCCCATAAAGAGGACCATGATGGACCAATCGGCTGAAGGTCATATACATGTGCATGGTGGATATTTCCATGTTTTTGGAATTTATCGCAATGCTTAGATTACTCTTGGAAATATTGCTCCATGGTAGGCCAATAATATCCTTGACATAGGAGCTTATGTGACATATCCTTTCCGGAGAAGTTTCCACTGCATAGACTATCATAAACATGAGATACAACGATGGGGATGTTTACGAGTCCTAAACATCATAGAAAATGGTCATCAAATGATATTTTAAATAAATATGATCTAATGATGACATAACATGTGGCCTCATGTCGTAGGTTACGAGCTTCATTAGTTAAAATTCCGTCACGAATGGTTTGTCAATAAATAAATTTGTAGATTGGAGTGAACCATTCATGATGGTCATTACTGCATGTGATGACACAAGCTTCAAGAGGTTAAATATTAGTAGATGGTTGTCTTAAGTGTCAGATGATGAATGTGGATTTCCCATCATTGATCTGCTGAGGGATAAGTGATGTTGTAATATCCATATCATTCATGTGATGATTATCTTTACGGGGATGGTGGTGAGAGAGTAAGACTCAAATGTAGCTAAGAGATCATTAATAAGATTATTATATGGTACTAGATGTTCCTCTTTTGTGTGATCCTTATCATTAAATTTATTAATAATGAGTTTTGAATCACTGTGTATGCATATATTTTTTTTTAAAATCTTTCGAGTTGTCGTGAGGCCGAGAATGAGAGCTTCATACTCAACAATGTTATTGGTACATGAAAACCCTAAGTGATATGCAAAGGGGAGATGATCACATTGCAGAGTAATAAATACTATCTCAGCCCCAATCCCAAAGTAGTAATGATATTCATCAAAATACATGGTCTAAGTGTTAGTATCAATGTCCTAAGAAGTGAAATCATCTCAAAACAAATCACAAATAGGTGATGTATCTGGAAGAGGTGCCTAAGCTAGTTAATCAGTAATAACTTATCCTTTGATTGCCTTTTGTAGAATTAATTTGAAGTCAAAATTTGTAAGTAACATGACCCATCATGTCAGACATCCTAAGAAATGTGTGTGGGACAAGAGGTAGTGTAAATTATCTACCTTGGTGATTATAAGAACTCCATTGTTAAGGTAGTGGTGTAGACACCAAATTTGCGTCTTACGACACCCTGTACCCCGTATCTCATCCCGCAACCTAACCCTACCTCACCACCTAAACCTTACACACTGAATTATTTATTAATTACCTATAATTAATAAATCCACATCTCCAACCCTGCCATCTCACCTCGCCACCTCACTATGACCTAGCCCTAACCCTAAACTAACCTAATTAAGACCCATGACTTGGTCCAGACCCACACCCGTGACTCATCACCCCTCACCCGCATCAAAACGAACCTAATAATGACTTGACCAAGCCCACAACTGACCCCTCGAGAGAAAAGGAGGGAAAGTTGGCTATTTTACTAAAAATAGCCAACTTTTACCTAACCGACATCGGTCCCTACGCGTCTGGCATCAGTTAGGTAACTCCCATCGGTTCCCTGTAAATGACCTCCCCCAACCAAAATGAAAGGATCCAAATCCATTTTGCAAGGGGGAGACAAGTGAGAAGGAGAGAAGAGTTTGCAAAGAGGATCATCGAGCCCAAAAACTGGAACTGAGCAACTAGAACATTGTCACACTCATCCAAACCTTGGGAGAGTCAACGGATAGCTTCATCAGATCACTTCCGATTGTTGGATCATCCCAACTAGGCCTTGCCTTCGCCACTGCATTCTTTGGACCTGCATCCACATCAGAAACTGGTAAGTAGTCTCTTTTATCACCTTGTATGCTTCTAGACACTATTTTGTGAACTTTTAATTCATAGGGATTATAAGCACACTCCTGGATCTACTACCCGGTAACAAACTGCACCTAACCTTCGGTCATCCATCTTTATATTGCCCCAAAGATAGCTCTCTCACTCTCTGAGTCTTCTCTATCACCCTACTACTCCTCTCAACCATCTACCATCCTTCCAAACCTCATAATCACTTTACACTAATCTCCATTTAAAAATCCCTAAATCACTTCCCCTACCGATATTGGTTATTCCCTACTGGTACCGGTTTTATAACCGCGATCGGTTATCCAGTGACTGGCATCGGTCACTGTGACTTCTACCAAAACCAACCTTTCACCTATTCACCTCAAAAAAATCTCATATCTGTCCTGGTCTATCCCTGTAACTTGATCTGAACATATCAGCAACCAGTGACTAGACAAACAGCATGACATTATATTATTAGTAGTTTAATCTCTATTGCTTTTAGTAACGAGATGCCTAAATTGTGAGATCGCAATAGCTTCTTTATTATCATTTGCATCAATTTGTATTGAAAGGGAACTGATCACCTTCGAAAGGAAGTCTAATATTTCCTGGGCCCAAGGTAGTTCCCTCACTTATTGTCTAACTAAAATCTGGTGGTCTTGCATTCTTATTTACAGGTAGTCCTTCCTAGACAAAAAGGAGTTGTTCACAATCGGTCTGATCTCTTGATGGTACATGCACATCTTCCCAACACTCAACAGGTATTCCTCCTAACCCTAACCCCTATCTGTTTCTCAAGATAATGAAAGGATAGAAATAACTCTATTCTGGAACTAAATTATGTGCGAAACATTTTGGCACGCCCGGTGGGACCCTTCTCAGGTTTCTTTCTTTCTTTCTTGTTTTCATGTAGGGATTACACTTGTTTTTTCTCTCTTCTAAATATTCGTAAAATATTTTGTCCTTTTGGTAAAAGAACTTGTCTTACTTTCGCATCTTTGCATTAGTGAAAGTTATCTTCTTGACCTCTTCTCTTTCTTTGCTTCACCGAATATCATTTTTGATTTGGGTTTAAAACACGTGCATCACATTCTTGTTGGTTGTTTTTCATTCTAGTGAACGTAGATTAAGTAATAGGTCGTACACGTGGGGGTAATATCTACAGTATTGATGAGAAATTAATCTTACTCTCACTGCACAACACATACCAAATCACATCATAATCTACACAACATCTCAAACATCCCCCCTTTCCGCAGTATTCCTCCGCCCGATTGAGGTAGCCTTATAAGCCAAAACAAACTTGACATCTCCCTTAGGTCTTTTGTTTAGGATTGACATCACCTTGCATTTAAGGCATAAGCCAAAAAGTGATTAAAACTAATCTTAGGGTTAGTCTCTTGATTTTCTTGTGCATCTTACTTGTTTTCTATTTTTTTTTTCAGTTTTGTTTCTCTGTTATACACTATCTCAGTGATCACTTCAGACAGTTTGGTGGGTATACTAAGCCTTGTTATCCCCAAACTAGCAGCCTCTTACATTCTCTCTTTGCCTTCATAGTGACCGGCACCGGTCCTCTTCTGCTGACATCGGTTACCCGACCGATGCCGGCTACCATCTAACCGACATCGATTACCAGACCGATATCGGTTACTGTGTTTCACAGTTCCTGACAAACCAGCAACCTACAATTCCAACATTTTGTTGTTGTTTCTATTCCTAATTGACTAATTCCCTGCTGCATCCTCTTGTCCATGGTTGTTATCACCTGAAAACAAGCTGCAGCCATGGTTTCACATTCTTGTTCCGTGTCTTTTCCTGAGTCACCCCCTTCGCATCCTATGGGGAATCCTACAGACACCAATGCTTTTCCCAAGATCTCTATCGGAGATCCAGATTTTGCTAAATTTTTGGATGCTAATCTTGGTGCCGTACAGTATTATTTGTCTCATACCCCTGATTATACACCTGATGGTCAGCTCCTCTTGGGTATTCCTATTAGTATAGCCGCTCACTTAGCTCCTTCCCCACCTAATAACTCTACCGCACCGTCTTCATCCTTAGCCCCGTCTCCTAGCTCAGTGGATTCGATGGTCCATACTGCACCAATTGGCTTTCCTTTGGTTAATCTGGGGCCCCACATATCACTACCGTCCACTGCCCCTACCTCATCCCTCTTGTAGATTGCCTCTTTCATAACTTGTTCTCTACCACCTATCCACACGAGCTTTCCCTCTCAGGATCCGCCCACCTTTTCATTTCCACAAACACATCTGGTGGCCTCAACATCTTATATAGGACACCCTTATTCAGCTGCCCCAACACATTCATCATCGATACCTTATCAACATTTAGCCCCACCATTGTCTAGTAGCGGCTCTTGGCCCAATCCTCCTCTGTTTACGACGACAACACCATCATCTAACCCAACCAATGATTTAATCAAACAAATGATGGACAAGATCCAAAATCTTGAGGCTTTTGTTTCAGGAAGCCGTAACACCCTGACATACAAACAAGTTTGTTGGGAGCCTATTCATTCTTCTGTCCCCCTTCATACATAACCTCCTCAATGGGAATTACTGAAATTTACTTGCTTTAATAGTAAGGAGGACCCTCAACAACACTTGCGATCGTTTAGACATGCTTGCTATCTGATTGATCATGACAATGCCTTACTACTCTGTACCTTCCCCATGTCCTTATCAGGACCTACCTTGGAGTGGTATAGTGCTTTAGCCCAGCACTCAATCTTCTCCTTTAACCAATTAGCCCAATCTTTCTTGGATAATTTCTCCATCAATATTGCCAAGAAAGTATCCATTACCAATCTCTATGCCATCCGACAATTTGAAGACGAATCTATCACAGATTTCGTTGGACGATGGCGGGGCCTCATCAACCACCTTACTTATGCCTTACCTCAGGCCGAGCTCATCGAACTCTTTACGTGGGCCTGCGCTAAACAAATTTCTCCCACCCTCCAAATTCAAACTTTCTGCACCTTTGATGAGGCCTTCACTATGGCTCGGAAACTAGAGATTTGGGCCTTAGAGGAGGAGAAATTGAAGTTGCGCAACAAAAACTCAAATTTCTGAACCCAGGACTCCACTAACAAACCCAACACCACCAACTCTCATGCATCGGCTGCTTCAAAATAAAAATGAGTTGTACACGCGGTGACAGTCAAATCTCAAGCACCATATTATACCCAGCCGAAATCCACCTATAAGTATAAAGCCGAGCCCATCAAGTACACTCCCTTGGGAGAAACTTATGATGTGATCTTGGACAAATTGCTTAAAGCAGGAGTTATCACCTTGCCTCATGTTAAACCTCACTTCGGGTTTGATTCCGCCCGTGCTATACCTTCTTGGTATAAAGAAAATGACTTCTGTAACTTCTATCGTGTGAAGGGACACAGCCACGAAAACTGCAAGATGTTGAAAAACATAGTGCAGGAAATGGTTGATGCAGGGGATATAACCCTCAATAATCCTAATGCCCCTGCTAATCGAAATTTAAAAATCTTCAACAAACCATTTCCAAACCATTCATCTAATAGTAACACAAACCAAGAAACCTTAGCCAAGGAGAGAAGTGTGCATGAGATCCATGCGGTTTTCAACTCCCAACCAAGGGCTTCCATCGAAGAAATTATGAATTGAACCTCTTCACCGATGCAGGAGTCCTCACCCCCTTCTCCTTCATCAGGACAAGAGAAAAGCCCCGCTATTCCTTTACCCATAAAGGAACCAACCGCCCAAAGTCATCTTCTCATAGAAGAGCCTTCTTACACCACATCCCTGCAAGACTGTGAGCGAATGTTATCCAACTTATATATTTCCCAAACATCTCCTTCCACCGCTCTTGCTGCAAAAGAAGAAGGATCGCCACTTTTTCTATCATCCTTAGAAGAGAAACCCCTCGAGCCTACATCACCAAATTCCTTAATCATGATAGATCCTCTAGAACATGCCCTCCTCCCTATCAATTCTTCATCGCCTAAATCTTTCCAGCGACCGGTTGACCCCTTAACACTCATTGATATAGCACCTCATTCACCCCCTGTATCACACCCCCAGTGGACCGGAATCACAACTCACTTCTCTTCCATATCAAAATGCCCATACATACATGAAGATTTTCATCCCCCAGAAGATAGACGAATCTTATGGGAACATTTGAGAACACCATGCTCTACTCAAATGTAAATAACTAATCCAGACACCTCTACCATATACCTGAAGTTTTTACAAAAGCTCAAAATGCCTATGTCCTCACCTCCACCCCCCTCATCTCCACCGAATACCTCATTAACCTCTATAAACCTAACCAAACCTTCCCCTATGCTTGGGACTTCACCAATACCCAGCCTAATGCACCCACCTAAACTATTAGACTTATCCAAAAATAAATTTGTCAATCCACCTAGGAGACTGACCCAATCTCCTTGAGTCCAATTTATGCCTCCACCACAACTAAAACCCTCATCCCCGATCACACTAGTATAGCAGGTATGGCTTCAACCCTTGCCGTCACACCTACCTTCTATATTGGGGCCTCACCCCTCCACCTTACCTCAATACACCATGCCTCCCACGCTTTCTTTAACACGACCAGCACCTTCTGCACCCATACAGAAATCCACAGGCATCTCAACACCATCGCCCCAAGTATCTTACCTACCTTCCAACCGTAAGAAAACTCGATCATCGAAGGACTTGTTTGCTGCCACTCCTCTTTCCTTGTGGTTGTTTCCTGCCACCACGTCATCTGTGGCCTCATCATCTAACCAACTAAACATGACTTCTGAGCAAAAGAAGCCACGCCTAGTTAAACCTAATCATCAAAATCCCTTGCCTAAACCACCACCCGTACGAACCACTCATACCCAACCATTACCAAAACAATCAATAATCTCACCCACTCAATCAATAGCCTCATCTTCATTTGACCCAATCAAAGGATCTTACTCCAAGATCCTTGATATGCTGGTAGGGGATGTGACCATTTCCTTACCCCTACTCAGACCCTATGATCCATCTAAACCTCGACCTATAGGTTACGATGAATCTAAAATCTGTGCCTACCACCGCACACCAGGACATAATGCAGAAGGATGCAAAGCTTTGAAATCCATTCTTTGCCAGTTGCCTATCTCAGATAGAAAATCTCAGAAAGATAACTTACAGAAGGAAAAGCCCTTAGCTTCGATCCCTTCTCCTATACCACCTGTCCCCGCCTCGCCAAAATCTATCATCATTGCAACCCCGCCTCTCGAGAACAATGACTTATCCCTGTCATCTTCCTCATCTCGCATTCATGAGATCAACATGATTAGCATTGCTACTCGAGGTCAGAAAAACAATGGAAAAGCTAAAGAAAGCACACCTGTGGCCTCTCTTTCTTCTGCTGCCATCCCGATTGCACCACCACCTAAAGTGGTTATTCGTGGACTGGCCTATCCAGTCTTTGATGGAGTTTCCCATCGCACTATGATCAAACAAATTCACTAATCTCCTATAAAAATGACACTCTATGATCTCATTCAAACATCTGAATCGCATCGACAAGCTCTAATTGAGATCCTTCAAGGGATAGAGGTCCTACCTAATGAAATCTTTCCCGTTTCCTCCATCTTCACACCCAATCACGTTGCTTCTCTCACCAAACAACCTACCTCCACAACCACCTCTGTCCCTATACAGCAAGCCGCTGCTGTCAGTTTTTCTGAAGAAGAAATTGTCGTCTTTGGTGCAGAAGATCCTAACCCCACTCTTTTCATCTCGTCTTACATCTGGGACATCTAGGTACATCGTGTTATGATTGACATGGGTGCTAGCCTAAACATCGTCTCTTCCAAAGCCTTCCAACAGATAAATATCCCTCCTAGCTACATGTGTGCCAACCCCACCATGTTGCGTTCATTCAACGATGCTATTACTTATACCCTAGGCACCGTGATCCTTAACATTCGTGTAGGGCCACGTACCTTACCCGAACTCTTCTATGTCCTTGAGGGATAATTCCAATACAACATGTTAGGCCGCCCTTGGATCCAGGCTATGGGATGTGTTCCCTCCACCTTACATAGGTGTATAAAATTCAAGTATGAGGGGAAGTCATACACCGTCACAGCTGATGCTTCCCCCTTCAAAACCTGCAATATGTTATACCACCCTAATGATGTGCTTGTACCCGTTAAGAAACCCATTGATCCAACCCAACCATCTACTTCAACCATGCCTCAACCATCCACCTTAGCCACACCCACACCTTCGACCAATGAAACCACCGACGCGAATACCTCTTCCTTCACCACAGACAACATCCCAACCTCGGATCCCTTGGTAGGTGTTTTTCAACGCCTTACGCTGGGGGAGTACCACCTATACAACGTTAGCACCTTCCATACCCCACAATAGTATGGACAGTTACATGCGCATCCTACCTATGACCGTCATGTGGGGGAGGTGATCTCCTACGGACCACCTAATTGCCGCACCAACCTAATGTATGGGGGTGTTGACACATCCTCTATCACCCCCGAACCTCCCCTTGGTGTGGTTCCCTTCCAATCATATTTTCAATCTCTAACCAACCGTCGTTTCTCCCTCACCTTCCTGACACGTTGTGCTTGGAAAGGCTTTGGTTTCAGTCTTTATGAGCAAGGACGACACACGGTTATTCCCATGACAACACGCAAACACAAAGATCATAGTGGTCTTGGGTTTTCTAAACCACCTACACTGAAGAAACCTTGTGTCAATTATATCTAGGAAGACGACGAAGTCACCCATTCCGAACAATCATCGCCCATTTTACCATCTTCACCCACGGATTCGATAGACCTAGAATCTATCCCTCCTAACTTTTTTTTTCATGAATGTTATCTTCCTAGGTCCTCTCACTTATCAACGCGATGGTGAGGACCCATCTTCACTCCCCCTTTTATATCCAGACATGATCAAAGAATACATGCCTTTGATTAATGTTGTGGAGTGCCAGGATGATGACTCCATCCTCACCTACCTTGGTGCGGATGACTCTTATATTCAACGTGCCTTACCATCTGAAACCCAAACCATGTTGAATGAGTCGACTATAGAAATCAACATCCACATGGAGGATGATCCTCACATTGTAAAGATCAGACAATCTCTCGACGCATCAGAACAACCTACCTTCATTACCTTTCTCCATGCCTGTAATCAAGATTTCACTTGGTCCTACGCCGACATGCAAGGAATTGATCCTGACATTGTTGTCCATAACATCACTCTGAAACTAGACTCCAAACTAGTTAAACAGAAGCTGAGAAAAATGCATCCATGCATTGCTCTCTTGGTTAAAGAAGAGCTTTAACGACTCCTTTTTGTTTCTTTCATCTTACCTATTGACTATCTGTAATGGATTTCTAATGTTGTACCTGTCACTAAAGCGACGGGGGGACTTCAGATATGTATAGATTTCTGGGATCTTAACCTCGCTTGCCCAAAGGACGAATTCCCCCTACCTAGCAATTATCAACTTTTCGACCTCACAGCGGGCCATGAGATTCTTTCTCTCATGGATGGTTTCTCAGCATATAATCAAATTTTAGTAGCCTCATCCGATCAACATAAAACCACCTTCATTACCCCTAGGGGACCTTCTGCTATTGTGTCATGCCATTTGGCCTTAAGAATGCTGGTGCGACCTATCAGCGGGCTATGACTTACATTTTTCATGACATTATGCACCCTATCCTTGAGGATTATGTCGATGATCTTCTTGGAAAATCCAAACATCGCAGTGAACATCTCGATGTTTTAACCATTATTTTCGATCACCTATTACAATACTGTGTTCTTCTTCAGCCAATGAAATGTGTCTTTGGCGTCCTTTCGGGAAAACTCCTTAGCTTTATAATCTCTTTGCGTGGCATTGAGGTCGACCCCGCTAAATTCAAAGCTATTTTAGAAATGCCCCCACCCACTAACTTAAAACAATTACGTAGTTTGCAAGGCAAACTCCAATCTATCCGTCATTTCATCTCACAACTCTCAGATCGATGTCAACCTTTCCATCATCTCCTTAAAAATGACATTGTCTTTCAATGGAGCGAGGAGTGCCACAAATCCTTTGAGGCTCTTAAAACTTATCTCTTGTAGCCACCCGTGCTTATCCCACCTCAGGACGATCACCCTTTCTACCTATACCTTTCTTCCACCAACCATGTTGTAAGAGCCATGCTCACACATCATGACTCCGAGCATCAAGAACGGGTAGTTTATTACATAATCCGTACTCTTGTGGATTATGAAACTAGGTATACACATGTCGAAAAGTGTGCCTAGCCCTATCATTCATGGCCACCAAACTCCGACATTACCTCCTGAATCACAAAACTTTTGTCATCACCAACGCTGACCCCATACATTATATGTACGCCAAACCTCATCTAAACCAACGCATCGTCCGATGGCTTATGCTCCTTGCCGACCTCGACCTTGAGTTTGTACACCAGAAATTAGTCAAAGGACAAACTATCGCAGACCAACTCACAGAAGCCCCTTTACCTGGGGAACAATTTACCAATTTTACTTTCCCTGATGAACTCATCGCAACTCTTTCACTCATTGATGCGTCTTATCCGATGACTCTCTTCTTTGATGGATCTAAATGCCAGTGCGGCGGAGGGGCGGGCATTTTTCTCATTCCTCTTGAAGGTGAACCTATGCCTCTTTCATTCAGGCTCAATTTCCCCTACACTAACAATACAGTGGAATACGAGGTCCTTGTTTTGGGTCTCTGAAAGATGGATTCGCAAGAACCAATGTTGAAAAGCGATGCACCACAACGAATTTGCACTCTGATGGTAACGTCAAGTCAACGCAATACGCATGATTCGAAACAATGGAAAGAAGATTACAAGTAAGAAGAATGGGTCTACTCATGCTCATAGATTGAAAAATAGGAAGTACAAATAGGGGTGCTGTGTAACCCCCATGCCTAAACATGGAAAGAACTCAATGACGCCACTGATGCATATGACGTTGACTGATGCATATGACGCCACTAGAAGAGGAGTTACAATTCCAAATAAGGAATGTAACTCCTATGATTCATTGACGCAAATGACAATGTCAGATTCTATGACAGAATCTCACACTTGTCATTTGACTTCCTAAGACCTATGACTCTCGCAAGGTGAGATGACTCACCTAGGTGATGTGGACGATGACTGGATAGTCACACACACCAACACCCCCCCTTCATCGAAGCCAAGGAAGAGGTCAAGGTAAGCCAGAATAGAAAAAGAAGACTCCCCTAGACAACTAAGAAAGATGTGTCAATGGGCCCCGGAAACTAAAGGCCTGATAAGGTGCCCATGTACAAACAACATCTTTCTGAAAAGAAGAAGAGGAGAAGAAGGAGGACTATATAGCCCGAAGAAGATGGGCGGCTACAGCAGACCTCACCCCAAGAAGAGACCGCAAGTGAAGAAACTTCACCTTAGTGAAGGGCTTGGTGAAAATTTATGCAACCTAATCAGCTATCTGAACATACTGTATGTTGATGATGAGATCCTCTGCCTATGGACTAAAGAAGAGCCATCTGCACCATATTGTGTCTGCCCTTAGGAAGGACATAAAATATGTGTTGGAAATCTGCCCACTCCACGAAGGAAAATGAAGGCAGCAACATGAAGAACTCTGAGTCTGGTCCACGAAAGTGTGACATAGGTCTACCAAGTGAGTGCAAAGGAGCCGAGGGTATTGTCACGAGTGCAGAACTGTCAGAGTATGAAGGGTGAACACTTGTAGAAAGGATTTCCAACTGATGTGAAACTAACAAAACATCCCCCACAACAGAAAAGGGATCCACAAGCAAGGGTGGATCAATGAAGGTCTCCGGAAAAGTGGAAGTGGCAAGAGTCCCAGAAGGGGCACTCCCAACAAAAGAGATGATGAACTCCTCTGAAATACCTGTAGATGGATGAGGAACCTATAGTACATCACAAGTGTGCTCTGCGAAAAGACAACTAAGGTCAGGTAGATACTCATCCCAATGAGGGGGCTCAACAAACAGAAGAGCGATGTCACATATGTATGAGTCATCTAAGGAAGGTTGAGGAGTGAAATGGGCCTCAAACACTAAAGGTGGAAAAGAGGTGGGTGTGATGACTGTATGATATTGTATAAGAGACTGCTCAATATATGATGAGATGTGGGATGTGTCAACACTCTCTAGAATAGTGAGAGGAGGAGAAGATTCCTCTGTAGTACTCTCGTCATCAGAATTGGGTGCACAATCCTTGTCATCAAAAGTAGAACCAAGCGATTTTGTGTCAGTGGAACTATCATCACACGAAAAAATAGAGGAGACAACTGAATCATTTGCAACAACAACTACGGTAGTATGTGAAGGGTCTCCATAGAGGGACTGAAGAATGCTCCAGACATGGTGGGGTGGATCTGAGTCTGCCACGTGAACCCACTGAGATGTAGAGACATGCATCATCATGTGACCAAAGACACGGTAGCAATTGTTGAGAAAATCATTAAGATGACGATGATCAGTGGGTGCAGGAACAGGCGCAACCAAGAAGTGAGAAAGACCCTTGTAGGTGAAGTAATGTTCCACAGAAGCACGCCAAGCTGAATAGTTCTCTCTCCCAGTAAGAATTGGAGGAGGCTGTAAGGTGATCCTATGATGCTCAAATCTAGAAAGAGCACCCTCCATGATGCGGAATCAAAAAGTGCAAGATGCACAAATGCAAGACGTCGGACTCGGCTGATAATGCGTCTGCATGTAATACAACACCCAGGACAATAACAACCCCCCCAAAACAAAATTACACCCCCCTGAGTTTGGCACTTTATAATTCAGTGTGTTGATTACAACCAAATGCAACTGCGTTCCAAGAACCAGTTTGTCACTCACTTTGCAATTAGCGTAATAACACGTAATGGTGGAGACAACAATCAAGGTTCGTAGGGCACAACAGATCGACACTGCAAGCAAGCACAGAAAGAGAGAAGCAAGAGGGGAAAGAAAGGAGATTTTTGAGAAATAGCGTTTCACGTCGCACGAAAGAATCCCTTTTTCATAAGACTGTGGTGGACACGCTCACAAGTCCACAAAAAGGAATAAAACAAAGCTCAAGAAAAAATGAGCTGAATTAAACAATACAAATACACCCCCCCAGAATGCGGCACTTTATAAAATTAGTGCATTTACAAAACTAATGATCCCATCATCTAGAGTGCGAAAAAACATGCAACTTTGACTAAAGAAGTGCTCAAAACCGAGCAACAAGTAAAAAATTATAGCAAAAACTAATTCCCGCAACTGATGAGGAAAAAGCCAATAAGCCTGCAAACGGATTAAAAAAGTGCCCTAAACGCATGCAAAAGGGTGTCATATGTATGCTCGTTGGCAATGGCACACAATTTGAGATAGGGTTTGTTTGTATTGCGAGGGGGGATTAGCCACCTGCCAATCCCAGACCTCACCCTTCGTCTTCGAAACTCGACGGAAGGATAATAAAACAAGCCAAAAAACTTACAATATTACAATGCCACTTTAAAAAAAGATTTTAACACATTTTAAACATTAAAAGGTGAGATTAACTTAACTAATAATGAATCCAAATGGAGGATAAGGGATAAACTAGAGTTTGACCGAGCTGCGCAGTGAGAAGCCCACGTGGAAGTGAGAGACCGCCAAAAAGAGTTCGCTGCCAGGAGATGTAACTGAAGGAGCTCAGCAAAGGAGGTTTTGGATGCCACGTGGATCATGAAAGAGGAACGAAATCAGAGGAGTACAGCTATGAAAATGTTGGGTAAAAGTAGGTAGAAAAAAAGGAATGATTTCCAATGCAAAAAGGAGACGCCAGCTATAGCAAACGCCTAAGGAGTCCAAAAAAATGCCAGGTCTGTAGGTGGGAGACGTTACAGCACAAGCAGGGGGAAAAAGGCTCAGATCAGTCCAAAAAACGTTGGAACAATTGAATGTGTAGTTCTGAGCACACGTACTAGGAGAAAATGCCCAGAACAGGCCAAAAAAATGCCTGAAGGTAGAGAAAAACGCCTGCTGGAGGAGAGAAATACCGGTAGGTAGAGAAAAATCCCTGCTAGAGGAGAGAAACCCTGAGAGCAGAGAAAAAATGCCTGCTGAACAGAAAAACACTTGAGAGCTCAGGGAAGACATCCAAAGGGCAGGAAAATGCCCACAAGCATAGGGAAAATGTCCACGATCTTAGGAAAATGCCCACGAGCACAGGGAAAACTCCCAAAGGGCAGAAAAAATGCCCACGTTGAGATCCCACACAAAGGAAAAAACGAGGATGGAGAGCTTGCAAACCACGAACAGCCCAAGTGCAAGGTGAAACGATGAAGAGAACCAAAGCCACGGTTGTACTCAAAGCAATGTAAGCAAGCCACGCCAAAAATGAGCTCTTCTTTTACCCTGCAGCTGAATCTGAACACAACCTGCAAGAAACACACAAATAACCCAGAAACGACAGCCACAAAGATCTAGAAATATCCAAAAGAACTCAGCTGATAAACAAACCAACCAAATACCTTAACTTGCAACTGCTGAAACCTCAATACGAGGTGAGAAATAATTCCAAAATGATAATCGAAAAAAACTTGCACATGAGGAAATGAGAAGAAACCAGAAGTAATAAACAACTGAGAAATGAAGAGTGCACATTTACTGAAACCAGCTCTGATACCATGAAAGAGGGATTCGCGAGAATCGATGTTGAAAAGTGATGCACCACAACGAAGTTGCACTCCGATGGTAACGTCAAGCCAACGCAATACGCAAGATTCGAAACAATGGAAAGAAGATTGCAAGTAAGAAGAATGGGTCTACTCATGCTCATAGATCGAAAAATAGGAAGTACAAATATGGGTGCTATGTAACCCCCATGCCTAAACATGGAAAGAACTCAATAACGCCACTGACGGATATGATGTTGACTGATGCATATGACGCCACTAGAAGAGGAGTTACAATTCCAAATAAGGAATGTAACTCCTATGACGCATTGACGCAAATGACAATGTCAAATTCTATGACAGAATCTGACACTTTTCATTTGACTTCCTAAGACCTATGACTCTCGCAAGGTGAGATGACTCACCTAGGTGATGTGGACGATGACTGGATAGTCACACACACCAACAGTCTCCATGTTGCGTTACACTTAGGTGTGAAGTCTATTAACATTTTCGGTGACTCTCAATTGGTAGTAAATCAAGTTACTGTCATCTACCAATGTAAAAATGAGGAACTTCAAAAGTACAAACGTTACGTAGATTTACTTTTGACTTTATTTACCCATTATACTATCCAAACCATTCCACGCTCAACTAATAAATTTTTTGGATACTATGGCTTGCTTGGCCTCACAAATTTCTGCATCACCAACTGACTCTGACATATTTGTCTTGGTCCAACAACTCTTTGCCCCATCTTACTTAGTCCCAGATTTTTGTATGGTAAATAATGCATCTATTGACTCGCAGGATACCTGGTATTACCAATTTCATGACTACCTTACAACCTCTGTTCTCCCACCTGACCTTAGTAGTAATGGAAAACGCACTTTTCTTAAAGGTGTTTCTCGTTATGTCGTCATGGGGGGACTCCTCTATAAACGTGGCTTCGATGGTATCCTCCTTTGATGTCTAACCAGCGCTGAAGTCACTCATACCATCCAACAAGTCCATGACAGAATTTGTGGTGGGCACTTTAGTGGCTTTTCCATGGCTAAGCAGATCCTTCACCTAGGATATTATTGGCCTACTCTTAATAAAGACTTCTACACATATGTTAAGCATTGTGTTATGTGTCAACAGCATGCCAACCTTCAACATACTCCCAGCCACTCGCTACAGGTCGCACGAGATCTTTGGCCTTTCTCACAATGGGGTTTGGACCTTATTGGTGAGATTCATCCACCTTCTTCGCAATGTTACCATTGGATCATCACGACAACTGAATATTACACTAAATGGGTGGAGGTCGTTCCACTCATTTCAACCAAAAAGGAGAAAATTGTTTAATTCATCAATCATCACATTATTTTTCGTTTCGGTGTTCCTCATCGCTTGATAACCGATAATGGCAAATCTTTCAAAAATAAGCTGTTACGAGCCCTTTGTGACAACTTTGGTATCAAACTTAGCTTCTCGTCACCCTACTATCCACAAGAAAATGGTCAAGCCGAATCTTCTAACAAAACCTTAACCAAAATTCTCATGAAAGTCGTTAACGATTCTGGTCAAAATTGGCATGATCACATCCCCTTTTCCCTTTGGGCTTATCGTAACAGAATTCGTACTTCCACTAATGCCACACCATTCTCTCTGATGTATGGTACCGAGGCTATCTTGCCTCTCGAAATACAAATCCCTTCCCTCAGAATATCTCTACAAGATATTCTCACCAATGATGACTTCTGCCAAGAGCGATTAGCCCAATTGGAGCTTCTTGACGAGTGTCGTCTTACCGCTCTTGACCACCTTTAAATTTAACAAAAGTGCATCAAGCGTGCTTATGATAAGCGAATTCATGAGCGTACCTTTAAAATTGGTGATCTTTTACTCAAAGAGAATTAACATGTAACCAAACGAGAAAAGAGCAAACGTGGAAAATTTGCTCCTAATTGGATTGGGCCTTACATTATCACTCACACTTATGGATCAGGTACTTATCGTTTAGCTTCGCTTAATGGTAAACCTGAGCCTGAACCCCTTAATGCCTTGCATCTCCGACCATTCTACTATTGAATTTAGTGTTACATCACTCCTTATCCACCTTGCGCTCGTCCCTTGAGCTCATTTACCACCTCATACACCTTTTTTTCGTGCATCTCAAAGTAAAATCAAACCCACGTGGTTTGATCATCACCTCCTCTTAAAGAGGCCTTCTCCTTTTTAGTCTTGTCCATGACTTAAAAGTATCAAAATAACAAGTTTTCAATTATACAATTTTGGGATATTCTTGAGTCAAACTTCCTGCAAAACTAGATGCTTCATGCCAAACAGACATCTAGACCTCCAAGCTATAAACTAGACTGCTCCCTCGAAGGACAGTTATGTGCAAAGCTGCATCTTCTACTATAACTAGACTGCTCCCTCGAAGGACAGCTATGTGCAATGCCGCGTTTTCTACTATAAGTAGACTACTCCCTCGAAGGACATCTATACAAAGTCAGCCTCTATCAGAAGCTTCTCGCATTGATCAGCTTCGTGAAGACCTCAAGAACAAAAAAATGCATATCCCATATAGACTTCCCGCATCGATCAGTCTATATCAAGAAAAATCAAAGCAGTATTCAAAATTACTTTTGATTCATGGACTTGTCTATTTTGGTTTGGTTCTCTTCCGTCATAATAATCACCTTATAACAAGTTCTCTACGCCCCAGCTATACCATCCACCTCTCCTCACCTTTCTTCACAATAACAAAACTCAAGGGACGTGTGTATATCTGATATATTGTGATTATACAACTCTTTTCACCTATCGACTTCTCGCCTATACAAGGTACCTAGGGATTCAAGCTCATCCTATGATGATACGTGGTTTGTTTAGCTCTTTCCAACTATGGGACACTTTTTGCCTCTTTTACCCGAATCTAGGATTGTGTGTTGAACTTAATTAGGACATGGTTTCCGATGCTTGGGTAGGTTAACCCTCACTTCACCTATACCCACACCAACACCAACAACATTACTCTACCAACATCAAACTTTTACCAACCAACAAATTGCCTAACCACAACCACATTGCCTGAATTCACCTTTCCCTGGTCCTAAGGGAGAACTACATCGGTCTGAAGCCCCTCCTTGCTTTGTGCAATGGGCTATGTAGGAAGCACTTAGGTGACATGGGGTCTCCCAAGGTTAGCTTGACCATCCCCTACCATAACCTATCATGTGTGGTGTTTTCTTTAAAAATATAAATATTTTCGCGTATTTTTATTGATAACACTCACCTTGATCCTTTATCAATCCAAACATTCAAAACACAAATATTTTTATAATTATCACAAACTCAATTCAACATACATATTGCATTTTATTTAGATGTTAAATAAATACATCTTCTCTATCATGGAATCCTTATTTATTCTTCTACCCCTATGTATGAAACTCACTTAGACCCCCGCGCCTCATCCCAAACCAGGTAGTGATGGTGATAGTTGACACCGCTCACCTGGCCTCTCCATACTCAAAGGTACCACTACTATTGGTTCCTCCCACTGATCCACCAATCTCTCCTGTAACATATGAATTTTCCCTCTCGCGTGGAGGACTCTTGCCTCTAGTCTCTCCACTCGAGACTGCGAAGCCTCTAACAATCTCATGGTCTCATTCACCTGTGTGTTAAGTTGGTGAACTAAACCCTACAGGCGGTCTCTCTCCACGGTAATCACAGCTATGTCGGGATGATTGGCCCTCTCGTGTGTACTTCGCAGCTCTGCTGCCCACCACAATCTATAAGACTTTGTCAATCCTACATCCATTACCTTGCGATCGGCTGCTATCTCTTCTGGTCCTTCTGGAAGAGTTGGCTGTGGAGGTGAGAATGGTGTCTTGGCGTCAATCCTTCTGTATGGTCTATGATCCATGGGTATATCCTGAACAAATCCAAATTGTCGTCGCACGCAATCTAGAGGAATCCTCTTGTACTTTCCTGGCCTGTGTCCTGCGATCCACCTCACTCGCTCTACACCCCTCAAATCCTCAGCTATGTTTTT
Source organism: Taxus chinensis (assembly GCA_019776745.2). Taxonomy (NCBI): domain Eukaryota; kingdom Viridiplantae; phylum Streptophyta; class Pinopsida; order Cupressales; family Taxaceae; genus Taxus; species Taxus chinensis. The sequence continues at coordinate 286,365,981 of CM034155.1, forward strand.
CGTCACCATGTAGTTCCCATAAGGTCTCCAACAGATATCCGCAATCGTCATTATCTCCAATTTCTGCCTATAATACTCGGTGTTATCTATCACAGTCTCGACTCTTACCTCTTGCTCTGTCTAGACCCATCGCCTGAATCCCAACCTCTGCACTCTTATCTCTCCTTCTTGGATTGGTTGGCCTATTGGTTGCACACACACAATGTGCTCATAATCCCAACAATGTAATAAGTAGGCACAATCCAGTGTAGTCCTGTGATTTCACCTGCATGCCCATAAACCCCTGTATAGCTCCACCAGATATGTGAGTGCCCATGCGAAAGTAACGCTACCTTCTATCATCTCAGGAATAATACACATCAATGATTTTGGAAATCCTCCCCCGTCTGCTCTAAGTAATGCATAATACCCCACCGCTAGCATTAATACCACGGCCAACCTTGTTGCCTCAGGGTGTGCCGCAACATTATACCATAAGTAAATATCACGCCTCGCTGTGTCAAATATCATGTGGCTGGACCAAATACTACCATTATCGCTGCCCGTGTCGCGTTGGGCCCTTCCTGATACACTAGTCTTCCTGTAATTGGAGGTCTCAAAATTTGAAACACATCTTCTAACATCACTATCATTTCCCCTGTTGGCAGATAGAAGGTATTCTTTTCTGGATTTCATCTCTCAATCAGCACCTACAACATAGCATGATTGCGTGTGATTCGTGAATAATAGTGGATTCCACTTAACCCCACACAGTTTATTAATTCCCACTCCGCTAGTGTTACATCCGCTCGGACCCATGACAACAGCACTGGTACCCTATCATTCATCATCAACCTTGCCTCTGCATGCACACATCAAACCAACGAACAACAAGCAGCAAATGAATCCCCAAGTGTTTTTTATCAGAATCTGCAACTTTACAAAGTAACCGATATCGGTTACCTAACCGATACCAGTTAGGCCTAAACCGATATCGATCACTGTTCATAATATCCATCCTGCTTAAAAAACACCACCTATGATATCTTATTCACTGGTTTACCCCTCTCTGTAACTACAAACATATCTAAAACACCTGCTTATCTACCCTATAACACTCATCCCATCCCAAACCCTTTCCTATCACCTTTTTACCCACTTATCTTACCACATCCTATTTATAAGCATGCAAAATCTTATTCCAACCAAAACTTATACCTCTTGGGATGCAGCAGTTTGAGGTGGAACATGTCTTCTCTCTCCTCTCTGCCCACTGGACTCTTCTCCTTGTTCAGCCATGTTCATCAGACTCTTCACTATAACTTTCCTTTACACCTTCTTAATCCAAGCCCATGATCACTTTACCTGTCTCTTTCCTCCTTATCACTCAATTATCCCATGCAACTACCCTATATGGACGATAACAGCCTCGCATCCTCGTATTTAATGTGTTGCATGACTCTAAAAATAAGAATTTAAATTGCCTCCCAAGATTTTCTATTTTTAGAAAAGCTCGTTTTAACATAACCGATGTCAGTTACATAACCGGTATCAGTTACATAGTGACTGACATCGGTTATCTAACCGATATCGATCAAACTATCTCCTTTTGTTTATACCTAGGCCTTTTCTTTGTTTTTTGCAAAATTTTGGCAGCACCCACCTCTTTTCCTTGCATAACGACATCATTTTCAATATCCATCATCATAATACCATCAACATTTCAACACATATGCATATAATCCAAACATCATCCACGTCATCCATATACCTCAACTTCCAAAATCATCAACAAAACAAATGAAACATTATAATATATGTATCAAATCAAACATTATACACACCATGTGGATCAAACTCATCATCTATATATATCCTCAAATCAATGTCAAAATATACAAATTTCCCTGCATGGGGCCTCTATAATCCAAAAAATACAAATTCGGCACGCAGGCCGCTGTCTCTGTCAAAATCTCGACTCGGCTCGCAGGCCGGTCTCTCATGTCAAAAATATACTCGACTCGCAGGCCGGTATCAACTATACAAAATGTACTCAGTTTGCAGGCCGGTATATACAACAAAAATGAATACATAAATCCTATGTGGGCACGCAGGCCTCTATATGCACACTCAATTCACAGACCAGTGTCTCTATCAAAAAATCAACTATCCAAAAACATCTCCTCTCCTGGGATGACTCAGCTCTCTCCCCCTCCCTCAACTCATCCCTCAGCTGGCCCCGGTCTCGGATCTCGCCTCCTACCTATCACTGACCCACCAACTGTAGCTGTGGCCCCCTGTGACCTGTGACTCCGGGAAGTCTCGGCTCTATGAGTCGCATATGGCTGATAATCGGCACCGGTACCATCTAGTACATCCTGATAATAATGGGCCTCCACTTTCACCTCCATGTATCAGGCCCATGCCACCATGTCTGGTGGGGCTGGTCCCCCGGCTCCTAATAGAAGTGGGCCCTTCCCTGCCTATACCTTTGGTGGCAGTGGAGCTGCCATCGAAGCCTGAACAGGGACCTAACACTATGCCTGTACCTGAGGCTGTGCTTGTGCCTCTGCCTGTGCCTATTCCTATACATGTAAATGTCCCTGTGCTTGGGCCAACTACCCCTATAATACTCCGATCTGTGCATGTGCAGCAGTAAGCTACCCCTGTAATAACTGCACCTAACCCAAGAGATGGTCCCTCTCCGCTATAACAGCCGCCAAATCTGGCTGTACTGGTTGTGCTCTCATGGCTACCCTCTGCCCAGCCCACCAAACCAAAAATGAACCTGTAACTCTGGCGTCATCCACCGTATCATCGGTTGGTCTCTCTGCTACCCAGACTGGGTCAAATGGCTGTGGTACAAGTAGTGGTGCCTCTACATCCTCCCTCCGATACTGTGGGAAGGGAGGTGGCTCATCCTGCTGTAATCCCAGCTGTCATCGTACCCTCCAGATATCCAGAAGATATATTGGATCCAACGCAGCTGTGTTTGGGCTCCTCCATGGGGCGGATGGCCTCTGTATGGCCTCCAGATAATATCTAAGGCAATCAGGACCTTTAGCATATGTCTGTAATAAGTGACATCCCGCCCTGCGATAACTACTCATGGCTGACCCACGACCCCCAACCACCTCTGAAACCCATATCTATAAACTACCTGTGGCCTTGGCTGCTGGGGAAACCCTACTGGTTGTAAACACACGATATGCTCATAGGCCCAACAGTGTAACAAGAATGTCGAACATATACCGAATCACCTCATACGGCGATAGCCCCATAGCTCTCTATATAGCTACACTAGATACATTGGTGCCCATGCGTAGCAGGTGTGCTCCTCCACCATCTCATGTAACACTCCCATCAAAGCCTGTGGGAAGCTTCATACCTCTGAGTCAGGGAGGGAAAACCAGGTGATACCGATCATCATCAGCACGGCAAGCCGTGTCTCCTGTCGATGAGCACGATACATATTACCATAGCAGATGCTCGTAATATGATACGTAATCAATGGGGCTACATCCCCGAATACCTGTAGGATGCTATCCATCGTTGTCTCAGCATCCACCTGGAACACCTCCTCACTAATGATTGGCAATCTCAGGATGTGATACAATCCTCTAAGGTGACTGTCATCTCTCCAGTAGGGAGATGAAAGGCATTGGTTTCCAGATCCCATCTCTTGATGAGGGAAACCATCATGTTGTGGTCCCTATCCATAGCCCTATACCTCTGGACTCCGCCGAGTCCAACCTCCCGCATAACTACCCACTGGGTTGCAGTCACGTGTGGCCGCATCCACTCCAGTAGAGGTGGCATCCGATCTCGCATCGTCAGCTACTGGCGTGCCTATAAAAACAACCCACTCCATCAGGCCTACCCTTCACAAAACAACTACCTTAACCCTCTATACTCACTCACCCACCCAATCACAACCTGACTCTATAAACACATCTACACCCACCTATCTTACCCTATACATCTATAAATTCCTATCACTCTTATGGTCCTTCTTTAAATATCCTACCCACTCCAATCAAACCTAAAACACCTCCTCTCCCTCAAACATCAATAACCCCACCCAAAAAATATCTAAAATATCCCCTTTACCTATCCCACACCCTACCAACTGCCCCAATCATACTCCACCCGATCTACTCTTTCCCTCTAATCATACCCCAACCAATTTAACCCCTCCTAATTCATACACAACCCATAACCGATCCTACCCGAACCGGCCCCAACCACCCGATTACCCCCCACCCCAATAACCTTTCCTAGCAACTCTACCTTCTCCCCCTTCACCCCAAAAATCTATCCTACCCGCCTACAATAACACCCAACACAACAAATTTCACAACCCTACCTCCTACCCATGGTGATTGGTACCGGTCACCCTCGACCGCTAATGGTCCTCCCACAACAGTCTATGTCTGACTTTTTTACACCGATGTCAGTCGACACATGACCGACGCCGGTCTCTATACCCACTAATCTACACAATTTACACTATGACTGATGTCGTTCGACTAGTGACTGACATCGGTCACTGTGGGATTTCGGGGCTGGACCAAAAACAGCCCCCAAATCCCTTTTTTTCCTATTTCTACCCATTTACCCAGTACAATTTCCTAAAAACTTACCCACCCTAACGTTTTGGCCTACCTAACATATCTACCCAATCCATTTTACGATTTACCTTCATTTAGTCATTATTTTCTCAAATTTTGAATTCCTACCCCAATACCCACATCCTAGCTAAATTCATTAACTTCACACAAATAGGGATTCATAGCCTACTGTTACGACTACACGTCGTCGTGGTGGGATAGGTGGTGGTGGTCTAGCTCCTCCAGCACCTCCTGCACCTCTTGCTCCTCCAGGTTGTGCCATAGCTCCAAATCTCCTCAACAGGGTCCTCAACCAATCAAACTCTGCCTCCCGATCTCTGGGGCCTACCAATAACTCACTCCCCCACTCAACTAGTGCCAACTCAGCCCAAACACACAACCCAATCACTTCAAAAACTCAAACAAGAAAAATTTGGCACTCAATTTCACAAAGTGAAAATGATTTGCCGTATTTTTTCTTTTTATAGGTTTTCACCCTCTAACCGATATCGGTTAGAGCGCGCCCTAGGTGACCGATATCGTTCATCTGAAGTATTTCGATCACCCATAATCGATATCGGTTACCGGCTTAGTTTAACCTAATTCCTGCCCTTATCCACCAATCTCCATTTTTCACCACATTGCCTACCCCTGACTTTGCTAAATAGCCTTATTTTGAATTCATCGGCCCGACCCAAGGCCGTACCACCCAATCGGCCCAACCCAAGGCCGCAACCAACCAATCGGCCCAACCCAAGGCCACAACAAACCAATCGGCCCGACCCAAGGCTGCAACAAACCAACCGGACCGACCCAAGGCCGCAACCAACTAATCGGCCCGACCTAAGGCCGCAACCAACCAATCGGCCCAACCCAAGGCCGCAACAAACCATTGTCCTGACCCAAGGCCGCAACAAACCAACCGGCCCGACCCAAGGCCGCAACCAACCAATCGGCCCGACCCACGGCCGCACCCAACCAATTGGCCCGACCCAAGGCCACACCAATTAAGTACCTCGACTAAGGCCCGCAAATCAAAAATTCTCTCCACCCATCATGTACCTGTTTGTTCAATCGAGCTCACATGTTCGTGTTTTAGCACGACTATGATACTTGACTTGTTCAGCTGACTAGCTTTGCCTAGACCAAGACCGTGACGTTTATTTCAACCAAACCAACCATTTGGTACTGTCGAACATGCCTAAACCTTCTGGTGCCTTACCTGTTATATCCCCTGGAGCTACTTCCTATGCCTTGGATACCAGGATTATATAGCCTTGTTTGGATAAACTATTGACCTTTACCTATGAATTGCTTGTTTTCTCTTCAAAACATGTACCCTGGTCGCACTACTGCATTTCAACGTGCGTTGGCTTCCTTGAACTTACCCCACCATCTTACCAGCATCTCATCATCATTTACCCTTTATCAACCCTATCCCTAATTTCATGTCACCTCAATCTGTGATAGATTTGAGGGGCATTACCTATACCCTTAACTGGGGCAACCACTTTTTATTATTGTCAGTTCAGCTTTACAAGACAAGCTACACGACAACAAGGGGCAAATGTAAACACCAAATTTTGGTCTTACGACACCCTTTACCCCGTATCTTGTCCTGCAACCTAACCCTACCTCACCACCTAAACCTTACACACTGAATTATTTATTAATTACCTTATAATTAATAAATCCACATCTCCAACCCTGCCACCTCACTATGACCTAGCCCTAACCCTAAACTAACCTAATTAAGACCCATGACTTGGTCCAAACCCACACCCATGACTCATCACCCCTCACCTGCATCAAAACGAACCTAATAATGACTTGACCAAGCCCACAACTGACCCCTCGGGAGAAAAGGAGGGAAAGTTGGCTATTTTACTAAAAATAGCCAACTTTGACCTAACCGATATCAGTCCCTACGCGTCTAGCGTCGGTTAGGTAACCACCATCGGTTCCCTATAAATGACCTCCCCCAACCAAAATGAAAGGATCCGAATCCATTTTGCAAGGGGGAGACAAGTGAGAAGGAGAGAAGAGTTTGCAAAGAGGAGCATCGAGCCCAAAAACTGGAACTGAGAAACTAGAGCATTGTCACACTCATCCAAACCTTGGGAGAGTCAGAGGATAGCTTCATCAGATCACTTCTGATTACTGAATCATCCGAACTGGGCCTTGCCTTCGCCACTACATTCTTTGGACCTGCATCCACATCTGAAACAGGTAAGTAGTCTCTTTTATCACCTTATATGCTTCTAAACACTATTTTGTGAACTTTTAATTCATAGGGATTATAAGCACACTCCTGGATATACTACCCGGCAACAACCTGAACCTAACCTTCGGTCATCCATCTCTATATTGCCCCAAAGACATCTCTCTCACTCTCTGAGTCTTCTCTATCACCCTACTACCCCTCTCAACCATCTACCAACCTTCCATACCTCATAACCACTTTACACTAATCTCCATTTAAAAATCCTTAAATCACTGCCCCTACCGATATCGGTTATTCCCTACCGGTACCGGTTTTATAACCGCGATCGGTTATCCAGTGACTGGCATCGGTCACTGTGACTTCTACCAAAACCAACCTTTCACCTATTCACCTCAAAAAAATCTCATATCCGGCCTGGTCTATCCCTGTAACTTGATCTGAACATATCAGCAACTAGTGACCAGAAGAACAGCATGACATTCTATTATTAGTAGTTTAATCTCTATTGCTTTCAGTAACGAGATGCCTAAATCATGAGTTTGCAATATCTTCTTTATTATCATTTGCATCAATTTGTATTGAAAGGGAACTGATCACCTTCGAAAGGAAGTCTAATATTTCCTGGGCCCAAGGCAATTCCCTCACTTATTGTCTAACTAAAATCTGGTGGTCTTGCATTCTTATTTACAGGTAGTCCTTCCTAGACAAAAAGGAGCTCTTCACAATCGGTCTAATCTCTCGATGGTACGCACACACCTTCCCAACACTCAACAGGTATTCCTCCTAAACCTAACCCCTATCTGTTTCTCAAGAGAATGAAAGGATAGAAATAACTCTATTCTGGAACTAAATTCTGTGCGAAACAAGTGGTGCAACTTATCTACCACAAAGACGAGACCAAGGCAGAATTTCTCGATGTAATTGTAGTTACATTCCCTACAATGAGCTTAATTGATGCAAATTAAGAGGTGGAGGCATGCCAATAATAGCATGGATTTTATTGGGATCTATTTCAATTCCACATTGCAAGATAATGTACCCAAGGAGTTTTTCCAATTGTAACTCCAAAAACACATCTTTTTGGATTTAAGCATACTTTGTATTGTTGTAAACATTTAAAGAGTGTGTAGAGATCTTGAGCATGTGTAAAATTATGTCGTGATTTTGCAATTATATCATCAACATAATCTTCAAGGATATTATGAATATAATCATTAAATATATGTTTCATTTGTCATTGGTAAGTGGCCATGGCATTTTTAAGCCAAAATGGCATGACAGTGTAACAAAATGTTCCCCATGGCATAGTAAATAAATTTTTTTCCTCATCTTCTGGGTTTATTTTGATTTGGTTGTAACCAGAAAATCCATCTATGAATGAAAGGATATCATATCCATAAGTGGAATAAAAAATGGAATAAATATGTGGCAGTGGAAAACTATCTTTAAGACATACCTTATAGAGATCTTGAAAATCGATGCAATAGTGGACCCAACCATCTAGCTTCATAACTAGCACAATGTTAGACACCCACTCTAGATAATCCACAATGCAAATAAATCCAACATCTAGCAAATTTTGTATCTCTTCCTTCACTAGTAGTGCAACCTTTGGATGCATTTTCTAGATTTTTCACTGAATAGGTTTTGCACCGGGGTAAAGGATGATATTTTGCATGGCTACAGAAGGATCGATACCAGGCATATTGCTATAGTCTAATGAATATATATATAATAATTCATGAAGAACTTGTTTGATGTCATCTTTCTCAGTACGCGTGAGAGAAGCAACAAAAAAAACCATTCACAATTTGGTATAAGTGTCGAGGTTATATTGAATGGTATCCTCATTTAGAAGATTTGACCGATCCTCTATGTATGGGTTAGTAGGAATAGTATCAGGAGCATTGGTATTTTCAGTAAGTGTATCATATTCTCCAAAGTATGCAATAAAATTAAGAAGTGATGGAGAGTGCGGTTTATGATGGGAAGAAGGGAGGTGATCGTAATGCCCATGTATTCTAGAATAGATTCATTAGTAATAAAAGTGTATAAATTAGCCTAAGTAGCATAAGTAGAGTTACTGATGAGTTCTAGATATACTAGAGGAAGTGAAGAAGTATGCAGAATAGTATAAGCCTCCGAAGAGGTTATAGTGTGCATATGGTACCCCAAGCCAAGCTTGTTAGATTGAGTGGGGAGAGCCCATGGTTCTATGACTCCTTGACCCTGTCGACCTAAAACATTACCAGAAAAAACATAACGAAGAAAATAATTATAGCCAAGACCATATTTGGAGAAATTTTGAGTAGATGAAAAATATCTAGGAGTGTTTGTGGAATGCTTAATAGAATTACAATATGCAAAAGGAGATAGATCTGCTAAAACATCATAGACAACTCCTTGATAAAGGAATTTAAATCATGTATGAAGAGTGGATGGAATCACATGCATGGCATGGATATAAGGAAGTTGTAACCTTGCAGCACAATGTGTAGAATAAGGATGTAAGTATCAATAAGTTTGAGCATCGTGAGCAATAATTGAAAAATCCTAAGGAATAGGAGAGTTATCTTCACTCTCATTATGAGATCAGGAATACATCATCATGGGTGAGGTCCTTGTTCATCTCGAGCTCACCTTGGGAGATCTTGAAACAATGTTTCTAAGCACTCATTCGGATGTCTAGAGTGTTTGTGCATCATTAAAAAGTAGGATACTATGATCATCATCATCAAGTTCTTCATCAGAAGTAGTTTCTTCAATAAGTTCAATCAATCCCCTTCCCTTCTCTTAGTTTCTTCTAATTCTTCATTGTAAGCAATCATGGTATTTTGTCCTATTCACTTAAGTGATCATATTTGTAATTTGTAAAATTATTCTCTCAAAATTATAAGAGAAATACTAAATTTATCTCTTCTAGGGACAATTGAATGGTCACAAGTGGAATACGAACACTAAGAGTCATGTAGGGGGAGATGAGTTCAATTCACAAGGCTATAAATTGGGATGGCTTCTCCATTCTGAAGGATCATGAAATCCTAAAAGTTAGTATTTTTGTAGCAATTGTGAATTTTTGTAGATGGATTGATGTTTTATACTCATCACTACACAAGAAATGATATCTACTTTTCTTCCATTTCCCTTTCTCATGTTTCCTTTTTCTCTATTTTATGCACTTTTCAAGCATAGTGTTGGAAAGGAACCTTGCATCCTTGATAGATGAAGCTAAGGAAATGTGTATCTTTTATTTATTGGTCCCACTAATAGCTTCATTTATTATTTTCTCTATATTGAATGCTAAAATACTCTAGTTATTGGGTGTGAACTCTATAATTGGCATACTCACATCAATAACCTTATTTTCTTAATTTCTCTCTTTCACCCCTCATTGATGTGATTTCCTCCCTTGTACCCACACAAGAAATTTTCCACAGGTGTAGTGGAGTGTTCCTATATGATCTATAGCCTATTTGACCAACCCAAAAAAATAGATAAGATTATCTTAGTTAACATTCAATAATGGGATCTGCACCATTCAATGTAGAGAGACGGAGCCTCGTGAATGTTTGTGGAAACACCTAATTTTCCATATTGAAAAATTTTCTCACCAACCATTTTTGGTGACTCCACTGGGGAGAGATCTACCCTTGTATACTTAAATAATATATTTGTAAAATACAAAAAAAAAATCATTTTTTTAAAGTACTTAAATGATCAAAAATCCTTTTTCAAATCTCTTTTGAAAACTTGGCCAAAAGAAGATATACCACGTTGAACAGACTGAGAGGAATCCTTGATCTTGATTTTGAAGATTCACAAAATTATCAAGAGTGAGTAAGAGATAATCCTTATTACTCTTCCCAAGTTTCATCTCCATTTGATTCATCGAGTGGTACCCCTAATAACCCTATTCAAACTCCTACTAACACTCATACAAATTATCATATCTTCCACCCACCTTTGAATTTTGAATCCCCAAGAAAAGAAGGAAAAAGAGAGGAATAACTGGAAGAAGAAAGAGAGGAGGAAGAAATGGTAGTACAAGCACCTCTACCATGGGGATAAAACACTGGCCCATTGGCTTTGGCCCCACCACTCCATGAACTTCCACAAGGATCAAGAAATAGCTTCCCTAAGTTCTATGGAGATGGAAAAAAATGTCCTGACGATCACATCACAACCTTTATCACTTCCTATGGAATCCTTGGAGTACAACATGATAATTTCACTATGTATTTTTCATGGAAACTTTGCAAGATACGGTGGAAGATTGGTTCTACTACCTACCAACACACTCAATATCCAACTAGGGTGATATTAAAAAGAATTTTGAAGACAGGTTCAAAACTACTAAATATTCCCATGCCCTTATTTCTCAAATGAATAAAGATCCACAAGATTCCATGAGATACTTCGTGACCAAATTCAACAGGTTAGTCAACAAAACTCCATCCATTGATCTTCCCACTACGGATGACCCAAAGATGTTCCTAAAGTTATTTTATTTCTACGGAGAGTTCAACCAAGATATTTGGACAATGCTCAATAAATTGATATCAAAGTGGAAGATAACCTCATCTTGTAGAGTAATATCAAGAATCCTTCGATGAAAGATAAAACCAAAAGTTCCAAAGATGAGAGAACTGCTCCGATGTTGTAGAATTTGGAAAATGAATGGATTATGTTGAAAAGGGAGGTTGCTCAATAAACACCTCATCTAAAACAAAATATAAATCAGATTGTAGGAGCACCCCAAAGGCTTACCTTGGAGGCTCGACTAGTCAATGAAATGTGAAAAACCAATGCAGATGATGAAGAAGAAAACTTGGAATCAAAAGTTAAAGATGAAAGAGAAAGTAAATGTGTTGGGATCAGTTTTTGTGAATTCACACTTGATGATGAATAATTCACATATACTTACTCATATGAGGTGTTCACTTGATCACAAAAGGAGAAAGAAGGACCTTCTTCTGATGTCCAAGTTAAGAAATTGAATCCTCAAATGATGACTATAAGAAAAAAATGAAAGGAGGATCATCGAAGTCTTCTTCAGTAGGGTCAGCTGAGAAGAAGCATGAGATCACTCCAGCCAATATTCCTTCTGCCTATTCAAGTAAGTTTCCTTCAACTTCTCTTGAAAAATAAATTTTTATAAATCCTAAGAGTTTTCATGTCAAATATGCCATAACCCGTGATGTTCCTACCACCTCTCCATCCTTTGATATCATTGACCATTTCAAAAGATCTAAAGTCCAAATTGCTAAATTTGAGTACTTGAGAACTCATCCCAAGCAACTTTAGAAACTTGTGTAACATATCAAAATAATTAGCTCTATTTCTAAATATGTCACCACTAAATAACCACCTCATGCATCTCAATCCACTCCATCTCTAAATTTTCTTTCCTCCACACCCTCCACCTCTACGAAGGTATAACCTTTCTACATAGCTTTCATATTCAACAGGTATAAGCTATACAATTGCATCATTAACGGTGATGCCTTGGAAAACATCATGCCTACAAAAAATTTTATAACCCTTGGTCTCTCCCTTTCCTATACCTCTGGCTAGTGTCTCTCCATGGATATGAAACAAGTTCCTCTCATTGGAAAAATAAAAAATGTTGAGGTAGCATTAGCCTACTTCCCTGAAAAATAAAATCACAATAAGAATCCTTGTAGAAGACATGTTTACCTCATATGGTATGTTGTTGGGCCAAATATTCTATCCAAATGTCGGAGGAAATATACAGCTGGATTGATCATATGCCACCATCATGGTCAATGGTAAGAAAAAGAAGCTTATTTCTATTAGGAAGATGAAGTATATTTTTCAAAATCCAAATGACCCAACAACAGATATCCCATGTCAAAATTCTAGATCTGGAAACATTTTCATGACCTTTCAGGATGATCTCGAGCTGCCCATGTTGGTAGAATAATTCCCAAACATCACGGATCCATTCAAAGAGCACAATGATGAGTTGATTAAATCCTAGTTTGAGAGTGTATACTTCTCATTAGATGAGAGCATAAATGAATTTTCTCCATTGGATGTTGATGATGATGATAAGGACCTTGATTTGCAATAAAGAAATATTGAAGTGATGAGAAACATGGATCAAGGAGTAATGCTCAATAAATTCTTAACTAGTAAGCTCAATGTTTCCCATCATGTTCTTGAGGTTTAGTATGAGTTTCCATGTGTTGAGTATGTTGGTGAACTTGAAATCTTATCTTTCTCATTTGAAGAAGATGACAAGAAAAGCAATAATGGAAACATGTTTCTGCCTCTTGAAATTGAACATACTCAAAAAAATGATGATTTCATCATGTAAATGGATTTCTTAGTTCTTGATGAGCCGAGAATGGGAAAATGATAAGGACAACATTTCAAGTCCAATATTGTTCTCATTTCATTTTCACGAGGACAGAAACATTCTCAATGAAAATGGAAAAACAAATTGTTGTTTGGTCCAAAGGCTGATTTTCACTCAAAATGTAAACATTCTCAATAAAATTAAACCTTTCAATGTTCATTACTCCCAAGAAAATGATGTCCTCAACAAGATTTATGTTTAAGCTCAAAATGAACATAATGAGGAAGATGGAAATTTCCATGTTGCATACCCAATTTTGATTTTATTCTCTTTCTAAGAGGATGATGTTATGCACATGACACACTGTGTAAGGAAACATGTTTTCAAAGATCTGGAACATGAGAAAGATGAATCCACAGAACAATTAAAAAACATAGAACATCAAGAGGTGGGTATTAATGCAAAATTTTATGAGAATTATGTTGAGAATCAAACCATCGAATTGGTGTTCATGAAGCAAATATACGAAAAATAACAAATGTGCAAGTATTAAAATGATAATTCAAGCATAATAAAGAACCATCTTCATTCCAGCAGTGGAAAATCAGCAAGTATAATGAACATGAGAACCAAAGAGAGGCCAGAAATATTTGGTCAAAGAAACAAAGGCAATGGAATGAACGATTTGTCATAAATTGCACTAGAAATTATGCTATATTTATAAATAATATGAGAAGTGGTTCATACTTTAGTGAACCTATCAACAGATTTATGGAAGAAAGGTATCCAGTGATACCCATTTATGGGTAAGCACTCAATTCAAATTTGTGCTTCAATGAAAGCAGGTTATACCCCACATGTACATAGATTATTTAGGATGTTTTCCCTTTGGTGTTGTACATTTCTTATATCAATTCATTTTTCCCTCATGTTGTGTGTATGTTTCCTATCATATGTATATGTTCAATAAAGGGAGTTGTGTGGTATCTCTTTTTAGTGGCTCTGTAGCTCAATGGATAAGGAACTAGTCCACTTTGTGTCTTAATATTGTGGGGTTCTTGATTTATATGTCCTTGATGTGCTCGATCTAGAACATTTCCCCAAGCTAGAGCTATTTTTTTCATGTGTTTTTGGAAAGGAAAAATTCAATGTTGAAACATGACAACTATACCCTAGTGTCAAAAATGTTTCTTGTAGACCCTCCTAAACATGTATTCGAATCAATTCCCCTCTTTTCTAGGCCTATCCTATCCTTTCAAGTGTTGGTTTGTGTTGTGATAACCTTTCCCATGTGTTTTAAATGTGAAAACAAGATCATGGGGTTCTTCTGATGTAATGTTTCTCTAGGCAGATTCTTCAGTGAACCTGGAAACGTTATTTTTAGCCTTTCCAAGACTGGTGCACATCCCCAGGAGAGATTTGAAGGCTAAAATTCATCAGAAAGTGGTATTGATGATCTGTTAATATTATGAAAGTGTTTTAGGAAGATTTAGGAAATATTTGAAGGTTTAGGAACAAGTTCAGTGAAAGTGGGTTTTTGAAGGTGATCGAGCTTGCAGTTCAAAATAGCACCTAAGCTTTAGGAAGTGATTTTGGGAACTCTATAATGAGTTTTATGGAAAACATGTACCATTGGAAATTTAATTGAGTCTTCTAAAAAATGGTAGTTTTTATATTTTTCACAAGACACGGGCATTTCTTCCCACAATCTAGTTTCAACAAGCACAACCTATAGTCCTGAGAAAAAAGGATGTTTTTGAGGAAATCGTAGGAATAATTAGAGTATGTTACCCATCCCATTCTTCTCAAAAGGATTTTTGGAGTTAAAATCATATAAATAAGTTCTATAAATGTCCTCTGGGAGCTCCAGAAACTTCATCTTTAAGGTCTCTCCCAAGGTATACTCTCATAGTTAGAAATGTTTTAATGAGGACACATGTCAGCATGTGGTGAAGGCACATTTTTGTGCTCCATATGTCCCATCCCTATGGGAAATTTGGGAAAATAAATTGTGTCCATGTTTTTTTTAGCCCTCTGTTCCATCATATGACCTCGAAATGGCTCCATGACAAAATTTAAGCTCATTTTCAACTCTTTCTAGCCCTTCCCGTCATGCAATCACTTTCCACAACTTATCAAGCTAGGGGGAGGGTGCATTTTTTTGTTTTATCTATCCCATCTCCATGGGAAATTTGGGTCAAAAAAAAATTCCCCATGCCCATGTTATCCCTTGGTTCATCAGGTGACTTCGAGAAGGCTCCACAGACAATTTTTTAGCCCCTTCTCCTCTCTGCCTCATCAAACCACCTTCTACCACTTGTCACTTCTAGGTAAGTGTAAAATTTTATATAATGTTTATCCCATCCCCTTGGTAAATTTGTGGAAAAAAATTTATCCCATATCCAACATTTTCCCAAGTTCCTCATGTGACCCAGTCTCATCCCCTGGGTGCCTAAGGTGTAAGGAGAAGATAGTCAAAACATGTACTTGATCTTCCACAGATGATTCCAGGAGCTTTGTAAGGAGTTAAGATGAAAAAAATACTCATTGGAAAGCTTGTATAATTATCTACATGATGAAATATTCAAATCATTCACAAGATGGATGCGCTTCTTTCCATATCTCATTTTTGACAGGCACACCCTGATGTCTAGGGAAATAAGGAGAAATTTGAGGGGGTTATAGGAATAATTGTATACAACAACACTTAAAAAATGGATCGAGAGTAGGATCGGTTGCTGGATATTGAGAAAGAAGGAAATGAGTGGGAATCTCCAGTGGGACAGATGGATGAGTGGGTTCAAAACTTGGTAAAGGATCACATGATTATTGATCCTAAGGAAAAAAAGGATAGTGATGGGGTGGTGAGCACATGGGCAGAACGTTTGGTCATTAAAATTTTGGACAAGGGGATTTTGGAGGGCCTGGAACCGTCTAAAGAGAAAGGTAATTTATCTCTTAAAATTCCTTAGATTCTTATGGCTAGAACCAAAGCGTCCATGGAAGGTGCTTTATTTGCAAACTGGGCTCCAGACCAAAAATTGACTATTTTAGAGGATGGGTCAAGAGGCGTTGGGACACTAATGGTGTTTTTGAAGTTTCATCATATGCAAATGTTTTTTTCTTGGTCTCTTTGCCTAATGAGGACCATGTAGCAAATATTTTGGCTGGAGGACCTCGGTTTATTGGAAAATCTCATGTGGATCTTCATAAATGGGAACCAGCTTTTTATCCCTAATTGGATGACTATTTATGAGTTTCATATCTAGGTCAACCTTCTAGGCTTACCCCTAGACTTTTGGAAGCTATAACTCCTTATTGGCATTATGAAAATCTTGGGTAAGATGATTTCTCTAGATCCAGTTACTAAGGCTAAATCTAGACTTACTCATGCCATATTTTGTGTCAATAGGGGTCAAGATGCTATTCTGGAAAGTAATATCAAACTCTTGACTTCTGAGGGAGTCTGGGTGCAGATATTTGACTATGATCTGTCTCCCTTTGCTTACATAAAATGTAAGTTGGTAGGCCATGATCATAGAAATTGTCCTCTTCAGAAGAAAAATATTGATCCCATTATTGGACCTCAAAGGAAAACTAATAAGGAGGCTAAGGAATGGAGGTTGATTAGGAAAAATGGAAGAGTTATAGAAGAAAAGGATCATCTTATTATCCAAGAGGTTGTAAATGAAGTGGAACCATCATTCATCTTAATACCCCTTGCAAGGAATTGGTTGTTTCTGGTTTTCATGAAAATGTTAATGAATATGAATATGAAAATGAAAATGAAGATATGTTTTTGGAAGAGGTGGTTCTAGAAACAAAGGAAGGGGCTAGCCATGATTTAGAAGGTAATTTTTGTACTCTGCAAGTGGCCTATGGACCTTCACTAGATGAGTTTTCTTCTATTGGTCAGAGTTCCTCTGGACAGAGACAAGAAGAATTCCTACCCATTTATAATGTCTTAGGGATTCTTGTGGACTATGTTGCTGATACATATGATTTGGTAGCCTCTCAAAATACTCCATTAAGTAAATATAAAAATTTCACTCATAGTAACTCTAGAGCTGATATTGGTAAAGACTTAGCTCTTAAGGGTAGGAAAAGTAATAAGCAATTAAGAGAGAGTAACTCTAGGAGGGAAGTGGAAGTTGGTATTTAGAGTACTTTGGGGAAGTTATTTCCTTAAAATAAGAAATGTTAAATGATCCTCCTCTCTTGGAACATTAGGGGATTTAATAATCCCAGTAAACACAGAATTGCTAAGGATCTCAGAGTTAAAAAAAAACCAGATATTTTCATGCTTCAAGAGACCAAAATGAATATGGACAGATTTAAAGAGGTCGGTAGGTTTATTTGGAAAGAAATTTGTTCGGAGGGATGTAGTTCGTCAGGAGCCTCAGGAGGCATTTTCACTTTGTGGGATCCTAGAATTGTGCAAGGTATTTTGATTCTTTCTTCCCCTAGTCATGTGGTTATGAGTTTCATGGAAATTATCTCTAAAAATATCTAGGTATGTTTCTAATATTTATGTTCCAAATAAACTCAGTGAAATGGAAATGGCTTAAGGAGGGTGATAGGAATACTAAATTATTCCATTTGTCTGCCACTTATAGAGCTAACCTCCTTAAGATTAATGAGATAATAAGTGATAATGGGAATACTCAGAAAGTAAGGATATCAATGTTACTAAAATAAATTACTTCAAGGAGATTTTTAAGAAGGGAAAAAGGGTGGAGGAGCTAGTTCAGAATAAAGTCCTAGATATTTTCTAGGATGTTATCACCCCTCTTGAAAATAGAGATCTCTTGAGGACTCCCTTGGAGGAGGAAATTCATTTTGTGGTCTTTGATATGGAACTGGATAAATCTCCAAGCCCGGATGGTTTCCCTACCTTTTTCTTTCAAAAATTATGGGAGGTGATAAAGCATGAGGTCATTGAAATGGTCTAGGAATTTTTCAACAATGGTCATCTTCTGAGGAAAATGAATAACACTTTCTTGGTCCTAGTGTTGAAAATGGTTGGAGCTAAAGAAGTTAAGGATTTCAGACCTATAAGTATCTTCAACACCAATTATAAATTACTGACTAAAATCATAGTTGGGAGGATAAGAATGGTTCTTCCAAACTTCATTTCTGGAAATCAAGGGGCTTTTGTTTCAGGAAGGTAAATTACTAACAACATTATTTTGATTCAAGAAGCCATACATTCCATTGAAAGCTCTGGTACATCGGCAATGTTTCTTAAGTTGGATATGCATAAATCCTATAATAGGATAACGTGGTCCTTCCTCCAGGCTATCCTGTTAAAGGTTAGTTTTCATAACTTTCTAGCAAATATGATAATGACCTACATATCTACTGCTAGTTATTCAGTTTTGGTTAATTGTAAATCGGAAGGTTTTTTCCAAGCAGGTAGAGGGTTGAAACAAGGTGATCCTCTTTCACCCTTCCTTTATGTTATAATGGCTGAATGTTTGATTAGAATCTATCAACATGTTATGCTTTCTAACTATATCCAGGGTATAAAAATATCTAATGGTCTCCCCTCTATCTATCTCAATCAATTTGTGGATGATAACTTTATGATGGGTAAGGCCTCTGTCCATTAAGCCTCCAATTTTAAGGTGGCTCTTAATGATTATGAATTAGTTTCGGGAAAGATGGTTAATTTCCATAAAAGTGTTGTTTTTTTCATTAATGTGGAGAATCCGGTTCAAACTAAATTAGCACGCATCTTGGGGTATAGGATCAAGGTTTTTCTAGATTCCTATTGGGTATTCCCCTGATCCAAAAAATCCTAACATTTCAGTTTGGAATGCTCTACTGGAAAGAGAAAATAGTAAAATTTTGTCTTGGAAGGGTCTTTTTCTTTCTCGAGCTGGTAAGATTCAATTGCACTAGAGCTCTCTTCAATGTATTCCCATTTATGTGATTTCACTTTTCAAGATCCCTGCTAAAATTATTAGGTCCTTGGAGAAAATTCGAAAGATATTCCTTTGGATGGGAGATGTGGAGAATTTTAAATTCCCTCTTGTGGCTTGGGAAAATATTTGTGGGGGTTTGGGGTTAAAAACTATTTCTCTTATGAATGATGCCTTGATTGTCAAAGCTAGTTGAAGGATTGCTAGAGAGGAAGGTCTTTGGGTGGAAATCATAAATATGAAATATTTACGGAATATAGGCAGAATGGAATACTTTTTTAATCAAGACAATATTCCAAGAGGGTCTTCTTTTTGGAACTCTTTTGTGGCCTCTAAAGAAATATTAACCAAAGGTACAATGTGGGAGATAGGAAAAGGGACTAGAATCAGTTTCTGGTATGATAGTTGGATTGAGGATTTCCCCTTAGCTAACCTAGAAATTTGGAAAAGGTTTTCTCAGTTCTATGAGGAAAAAGTAAAATTATGGATAAGAGACTTCTAGATCCATGAGGATACTATTAGGTGGGAAACTATTGATCCTCCTCTGGAATTTGATGGAGATATCTAACCCTTTCGCGCTCTCAACAAGAAATTAAGGGATTTCCATAAACCCATTTTCCAGACCAAGGATGATTCCATTAAATGGAAAGAGGAAGATTCAGGAATTTTCTCGATAAAATATTCCTGTATGTTAAATTTCAAGGATTATCTACAAAAGGATTATTGGGGTAATCTTTGGGTTAAGGATCTTATCCCTAAGGTTAATATCTTTTACTGGTTGGTTGTCTAAAATAGAATTTTGACTATGGATAATCTCAAGAAAAGGGGAATGAAGCTTCCTAATAGATGTTCTCTTTCTAGGAAAGAGGAGGAAAATTTCAACCATCTCCTCCTTAATTGATCCTTTTCCCATGATGTTTTTTCTTCCATTCTGGATCTGTTCAATATCCATTGGATTTTTCCCTTGACTATTGAGGACTGTTTTTTTCAATGAGAGAGTCCCTTCTATTTTCCCTTCTTGGTATAGGCCTGAAATATTGCTCTCCCTCATTTTTTGGGGGGTTTATAGAAGGCTAGGAATGATTTTAAATTCCAGGCCCAGAAAGCTCTTCTCTTGAAAGTTAAAAGAAAAATTTTGGCTGCCATCAAGGAAAATATCAAAATATTTAAAGGCAAGGCAAAGAAACCCTACCCGAAAAGGGAGAAAACATTCTTTATAAGTTCTCCCTTAGACCGATGGAATTACACAAACCCAAAAATAACTCCATTTGGATCAGGAGTGAGGAAAATGTTGTTAACTTAAATTTTTTTGGGGCATTAAAAGGGAATCTGGGTCTAGCTAGGGGAGGTGGAATTTTAAGAAATAGTGAAGGTGATTAGTTGTTTTTATGTTGGTCTGTTAGGTTGGCAAACAAACAATATGGCGGAAGCTAGAGCTATCCTTTGGGGGAATTTTTTGGAAAAATAAAAATGTTTCAAGGACATACTGATTGAGGGTGATTCACTCATCATTATTAATGTTCTTAATAATCAGGGTTCCATTAATTGGTTCTTAAGAAATATCCTTAATGATGCTAAGGAAACTTTAAAATATTTTGTAAAGGTTTCTTGTAATCATACTTTGTGTCAAGGGGATAAGTGTACAGATAAGATGGCTAATTATGAAGCTGTTAGTAATGATTATAAGATCTGGTGTAAAGGAGATTATTTACCCATGGACATTAATGAAACCATTATTAGGGATAGAGGGCACTAAGTTTGACGATGTTGGCATGAGTGAGCTTCGAGTCTATGATAGCTTACATAATAAGTTTTATTCCTCGGTTTCTGTTGGTGTGAAAGGGGGTCTGAATTTGAGAAGCATTAAAAAACATGGGAAGTTTTGTTTCGTGAAGATGGGTGGTGATAGAATCAGGGTTGAACTAGCTAACTAGAACATTGAAGATTGTAATCAACATTTTTGGAATAAGCTTAAGATTGGGGATTTCAGTAATTTCATTACTAAATTACATGGTCACGAACCTTCCCTGTCAAATGATTTTGGAAAATCTTGGAAAAAGGGAAATTTCAAGGTCAAAGGAATGGAAATTGAGGTTTCAAAGTCCATCATTTCCCTTACGATGAAGATGATAATGGAAGGGCTCAAAATTTTTATGGATATAACCTGCAGAGAGCATGAAATCGAGTTGTTCTTCGTGGGTAAGGAAAGGTGCTCTTTCTTTATTGATGGTATTACCAGCTCATGTATCCTAGGAATATGGAGAAAAATTTGCCTTCAAATCATGAAGTATATCACTCTGGAAGAAAAATAATGAAAAATCTATACTCATCATATGACCCTTCTGAATATGTTTTTCCATAAGGTCATGGTGAGCATTGCTTTCCTTTTTTTATGTCTTTGACTAATTATTTGATGGTGTTCTAGTAGGAGAAGGTAAATATGCCTTTGCATGAAGGGCTCATCCTTTTATTGTTTGAAAATGGGAAACCTATTCTGAATTCTTCTCTGAAAGATAAGGTGCAAGAGAATGATCTCACTCTTGTGGAATGCCTTACTAAGATGAAGCCTAGTAAATGTAAAAATGTGTGGGATTATTCAGAAAAAGAGAAGAGTGAGGAAGGTCGTGGTGATGCGATCACCTCAAAAAAGAGGGGCTGGGATGTTAATTTTAATGGTTTTGAGGAGTGGAGTAGAAAGGTTCAGTATTTAAAGGGGGTCCTTTAGGTGATGGATGAAACCAATGTTGGTAAAAGGGAAACCATTTTGGATGTCATCAACGTTTCTAAGAAAATTGTCTCACCCCAGGGGAAGTCCAAATAGAAGGTTTTGGAGCTGGAGTATCAGGTCAAAAATTTGAGTGATAGGTTTGAAGGGATGGAGGAAGGCACTAAAAGGAGGAATTTCAAATTTTACATCAGTAGCTCTGAGGAAGCGCTGGAGGAAGAAAAGAATTACAAGGGTGCCGAGGGTGCTGAGATCAAAGGAAGTCGTGCTAGAATTTGTGAATTTTTTTCCTAAAAATTAGTCGGGTTCTCTAGACTATTGGTAGACTTTTGGTGGACTTCTGTAGTTTTGATGGTTTAGGGCCAGTTTCTTTTCTCTCTTTTTCTCTCTTTGGTTAAATTCCTTATCTTCATTTTATGAGTTAAGCATGTTTAACTCCTTTTGTAGACTTTTTTGTTTCTTTCTTGCTCACTGATTTTTGTTCCTCCTTTTGTAAGGTCCTTAAGAGCTGATCCCTATTTTTACCTTATCTAATAAAAATAGGAAAAATTGTATCTTTAGATCCATTCTTAGGATTCAAAATCATGTATGGGTTCAAAAAAAATGACCTCATAGAGCTTCATAAACATTATCTTCAAGGTCTCTATCAAGGTATGCTTTCATAGTTAGAAATTTCCACCTCTTGGTGCATGGCACATTTTTCTATCCCATCCCCGTGGGAAAATTGGGAGAAAAAGTGTGCCCAACCCCATTTATTCCCTCTAACCCATCATATGACCTTGGTGAATATTTTTGATTCATTTTTAACCCTTTTCACCTCATTCTAGCCCACCAATGCAACAATGCCACTTGTGAATTGAAGGGTAAGTGCACATGGATGATTTTTCTCATTTTAAAACTTCAAGACTCCATAAATGGATGTCATGATATAGAAATGAAAGGGAAGTGAGGCACCTCTTCACTTCCCAAGGTTTTAATGGGTGGAATTGCATGAAAAATTGGAGATAACAATCCCTAAAAAATATAGTTTTGCATGAACTAGTTTTCGTGCCACAAAGTCCCTTTTTTTAGGGATGTGGAGGAATGAATTTTTCATCATCATTCTACCCTATCATATGAGAAACACACATAATTGAAATTTTCTTTTTTTAATTCACAAATATTCAGACGAGAAAAACTCGTGAAAATTGGAGGAAATCATCCCAATGAGAAGTAGAATTTTTTAAGACCTTTTTCATTGCAATCTGAAAACCCATATTGCACTTACTAAAAATAGCATATTTCATACCCCTCCACACACTAAAAAAATCAAGTCCCCCAAATCACAATTTTTGATCACCCAGAACACTCAAAAATAGTGTTAAATGGAAGGCATGGTAGAATTGGCAATTTTCCCAAAATAACAAGTCCTAGTCTTACCTGCTAAAAATGAAAGTCTTCATTTTGGGTGCAGAAAGTTGCAAATGGATCCATTTTTACTCATATTTCCAATTTTTGGACTCTTCACATGGTTATGGGATTATCTCATAGCTCAAATAGAGAAATGAAACCTTCATATAGGTCTTGTAAACATCATCTTGAGCTCAATTATGTCCAGAAGAAAGACAGATCATTGTGGGGTACAACATGTGGATTCATCATCATCTCTTAGTGACTTAGTTGATTTGAGCTCAGTGAGTTGATGTGAGCTCCGTGAGCTAGGAAAGATCTCACATCTCTCATAGTAGTAAAAGCAAAGTTTACAACCTTGTAGCATGGTGTGTAGAACATGGATGTAAGTATCAAGAGGTTTAAGCATCATGAGAAACAATTGTTAAATCATAAGGAAGAGAATAGTGATCATCACTCTCATTTTGACATCAAGAATGCATCATCATGGGTGAGGTTTTTGTTCATCTCGATCTCACATTAGGAGGTCTTGAAACAATGCTTCTAGGAACTCATTCATTTGTCCAGAGTGTCTATGCATCATGAAAAATTAGGATATTGTGATCATTGTCAAAAATTTCTTCATCAAAAGGAGTTTCTTCAAAAAAAATTAATCAATCCCCTTCCCTTTGTATCTCCCTTTCTTATAATTCTTCATTGTAAGCAATCATGGTATTTCTTTATATTCACTTAGGTGACAATATTTGTTTAATTTGTAAATGTATTATCTCAAAATTATAAGAGAGATACTAAATTTATCTCTTCTAGGGGAAATTGAAAGGTCACAAGTGGAATAGGAACAGGATGAGTCATGTAGGGGGAGATGAAAGGTCAATTCACAAGGCTATAAATTTGGATGGCTTCTTCATTCTAAAGGATTCAAAATCCTAAAAGTTTGTATTTTTTGTAGCAATTGTGAATTTTTGTAGATGGATTGATGTTTTGTACTCATTACTACACAAGAAATGAAAGCTAATTTTCTTCCATTTCCCTTTCTCATGTTTCCTCTTTTCTCTCTTTTATGCACTTTGTAAGCATAGTATTATAAATAAACCTTGCATCCTTGATAGATGAATCTAAGGAATTGTGTGTCTTTAATTCATTTTTCCCACTAATAGCTTCACTATTTCTTTTCTCTATATGGAATGGTGAACTACTTCTGTTATTGGGTGTGAACTCTCCAATTAGCATATTCAAAGCAATAACCTTCCTTTCTTCATTTCTCTCTTTCACCCCTCATTATTTGATTTCCTCCCTTGTACCTCGTATAAGAACTTTTCCACAAGTACAGTGGAGTGTTCCTGTGTGGTCCACAACCTATTTGGCCAACCCACAACATTTAGATAAGATTAGATTAGTTAACATTCAATAATGGGAGCTACACCATTCGATGTAGAGGGGTGTAGCCCCATGAATGTAAGTGGAAACACCTAATTTTCCATATCGACAAATTTTCTCACTAACAATTTGAAGACATTTGTGATATTTCTTCCTCTCCTTTACTATGATCATTAAGATCAAGATCGTCATTACTAATCAATTTATATGTGTCATGCAGTGACTTATGAACCTTGAATGAGTTTTTATTTAAACATGTTTGAGTTGGGAGACCTTCTAGGTTAATTTTGGTAGCATAATGTCTATAAATTGAATGTTTTGTGAAGATTTGGATACTTACGTGAGTTTCCAAAGGGGATCTAAGAAAAATGGACAGCATAACACCTACAAAATGGGGATTTCTATGTTTAGGATGTTTGATGAGTTTTGTCAAGAAAATCTAGATAAATTTTGATACTGTAATGACTATAAATAGTCAATTTTCCCATTTTTAGATTTTAAAATATTCTAAGGAAAGCTAAGGAAATTTTAACAACGTAACAACTATAAATGGTCACTTTTCCTAGTTTTGGATTTGGTAAAATTTTGAAGGAAAGATAGGGAAATTTCGACAGAATAACAACACAAATTTAATAATAAACCAGTTTTTAGAAAATAATTGTAATTCTAAAGGTCAAAATGGTTGGAAAATTTTTGGAAAATTTTTGGTTTGTTATTTTTGATAAATGAGTCCAAAATTTGGATGAAATATATGGTCTTGATGTGAAAGACACTTGTTTTAACTTGAAAAGTTTTGGTTTGTTATTTTTGATAAATGAGGCCAAATTTTGGATGAAATATATGGTCTTAATGTGAAAGACACTTGGTTTAACTCAAACGTAGTTTTACTTTGTTTTATTTCTAAAATAAGGTTTTAACTTGGAAAGAGTTTTGCCTTTTGAGGTTTTATTGAAAAAACAAGTTTTAGGTTGGGTCTAGTAACACATTTGGTTGCTTTGTTTACAAACGTGGTTTTGGGAAAGAAGTCAAAAAAATTACAACCTATCTCTAATATTTTTCCTTCTAGGTAGGATAAACAAGTTGTTAAGGGCATACTCTATATACCTTTAATTTTGTGAGGCACAAGTCCTTGAAATTAGGAAATGATGACTAGAAGCATGGTTTGAAGGGTCAAATTCCCCCTCCCCTTCATTCCATTTTTTTTAGTGGATCTTGGCCAAAAATGATAATTGTTTCCTATATGATCCAGTCTATGGCCTAGGTATTGGAGGTAAACACACCCCTCGCTTAATAGTAACTATGTCAAATTGAACCCCTAATTAGCCAAAAAAACATATCTTCCCACGAATTTATATACCCTACAGGCACATGGGATTTTTCCAAATGATTAGGTAATGATGTCCTAACCACCAAACCCTACTAAATAAAAAACGAGTTAAACTATTTCTGATTTCCAGTATCACCTTTCGGTGCATGGGAAATAGCATATGTGATTGAGATGAGGTACAAACAAGAATCCAAATGATGTAGAAGGGAAATAAACCCCTTATAAAATGGTTAAAGTGAAGGTTAATCATATATATAATGTTTTTATAAGAATCATAGATAGTTAAGGTGATAATTAACCCAATATTTTTAACTTTCAATAAGCAACCTAAATTTTTAAAAAGATGATTAATCTCATATACTATGCAAACATGTAGGAGCATACGAATCTTTAAGCAAAAAGAACGTGTAAATAAAATAACCTAAAATGATGTGCACACAGCTTGGTTTCTTTATTTAATTTGTTTATTTTTTCTTAGTAATAGTCTTTAGCAAGTGGATATGATAATCTATGCACCAAAAATTATTAGTTTCAAAACAACAATTAGCTCCAAACAAAATATAACTAACAAAAATGCAAGACAAAGTTAAAAAACAAAGTTCTATGTCACGAGGCTACTAACATATACAACAAGTTTGGTGTTTACCAGAGTGAGTCCAGGAAGCTACAAGTCCTCATGAGTCCATTAAAATTTTTGCAAATTTGCTTCTAAGTAAGAAGAACCTGCCAATAGCAAGGCCACCACCATATAGAGCTAAACATTTTCAATTTTTTTAAAGTTACTAATAGACAAGGTGAAACCATTGAATAGAACCATGGTTTTGTTTTTTAGTAAACTAACCTTGATTTTTCACTCCCAAATACCATTTTGGATGAAAACATGCCTCTTTCTAGTCAAATACAAGTTATTTTCCACATAAACAAGTGTTATAAAAATTATATTTAAGCCAAAAACACACAATAAGTACTTACAGTTCCATCAAAAGGTGTGTATAGAAACATGTTAGTAAAATATTTTGATAAAACAAAAGTGAAATACTCATAATAATGCTAAAAAAAATAATAGAACTGAAGAAAAAGGGAAGAACAATAGGAAAAGTGAAGAAAATGATAAGTCCTTTTTAACAAAGTGAGGTCATTGTCACATGGAGAAAAATTGTTGTTATAGATGGAGTCCACCATAAAGTATTTTGAAACTACCAATAAACTCTAATCCGTCATAGTAGGCCACAAAATCACTGTTACATGTCAAGGCCACCACCAGATATGTCGAGACTGCATAAAAGGTGAAAACAAAGTAGAAAATACACAGAGTGAGGCCACCATGGGCATAATTGAGGTCGCTGACCATAAAATTGAGGTTGTTAGAATCTTTAGAACTTAAAAAATGAGATAAAATGCCAAAAAAGAAGGATTTCGCTTGGAAAAATCAAATTTTGGTAGCAATCCACCTCTTTACTACATGCCAACAACACTCAATACTATCAAATACTAAGAAAGATTAACAAGAACATGGAAATTTATATATAAAAAATAACTTGAAGGAAAAATGCATGTAAAACTGAATAAGAAATGCACATGAGAAAAAGGGGTGTCCTACCAAGTGTGCCATATGTATGCATGATAAATAAATAGAAAAAATTAAGCTAAGGATCTAACACTAGATAGAACCTATATCTATTCCATTAAGCAAATACATCAAGATAAAGAATGTGAATAGAAGTTAAATAACTTGCAAAAATGTTTAAAATAAGAATGCAAACACCCCTTTGTACAGTGTGAATGTGATATTGATATGTGGGTATTCCTTACAAGCCAAATGTAAGCCATGAATGATCAAACATCTTGGTAAAGGAAGAGATCTCCTATAAATGGCACAAAATCCATGATTGAATCTTCTCTTACTAGTTTAACAAGTAGGGAGTTTTATCAATTTGGAAATCCTTCCAATATTAGAAATTCTCTTATGAGAAATGAGTATGAATTCCTTACAAGGACATGGTGTACTTTTATAACTTTCCATTCTGAGAAAAGTGCAACTTGTAGTGAATGTGGGATAATGGAGATGTAGAATTAGGAGTGGATAAACATGATTAGAAGTGATTAATTAGGATTAATGACTCATGGGACTTAGAGGAGGCTAAATTAATCAATTGATTTTAATTAATAGGTGATGTTTTCACTTGTACCAGCTATTTAGAGGAGATGTGGAGGAAAATTAGTGGAATTGGAGCGGTTTGAAAGTGGTATTTAATAAAAAGATGGTTCATTAATTAAATATAAGATTTTGAAAGGGGGATTAATTAATTAAAAGGGGATTTTAACTAACAAAGAGATGTTAGTTGATATCCAAAATGGGGAGAATTAACTAATTAGCAGAAGATTGCTAATTATAGTGTGACAATGGGAAGAAGATAAATTAGTACAATTTTAGTGTTAAAATTGTGTGAAGCAAATTAGGTGTCTACGCTAGTTTATATAATATTTAGACTTGTGTTTCATAACGTATATGATCTTTTACTTTTATCAAAACAATTTTTCAATCTATACAAAGTCGTGAGAAATATGATGAACCTCTTTTCAATTAAATTTACATAAGATAATGCTAAGTGGATCCTTGTTGTGTTGTATGATAACATTATTACTCACTTGAGTAAACCTTGAAAGGATTTCATAATTTTTTTGTGTGAATATTTATCTTCATTGCAAGTTGAATGAGATACAATTGTTGATGTAGAAGTATTAGAATAGGTTTTTGAGGTATTGGTCCCTTGCACATGATAGCTTCTATATGAAAAAACCCAATGGGATTATAAGCCAAAGTCTTGGCTAGCTTGGGATGGTCATACAATACACCCTCTTTTTGATTTGTCATCTTATCTTCTAATTGAGAAAGGGATACACTCATTTGATTAAGCATTGAAAAATAAAAAAGAGTTAATAGATATTTAGAAAAATTGTGATGTTGTTATTAAATACTAAAGCTAAATTTTGATTGATGTACTAAAGCTATAAAACACACTACATAATCTTAGATAAAATCATCATTTTGTTGTTGTATGATCTATACACTATAAAAATAATCATAAGTATTTCAGTGCGATAAAAAATGCATGAAAAATAGCTCAAGTATAACATGGAAAAGTTGTTGATAGAACCACTAGGTAAGCAACATAAATAAGAAAAGACTTGAAATACTTGATGGGAATTATTTTAGAAAAATCTAACCTTTATGTGCATATGATTGTAGAAACATTACAAAATGAGAGGTCTTCAAATGAACTATCTTTTCCGATGAATGATATAAATTTAGACATGCAAAATCCTAGCAGAGAAGGAAAACAATAAATGTTTTGGGTTATTGGCTAGTGATAAATGTTATTGTCATCAACCCAACTAGTAAAGGTCTTCGAGGATAATCATAGAGTTTTGAATTCATTATTTAATTTTTCCATATCTCACATCATAAATTGTATTTTTTTATTGGGAACATTGATATATTGAAGTGATGTGTCACATACTATAGTACAATTGGTATGTTTATGTTATGAAAATTTACCTGAGAATGGAAGACAAACAAAATACAATGCAAACCTCCGTATAATCCTTCAGTGCAAACCTCAGTAAAGGTTATAGAAAATTTGTTTGTGAACCTTGTAAATGGATGTGGTTGCTCTTGAATGTTCTCCAAATGTGAGTGTAAATGCTACGAACACAAATACTTTGGCTTGGAAATTTAGCAGAGTTATTGTACATAAATCCAAGAGGATTTGTAAGAGAGTAAACCTGTAATTTATAATGGTAGAAGTAGTTAGAAATTAGTTAAACACGGTTGAATGCTCATGCTAAAAATAACATTGGAGGAAGTTACAATAGTTTTGGGGCATTTAGGGGCAATAAATGAATTAGTTTCAGAAGTTGCATCCGGGAAGGTGGTTGTATGTGAATTTAATTTCCCCCCACCTTTCCAGGATTCTAGAAGTGTAGTTAACGAGGATGAGGATATGGAGTCCAAGTGGAGTCTAAGTGGATGTTGACCAAGTGGCAGTTGACTAGGATGTGTACACACTTAATTAATTAATCATTTAATTAATAAATGATAATTAACTTAGCTAAAGGGGTACTAAGGATACATGGGATTAATTTAATTAATCTGAAGGGTGTGGTGTATATGAATTAATAAATTTAGTCAATTAATCACAAATGGGTGAATAACAGGGTGTATTGGGATAGCACTGGAAATATGTAGAAATAGGTGCAAAATTTTTGGGTGTCTAAATTTTTCCCCTCTTTAAAGTGCTATTGCAAAGTAACAGTTCTTTAAAGATAGTAAACTTATGTAGATCAGCGAGTGGAAAATTGTGAAACATTAAGATGCCTCAACAAGTAGAAATAAGTGAAGCATTTGGATGCCCCAGTGAATAAAATGGTAGAGGAATTCCCCCTTAATCAGGTGGATGACACAGCAAGGCGGCAAACAATCGCTTTATAGGAAGAAAGCAAGGGATTGGAACAAGGACGGGTAAAGGATTGTTCTCGTAGCATGAGCTTCATATGGAGAAGAATTTTAGACAAACCTTATTTTTTCTATTGCACAATAGATTTTTCACCATGATTATAAAATAATCAAGATGGTTAACCCAAATGTGCGTAAACAAACACACACAATAAAGAAAATATTTTAAAAAAAAAAGAAAACAAGCCCAATATATAGAGTAGGTGCAAACATCAGAGTTATAAAGGAACCAAGAGGAAACCACACTACTTGTAAGTGGTCCAACAAGTAAACATCAATAATACAACACAAAGTCAAAAAAGAAGACAATCAATTATGCCCCTAATGCGTGCCACAATGATGATTAAGTAGATACAAATGCTCCCAAGTGGGAATAGGATCAAACTGGAAGATCGGAGTTAAAGCACTCCTTATCACACTCTTGTTGGATTCATTGTGCTAATGATCAGAGTTGAAATTACCTCAAGTGAAGTTATATCGCGAAGGAAAAACAATTTTGTGACTTTCCCCAAGCAGAGTTAGCATATCATGCAAAGGGAAGAAAGTGATAGTCGTAAGATTGGCACGATGACTAGGATAATAATAAAAAGTATGACATTTATCAAGATTGTATTTAAATGTTGAAAGATTCACTTCAAGGTTTTTCCAATTGTAGGATATCTATGACAAGTGAATGTTTGTTCGAAAATTTTGTAATTTTTATTTTTTTGATTTTTTGAAATATAAGAATTTTTTATTTTGAAATATTTGAATATTTTGAATTTTGGAAGGAATTGAAAATACAAATGCAAAAAAAAACACAAGCAAACATGAATAAAAAAGGAAAATGCTCCATGCCTTAAATAAACTAGGAGAAAAACACAACACATGCAAATGACAAAAAGATACAAAACAAACAATAGAAACAAACCCAATATGAACAAGAAGGATCCACACCAAAGTTATATGTGAACTAAGATGTAAATAAATTTCATGCAATTGGTCCATAAGTGAATTCCAGATACACAGAGTACCGGTTATTCTAACTAACAAACATAAGATACTAAGCTAAGAATATACAAGACAACATTCCATATGTACAAACTTTAAATAAGCAAATACAACAAACAAGCTAGTGAACAAAATCCACCAATGTTAAATACTAATAAGTAAGAGAAAATATAACACAACCCGCAATAGCAATGTCCAAATACTTTCCTAGTGTTTAATACAATGAAGAAATAAAAAATTACAAGTTGCCCCCAAGAGAAAAGCCAAAGCCAAGTGAGGCCCCTAAGAAAAGTTACATTGCAAAGAGTGACTTGAGTGATTGGCAAAATGCAGATGATTGGGAATGAGAAAATGAAGAAAATGGTGAACAAAATTACATAGTCGTGAGTGTTTTTTTTCTTTTGGAAAGCATTTTCAAAACATTCTGTATGTTTTTTTTTTTATTTTCTGAACAATTTTATATTATTTTTTGGATTTTGAACAATTTTATATTGTTTTTGAAGTTTTGCGAAAAAAAAATTTGAATGTTTTTGGTCTTTTTGGAATTTTGAACCACATGCAAAGAAGAGGGAAATGAAATTCCCAAGTCAAAACCAGCATATTATGCATGAAGTGAAATAAATCATAATAGATGGCGAACAATAGTGGTATACAATGGGCATGACAACCTGACAAGGAGAACATGCGACACACGACTAGGTGAAAAATTACAAGTGGGAAACAAAGTGAAATGACAAAACAGGTGGATGCACTTATATACCCGCAACACGACGGTTACTCTTCCAAGACTCATGAGTAGAACTTCTTTAGATGAATGGCATCCATAGGCTCCTTCAACTCTTTTCCATCCTCGGTAGATATTTTGTATGTGCCAGATCCAAATTTAGCAGTTATAACATAAGGACCCAACCAATTAGGCTCAAATTTGCCATGTTTTTCTTTTGGTTTAGTTGTGTTCTTCTAATTTTCCTTTAGGACCAATCACTGATTTCAAATTGTCAAGGTTTGATCTTGAAATTATAACTACGGTGCAGTCTATTCTAATATACATGCATATGGTCTAAGGCACTAAGCCATCTCTCGTCCAGTAATTTCAGCTCTGTAAGGCATGTAACATTGTAATCCTCTTCATGAATGAGATGTTGGAGGGACACACGAAGTGAATGAATTTCAACTTCAATAGGTAATATGGCTTCATATCCATATACTAAGGAGAATGGATTAGCTCCTGTAGGAGTATGGGAGGAAGTGCAGTAGGCCCAGAGGGTGGGATATAACTGTGTATTCAAATTGTGTTCATGTTTAATGACTATCTTTTATAGAATGGATTTGATAGTCTTGTTTGACACTTCAGATTGGTCGTTGCATTGTGGATAGTAGGGTGTAGCCCATTTTAGGTGGATATTATATTTTTTAGCTAGGGCCTTGAGATCCTTATTTTTTAAAGAACCATCATTATCAGTGACAATAGCAGCGGGGATGCCAAAATGATAGTTAATATGGTTGAAAATTAATTTAGAAATATTACACCTAGTAACGTTAGTAAGAGGCATAGCCTCAACACACTTAGTGAAATAATCAGTGAAAGTTATAATAAATGTGTGGACATCAAAAGATGTGGGCTTTATTTTTCCAATTAAATTGAGTCCCCATTATGAAAAAGGCCAAGGTGAAGTGATGGGCTACAAGGATTGGGATGGTGCATGAATGAGATTACCGTGTTTTTGGCAAGCCTGAAATTTATTCACAAAGTTGCATGCATCTTCCTCCATTGTGGGCCAGTAGTATCTAATGCACAATTTATTCTTCGCAAGTACTATTTTATTGGTATGGTCACCACAAATACCTGAATGTACTTCAACTAGTGTTTGATTAGCTTCATCCTGATTGAGACATCTTAAGAGAGTCCCAACATAGCCTCTTCGATACAAGGTGTTAGCAAGAAGGGTGTAGCACAAAGCGCGTTGTGCTAAGACTCTTTTATTATCTGAATTCAAACTAGGAGGGTAGGCTTTGGTTTGAATGAAGGTATATATATCATGGTACCAAGGATGATAAGGACAAAAAATCTCACAAAACATGGTTGACTCTGGTAAATCATATGTGGGCACCAAAATATGTTCAACAAGGAACTCATTGTGATTTTGATTAATGATGAATGAAATAAGGGAGGTGATAGTTGGCATGGCATCCACTACTTTGTTTTGTACACGAGGAACTTGTTCAAAATTGATAATCCAAAAATACCCTCTAAGGCTATCAACTAATCTTTTATAAGGTAAGAGATTTTAATATTTTACTTGATACTCTCCATTAACTTGATTAATGATGAGAAAAGAATCAAAAATAACTTTCAATTCTTACAGGAACCATGAGATAGGAAACCCTAACCCTGCTATCAATTCTTCATACTCTATTATGTTATTTGTGCAAGGTAAGCTTATATGATGAGGTTTATATATAAAGTCTCTATTTTGTGTACACAAGACGATTCTTGCTCCAGAACCATAGATGTTGTAAGATCCATCAAAGAATAACGTCCATAAGGGTGTTAATTCTATGTACAAAAGGTATTCATCTGGAAATTCAAAATTTAATGGCTATGAACCTAGAAGTGGTGTTGTGGCCAGTTGATCTACCAGTGCTTGACCTTTGATATCTTTTTTATTGAAAATTTCAATGTAAAATTCATTGAGTAGTGCAATCCATCTAGACATTCATCATGTTATGACTGGTCTCGAAAGTAGGTACTTAAGAGGATCAACCCTTGAATTTATCTTGGTGGTATGATTCAGGAGATAATGTCACAACTTTTTAAAAGTATAAGCAACGTTAAACAAGACTTTTCAACCTGTGAGTACTTGGCCTCATGTTCAAGCAGATTTTTTCTCAAGTAATACACAGCTTGTTCTTGGCCCTTATCATTGTGTTGTGCCAATAATTTCCTAATGGAATGTTCTATTGTAGATGTATACAAAAACATAGGCTTATTCTATATAGGTGGCATGAGAACTGGAGGAGATGAAAAATATTCTCTAAATTTCGTAAAGGCATCTTTACAATCTTGTGTCCATTTGAATTAGACATCCTTCTTAAGAAACTGGTTGAAGTGATGGCACTTATCTGCCAATTGAGAGATAAAGTGACGAATAGACTATATTTTTCCTTCTAGGTCCCTTAGTTGTCGATGTTTCTAAGGAGGCGGCATATCTATTTTAGCTTTGACCTTGGTAGGGTCCACTTCAATTCATCTTTGTGAGACAATGAATCCTAAAAATTTTTCTGAAGTGACACCAAAGACACATTTTTTTGGATTAAGGCGAACCTTATACTCCCTTAACTGCTCAAATATACACCTAAGAACTGTTGGATGATCCACTCTAGTCTTTTATTTAGTAAGAATATCATCGACATAATCCTCCATTATGTCGTGAAGAAGGTCGTGGAAAATAATAGTCATGACACGTTGATAAGTTGCAACAACATTTTTAAGTCCAAAAGACATACCTTGTAACAAAATTTCCCCCATGGGGTTGTAAAAGTTGTTTTATGTTGGTCTTCTTTAGTAATTTGAATTTGCTTATACCCAAAAAATCCATCCATAAGGGATAACATCCCATGGCCCACAGTATAATAGACAATCACGTCAATATTAGGAAAAGGGAAGTCATCCTTGGGACATTCCTTGTTAATGTCACAAAAATCTATACAAATATGGATTTTGGGGGTCTTCTTTTGCAACTATTACCATATTATATATTCACTCTAAATATTTAATGCACTATATGAATCCTGCATCCAATAATTTTTGTAGTTCACCCTTAACAAGCAATGCGACCTTGTGATGCATTTTACGTAGTTTTTACTTTACAGATTTAGCATCTAGGTGCACCAAAAGGCGATGAACCACAAGAGAAGGATTGAGTCCTCGAATATCTTTGTAAAACCAATTGAATAAATCCTAAAACTCGATTAGAAGTGTTGTGAGGGATTTGATTTCAGTTTCTGATAAACTGACACCTACTATTCAATTCCAATTTTGATGATTGTCATATCTTCTACCAATAGCTTAGAAGTGTCATTATCTTTAAATAATGTGATAGGATTGTGTATATTTTCTGATATTTCTGGATCTGAATCTCCTCTCTCTAGCACCTCTGAAATTTTTTCACTGGGAGATGCGTCCTTTTCCTTCTTGTACTTTTTGATTTTTTGTTTCTCATATAGCTCCTTAGAAAGTTTTTCACTATGTGAGATATAATTTGTCTTTTTTATGTGTTTAATTTCTTTTTCTTTGGTACTAGATATTGTAATTTCTTCACCAAAGTAGGCGATAGCATTAAGGTTTATATCAAAACCTTTATTGTGATCTGAAAAGGGAAAAGGGTCCCGAGCCCCGAGGAACTCCTAGATGGCATCATCGTTTTGAAAGAGGTTCATGGAAATATGACACCATTTGTCCTAATCAATGAGGGAAGGATAAAAACATCAAGGTTTTGAATGGATAAGTATTCAAGGAAAAGTGTAGTATCAACTAGGTCTTCGAAGAGGCTATGTGTGGAACTGTTTTCAACTTCAGAATCTAGGTCCTCATCGCTAGGTAATACATCAAAGACTATAGGCCTCTTCTCATATGTCTCATATCCTACACCACATGTGTAAATATGAGACTTGATATTCATAGGTTCAAGAACACCATGTCCTTGTGGGCCAAGGCCTCTTCCTCTCTAATTTATTTTTTTCATCATTCTATGGCCCTTAGTGTAATCAGTGGATCTGTAGCATTCTACCATCTTGTCTTCGTATAGCCAAGATTCGTTAGAGATTGGAATATGTTCATCTTCTATATATCCATATCATCTCTAAAGATTGTTTCCGAGATATTAAGCTGGAGGTTCTCGTAGACGAGGAGTGTTAGGATGCCCATAGCTATAAGGTGATAATAGGAGTTTGCCAATAAGAAATGCATTTTCAAGTGTATACTTAGCTAAGCCTTTATGGGAGAATGTAACTTCATGGTACACCTTAGATGTAGATGCTTCAGAGGAAGATGTGGAAGCATGAGGGCACAATATTACATCAAGGTCAATACGGTTGGTAACAATAAAAGTTGCACTAGATCCAATTGTGCTATCAATAGATGGACAATAATTTTATTTTTTCTACCTTGCTTCGAAAAACTTATAGTATTCAAAGGGGTCATTATCGCCACGCAAGGTGAACTCTCTACCATTATGTGTAAAATTTATGCATTGATGGAAGGTGGAAGGTACTGTGTGCATCGCATGTATCTAGGGTCTACCCAGAATAAGGTTATACGATGTTTCTACATCAAATACATGGCATATAGTGTCGAGGATCTACGAGCCTACTTGTATGGGAAGAGTGATGGTACCACAAGACTAGCGCTCTGTATTATCATAACCATGAATGGTATTGATATTATCATCTAAGTCATCTATTCTATGACCAAGGTAGTGGAGCATTTTTATAGAGCATATGTTAGGAGCTTCTCCATTATCGATATGAACTCTCTTAACCTTATGGTCTGTAATGTAGGCTTTGATGTACAAGGAGTTATTGTTAATCAGATTTGGGTTCAACATATCTTGAGGGCCAAAATATAGGATAGGAGTTTTAGGCATAATTTTTACAATCATAGCCTGAAATTATTTAACATTAAGAGTATGAGGAACATGTGATTCATTTAGAGCACGAGTGAGAATATCCTGAAAATTAGGTGACTCTTTTAACCGTTCCATTAGAGAGATATGCATTGGCCTGGTTGTTAATTGTTTAATGAATAAATACTGACCCGGAGTGGGGGATTTTGCATTAGAGTTTGACTTTTGATTTGAAGGAGCTATTGGTTTGAACATTTGAAATTTTGTAGAAGACGTAGAAGGTTGGCTTGTAGTGCAAAAAACCACATCTTCCTTTGGCTTGTGGTCACAACATTACTCAAAGTTTTGAAGTTAATGGTCACCATTGTAGATGGTAATTCCTCAATAAATGAGATAATTGAACTGAGATCAGTGTTATTGGCAGAGGGACCTTTGTCATCATTTTTATTTTCACCGCCATGTTTGGGAAATAGGCTTGAGAACACTTTAATATTTTCATTAGGTGTTTTATTTGGTGATGGTTCTTTAATAGTGAAATCTCCACTATCAATGAGGTCTTGGACAAAGTGACGTAAGAGAAAGCATCGATCAATTGGGTGACTGTCAATGCAATGAAAATCAAAATAAGTATCAACTTTATACCAAGTTGTCTTGGGCTCTCCCTCAACCTAAGGTCTAGTGATAGGATAGGTAATCATGTTTACATTAATGAGTTGTTAGAGGACACTTGATAGAGGTTCTCCCAAAGGAGTGAAACAACATCGCTTAGAATCAAGAGAGGAAGAAACCTCTTTGCTAGAAACAACAAGAGGTTGTTTACCTTTGTTTGGTCTAGTCTGAGTGTTTTAGATGGTGTGGACATTGCAGTTGTGTGTAACACCATCATTTACCATATTACAATTGCGGTTAACATGTTTAGATTTGTCTTGATGAGAGCTATTAGTATCGTTACTATATTGCTCATTATATTTTGAATGAGGTTTAATCAAACCTTTTATGATAAGGGATTTTTCAATTTGCGATCCTTTATCAATAAATTCTTTAAAATTATTAAGGCAATGCATTTGCATGTGAAAGGATAGCTCAATGTTGAGGTTAGGTACAAATATGCTCACAAGTTGTGCATCATGGGAAGTGACTAGTAATCCCATTCCATCATTGAAGGAATTGTGCAAAGGTTTCATTTGTTCATTGTTTTCCATTACACAAATCCATCATTGTAATTTCAAAGTCTAGGTTGAATGAGAAATGTTTAACAAATTCCTCTGAAAGGTCCATAAAATTTTGTATAAAGCCCTTAGGGAGGTGTAGAAACTATTCCAAGGCTTTTCCACCTAGACTTCATGGAAAGAGACACATTAATAAGACATCACTATAGGCCACCTCTTGGCAAGCCATATAAAACTCCTTGATATGCTCTCTAGGATCATTTTTTCCCTTGTATTTGTCAAATTTGGGTGTCTCAAAATATTTGGGAAAGGGGACGTGAAAAATGTCCTTGTCGAAGGGGTAAGGACACATTTCTTCAAAGTTGAATTATTTGCATTGATGTTTCATACCTAAGATGATGTCCTTAATCATTTGAATTTCTTTGGAAAATGGTGAGTTGTTCTAAAAGAAATATAAGGAACCATCTCTCATAGATTTTTTTTTATCTTTGGTGTGTGTGGTATGACTCTTAAATGAAGCATCACTAGTTTTCTTTGGTGCCTCATTGTTATGGGATTCATTGGTGACTTTGGAATTTAGGATAGTAAGTTGTTTGGCCATGTCATTAATTTGATTCATGAGGGCTTGAGTGGGATCGGTGGCTAAATAATTTGATTTTCCTTTTTTCCCTTCATCAAATTTGTCTTTGTTTGATTCATCACCTTTGGTTTTGTTTGAGGTGGACTTGTTTTGATCATCATTGTTCGTGTGACTAGGGTATACCTCATAGTTATTGTTTGTCGAAATGAAAGTTTCACCCTAGTTGGGTGTTGTTTTTCGAAGTAATGTTCGTAGACTATCCTCGCCAAAATTAGAGGGTAATTTTTCTCCCATCTCAAGAAGCAAAAATTGGTCCTTATTCATACATATTCTTTATTATTTTTTGATTATTTTCTCTAACCCTATCTTTTTAGCTTATAATTACCTTATACAAACTTAGGGCACTTAGCCATGTAATTATAATTAATAGATATGATTTAATACTAAATTTAGATATAATTCCCATGAGTTAAATAAAGCACTCACACATAGGTAACTAATTTCAGTTAGCCCTAACTAAGGTTGATTCCTGCTTTCCTGACTGATGTTGGTCCCTACATAACCGATGCCGGTTACCGTGTTTTCCAATGAGTTGATAAAACAAGCTAAATTTAAGTAATTGAGATCCACAACTCAACAATCTCCCACTTGGAGATAAATTACTGCACTATACCTGTACAATGTCATTCTTGGATCCTTTCCTTAGCTTTGTTTCTTCCTCTTCAACTCTCAAATTCAAAGACCAAAAAAAGTGGAGTGTAGCTTCAACTTCTCTGTTTCTAATGGATTTGTTAGCATATCCGTAGGGTTCTCACTCGTATAAATCTTCTCCAATTTCAACTGTCCATCCTCCAATACCTACCATATGAAGTGATATCTCAACTGAATGTGTTTTGTTTTAGAATGAAACGTCGAGTTCTTTGCCAAATGAATTACACTCTGACTATCACTGAAAAAAATTTAATCATCTTGCTCCTTTCCCACCTCTTCCACAAACCTGCTAATCCATATCATCTCTTTGCTAGCCTCTGTAGCTACAACATACTCTGCCTCTATAGTAGACAAAACCACAAACTCTGCAATCTCGATATCCAGCTAACTTCCATCCTACCTACTGTGAAAATATATCTAGTAGTGCTCCTCCTACCATCCAGATCTCCAACCATATCCAAAGCAACATAACCACATAAAGAAATATCTGAACCTCCATAGCATAAACGCATGCTATATTTTCCTTTAAAATACACGAGTATCCATTGGACTAATTTCCAATGCTCTTTACCTATATTGGCCATAAATCTACTGACAAATACCACTTCGTGTGCAATGTCTAGTTTGGTACAAACCATAACATAAATGAGACTCCCAACTGTTGAAGCATATGGCACTCTTGTCATGTATTTGACCTCCTCATGTGATGAAGGACACTGATCTTTGCTCAATTTGAAGTTTCCAGCCATAGGTGTAATTACAAGTTTTGAATTCTACATTTTAAACCTTTCTAACACCTTGTAGATATAATCCTCCTGAGATAAATACAATTTATTTTTCTTCATGTCTCCATGTATTTTCATGCTAAGGATTCATTTTGTAGCTCCTAAATCCTTCATATAAAATGTGTGAGCTAGCTTTCCATTAAGCTCACCAATGTCCTGCATACTAGATCCTGCAATAAGCATATCATCCACATAGAGTAACTAAATAATATAGCTTCCATTTTCAAGCTTCTTGAAATAAACACCATGGTTAGATTCACATCTCAAATAACCATGCTCATGCATGAAACTATCAAACCTCATGTCTCATTGCCTTGGATCTTGTTTGAGCCCATATAGGCTCTTTTTCAACTTGCACACTTGTTTCTCCTTACCCTTGACTTCATACCCAAATGACTTCTACATATAAATCTCTTCATCCAAATCACCACAAAGGAAATCCATCTTCACATCTAGTTTATCTAAATACAAATCATTTACTACAACAATACTCAATACAATACGTATGTAAGTTATTATAACAACAAAAGAAAATATTTTACCAAAGTCAATACCTACTTTTTATGCAAATACTTTTACTACAAGCCTTGCTTTGTACCTTTTCTATCCACCCTCTTCTTCCTTGATTTTGTAAACCCATTTGTTCTACATTGTCCTCTTACCTACTAACAACTTAACCAAATCCCAAGTTTGGTTTTGTTCCAAGGATTTCATCTCCTCATCCATGTCATTATCCCACTGTGTTTGGGTCTCATCATGTATTACTTCTTAAAAAATTTCTGGTTCACCATTATCATTTAATAATGAATAATATAAAGAAGGTGTAAATCTTTCTAGAGGTTTACTTACCCTTTTAGACCTTTTCATAGGAGTTTGGGGTATTAGAGGATCATTCTGAACCTCTTAGACATTTGTTTCCAATTCTAACAATGACTGACGCCAGTCACATGTAGTCGATGTTGGTTCTTATATAACCGATACTGGTTCATTCAACCGATGTCAGTCAGGGGTAGATCAACACTGGTTATTATGTAACCCTATAGATATGAATTTTAAATCCGAGTGTTCAATTTCATTAAAAAAATTCTTAACCAATTTGTCCTTAGGTACCAAAATTTTATCCCTGTATATTCTCTTTTCATTCCATTCAATGTCACGACTCCTAACAATTTTATAATCCTCTAAATCCCAAAATAGGAATCTGAAATCACCATATCCATAACCAATGAAAGTGCATATCTTGGATTTTACATCCAACTTTTTCCTATTTTCCTTGTCAACATGCATAAAAGCTTCTGAACAAAAATCTCTAAGAAAAAAAAGATCTACCTCTTTTCTAGTCCAAGCTTCCTTTGGTATCTCTCCATCTAATGAAATTGAAGGCCCAGGGTTAATCAAATAAACCGTCGTGTCAACTGCTTCGGCCTAAAACTGCAAGGGAAATCCAACATGTATTCTCATACTTCTAGCACATTCTATGATTGTCCCATTCATTCTTTCTGCAACACATTTATCTTTCGGTATTCTTGGAACTGTCATTTCTCTACGTATTCCATTCACTGAACAATAATCATTAAAATCGTTGCTATAGTATTCACCACCATTGTCAGATCTAAGCCACTTTAACTTTGAATTTGATTCATTCTCAACAAGGTATTTCCATCTTTTAAAAGTCTCAAAACATCATATTTATGTTTGATATAATAAACACATACCTTTCTTGTAGCATCATCAATGAAAGTAACATAATATTGGGATCCTCCATGAGAAGCTACCTGGGCTGGTCCCCACACATCCAAGTGTACAAGATCTAATTTCTGCTCCTTCTTAGTTGCCCCAAATTTGAGAAATCTCATTCTCTTTTACTTTCTAAAGATACAATGCTCACAGAAATTAATATCTAAATCTTCCAAATCTGATAACTTACCCTTAACCTTTAAGATCTGTATTCCTTTTTGACTCATATGGCCCAACCGATTATGCCACATGCATGCATATGAATATGAAGTAGAAACACAGAAAAAGAGTCAATAACAAAAGTAGATAAATATAAACGTTCCTACCTTCTTACCTCTTACCACAACAAAATCACCCTTGATGACTTTCCAAGAGTCTGCTGTGAATGTAACCATGCAACCAACTTCACCTAGTCGCCCTGCAGAAATAAGATTCCTCTCGAGGCTTGGCACATGCCTCACATCTTTCAATACAAATGTATTCCCATTCTATAATTTTATATGAACTTCCCCTTTACCAGTGATACTGCAAGGTTCATCATCACCCAAATAAACATGCCCAAAATTTCCCTGGACATAATTTTTGAAATAACCTTAGGGGTTGTATGGAAAGAAGTTTCCTGAATCTAAAAACCCATGATTCTATTCTATTATCCAAAGAAAGAATAAGATCATCTTACATTACCTTTGTTGCAATATTTTCCTCCTTATTTGACTCTTTACCTTCATCTAGGTGTTGGTTCTCTTTATCCTTTGACCAATAATCTTTTTTTTTTTTCATGTCCTTTCTTTCCACATTTCTAACATGTAATTCCTTTACCCTCTGGATTTAGATCTTCCATCCCTTGAATTTGATTTTCCCATTATTCTTACTCTTGGATCTCTCTTTTATGCCTACCTCTGCTTTCTACATTCAAAGCATTCCCAGATGATTCCCTCTGTACTTTTCCTACAAATTTTTTTCATTCAAGATTATACTAACCACACCATCAAACTTCAAAATATTATTAGCAGATGCTGTATTACTAACAACCATTACCAAGTTATCCCAATTATCAGGTAAAGAACATAAGAAATAAAAGTGCTTTCAATTCATCATCAAATGGAATATCAACCCGATTTTAAACTGATTTACAATATATCAGAAATCATTCAAATGACTAGATGCAGATCCACCTTCATGCATCTGAGAACTAAATCGTTTCTTCATCAAATAAACTTTATTTGAAGAACTAGGTTTTTCATATAAATTAGCAAGATATTTCATTAATTCTACTATAGAATTCACTTCTGTAATATTGGAAGCCAAAGATGCTGCCAGACTCAATCTTATAGATCCCAAAGCCTTTCTGTCAAGAATATTCCATTCTTCATCAGTCATCTTCGTAGGTCTAGACTTTTTCATCCAACGGTAAGTAAAAAATCTCTTTGATACATATAATTCTCAATCTAAATCTTCCATAATTGATAATTTTTACCATAAAAACTTCTCTACCTTGCATTTGTTTTCTTCTATCACTA
Organism: Taxus chinensis; assembly: GCA_019776745.2. Lineage (NCBI taxonomy): Eukaryota > Viridiplantae > Streptophyta > Pinopsida > Cupressales > Taxaceae > Taxus > Taxus chinensis. The sequence goes on from CM034155.1 coordinate 286,409,490, forward strand.
CTATAGCTCCCACTCAATCAGAAAACCCTTTGTAAGTAAATTTGTCCACATACAAAACCCTCAAACAAAGCTCTGATACCAGTTGTTGGGGTTAGCACAAGATTGTACAGATAATATATCAGATCTAAGCATACATGCAATAAAAATGAATATCATACGAGAAGAAATATACAAAACAATAGATATAAATCAACACCAGATTTAACGTGGTTCACCAGTGTGGGCTACATCCACCAAGAAACAAGCCAATCTATTATCCAAAGATTTCAGAAGATATACAATGAAGATTTACAACCTTCCACACCTCTCAGATGTATAGTACTATCTTTCTCTCAAGCTTCTCCTTCTTCTCCAAGAATTATCTCTCACATAATTATTCTCACAACAAAGCTTTCATGCTTATATAGGAATATACGAACTTAAGGCACTTAGCCATGTAATTACAATCAATAGATCTACTTTAATGCTAAAATTAGATCTAATTTCCTATGAGTAAAAATAAAACACCCATGCATAGGTAACCAAAACAGGTTAGCCCTAACCAATGATGGTTCCTCCTTACCTGACCGATGCCGGTCATAGGTGACCAATGATGGTCCATCTATAATTGATGCCGATTACTGTGCTTTCCTACAAGTTTAATATATCATGCTAATCTGAAGTAATTGAGCTCCACAACTCAACAAATATTAGTATGTGATCAAGACTAGATAAATACCCAAAGTGTGTGATTTAGTGTCTACACACATATTCCTCCAATTCCAATTGACTGTCTAGATCAAGATCCTCAATGGATGATAACAAAAACCCTTATGCTTCATGATCTAGCATAAAGGGCTTAAAGAGACAAAGTTTTCAAAATTAAAAAATGAATATATTCTCATATAAGGAGTAAAATCCAGCCTAAATGCATTTTTTTACCCACATGTTATATAATTTAAAATGGGTCATATATAAGAGGTTTGAGTTTATAAGCTTTACCTTGGAGTCTCTCTCTACTCAAGTAAAACCATACCTTGTAACCAACAAGGAAAGAATGCTTAGTTCTATGCTGCTCATCCCCTTTATTTCTTGCGACTCTCCTTCAACCTGTCTTGTACTTGGAGGTGTATCTGTTGAATCTTCTCAATGAGCCTCTCAACTGTGTGTAATTTTTGATCCACTATCCTAATATCTCTGCATGGTAGTCTAAAAAAAAATCAAATACACTCTTGGGAAATTAACCAACACAAGTCTCAAAATAATTCTTACTAGTAGAAACATGAACTTCACTATTATAAGAATGCTGAACAGACAATAATTTTTCATCCCAAGTCTTATGATGTTTCCAATTACCCCCCTTGAGATTTGAACCAATGTTCAATTTACTACTTCGGTCTTCCCATCGCTTTATGGGTGAAAAAATATACCTCTTTAACTTGGTATCCGTCTTCCTCCAATAAAGTAGACTAAAACATATCAATGAACTGGGAGTCCTTATCTAAAACAATAGATTCAGGGAAAAACCAAAATGAACCCATACATTAGCAAAAAATAACTTAGCTGCATCACTGGATTTGAGAGTTCTCTTACAAGGAGAAAGAATACACATTTTACTGAATTGGTAAAAAAACACAAAAATATAATCATATCCTCTTTTGTAAACATGTAAACTACCAAAAACATCCATGGAGATTCCTTCCCATGGCATGGATGGAAATGATCAATGACATATATAAACTCAAATTTTTATTACTAGGCTTGTTTGTACTACATAAAAACACATCCTCTTTTAAACTTAGCAACTTATTCTTGCATATTTTTCCAATAAATGTTCCTTTGTAAGTGTGCAATAGTCTTTATAACACCAAAGTGAACAACAACCTCAAAAGTGTGTACTTCTCTCATCAACTGTACTCTTTCCCCCTTAGACACTGTACGCACCCAATTTTTACATGGTGTAACATTGTCGGAATAGGTTTCAAATCCCCCAATGATGAAAAATGATAAATTCCAATGATGTCCAAGTCCAATTTTCTAGCTTGAAACATGTTCTTGTACCTCATTATGCTTTACTTATCTTTTTCCTAGTTTTTTTCTTACATTCCTTAGTTAATTTGCATCTTTTTCCTTAGCTTTTTGGAATTTAGTTATAGAACCGCGCCAGTGGTTATGCAACTACCCCAAAAAATTATGTAACCACTAGTCTGCTTGAGAGGTAGTTATGTAACAACCATAATGGTTGCGTAACCACCAGTCTGCACACATCTACGGTTTCGTGTGCATTTAAACCAAACATTTTCTAGCGTGTTTTGAACGTGTGTCACCTTCTTCAAACTCATCTTTTATGAATGTTTCTTGAACTGTAGACATCAAAAAATTACACACCTATTTCCACCTGTTCGCAATGCTATCCTAATACACCATGTTATTCACCCATTTGTGATTAATTGATTAATTCATATACATTGCACCCCATTGGATTAATTAAATTAACCTCTAGTACCCCCTTTGGCTAAGTCAATTAATCATTTATTAATTAATTAAGTGTGTGCACATTTTAGTCAACTGCCACTTTGGAATCCACTTAGACTCCACATACTCATCCTAGTTAACTGCACTTCTAGAATCCTAGAAAGGTGGGGGCAATTGAATTGCATGTAAAAACTACCTTCCAGATGTAAATTTTGCAATTAATTCCATTTACTACTCCTCAATGCCCCGCACTAATGAAACCTTCTCCAATGCTATTTTTAGCATATGCATTCAACTATGTGTAACTAATTTCCAACTACTTCTACCTCTATAAATTGCATGCTTACTCTATTACAAATCCTCTTGAATTTTAAGTACAATAATTCTGCTAAAATTTCCAAGCCAAAGTATTTGTGTATGTAGATTTTGCACTCACATTTGGAAAACATTCAAGAGCACCCAAATCCATTTATAATGTTCCACAGATGAAGTATCCACAAACCTTACTGAGGTTTGCATTGAAGGATTATAGGGAGGTTTTCATTGTATTTTGTTTGTCTTCCATTCTTAGGTAGTGTTTCACTGTTCACATTTTGGCACGCCCCGGTAGGACTTGAACCTGGGTCGCCTACCCCGTTTGTACATCTTTGGCTTTTTCTGGCCAACATATCACGTGCCTCTAGTCTTTAGTCTTTTTTTATTATTATTCTTATTATCTTCTAATTAATCTTTACTTACTTGAGTTACTTGCTCTCATTAACTTAATCAGGATGTTTCCATTACATTCAATTTCTTATTATTATTATTATTTTTTCATGTATTGTGTTCACTCTGACTAATTGTGCAATTTGATCATGCAAGGTTCTTGAGAATTTTTGGTTAAGCTCATTTGTTGTTTTTGCACCTTTTTACTCACCCATAAACTCGTTTTTTTTCCCCTTTTTCATCACTTTGCCTTATATAGCCTACTTGTGAAGGTTGTACGTTTAGCGTTATTGGACGTTTCGTTCTAATTTTTTTCTTGCTTTCTCACCTTATTATACATATTTAGTAACTTTTTGCAAACTAGACTAATGCTTTCTAACGTGTTTTTTGCATACTTTTTCCTTTGTTGTTTTCTTTTGTTTTTGTGTAACTAATCATGACACGACCACACGTATGCTCTTCCCTTGCACTTTTTTAAGCGATATTGGGAATTAGAAACATGGTCATTTATTTTTGTCTTTGGGAATTAACATTTCAATTAATCAAAGCCAACCCACATGTATGCTATTTCCTCGTGCTTTTTAAGCGATCTTGGAAATAAAAAAACGTGGGTTCGCTTCTGTTGCCTTGTTTGTTTGTTTGTTTTTTTATCTCATTCCGGAAAAAATTTCTAATATTTAGTTGTAGGACCCATTTTCATAAAAGGTGGATAAAAAACTAAAAAAAACTACTAACTACAGGTTTTCAAATGATGTACGACCAAAACCACATTAAGATCAAAAGATAAAAAAATACACTGCATTCAAAACACTATATTTGTAGGTTTGATTAAGAGATACAACTTGACCACTTAAATAGAACATATTCCCCCCTCTCATAAGCCTTAAGCTATAACAAAGGGGGTGGTTCTAGGAACCCCAAAGTAGTCCACACCTTGGGGGAATTGGTGGACGAAACAAGAACCTTTTTTATCCTACCTGACTAGTAAAGCCTTGTGAGTTAAAGTCATGGATATCCTTAGTGGCGACCCCAGTGTGATTAATTCTGAGCAAGATTTTTGCCCAGGGTTTCAAAGGGGGTAAACTAAAGCCGACAGTTAGCAATAGCGTCACGATCCCTCATATATACTACTGAAACCTAGTTGAGAGAGCTACCTAGGAAGCCAAACATTGTCCAATCTAATTTAAGGTAGAGGCCACAAACAAACATTTAAACAAAAACCTATTTTTCTATTTTCTTCTTTTGTTTTCTTTATTTTGGTAGTAGTGTTCCACACTCGATTTTTCTTCAAACACTCTTTTTTTGGGATCCATCCTTCACGTTCATATATTCTCATTATTTTCAAAATAATCCTTGTTTGGATTCCACTTTCACTCTCATTTCATCTCTTCTTGTCATTCTTTTCTCTTTATCATCGGTCATTCACTATCTTTCATTTTACTCTTGAAATTTCCCTTTTCAGAAATTTTTGTCCTCTTTTTCATTATTTTAATCTTTTCATCCTCATTGTGTTCTCCGTTTGATCTTATTTCATTCATTGGGAGTTCTCATTCACTTATTTGAGTCTTCCCTCTTTTGCGGTCATCAAATTCTTCTATCTTTTGTTCTCACCTCATTTTGAGTTTATCTCCCATTTCATTCTTGACTTAATCATTTGGATTACATTCCCCAAAGTTTAAGTTTCCATATTTTTTTTCGACATCAAGTCTTGAGTTGCAGATATCCACGTCCTCATCACAAGCACTTTCATCTTATGACTCACACTTTGACAGTGTTAGGTTCCACTTTGTCACAACTCAAATTCATCACATATTATTTTTATTATCTTCTTTCATCATTTATTTTGACAACATCATCGTTAAAAATATATACGTTTGCTTTATTGACATCTCTAACTTGACAAAATATTTGTTGTGTTATAGACACTTCATCATATCTTCTTTTCCCAATGTTTATGTTAACGTTTACGTTGTCAATATTTGAGTCTTAATCCCTTCATTAGCCTATTCCTTCTTAAATAATTCTTGTTAATGGTTGAGATAATCTCATACGATTTGACTCCTTTTTCATACCCTCTTCCCATCTAGCATTCACTTTGCTAGGTGGTAGAATGCATTTGCAATCAATCTATCCTCGCTCCTCCACCCTAGCATTCACATTGTTAGATGTTGAATACATTTTGGACTTTTTTCATTATAACTCTCCTCCATTATAGCATTCACTTTGTTAGAGGATGAGAATATTCACGGCATTGAACCACTCTTCCATCTTGACATTCAATTTGTCAAGGGTCAAGTTTATCAAACACTTTCAAACGCTTCCATCTTAACATTCACTTTGTTAAGGGTTGCGTCATTCATATCTTCAAAATGTATTTCCCATCTTAGCATTCAATTTGTTAAGGGACAAGTCTATTACCAAGATTAATCACACACCTCTCTTCCATCGTCGTATTCACTTTGCTACGGGTTAAGTTATCTTTTGCATTTCTCTTTTACTCCCTCCCTATTTTAAAAATGGTGGGAACACAACACAAATATTATAGTCCTTTTGGAAGGAACGAATGACATCGAAATCCTTTTGTAATTTCAGATAGTGATAATGAACAAAACTCCGAGGATGATCATAATTATTAGGTCAAAAACGGAAAAGGTCTGTGTGTGCAGGTAAGATTTCGACTCATTTACAGGGTATGGCACTGATCGTGGCTTTGGATAAGGCTCGGCGTGTAAGGTTATGGCAGCAGGGTTCATTGTGGGCTCGGAGGGAGTGGAGAGTGGGCTCAAGGACGGGTCCAACTCGGGACAAGGAACACAGACTAGGGGAGGGCGAGGTGAGAAGAGTGGCTTGGGAGTGTGTGAGAGGCAAGTAGGGTTAGGTTGAGTTGGTTAGGGTTTCATTCGGTGAGGATGGGGAGCTCGGGATTAAGGATGGGGTAAGTCAGTCCGAGGGGAGTTGGGTTGTAGAGAGTAATCATGTGGACGGGAGAGGGATGTGAGGTGAGTGAACGTGGCTTAGGAAATCTGGCTGAGCCAGGAGAGGGGAGGAGAAAGAGTTAGGAGGGTGAGCTGTGAGGGATAGCTCGGCCGAGATGGACGATCTGGGGAGCAAAGAGAGGTGAGGGGGGTAGGGGTAGTCTAGTATCTAAGGTTTTAGATTTTTTTTTTTTTTAAGTTTTATAAAACTAAAATCTAAGTTAGAAAAATTTAAAAGACAACAAAAATCTGATTTTTTAAAAAATATAAAATCTAACTATATATTTTTTTGGTTGTATGTACAGGTAGTACAATAAGAAGCTAAAATTGCAAGAACAAAAAACTTGAAAACCTGTAAAAAACAATTTGGTTACCCTCAAAATTTTCCAAAAGCAACACAGTAAATACATTATTTTATTTTTAGTTTTGATATGGAAAATTGTTGTTTTTGCTTCCAAACCTTCTCAACAACACACAAACAACAAAATCACTCCAAGAACAAAATTAGACAAACAAAAACAAACAAGGATGAAAGAGTAAGAGTGTGAGTCCCACTGGGCTTGCTAAAATGTATGCAATGAAAAATTTCCTGAGAATGGAAGAAAAAAAATACAATGCAAACCTCCCTGTAATCCTTCAGTGCAAACCTCAGTAAAGGTTATAGAAAATTTGTTTGTGAACCTTGTAAATGGATGTGGGTGCTCTTGAATGTTCTCCAAATGTGACTGCAAATGCTACAAACACATATACTTTGGCTTGGAAATTTAGCAGAGTTATTATACTTAAATCCAAGAGGATTTGTAAGAGAGTAAGCCTGCAATTTATAGAGGCATAAGTAGTTAGAAATTAGTTAAACACGGTTGAATGCTCATGCTAAAAATATCATTAGAGGAATTTACATTAGTGTCAGGGCATTTAGGGACAATAAATGAAATAATTACAGAATTTGCATCCGGGAAGGTGGTTGTACATGCAATTCAATTGCCCCCCACCTTTCTAGGATTCTAGAAGTGTAGTTAACTAGGATGAGGATATGAAGTCCAAGTGGAGTCTAAGTGGATGCTGAAAAAGTTACAGTTGACTAGGATGTGCACACACTTAATTAATTAATAAATGATCATTAACTTACCTAAATAGGTACTAAGGATACATGGGATTAATTTAATTAATCCAAAGGGTGCAATGTATATGAATTAATTGATTTAATCATTTAATCACAAATGGGTGAATAACATGGTGTATTAGGATAACACTGGGAACAGGTGGAAACAAGTGTGTAATTTTGGGGTGTCTACAGGATGGACATCACATAAAATAGGGAAATTATTAAAAGTTATATTAATATCACATGAATTAAAAACTTATTTGAGATATCTAATTCTAAATATTTTATGAGAGACTAAAGAGTTATTAATATGATAATAGACATTTTTTATCCAAAAAATGTTTATGATTTTTAAAAGAAGCAACACTATAACTTATAATATAATTTTGTTTAGAAGAAACATTTCTATCAATCCTATCCTTATCCTTACTACGGTAATACCATACATTCTAAAAATTATTGATCTCATTCATATCCCAAATGTGAGGGGTATTATGTTGTATCATCTCAAGATGATTTGGGGAATCACTAGGGTTACATGTTGCCCATAAAGAAGGAACATTATATTCTTTATCATATTCCTCATATAGAATATTATTGGGTTGATCACATAATTTTGAGTTGTGGATCTCAATTACTTAAGTTTAGCATGTTTTATCAACTTGCTGGAAAACACACTAACTAGCATCAGTTATGTAGGGACCGACATCGGTCACCTATTACCAACATCAGTCAGGCAAGGAGGAATCGAAATAGGTTATGGCTAACTGAAATCAGTTATCTATGCATGAGTGTTTTATTTAACTCGCGAGAATTAGATCTAATTTTAGTATTAAAGAAGATATATTGATTGTAATTGCATGGCTAAGTGCCCTAAGTTTGTATAAGGTACTTATAGGCTAGAAAGCTAGGATTCTAGAAAAGAATCAAAAAAGAATAAAGAATTAGAGAGGAGAAGATAATTCTTGGAGAACAAGGAGAAGCTTGAGAGAAAGAAAGTATTGTACATCGTGAGAGGTGTGGAAGATTGTAAATCTTCATTATATAGCTTCTGAAATATTTAGATAATAGATTGGCTTGTTTCTTGGTGGACGTAGTTTGAGGATTATCTATATTAAAGAGATTTGTACTTATCGTTGGATGAAAAGTCTAGACCTATGAAGATGATTGATGAAGAATGGAAGAATCTTGACATCTAGAAGATTAAGTATGACATCATCTATGGCTTCTAATATTATAGAAGCAAAATATATGGTAGAGTTAATGAAATCTCTTACTAATTAATATGAAAACCCTAGTGGTTCAAATAAAGTTTATTTGATGAAGAAACTATTTAGTTCTAAGATGCATGAAGGTAGATCTACATCTAGTCATTTAAATGATTTCTGATCTATTGTAAATCAGTTAAAATTGGTTGACATTTCGTTTGGTGATGAAGTGAAAACAATGTTATTTTTATGTTCTTTGCTTGATAGTTAGGACAACTTGGTAATGGTTGTTAGTAATACATCATCTGCTAATAATATTTTTAAGTTTGATGATGTGGTTAGTATAATCTTGAATTAATAAATTCATAGGAAAATTACATAGAAAACATCATCTAGAAATGCTTTGAATGTAGAAAACAGGGGAAGGAAAAAGAAGAGATACAAGAGTAAGAATAATGGGAAATCAAATTCTAGGAAAGGCATATCTAAATCTAGAGGTAAGGGAATTGCCTACTGAAATTGTGGAAATAAAGGACATGCAAAGAAAGATTTTTGGTTAAAGGATAAAGAGAACCAACACCCAGACAAAGGTAAAGAGGCAAATAATGAAGTAGAGGTAATGCAAGATGCTCTTATTTTTTCTTTGGATAATAGAATAGAATCATGGGTTTTAGATTCAGGAACTTCTTTCCATGCAACCCCTGATAAGGTTTATTTAAAAAATTATGTCCAAGGTAATTTTGAGCATGTTTATTTTGGTGATGATGAACCTTGTAGTATTACTGGTAAAGGGGAAGTTCATCTAAAATTGTGAATGGAAATACATGGATATTGAAAGATGTGAGGCATGTACCAAGCCTCGGGAGGAATCTTATTTCTGTATGGAAAGTAGGTAAAGTTGGTTGTATGGTTACATTCATAGAAGACTCTTGGAAAGTCACCAAGGGTGCCCTTGTTGTGGAACGAGGCCAGAAGGTAGGAATGTTATATTTATCTATCTATGTTACTAATTTCTTTTCTGTATTATCTACTTCAGATTCAAATGCATGCATGTGACATAATCGGTAGGGCCATATGAGTCAAAAAGGAATGCAGATCTTAAAGGCTAAGGGTAAGTTATCAGATTTGAAAGATTTAGATCTTGATTTTTGTGAGCATTGTGTCTTTGGAAAGCAAAAGAGAGTGAGATTTCTCAAAATTAGGGAAATTAAGGAGAATAAATTAGATATTTTACTCTCAGATGTGTGGGGACCAACCCAGGTAGCTTCTCATGGAGGATCCCAATATTATGTTACTTTCATTGATGATGCTACAAGAAAGGTATGTGTTTATTATATCAAACATAAATCTGATGTTTTGAGACTTTTAAAAGATGGAAATACCTTGTTGAGAATGAATCAAATTCAAAGTTAAAGTGGCTTAGATCTGACAATGGTGGTGAATACTATAGCAACGATTTTAATGATTATTGTTCAGTGAATGGAATACGTAGAGAAATGACAGTTCCAAGAATACCAAAAGATAAATGTGTTGCAGAAAGAATGAATGGGACAATCATAGAACGTGCTAGAAGTATGAGAATACATGTTGGATTTCCCTTGCAGTTTTAGGCCGAAGCAGTTGACACGACGGTTTATTTGATTAACCCTGGGCCTTCAATTTCATTAGATGGAGAGATACCAAAGGAAGCTTGGACTAGAAAAGAGGTAGATCTTTTTTTTCTTAGAGCTTTTTGTTCAGAAGCTTTTGTGCATGTTGATAAGGAAAATAGAAAAAAGTTGGATGTAAAATCCATGCACTTTCATTTTTTATGGATCTGGTGATTTCAGATTCCGATTTTGGGATTTAGAGGATTATAAAATTGTTAGGAGTCGTGACATTGAATAGAATGAAAAGATAATATACAGGGATAAAATTTTGGTACCTAAGGACAAACCGGTTAAGAATTTTTTGAATGAAATTGAACATTCAGATTTAAAATTCATATCTATAAGGTTACATAATAACCAGTGTCGCTCTACTCCTGACTGGCATCAGTCGAATGAACCGATATCGGTTATATAAGAACCAACATCGACTATATGTGACTGGCATCAGTCATTGTTAGAATTGGAAACAAATGTCTAAGAGGTTCATAATGAGCCTCTGATACCCCAAAATCCTATGAAAAGGTCTCAAAGGGTAAGTAAACCTCTAGAAAGATTTACACCTTCTTTATCTTATTCATTATTAAATGATAATGGTGAACCAGAAAGTCTTTAAGAAGTAATACACGATGAGACCCACACACAGTGGGAGCATGGCATAGATGAGGAGATGAAATCCTTGGAACAAAACCAAACTTTGGATTTGGTTAAGTTGTCAGCAGGTAAGAGGACAATGTAGAACAAATGGGTTTACAAAATCAAGGAAGAAGAGGGTGGATAGAAAAGGTACAAGGCAAGGCTTGTAGTATAATTATCTGCACAGAAAGTAGGTATTGACTTTGGTAAAATATTTTCTTTTGTTGTTATAATAACTTACATACGTACTGTATTGAGTATAGTTGCAGTACATGATTTGCATTTAGATAAACTAGATGTGAAGATGGATTTCCTTCATGGTGATTTGGATGAAAAGATTTATATGCAGCAGTCATTTGGGTATGAAGTCAAGGGTAAGGAGAAACAAGTGTACAAGTTGAAAAAGAGCCTATATGGGCTCAAACAAGCTCCAAAGCAATGATTACATGAGGTTTGATAGTTTCATGCATGATCATGGTTATTTGAGATGCGAATATGACCATTGTGTTTATTTCAAGAATCTTGAAAATGGGAGCTATATTATTCTGTTATTGTATGTGGATGATACGCTTATTGCATGATCTAGTAAGTAGGACATTGGTGAGCTTAAAGGAAAGCTAGCTCATACATTTGCTATGAAAGATTTAGGAGCTGCAAAAAGAATCCTTGGCATGCAAATACATGGAGATAGGAAGAATAAAGAAATTGTATTTGTCTCAGGAGGCTTCTATCAATAATGTGTTGGAAAGGTTTAACATGCAAGACTCAAAACCGGCGAGTAAACCTATGGATGGACACTTCAAATTGAGTAAAGATCAGTGTCCTTCATTACATGAAAATGTCAAATAAATGACACGAGTGCCATATGCTTCAACAGTTGGGAGTCTCATGTATGTTATGGTTTGTACCAAACCAGACATTGCATAGGAAATGGGAGTTGTGAGTAGATTTATGGCCAATCTAGGTAAATAGCATTGGAAAGTAGTCCAATGGATACTCAGGTATTTGAGAGGGACATCTAGCATGCAATTATGATATGGAAGTTCATATATTTCTTTATGGGGATATGTTGATTCACATATGGCTGTAGATCTGGATGGTAGAAGGAGCACTACTGCATATATTTTCACAGTAGGTGGGATGCCAGTTAGCTAGATTTCAAGATTGCAGAAGGTTGTGGTTTTTTATACTACAGAGGTAGAGTATGTTGTAGCTTTAGAGGCTAGCAAAGAGATGATATGGATGAGCAAGTTCATGGAAGAGTTGGGAAAGGAGCAAGATGATTGTAAATTTTTCAGTGACAGTTAAAGTGCAATTCATTCAGCAAAGAACTCAGCGTTTCATTCTAGAATGGAACACATTCAGTTGAGGTATCACTTCATACGACAGGTATTGGAGGATAGACAACTGAAATTGGGGAAGATTCATATGAGTGAAAACCTTGTGGATATGCTAACAAATCTATTAGAAAAAGATAAGTCGGAGCTACATTCCACTTCTGTTGGTATTCGAGTTTAAGACTTGAAGAGGAAGAAACAAAGCTAAGGAAAAGATCCAAGAATGACGTTGTACAAGTATAGTGTAGTAATTTATCTCCAAGTGGGAGATTGTTGAGTTATGGAGCTCAATTACTTCAGATTAACATGATATATTTAACTTGCAGGAAAGCACAGTAACCGACATCGGTTATGGAGGGACCGACATCGGTCACCTATGACTGACATTGGTCAGGCAAGGAGAAACTGACATTGGTTAGGGCTAACCGGTGTCGGTTACTTGTGCGTGGGTGTTTTATTTAAGTCACGGGAATTAGATCTAATTTTAGCATTAAAGCAAATCTATTGATTGTAATTGCATGGCTAAGTGCCCTAAGTTTGTATGTGCCTATATAAGCATGAAAGCTAGGTTAGAAGGGTGTGTTAATGATTATTGTGAGAATAATTGTGAGAGAGAGAATTCTTGGAGAAGAAGGAAAAGCTTGAGAGAAACAAAGTACTGTACATCTGAGAGGTGTGGAAGATTATGGAATTTCAATTGTATAACTTCTGAAAGCTTTGGATAATAGGTTAGCTTGTTTCTTGGTGGATGTAGCCCACACTGGGTGAACCATGTTAAATATGGTGTTGATTTATATCTCTTATTTTGTATATTTCTTTTGGTAGAATATCTACTTTTATTGCATGTATGCTTAGATCTGATGTATTATCTGTACAACCTTGTGCTAACCCTGACATTTAGGTTCTATTTTGATGCAGACAAGGTTGATTGTGAGTACTACACCCTTCGAAAAACCTATGTATACTTATAGGTAAGCCTGCATATATTGAAACGACGATATCTGATGATATTATGATCAATCTTGTGAATTTTGCAATTGGGAAAATAGATGCGGCTAAGGTGTACATTAACCTTAAGCCTAAGTTGGTGAATAAGAAATGTATTGAGAATGAGTTCAAGCTCCCTGAGTTTCCTAAGGGAAAGAAGATAGTCAGGACAAGGCAGGAGCAAGAACTTACCCCTCCTAGTATAGATGAGGAATAGCTTAACGAGGAGGAGGAGATCGAGGATAGTGGCACACTAGAGCATGGCGTAAGGAGACAACCGACTACTGGAACAAAAAGGCCGCATGAGAATACTACCCTAGGAGAGAAGAAGATGAATTTATATTTGAGACTGAGGGAAAGGAAATAGAAGGAAGAGGGTGGGGACGTCGGGTTCATACGAGTACCAAGAGAGACTTTGGTGCAAAGCACTGACGCGGTTTCCTCAAAACCTCTAAGAAGGTCACCAAAAATATCACCGGTTAAATCGAGCCCATAGAAGAAGACAAAGAAAAAGTGAAAGTATGTGCCCAGAAAGGAAAGTGAAGAATAGGTTTCAAAAGAGACAACGCACACTGTGGGGGTGAAACTAGTGAATAATGTAGAAGGAGATGAGGGAAGAAGACACATAACATGATACAGAGGCATATAGTGCATGCGATGAAGAGAAAGGCTCCACAGGAGAAGAGGAGGAAAAATAGAAGAGTACTAGAGAGTCTTCTGGAGAGCATAAGGGCTCAACAGGTGAATGTTCAGTCTCAGGTGTAGAGGTACATATCCCTAAGGGAAGATAGACTAGAAGGAATAAAGGAGAAGAAATTTTGAAGATACCTGAGTTGTGGTATGCTAATGACCCTTCAAAGATTATTTGTGCTAGATTTTAGAGCATTCATTCACCCCAAAAAAGATATATGGATTAGAGTTGATGGATCCTGAGGTAGTAAATGTGCACAAAAGAAAACAACTATCTTGGAACATGCAGATCCATATGGATGATCCCGAATTCGATGTAAAGGAAGAAACACGTGTCGGAAGGAAGATGAATAAGGGATCCCAAGCAACACACATGACAATCAAGGTAACTGAATTCATTGATGAACATGCAAGTAATGCCTTGACTAAGATGACAGTTGAGGTGGCAGGGAGGAACTTGGATAAAACAACCGCACTTAGGACATTTCTTGAGGACAATAAGAATATGAAGGAAAAAATCAAGCAACTAATTGAGGCATCTAAGAAGGACAAGGAACAAAAACAATAGATTCTAGACTTCACTGTAGAAATTGGGGTGAGATCATAGAGGCATATCCAAAGTTTGAAGAATAGACAAATAAGATTTACAATTCATCCTTGCACTTTTTGCAAGAGTGTGTTCATATTTTCTTGAGAAGAAACATGCCACTATAGAAGAGACACAAGAAAATGCTGCCGCCAAAAAGGAAAGAACCAAAAAGTTGATTGCATGCAGGATTTCAGAGTATGATGCCATATGAGACTTTGAAGGATGAATTAAATAAGGTAGGATGGGTGCTGGTGAACTGTGAGGATCCTAAACAGATCCTCAAGACAAGGACGATACAAGAAGAAAATGAAGTCCTTGCAACTAAGAAGGATGAGAGTCTAGGTCGGGAAGAGAAGTTATCTGCAGTTGCATAGAAGTGTTACATACTAAAAGTAGACATAAACCCACATGAAGAGAGAATAAAAGAGCTGGGGAATTTAGTCACATGAAAGATGGACTTCATGGAGGGCATGATTTCAGAGTTGGTTGGAGTGATAAGGGAATTGAAGCACAAGGGTGAAGATATAACCCTAAAAGAGATGAATGTAGTGTTTAGTAATGTCCCTGATAAAGTCAAGAAAGAGATAGGAAAATGGAATGAATTAGAGGATGATATCAATAAAGACTACCTCCACTAACTTCTATTACCAGCTAAATGAGCACGTTGGTTACTCTTTATTCTTTCATTCTTTCATAGTCATTCTTTATTCTTTTGGTTCTTTGGAGAGATAAGTTGAGCAACCCCATTGCCAAGGGTGGAAATGAAATTAGTGTGTGGCAATGTAGGGTTGAAAAAATTTCCTAAGTATTGAGAGGGCATGCAAAGGGGCCCTGTATGTGCGTGCAAGTGTCAATTGAAGTGGGGCGTGACCAGGAAGATTAGTTTCAGGACTTAGCCGATTTTGCATGGGACTGGCTAAAAATAGGAAAAATAGTTGGAGTGTAACCCAAGTAAAGATAAATCACAAGAAGACTTCATGGATAAGAAAGAGCTATTTTGGGACCAAAGTGGAAGATCAAAGGTCATGCATAGTTCACGCTAATAATAGGATTAAATTAGAGTTTATTTATGGATTAATCTATTATTAGTTTTTTTTCAAAAGCATGTAGTTGTTGATGCATGGCTATTTTGAGCATGCAGTATATTTTGAGATGTATGGGTAGTGAAGGGAAAGTCCCCACCCCTATATATGTTAGTTGATCTATATAGTTTTGAGATATCTGTATGTATTATAGAGTTATACTGCTTTGATGTTCTAGCGCGCATGGCTCTCTCATGACTGTGATTATGTATTCAGCTTTTGTTATGTAATCTTCTGAGTATCAATGGACAATTGTGGATGGATTATGGTAATTAATGTGATTTGATCATGGTGCTTGTATGGTAAAGCTGGTCTTGGTACTTATTTGATATGTATGTTTCCTTATTATCCGTGTTTCCAATTTGAGCTCATGGATTTGATGTTTATATTGAGATGTATACTTTGATAATGGTTAATATGAACATGCATGCTAACATCTTGACAAGCTATCATAAATGAGGGACCTGGTAGGCTTCACGAGCTTCAGGCGAGCATTTAGATCTATCTGAATGAAGTTTCAGCATGCCTAGGCAATTGAGCGTTTAGATCTATCTCAATGTCATATTCCATTACCCGGGTGATCCAATCTACCATCTTCTCATTCAAATCCTTATTTAAAAGGAAGCCCTTGACACCAACATGAGATACTAATAGTTGAATCTTGTTATTTGAGACCAAGTGTCTGAACTTCTTTAAGCTCCTAATAACAGCAAGGACATAATTTTCAATGAAAGAGTATTTTACCTCGTAGTCCTCCAAGCTCTGACTGAAGAAATCTATGGGTTGCTCTGAACCTTCATTGTTGGACTGGACCAAGATGGTTGAGATGGTGTCTGAACCTCCAAAAACATATAACATGAAGTCTTTTGAGAAGTCTGGGTTGACAAGAGTTGGAGCCTGTGATATTGCGAGCTTGATGGCCTCAAAACTCTCTTTGCCCTCTGCTTTCCATTTAAATGAAAGACTCTTCTCTAACATCATTGTCAAAGGCTTCACAAGAGTAGAAAAATCAGGTATCAACATACAAACAAAGTTTATCCTCCCTAAGAAGCTTTGGAGAGATTTTTTATGTTATGGCAATGGAAGTGTCTAGATGGTTTCAACCATTTCAAGATCAATTGTCAGTCCCTTTCTTGAGACAATGTGCCCCAACAATTTCCCTTCATGAGCCAGGAACACACACTTTTTTAGGTTTAATGACACCCCAAACCTTCTACATCTCTAAAATACCTATCTACGGTGAAAGAGATGGTCTGACAACATTCTTTGAGAAGACAGTGATATCCTCAAGATACACCAAGACTATGTTGTTAATTAAGCCTTTGAATTGACATGTCCATAACTTGCTGAAACATTGCTCCAGCATTTGATAGTCCAAATGGCATTTTCTTATAAGCATATGTAACCCATTTGGTGGTGAATGATGTGTTGAATTGATCTTCTTCTTTCACTATTATCTAGTTATAGACCTGAATACCCATCTAACAATGAAAACCTCTCAGAACCAGCTATAACTTGTAAGATCTATTCCATTGATGGGAGTGGGTAGTGATCCTTAAGTGATGCTCTATTCAGATCACAAAAGTCCACACATAGCCTGATTTCACCATTTTTCTTTCTCACAAGCACTTAGTTTTGGGAATAGGGGGACAGTAGAATAGTGCTATGATTTAATAACAAAAAAAATCATGCACACATGATCTAAACAATTTGCCCACAAAATCTATAGCAGTGGAAGTATAAACTAGAATAATCCAAATCACACAAAATTACACACACATAACAAGCATGTACCATGGTTCACCTAATGTGGGCTACGTCCACCAAAGATAGAGATCTCGTATATATAATATAACAAGAGAATACAAATCAACTCTTCTGCACAAGAGTACATTTATCTCTAAAAGAGTATCTCCTTCTCCTCCAGATCTCCAACCTGGATTTACCTGAGTACACTAAAACCGTGCCTCCATACCACCACTTGTGTCTTCTCCAGATCTCTAACTGGATCTTCCTGAGTGCACTACAGCCGTGCCTCTCAAACATAACCAGATCTCACATACTTGAAGCTACCCTGCATCTTTCGCTGTGCAGCCAAGCTCTCACTGTATTGTGAATCTACAAACAAGACCTCTACAATATCTATATCTACATGGATCAACAATACAATATGATCTCATGGATCTACAATACAAGACTAGATCTACATAGATCTATAATACAAGATCTCTCCAACATGTGGATCTACAAGAAGAAACCCTAAGTGCTTTGCATACTATGCAAGCCATTACAATGAGACAATAAATATACAAAGGAAATACAATAGCCTGTTATTTCCTTTTGTCCAGCTCCTCTCCATGGAGTCTCTGTCTTCATGTAACCTATTCTTTTTTCTTCTTCTTCTTCTTCTTCATCTTCATCCTCTCAATCTCGGAGAATCAAGGATCTAATTCGATCCTTCTCTTTTTCTTCATCCACGCTTCTAAACCCTATCTTTCATGCTTATAAAGGCGTATATAAACTTAGGGCACTTTAGCCATGCAATTACATCAAATAAATCTACTTTAATGCTAAAGATAGATTTAATTCCTGAGAGTTCAATTAAAACATCATCGCACAGGTAACTGGCGCCGGTTAGCCTTAACCGCGACCAGTTCCCAATTGCTCTGACCGATGTCTATCCTATCTGACTGATGACAGGTTGCGGTTCCCACTTGCTCTGACCGACGTCTATCCTGTCTGACTTATGATGGGTTGCAGTTCCCACTTTCTCTGACTGACATCTATCATGTCTGACCAATTAAGGGTTGCTGAATTTTCCAGCAAGTTTTCATTGCATGCTCCAGTGAATCTATTTATCTCCACAACCTAACACCGAAATAGGATCGCAACTTGGTTTGCATAAAAGGAAAGACTTTACTTATTCAGGGCATGAGTATAGCTTGAAATTCATGTACTTCAAGGTCATAACTAGGCAACACATCTTACCATTTAATGATCTACAGCTCTAGTGTCTGAAAGGCTTGAGTCTTAAATCCAAATCGATGGTGTGTTGATAGCCATCTTTAGCTAGACACCTATTCTTTCTTCCTAAGTCCAGGTAAAGACACCTGGGAACTTTGTATACAGAGTTGCCAACCACTGTTTCACCTGATTATTAGAGCGTTTCTCGGAATGCTGACGAGAATTAGTTAAGGGTATAAGGGATAGGAGGAATACCTGTTAAAGTTGGTTGAAGGTTGTTGCACACGTATGAATTCTTGATCACGTCCTAGCTGATCATGCACCTAAAGCTTAATATTTGACCGGGAGACAACTACCTGAATTCCATGAACATACAAGCCACATCCTGAGAGTAGAATGAAGTAGCATAGGTCAGTGGCAACTGAACTAGCGTATGCTAGTTCTGGGAAGTGTGATACTCAATACTAAGTTGGGCACTCTCACTATTTAAAATCATCCAATATTAACAGTAAATGAAATGCCTGCCTGTAGTTACACGCATACCATTTAGGTATCTCATTCGATTACAATAAGCAAATTCACTCACAAGATGTGGTTAGCTATGATTGATCAAAATCATGAGGTCTAACCATCACAGTACCGGTACTGGTCAGAATATGAGATTTGGGCTGTTTTGGGTATTTGGTGGGGAATTTAGGCTCTATTTTTGGTCTGAGGATAAAACATAGAGATTCAATGTCGGTCATGGTATGACCGATGTCAGTTTAAGTGAAACCGGAGATGGTTATGGGTAACTGGCGTCGGTATGGTCGAGGTAAAGGAAACTCAAAAGAAAATGATTAAAGGGCTTGATCTGGGATTTGATGTAGGTGGTGGGGTAGATTTGAGGGTTGCAAAGGTCTCAACTGTGGTCAGGGATGAACAGCAAGTGAGGATGGGTAATATAATGATGTAAATACGGGAAAAGGCCCAGTTAGAAACTGATAAGAAATGAAGAAATGGAGATGCAATAGCTTAATCTGATAATAGAGATAATAAAAGCTATTATAGTGTATTAGACCAAGTTGGTGGAGGTATAATTACAGTTATATGAGCTTGATGGCTGGATGGAAATGGTAGTTGATCAGATGGATGGAGTTTGGTGTGGTGATGGCACTTCCCAGGATGCTCCCGTGAATGCAAAATGACTCTGTGGTCACTTCTGATGCTTGCCTGCGTGGATGCTTTGGATCCTATTTGTAAGAACACTTCTTTCACATGCACTCCATCTGGTCTACATTTTCTATTTAAAGCCACATCCTATGAAATAAGGTTAAGTCCTTAAGGGTTTTGCAGGTAACCGAATGGTTCTGTGTTGACCGGCGTCGGTTAGGGTGGGATTTCCTAGTTTTACTAAAATTCGCCACATTATCCTATTTATGTTCTTTGATCCTTGCATGCATGTCCCTGCACGGATTAGTATCCAAGATTCTTTCTCATATCTATTACTTATCCATTTTCTCTAACCAACATGTGTTACATGTACTTCTTCAATGTTTGTTCTAGGACAAAATCAGTTCTTTTTTTGAAAGTGGAAACATACTAAGAATCACATTTGGGGGTGAGGTGTATAGGTGAGGATGGTAAAGTGTGGGAACCATCTTAAATTAGGATAATTAAATAAGAAATATCTTTTAGGATCCTGGATTAAATTTAATTAAAGTTTTCCAACTATTGAGTACATGTCCTTGAAAGGGGCCATGGTCAGGTGAGTGTTTATAACACATATAGTTGTTTGACAGGGACCTGAGGGGAGTTTACTCAATCTAATGAAGTGTCTACACATATAGATGGATCTTTCTTGTTGCATGTTTTGCTTACCCTAATCAATTTCATTCAACATGGGTAGAATTCCTTCAAAGTGTAAATAATAGTTTCCAAATCTTCACCCTTTAAGTGGTAAAGTTTTCCATGTTATGGTTTTGCTTTTCAGTACTTAAATTGCTAATAATGAATATTCATCAAAAAGATTACATGCAGGCTCATACAGTGACAAGACCCATCTTGGTAGTTAACAACTTTAAGTCCTCAGTTTTTTACCATTTGATCACTCATAATTGCTCCAATCTATCTCAAACTCTGGAGGAGAACTCAGCTTCATCTTGGACTACTTGACATATACGTGTGATCATTTTCAAGATAATTTCTTCAACTTTTGTTGATATGTTGGGAAATGTGGCCTTACAACTATCTTGATATGCAAGATTCATGCCTATGAACTCATGTAATGAATCTCCACAACATCATATAAGCCTCGATTACCACCAATGTTTGTGCTAATAACATAGACCACTTCTGGGGATGGATCCTGCATTATTGAATGCATTCAACCAATACTCAATGAGGTCACATAATCAAGATCTTGTAACTCTATTAACATAATCATCCATCCCAGCATTATATCAATCAGAAATTAGCATACTAGTTCAACTTGCCAAATACTTTTAAGTTCATTGCATTCCTTTTCCTTTCCCATTGCAATCCATGAACAACTATAAGCCTCATGAGGTTGCCTTGTGTCATTCTGAAAAGTATAAACATTGCAAACCCAAGATTTGAGTATCCATTGCTCACCACCTTCAATGGAAAGGGAAATAAAACTTAGCATTTCTGACTTTGGCTCCTTGCAAATCCTACTTTTTCAATCATTATAAGAACATTTTGTCATTTCTTCATTTTCATCTTTACTGTTCTGACTTAATGATGATTAGGGAAGGTTAAGATGATTCCCATTAAACTTTAAAAAATTCTTAAATCTCTAAAAAATCTAAAATAGGTCTGCCCATTTTAAGAATGCAAAATATAGTTGAAAACTGTGTGTTTTTTACCTTAAGATTGTCATTCAGAGCTTTTCCAATATTTACATTAATTACTCCTCATTTTCATACTCCTCGCATATCTTACATGAATGCACTCTTTTGTAGTTTTCCATTTATGTGTCTTTGTTATTTTTCTATCACTTTCCTTGACTATCACACATACTTTGTTCAAAAAACAATGTTTCTCAATTATGTCTAATTTTAGTTACATTTTATGCAGTTTTTTTCCTAATTTCCAACCACAAATTATACATCTACATTATTTTGGAGAATCGTTACTATTTCTAGCTCTACATCTTCAATGAATGGATATTTTAGAACCTATTTTACCTTAAAATACCTTCCAATTGTCTAGGTAATTTTCTTCCTTCACATAGATTTATTTATTTGAAGAGTATTGTGAATATCGTCTTCTAATTAATATTTTCTTTAGAAATTCCATCTATTAGAGGCATTTTGTTGTGAGGATTATGTTCCATGTATTACATGTCATCATCAATTATATCTTCATCTATTGAAATGTCCTCCATTGTTTCCTTTAGGTTGATATGTTTTGGTTAACACTTGTTTCATGCTGGAATAGGGGGCTTATTTAGGGGTTTTGTATTCAAACACGAGAAAATTTGGAAGTGTGACAAATAGCATAAAAATCTAAAAACTGGAACTGGCCAGTGAATCCCACAGTGAAATAAATCACATAATTTAATGATAATTTGCTTAATCTTTGCATGATATTAAATGAGCTATCCTTTTGTTGCCCCTTCCCTGGAACATTTTTCTGGGTCGCACATGGGGCTCTGTTTGACAGAATAGTGCACCTGAGTAGATCTGTGTAAAATGGCTTGGAACTAATCTCCAAATTGGAAGTTGCATTTTGAGTGCTAAAACCCTCGTTGTGGTGTCACATGGAGATTGAGGATTTACTACAGTTAGGTGACGTTGCTAATTGTAACGCCCACAAATTTCCCACACAAAACCTAAGGCAAAACCCAAAGATAGCAAAAATTTGGAATAATTTTTTTTTGTTAAACTGATTGCAACGAGATAACCTTCAACTAGATTTAACTTATTTCACGATAAATATTTCCTTTGTTTTAATTAACAATTAATTAATATTATTTTAAATTCAACATTTCGGGCTCAAATCCCTCTTCCTGAGTTCCTTGCTACTAAATTTCTTGTTAATTAGACTCCTGTGACACAGACAGTAGGTCTACCATCAATACCTTCTTTATTGCACCATTGAATCACATTTAATTGATTCTAGGGCTGAAGTGCATGGGAAACTTACCAATCCCATTAAATTAAGCATAAATGTTGTTTAAATCCCTAATATGGAACCATTATGCCCTTGATGTTGAAGCTTTGATTTAATTAAATGACAAGAGTCAATGGTTTTTTACCATTTTAAAAGTTGTCAACTTAAGGTTTTGACTCAATTTAACACTCCTGAGTTGGTGGCCCTATTCATAAGCCTGATTATGGTTGCCTAGCTTGAGGCTGAGTTTGAGACTGATAAGATGGTCTAGAAACTTTGGGCTTGTGCTGCCTCTTGAGTATTAACCAACTCATTCCCTAAATTTTGTAATTGTTTCATGACTTCTTGAAGTTCATTTGAGGCACTAGAGGATGAAGGTAGAAGCTTCATTTGAACTCTGGTTTCTAGGAGTAGGTATAGGAGCTAAGGTAGGTGCTCTGACTAGTGCTTGGGCTTTCCTAAGTTCTGGATATAAGATGCATGGGTGGCCTAGGCACCAAGTTTACCAGCTTGGATCAAACAATTCTCAGCTCCTAATGGCGATGCTATAAGCTTGCAGGTATAGGTTTGCACCTCCCATGGATTGGATTAATCATTAAAGAAATATCAGAATTTAAAGCTTCGAGATAGTATAAGAAAGCATGCTCAGCTGTTGGCCTTACTGTCACTGGGATTCTATCCCATGTCCTTTGAAATCTAAAATTAAAGTCTGTTAGCTGCTCGTTGGGAGCTCTCTTGATAGTTGTCAGTTGTTCCAATAGATACAAATTATTTCCCTTTTCTCCAAACTGCTCATGGAGAGTGATGCACAACTGGTTCCAATTTTGGATAGAGCCTACCACCAAGGCTCCTGAACCATTGTGAAGGCTTTTCCCTTTGAATGAAGATGCCATACAACTTTGACAACAATTTCCACCTCAACAATCTCATGGATTACACAAACATTAGCAATGTCTTTGAATGTGATCACTAGGAGTGGTCTGATTTTCCCCAGTGAAAGTATGGGATGTTCTTCAATGTTGCCACTGGGAACTGGGTTTTGTGCATTAAGAGCAAGTGGGCTGCTGCCAGTGAAATTGACATAAGGATTCGGTGGTTGTGCCATTCTGATTGGCCTGAGAACCCTTGTTGATAGAAAGAAAGGTCTACCAGGAGGAGGAGTTGATAGAGTTCTGTTTGGTGGAGATGGAGACCTTTGAATTCTTCTTCTCCCCCTTCTCTCTTCTTCCTAGAGATAATTGCAGATGGACAGACTATCCCTCTTCTCTAGCCCTTGACCTTGTTTGGATCCTTCTCATGAATCTTCAGAGCTTGGACTGCTGAAACCAGTTGGATTTTATCTCTTTTGGAGTCACCAGATGTACAGTTTAAATCAGGGCTCTTTTAAGCAAGATAGAATTACAACAAATGCACATCAATCTTTGTTGTAATAAAGATGAAGACCTCTAAGGTCCCACCGGGCGTGCCAAAACTGTTAGTGCAAAATCACAGCACCCCTGAATGACCTTTAACTAGATGGGTTGAGACATCTCAGTGTGATTGCACAACATGGAGCATCTCTCAAGGTGTGGGACCTTGCAAAGTTGATAGAGCTCTCCAGATTGAGGCTAGTTCCTATCCCTCTATTCAAGTGTATACATAAAAAATTACAGAGGATCTATTCTAATTCTATTCTATCTACCAAGGAGACAGGGTTAGAGAGATGCAAGAAAATAAACCTAAGCTAACGAGGTGATACACCAAAGGAATGTTAGATGCTCATTTTGTAGTTTAACACAGACCATGAAATGCAATACAAACACTATGCACAAATGACCAAATCATAATAAGAGATCAGAGAGAGCAAATAACAAATACATGAGAGGGTTGAGAAACATCCACAAACATATATATTATTGCTCAGGATTTGATATAGTATATTGTAGTGACCAAGAGGCAAAACTTGCATTACAACCCAAAGGAGAGGTTAGAAAAGCTCCACAAATCCTTCTAGGGTGAAAAAAAGAAGAAGGGAGGGCAGAACAAAACAAAAATGTCTAACCCTTTACAATGAGCCCCAACCTTGCCTTTATAGATTCAACAAAGAGAGAAGAAGGAGAAAGAGGTGGGAAAATTAATTCGAGCCTCAGCTACTGCCATTAATGCCTCCTGTAAATCTACCCCAAATCTGTCATGTCTGCATCGATTACTTGTTTGGCTCCTCGAAGGAGGAGGAACGCCAGATCAAATCAAATTTGATCTAGTTGTTGGGGGAAAATAGATTTTGTATTAATTGCCCGAAGATGCTTCTTCATTTTCTCTCCACCTAACCTCTCCAAAATTAAAGTTTCATATCTCCATGGCATAAACGAGGCTGAGATCCTTCCAATGGTGCCAAGATTTGTTGCATTTCGAGCACTGAGTCAAAAGATATGCTCATTTTAAATTTAGATCAGGTCCGCACAAAATGACGGGAACCAGCTACCAAAACGGGGCCCCTTTTTGAAATAGGACACATGGAGGGTTAGCACATGTCTGAGGGCAACCTTTGTATTTTTCTTTTGGAGTTGCGCCAGGCTGACATGTGGCTTCTTCCAAGGCTTTCTCAGTTTCTTCATGTTTTTGGCTAGGTCTTTTTCTTGGCGCGGTCATATATCTGACCGGGGACAAACGGAGGCCTGGCGCTTGTTTGGAAACCTTCCCTTAATTTTTCTCTTGAATTAGCGTTATGCTGACACTTGGCACCTTCCACTAGCCTATCTCAATGCTTCATGACTATTCAACCCGACCCTGTCCTTTTACAAAACTGGGCACTTGGAGGCTCCACTTTCACTTAAAAACCCGCTAAGTATTTTTTCTTTGAAGGAGCGTTGAGTTGACACATGGAGGCCTCCGCAGGCTCTTGGAATTTTCAATGGCTTCTCTTACCTTTTCCGACCCTGAACACGTGGCGAGCTGGCGCTCGTTCTCCATACTTAGTTGTTTTTGGGCCCGCTCTGTCCTATTTTTCAACTTGGACTACGTGGTGAGCCTGCGCTCATTTGGGTCTCCACTTTTGGATTTACCTTTGGGGATGCGCCAAGCTGACGTGTGGCAGCTTGCGCTAGCACTTCTATACTTAGTATTTTTTGAGGCCCGCCTTATCTGCCTTTTGACTTTTAGCTGTTGAATTTACCTCCTCTTTGGGCCTGGGACACGTGGGGGCATGGCGCTTGTTCGAGCCTACCCTTTTGGATTCAATCTTTGGAGGCACGCCATTTGGACGCTTGGCAACGTCTGCTATCTCCTCCATACTTAGTCAATTTTTGGGCTTGTTCTAAACTATTTCAGATCCCGAGAACTTCAAACTATCGTGGTTCCTTCTCCTTTGATTCTATGGCTTGTTTAACACTATCTTCTCCTTCCTCAACCTTGCTATTCCATTTCCGATCCCATCTGTAATTTATTTTTGCTAGATTTGAAGCACGGGTTTCACTCGACAGATCCGTTTCTTGAATTTCTTCTTGCACTGGGTCGTTTGATCTTTCGCATGCCCCACCACTCCATTGTAGAGTCCCTCTACAACCTATTTACAGGATTTGAACATGATTTCTCTAGTTCCTTCTGTGCGGGGTCATGGCTGATCAATTTTTCTGGGGGGCAAAATATGGATAACATGTCCAATGTAGTGAAAAATAAAGAAACCTAACTTTTAAAAAAAATGGGAAACTATGAAAGACAAAAAGAAGTTTTTTTGCACCTTGACCAAATTGAGGAAAAAAATCCATGTTTTTTAAAATTGAATCATTATGTTCAAGATATGATTACTAATAGAGGACCCTAAAAGGAGGCCCAAATATGAGCACTAAGAATGAGAGGCTTGGTAAAATGTTTAAACCTATAATTTGATAATGGAGTCAAGGGAAATCATAAATAAAATTTTAAAACCAACCCAAGTGATAAAAGATGAATATGAAACCTTAAGGGTGAAAAATGAAGCCCTGTGATGGCATATATTGATAAATTAGCGCTCACCAGAATGTAATAAAAGAATTATGTTTACTCTAATTTAGATAAAATACTTAATGAGTAAATAATGATTTAGAACACTAAATACAACAAACGTATTAAATAAATATATTATAAACCATGTACTGATAAGATGCAATCAAACACTTCTTTTAAAAGCTATATAAAGTGGACTAGGGTTAGGATTAGAACGTGTTGACAAAAAATAGATTACATTTGTGTGACAATGATTTCAAACTAGATAGATGGGTTGGACAGAGTGTTGTCATTGTCCCTATAAAATCTAGAGATTTTTAAATGAGTACTAGAAAGGATCACTAAAGCTAGATAGAATCGTCAAAATTTTCTATCCTTATGTAGAAAATTTCTTCCTCTAGTGTTTTCATTTGTAACTCATTCTTAAAACATAATGCACCCATGTTTCGGATCTAGAATATGTTATCAGAATCTAGTGATCACACCTATGTATCTATGAAATGTGTTCTCCTTCTTTAGGGTCTAAAAATGTGGTTAGTTAAATTCAACCAAACTGAGCTCAACACATTCCAGTAATGGTTTAGAATTACCTATAAAACACTACCTCAAAATGATCACACCTATGTATCTATGAAATGTGTTCTCCTTCTTTAGGGTCTAAAAATGTGGTTAGTTAAATTCAACCAAACTGAGCTCAACACATTCCAGTAATGGTTTAGAATTACCTATAAAACACTACCTCAAAAGGGCCTCGCCAACATATAGTTCTCCCTCATGGTGGATGTATACAAATTTTCATAAACAATGGTTTTTGGAAAGACCCTAATAAGGCCTCCAATGGTTGGAAGTGATCCTTTAGCTTCACTTATAGTGCATGAGAGTGATTTAGGGAAGAAAAATAACAATGCAATCAAATTTTAGCTTCGTTGGATTACTGTAAGGATTTGATACTTCATTGATGAGGACCAAATGTTCTTCTTAGAGTGTGTCTGAGTATAAGTGTGCCAAGAGATCCCAAGATGATTTCAATAGAATAAGATGTATTTGTTTATGTAATTGATGTGTGTGAATGATTTCCTACTCAAATGACCCTAAGATGACTTTGGTAACTTGTGCATTTGAGGATATGATTGTTACAAGTACAATGAATATAATCATTGTCCTTGGATAAAAATGTCTACTACTTTTATTATAACATGAATGATTCTATCCAGGATTTGCATGGGATTTGATCAAAGACATGAGGCAAATGGATGAGTGTATAGATATGTTTTGTGGAGTGTGTGTTAGTTCTAGAAGTGCTAAGATGAGTGACAAGTGTTGACATAGAGGACTAAGATTGTGGTAATTGGGCGAGATGCCTTTAGGATTCAATCAATTAATTTTTCAACGAGATTTTTCTAGAATAAATGTTGAATGATTTTTGCCAAGTGCACCAAGTCTAAATTGCAAGTACTATAGCTACTTGTCCTTGGCAACATAATAGAGAACTTACTTTTTCGAGATGAAATATGAAGTTCTTGAATCCAATGATCCTAATCACGATAGATACACTAAGAGTGGCCCCTTTCCAAAAAAACTAACATGTATTAATTAAAATCTTCTTCCATAAAAAAATATAGAATAACACAAATATTAACCTATAACAAGAAAATTACACATTCAAACTTTAAAATTTCAATATTAGAATTAATTTTAACTTTTTAAAGTCATTTCTAATACATTCATACCATGACATTTTTAAATATAACTTATCTAACTTTGTCAAGCAAGCTTTACTTTTACTTTTCCTTTTTATTTTAAACCCTTATTAATTAAACATTATTCATACAACCTATCATTTTCTTTAACATGTTCAACCAAAACCTTTTTTTGGGCCGTGAATGAAATACTTCCATTAATCTTCTTTAGTGAAAGAAAATTGAATGCTCTTCTTACATATTCTACTAACATGTATGACACGATTATTTATTAAAGAAAATTATTTATCTTTTTAGGTAGCTAATAAATAATGGATGGAAAAGACTAACACTTACATTATAATCTACTTTTTATTAAATGTATTTTAGTATAATTTTATACATGTAAAATATTAATAAATTTGTATCAATATAATCATTTGGTTCATTAGTGAAGTTGTTAGACTCTCAAAAAATCTAAAAAAATCAATTCAGGAATGGATACCCCTCAAACCTTGAATGGATACCCCAAACTATACCTCTAAGCTAAAAAAATTTATCGATTCATACAAATAAAATAAAAAGATGACGACTTCTCCACTTCAATTAACCCATAACACACAATTCTTCTCACGTGAAATCATATACCGCTTTCTTGATGGACGTGGCAAACAGGAGTTATCGAATTTCGCCTTTGTAGCTGGTGGCTCACAGAATCAAAATTTAAAGACATCGCCAATTCATTTTATACTTTTAAGTCGTATCTGATCTCCTTTACTTAAGTCGGTGCTCCTCTGTTTTCCGAATGTTTTCCTTCACGTTTCCACGAAGAAAGAATTCGACACATATCAGAAAAGCAGAGAAGACCGAAGAAAGTTTGTTTGTTTTGTATGTAGAGAGTTAAATGTAATTGTGAGTAATAACTCTGTAATTTCTGTACATGTCTTAGAGATGGTTTTCAAGAAGATTTGCCTTATATTAAAAATTTAAAACTAAGGCGGCTTCAATGAGATTTCTATGTAGAAAAATATAAATAAAACATGCACCATCTCACCGATAGCAGCAAAATTACATTCACATTCAATAACCATAAAATGGCAGTCCTCTTTCTCAGGAGCTCTAATGCCAACCACTACATCACTTCTTTGCTCTGTGCATCCTTCTTAAGCTAGTTTTACAGTTCATTTGCATAGTTGTGCTTTTGCAGTTCACTTAAAATAGCATTCTCAATCAAGTGCTGTAAATTTTGCACAGGAATCCATGAAGGAATGCTTTTAAATCGCCTCCCATAATTGAACATCTCAAGCCATAGCAAAGCAGTCCTTGTCTCATCACAATAATCCGTCTTTCCCAGTAAAAGACTGATTTGAGAACACATGGAATGGTCAAACATGGAGCCCAAAAATCTAACATTGAGACGACTAGTATTCGAAGAGGATGTTCTGGAAACCCTTTAATTCCTGCATTCACAGATAAAAGTCAATTAATTTATAAATTTCATAAGGTTTTTGAATTTCTTAAGATTAAAATTTGGAGCTGAAAAAATAATAATCAAAGAATAAGCAGCACACAAGAAATTTAATATTGGATACACACCAGAGGTGAAGATGATGCCTTGATTCATTTGTCATCTCTCTTCCCAAATCACAGAGTTTGTCATGAACCCTACAGGTAGTATTGACAACATCAAACTCCCTCACAGAACACATTTCTTGGAGGACCTGAAGTGCATGCTCAGCTTTCCATCCTGATCCTTCCCATATTCTAATGGCCATATCTTTAGGTCTTCCCATGAAGAAACCTGCAATGTCCATCAACATCTGTCTTTCTTCACCATCTAATGAACCAAAGCATATTTTATGTGTCCCCTGTATATCCCCTGGCACTGCATTACATTGAGAGACAGATCCAAACTGCGGCATAACTTTACAAATCTATCAACCAAATCATTATATCCATGGGCCGGGCCTGGTTAACTGAAGGGATGCCAACTGAAGAGTTGTTTGCTAGACTCTACATCAATTTCTTGAATGTCAGAATAACAAAATTCCGGCAAATTTTAACATCTTCACATTGGACGTTGTGACAATCACCAGATCATCTCTGTCCCGTACAGCATGCTTAATTTTATTTAGTACTCACAAACCTGATAGAGAATCTGACTGGACACATCATTTATAATTTTATATGCAAAGAGCTCCCAAATTTCTGAGACAAGCAGTTCCAGTATCAATAATCTGAAATCTGAGATGATTTACTCGAGGAAAACGGCTCTCTTAACTCAAATAGGAAACATGATCCATCATAGTTGGAACGTTTGCAGTTGTACAGTTCTGGCGAGAATTCTCTTTCTAGAACCACCCATTGAAAAGATACCAACAACAATACTTGCTGTTTCTTAGTTATAAGTTATAACCACTCATTACATGGTTCATTTGCAATTTGACTGTCATCTGGCCAGAGTTGCCGTTCCAGAACCACCCATTCCAAAGGTATCAACAACAATGCTGCTTGTTTTCACTAAGAACTACCCACTCTTTACCGAACCACCCATTACAAAGATACTAACAATACTTGTTTTTTTTACATAGAACCACCTGTTGTTTACCCAAACACCCATTCCAAAGATACCAACAACTATACTTGTTGTTTTTTACCAGAAGCACCCATTCCAAAGTTATAAACAATACTTCTTGTTTATAATTTTGAGTCGTCAATTCTATAGGTAAATACCAACAACAATATTTGTTGTTTTTAATCTGAATTATCAATTCAATATATTTGAAAGTTGATTGGTTAACCAACCAATGATAAATCCCCACCAAAAACTGGTAAGCAATTCATTAATTAGTTGGCCAATCAACTTTACCAACATATGTGATTGACAGACTCTTCCATTTTCAAGGCCCTTTAACACAGCGGACACAATCTTTTCACTCATATCCTCTGCATCACTGAAAATTTGACATGTAATTAAGAATTTGATCAGAAAGAAATTCCACTATACTGCAGTAAAACCAGTCAAGAAGAATATATAAACGAATTCTTACCCGCTACAATTATTGAATACATAGCCATTGATGAAAGATACCGTGTTGAGGGCTTCTTTCCACTTTTCAAGCTTGTTCAAGTACCTCCCCTTCTGTTGGTATTCAACAAAAGCGTCTGCATACAATCCCTTCTCAGCACTGTGGCGAAGATCAGAAGGGCGCACATCATAAAACACAGGAATAATCTTGGCACCAGTCTTTAACATGAGAACCAGCTCGGCTAAACACCAAGGAGACTCCGCATATCCTCTAGAGAAGATGGCGATATGAACGGAAGCAGAACAGATTGCGTTCTGAATGACAGAGGGAAAATAATCTCCAAGTTGAATCTCTTGGAAATCAAGAAACACCTGGACTCCCATATTTTGGAGGGATTTGTAGAGTTGCAGAGCAACAGTTAGTTTCACATCGGGGCCCCGATGGTTGATGAACACATCATACAATTTTGGAGATGCAGAAGAATGTATCCTTTGGCTCGGTGGAGGTTCAAGTCCGCCGAAAGGATCGTCATTCAAAGATTGATGGTGAGATAAGATAGAATACGCCAGGGATGGAAGATTTGATTTGCAGGCAAGAATGGATTGTATTTCATTTAGTAAATCGTATAACCAAGGAAACACCAGGTAAAATATATGCGGTAAGATTGCCCAAAATAATTTTCTTTTACAAAAGAGAGAGAGGGAGGGAGGGAGGGAGGCGGAGAAGTACGCGTGAAGTTTACGTCAAGATTTGGGAAAGAATGAAAAAAGTAAAAGCTTTATTGAGGGAAAGCAAAGCTCTCCTAATGGTTTTTTATTCCTTCGGAGGAGGATAACAAGTAATTACTCTAATTTGTGGCCCGTCAAGAGGGAGAGGGAGAGGGAGAGGGAGAGGGAGGAAATGGATTAATGGATAATTATGTCTATTAGGATGGGGATAATTAGTAATTGATTCTATTTTATGATCCTTCAAAAATGGATAATTATGTCCATTAGGATGGGGATAACTAGTAATTGATTCTATTTTATGATCCTTCAAAATTTCACATGCTCTATCTATTGTCTTGCACCTTTATTCTCCTATGCATTATTGGTGTACTTTCCTCTTTTGCTTTCTTTGTATGTTATTGCTTCTTTTTTTGCACCTAACAATCTTCCACACACCTATCCACTTTTTCCATGTATGTTGTTCTTTTTGAGCCATGCACAAAACCATTACACCCTTCTCCATTACTCATTTTCTTTTTGTTCCTTCTCTTTATTTCACGCGCCTTCCAGTCTTGCGTACATCCTCTCTTACACAAAATTGAGTAGGATTGTCTTAGACCTAGGATGCTTCTGCATCAGGTGTAACTAGACACTCAACATTTATCTATCTTCTCTTCTAATGTTTTCCACCCATAATCAACATTTCAATAGAGAAATAGAGAAGATAGAGAAATATGTTCCTAATATTGTACTATGTAATGCCCACTTCCCTACGACACTTAGTTGATTATCATTTTGAGTTATGCAAACTTTGGATATGGATATGACTTATACTTATGTTGATTAGCATGATGTTTTGTGACTAGATGCATTTGGATTATGATTGGATTTTGTTTTCAGTATGATCTACACTGACTCATGGACAGACTATTGGATACCGATATTATTTTTATATGGATATATTGCATGTGTTCTAACATTGGATTTCTTCGCCATGATGAGTAGAATGTAGTTGTTGAATTTACATTACTATAATTTTGGATAATGATGAAATGCATAATTAAGCTGTGATTTAGACCTAGAAATAATGGTTGATTGAATTACGTATAGATGTTAATAAATTTCATGCATATGGATTATTTTGGATATTTTGACATGGCCGCAAGGCCGAAGGAGGTATTTTGTATTTTGCAGGAAACATAGTATGATCACAACCATGAGGGGGATTGGAGAACCAAACACAACAGGATGTCGGGTGGTTACAACATTTGGTCGTCAAGGCAACTAGTAAATTGTATTGTGTTATCTTTATTCTTGTATGTGTTAAGAAAAATTTCATGAGGGGGAAATGTTCTAATGTGACCATGGGGTTAAGAATTTTATTTAATTGTTTTTATTTACTTTAGTAGGTGATTTCATTTGTGATGTCTTTTTTTTTTATTATTACTTTTGCTAAGTATGTTTAGATTAATTTAATGTCTTGTTTTAAATTTTAAGTTTTGGAGGGAAGTCAAGTGGGGGTAATTAATTTTGATGGTTGGCTCCTTGAGCCTTGTGTTTGCCTCATGTATTGAATGCTTGTTTTGAGTGTTGACCACTCCAAATCCCTTGAAACTCGAATTTGAGATTTAGGGCAATTTTGAGAGACTTGTGGGACAAGTTGAACTTGTCCCACACTTCCCAAAACCCCTTACCAACCATATCTATGGGTTGGGAAGCCAAAAAGGGGATTATTTATTGTTTTGGGAAGGGAAATATGACTTTGGAGTGCACTTTTCTTCCTTTTGCATTTATTTGTGCCTTAAGACACATGGAAAGGGATGGATGTGGAAAAGAGATGTCATTCAACCCAACCACCCATTTATGGTGTTTTGGGATTTGAGTTGACTAAAGGGAGGTGGTCTTGAGGATGTGTGATGTGGCATCATACAAGGAGCCACATCACCCTCACTCTTCCTCTTGTCTATTTATGGAAATTTCCTCTATTGTGGAGGGGGTTGGAGTTTTGTTTTTGTTTTGTTGTAGAGTTCTCTTTTGTGATTTTTTTTAGGAGAAAAGAATTAGGAGAAAGAGAAAAAGAGAGTGCTTGAACTTGCATGCTTGGATTGTTTTGGGAGGGAGCTTGGACAAATCTTCTTGGTTTAGGCTTCTCCAATGGAGAGGTAGGAAACCTTCTCCTTTGTTTTGCTTTCTATATTATTGTTGCTTCTATGCTTAAAATTGTGAATAATGCATGTTTACTTTGGTGTATTGTGAAAAATGGATAGAATGCTTATTGTGTAGTATAGGAGAGGTCTATGGGAATACTCATGAGGGAGGCATAAGAGTAGATTAGGATATTGTGGAGGGAGTTTGAGAGGGATGCCCATCTTGGGTGAGAATGTTTACATTCTTACCTTGTTCTTGAGGGAGCCATAAGAGGAGGGAGGCATAAGAGTATGGGAGGAAAAAGGGGTACTTGAGGGAGGCATAAGAGTCATAGGAGCTTGAGTTTTATTGTGGAGAGTTTTGGATGGGCATCTCATCTCAATTAGGAGGCATAAGGAAAAAATTCTCATAGTTCCTTCTCTTGTTGGCCTGGATGCAAGCCTTGTTGTGAAATGTTTAGTGCTATTTGTGTGTCTCTTTGTTTCTTCTATTTTAGCTTTGAATGTTGTGAAGAAATTGTATTGTGGAAGCAAGTATTGTTGCCTTGAGTTGGAGACCACCCTTTCATTGTGTTGTGTTTGGGGCTCGGGGGTCAATGGAGGAGATTGCTTCTCTTCTCCATTGAGTTTTGGTTGGGAGGAGAGTGTTGCCTCTCCCCCTATTTTGGTTGTGATTGAACTACTTGGAACTTGGAGCATAGATGAAGAACACATTGGAGCTTGTGAAGACTCTTTCCATGTACCTTATATACTTTATTTTGTTGTAAATTTGTAAGAGAAAGAGAGTTGTATCATCTTGTTTTCATTCAAAAATAATGGACATTGTAATCTATATTGTATCAAAAGTCACATGGTTGAATGCAACATTTTACTTGCAAGATGTTATATTATTGAATGGATTGTAAGATAATAAAGAAATGATGTGTACAAAAAGGCTTGTGATAATTTTGTGAATGTACTATTAGAGAGATTCGTTGTAAATACCTTCTTGTGAAATGTTAGTTTTATTTCATTGTATTAATCAAATGGTATGTGTTACAAAAGTTAGCTTCCTTTTGTTGATAGATAGAAATTTGAACACCATTACTTTCAATTGGACAATAAATAGTTAAGATACTAAACTATAGTAAATATTTCTCATTTTTGGAACTCATTACAAGCTATATGTAACCTTGTTGGTGAAATGAAACTTTCTTGTTTCTATCTTACATACAATAATTGTCAAATTGTGAGGAAAAGAGGACTAAAACAAGTTTATATCTTGCCAACATTCCCTTCTATATTCTATTATTATTCATTATAATATAAAAAAAAAGAAATATAGTATTCAATATTCTCAATAATTAAATTATTTTAATAATGATAAGATAAGTATTATTAAAATATATAAATTTTATTAGACTACAAATTTCTTTTGTATATCTTTTTCAAAAAAAATATACTCACACACACACACACACACACACACACACACACACACACACATGTACACACACACACACACACACACATATATGTATATGTATGTGTGTATAGATATGTATGTACGTGTACATACGAATTGAAAAAAAAAACCATTATATAATAATAAAGGAAATAAGTTTCAAAGCAACGTTTTAAAAAAAAAGAAAAGAAAAGCCTGTACAGGCCACGGCCTGTCCTATGACTGTGCAAAGGATTGGGGGGGGGGGGGGGGGAGGGGCGCCGACCCCACCCCCAACCCATTACCATATGGGGTGGGGATGGGGTCGGCGCCCCTCCCCCCCAATATACTGTCCCCTGCCATATAACAGCGAATTTTTTTTTAATATATAAAAAAAAAAAACTAAACAAAAAACAATGCGCGGCCATTCCAAAATTTGCGGCCTGTGCGCGGCCTGTACCCTTGCGCCCCTTCCTCGGCCTCAAATACATTTTTATATATATATATATATATATATATATATATATATATATATATATATATATATATATATATACTGACCCATTGAATTCGTGAGTATAGGGTTTTGGGTAACCAAACAACCCAGACCAGGTCAGATCTACAATGAAAAACTCCCCCATTAGAGCTTGAGCCAAAGATTTTTTTTTTTTAGAAGAGTTTCCATGGTTGTAATGGCCTCCATAGATGGAGCTTCTTCCTCTTCTCCCTTAACCTGCAAGCAAAAATAAAAAGGAAATGAGAGCTTTGGGTGTAAGAGGGAAATAAAACAAAAAGGGGAAAAAAAAAAGGAAACATAAGGAAATCCATAAGGATTTCTAGGGTTTCCTTGCCCAACCTAGATCTAAGGGTGGGGAGAGAAAAGATCCAATGGTGGAGGTTATATCCTACACCACTTAAGTGAGGGGATTCTTTTGGTGGGAGTTAGAATGTTAAATAGATTTAAAAGGGGGGAGATATTTTAGCAAAAGTTGTGCACACTTGACCCCTCCAAGCAAGTAATTAACTATTTTATTTGTATGACCTTGGACTACAAGACTTTAGGCCTTTGCATTATTAAATTTTAAATATTTAATTAAGGGTCCTTAAATAATTTAATCCAACCGGGATTAATGGAGCCTTGTGGAAAGGCTAACGAAGTCTCTTAATTAAAACTCTAGGACCTTGTGGAGGAAGGTAACAAAGATGTAATTGAATTTGAAATTTGAGGCGGTTTTAGTAGATCAATAATTTTCTCCGACGCCTCGCAACTGTCCTCTTGTAACCTGAATCTAATAAAAAAAAAATTATTTCATAATTTTTCTCTCTCTAAACCTATTTTGTTTGGGCCTCATGCGAGTAGTCCTACGGGCGTTACATTTTTGGTATCAGAGCCAGGGGTTTGAAGCTTGGACCCTTGGGCACACGCAGAACACACGAAACAGAAACATTTAACTTAGTACAGAGCTGAATTTTTTTTAAAAAAATAAATAAATAAATATAATAATAACACAATGTTGATAATTATAGTAAACCCCAAATTCAGAAAACTGACACAAGACCTAGAACAGTGAACTAACTCTCGCCTTGATCTGTGCAGGAGGCGCGGATTGGGCGAGGGGTCTCTTCATATAGACCTAGACATACCACCGCCAGAGCAGGCCGTAGCAGCTCTTCTACCTCAGATCTTGCAGACACTCCAGGATGTCAATGCCGCTATACGCGGAGAGCCCTTGGGAGGACGACTTGCTAGACGTAGTCTGGAGCCATCAGTAGATGCCCAGGCATCCCCTCGACACAGCGAGGAGCACAGAGCAGAAAACTTCCGCGCAGAGTCGGTTAGGGCAGAGTCACCTCAGAGAGGATATGGGGACAGGATCTCAGGACATAGGGACAGGTCTCAGAGCCCTAGACAGAGGGAGGAACATACAGAGAGACCTAGGATTCGTCATACATCAGCTGTAAACCATATCAGGGAGATCCTGAAGCTGCGACCATCTCAGTATTCAGGTGATACAGGTGGTTTTCAGGCAGAGGCCTGGTTGGTGAGCTTGAGCGGATGCTTCAAGCTCTGTCCTTGTAGTAGCAACACGAAAGCTCGTGTAGCGATTCACCTTCTGAGGGATGGAGCAGGAGTCTGGTGGAGGACCGAGGAGCAGAAGCTCCATGTTGACTCAGAGACGGTTACCTGGGAGTTATTTGAGGAGCGTTTCAGAAGTAGGTATTTACCCAGGAGGTTTATTCAGCAGCGGATAGACGAGTTTCATGACCTCCGTCAGGGATCGATGACAGTAGCTGAGTATGAGAGTCGATTTCTGGACCTACTCCAGTACGTCGACTATATGCAGGATGAGCAGGTACGGATTCACAGGTTCATCCGGGGCCTGAACTTGGATTTAGGTGGCGCAGTGCGCATTCACTGCCCACAGACATTAGCAGAGGCCGTGGAGAAGGCCTATATTGCAGAGGAGACACGGGGAAAGACACAGCAGGCTAGAGACAGAGTTCGGAGCCGTATCCAGCAGATGCAGGATAGTAGGTCGAAGGGGTCAGTTCCTCCTCCACGGGGTGGACAGAGTTCAGGGCAAGCTTCATTAAGGCCACCACAGCAGCAGCAGCAGCAGCAGACCCGCCCACCTTACCGACCTCCTCAGAGATTCGATGCACAGAGAGGACATAGTATGGGGCCTCCTCCTAGGGGTCCCATCAGGACACAGGGTGCACCGAGAGCTCAGTCAGTAGGAGCTCATCAGCAGAGACCTCAGCAGTCCATAGCCGGATCGTCAGGATCTGTATCTCAGTCATCTAGAGTACCAGCTGGAGCTGCTTCCCACTGGAGAGGACCAGGTAGCTGTTATGGTTGCGGAGTCGTTGGACATATTTGGAGAGATTGCCCACATAACCCTACCAAGGGTAAGACACAGAGCTCAGAGCCTACTGTTGGAGATATGGCACGGAGTCATCGGATCTACGCAGCGGTCGAGAACCACCAGGCTGAGCATCAGAGTACTGTGATTGAGACGACAGGTAGTATTGGTGGTATTTCCACCTCTATATTATTTGATTCTGGTTCTTCTGATTCTTTCATTGCACCATCCTTAGTAGAGCGTTGTAGGCTGGTGGCAGTTAGGCAGGGCCGTAGATGGGACATTGAGATGGCTTCTAGAGCCAAAATTTCTCTAGACTCCTTAGTTAAGGAGTGTGTAGTGGATTTGGGAGCTTTCACCACTACTTCCGATCTTAGGATCCTTCCATTAGGATCTTATGGCATCATTTTAGGCATGGATTGGTTGTCTGCTCACAGAGCTAGAGTGGATTGTTACCACAAGACTATTGCTTGCATAGATGATCTTGGAGTAGAATCAGTGATATCAAGAGTTAGGAGGGCCGTATGCATTCGCACCATCTCTGCTATGCAGCTTAAGCGGTGTGCGCGTCAGGGTTGTCAGGTGTTTGCTATTATGGTCAGTGACAGATCGGAGGATGAGTCTAGAGGACCTTCCCTCGATGACCATCCCATCTTATCAGAGTTTTCCGATGTGTTTCCAGGGGAGCTACTAGGATTACCTCCCCCACGTGAGATTGAATTCCATATAGATCTAGTTCCGGAGCACAGAGCCTATCTCACGAGCACCCTATCGGATGACTACTCCTGAGTTATGTGAGCTCAAGTTGCAGCTTGAGGACCTTCTGGAGAAAGGCCTAATTCGTCCTAGCGTATCCCCTTGGGGTGCACCAGTTATCTTCATAAAGAAGAAGGATGGGTCTCTTCGGTTGTGTATTGACTATCGTTAGCTGAATAAAGTAACGATTAAGAATCGTTACCCCCCTTTCACGCATTGACGTTTTATTTGATCAGATGAAGAGAGCTACAGTTTTCTCTAAGATAGATCTTAAGTCAGGATACCATCAGCTCAGGATTGCGGAGACGGATATTCATAAGACAGCTTTCCGCACGAGATATGGCCACTACGAGTTTACAGTGGTACCTTTCGGTTTGATGAATGCCCCTGTAGTGTTTATGAGTTTGATGAATGGGGTATTCAAGACCTTCCTTGATCGTTTCGTGCTCATCTTCCTTGATGAAATTCTAGTTTACTCACGCACACGTGAGGAGCATGAGGAGCACCTTCGCCAGGTTCTTCAGTGTCTTCGCGAGCAGTGCCTTTACAGGAACTTGGAGAAGTGTGCGTTCTTTCAGACTGAGGTGCAGTATTTGGGCCACGTTATTTCTGGGGAAGGTATCGCAGTCGATCCTTCCAAGATTCGAGCCATCATGGATTGGCCATCACCCACTAGTGTGACCGAGGTGCGTAGTTTCATGGGTCTAGCAGGGTACTACAGGAGGTTTGTTCAGGATTTTTCCCGGATTACGCACCCTGTCACTTCTCTTCAGCAGAAAGGGAAGAAGTTTTTATGGTCAAATAGATGTGAGCAGGCCTTCAGTACACTGAAGGAATGCCTTACGAGAGCACCTATCCTTGCAGTACCATATCCTCATGGAGATTTTTTCGTATGTACAGATGCTTCCTTGGTAGGACTTGCAGGAGTGTTAATGTAGGAGGGTAGAGTAGTTGCCTTTGAGTCTTGCAAACTCAAAGATTATGAGCTCAATTATCTGACCCGTGAACTTGAGCTTGCAGCAGTGGTACATACCTTATTGCGGTGGAGAAATTTTCTTCTTGGTCGGAGATTTACACTCAGGACTAATCACTTGAGTCTCTTTCCACCTCTTCACGCAGCCCAATCTCAATGCTCGTCAGTGACGTTGGATGGAGTTACTCTGTGAGTATGAAATGGAGATAGAGCATGTGAAAGGGAAGGAGAATGTGGTTGCAGATGCCTTGAGTAGATGGAGACATGTGGCTATGGCCACCTCAGTGGGCACAAATTTGCAGAGTAGGATCTTGTAGCAGCTTCCTCAGGATAGTTTCTATCTTGCAGCCAGAGCAGAGATTGAGTGTCAGAGACCACTTGAGGGGAGATTTGATTGGATTTTCATTAGAGGAAGATGGTCTTCTCAGACACAGAGGTCAGAATTTATGTTCCCAGAGATGGAGGCTTGAGACATGACATTTTGACAGAGGCTCATCGTGCACCATATTTGGCCCATCCTGAGGTGAAGAATATGCACGTCACCTTGAGATAGTTGTACTTTTGGAGAGGATTTCAGAGAGACATAGCTTCTTTTGTATCCTGCTGTTTAGAGTGTCAGAGGGTGAAGGCCGAGCATCAGCATCCAGCCGGCCTTCTCTATCCTCATGCCATACCGGAGTGGAAATGGCACACCATTTCTATGGATTTCATTGTTGGGTTGCCAACATCAAGATACCACCACGATGCCATCATGGTCACAGTGGATAAATTGACGAAGGTAGCTCATTTTTCCCCAGTGAAGACTACCTACACGGCTAGTGTAGTAGCACGAGTGTATCTTGATGAGATTGTCAGACTACATGGGATTCCGCGGAAGATCATTTGCGACCGCGACCCTTTGTACACCTCCCATTTCTGGACCACTATGCAGTATGCCCTCGGGACGAGGATTAATTTCAGCACAGATTATCACCCTGAGACAAATGGATAGACAGAGAGGGTGAATCAGATTTTGGAGGATATGCTCAGGATGTACGTGATGGATCATCAGTCGAGATGGGAGGAGTATATGTATTTGGTGGAGTTTTCCTACAATAATAGTTTCTAGAGTTCTATAGGCATGGCTCCTTTTCAGGCATTATATGGTAGAGAGTGCATGACACCTCTTAGTTGGGACAGGATTGAGGACAGGGTTTCCCTTAGGCCAACATTATTACAGGACATGGAGCAGCAGGTTACCTTGATCAGACAGAGATTGCAAGAGGCACAGGATAGAAAAAAGAATTATGCAGTCTAGCATAGGACAGATTGTAGTTTTGAGGTAGGCACGAAGGTGTTTCTTCGTGTCAGACCGCATAAGAGCCCTATCTGTTATGGAAAAGGTTCGAGAGTTGGCTCCTAGGTTTGTGGGTCCCTTCGAGATCTTGGAGCGCCTCGGTCCCTTGGCCTATCGCCTAGCACTTGCACCTAGCTTGTCACGCGTCCATTATGTATTTCACGTTTCTGTGCTTAGGAGATATGTTTCTGATCCTTCTCATGTGCTAGATTGGATTGCATTGCAGGTGCAGGATCAGGGGTAGGTGATGGTGGAGCCCGTGTGCATTTTAGATCACAGGACCCTGGGCCTTCGCGGCAGAGAGATTGATCATGTTCGGGTCCAATGGGACAGGTACGATGAGACTGCTGCTACTTGGGAGGATGCTACATCATTGCGAGCTCAGTTTCCACACTTATTTTAGTGACTTCCAGGAGGAAGTGTAGTCTAAGGGGAGGGGGATGTAATGCCCACTTCCCTACGACACTTAGTTGATTATCATTTTGAGTTATGCAAACTTTTGGATATGGATATGACTTATACTTACGTTGATTAGCATGATGTTTTGTGAGTAGATGCATTTGGGATATGATTGGATTTTTGTTTTCAGTATGATTTACACTGACTCATGGATAGACTATTAGATACTGATATTATTTTATATGGATATATTGCATGTGTTCTAACATTGGATTTCTTTGCCATGATGAGCAGAATGTAGTTGTTGAATTTACAGTACTGTAAATTTAGATAATGATGAAATGCATAATTAAGTTGCGATTTAGACCTAGAAATAATGATTGATTGAATTACGTATAGATGTTAGTAAATTTCATGCATATGGATTGTTTTGGATATTTTAACATGGCCGCAAGGTCGAAGGAGGTATTTTATATTTTGCAGGAAACACAACATGATCACAACCATGAGGGGGATTGGGAACCAAACACAACAGGATGTTGGGTGGTTACAACAATTGGTCGTCAAGGCAACTAGTAAATTGTATTGTGTTACCTTTGTTTTTTTTTATGTGTTGAGAAAATTTCCATGAGGGGGAAATTTTATAATGTGACGAAGGGGGTAAGAATTTTAATTACTTGT
Source organism: Taxus chinensis (assembly GCA_019776745.2). Lineage (NCBI taxonomy): Eukaryota > Viridiplantae > Streptophyta > Pinopsida > Cupressales > Taxaceae > Taxus > Taxus chinensis. The sequence continues at coordinate 286,451,941 of CM034155.1, forward strand.
TTTAACTTACTTTAGTAGGTGATTTCATTTGTGATGTTTTTTTTTTTATTATTACTTTTGCTAAGTATGTTTAGATTAATTTAGCATCTTGTTTAATTTTTTATGTTTTGGAGGGAAGTCCAGTAGGTGTAATTAATTTTGATGGTTGGCTCCTTGAGCCATGTGTTTGCCTCTTGTATTGAACGTTTGTCTTGAGTGTTGACGACTCCAAATCCTTTGAATCTCAAATTTGAGATTTAGGGAAATTTTGGGGGACTTGTGGGACAAGTTGAACTTGTCCCACACTTCCCAAAACCCCTTACCAACCATATCTATGGGTTGGGAAGCCAAAAAGGGGATTATTTATTGTTTTGGGAAGGGAAATATGACTTTAGAGTGCAGTTTTCTTCCATTTGCATTTAATTGTGCCTTAAGACACATGGGAAGGGATGGATGTGGATGAGAGATGTCATTCAACCCAACCACCCATTTATTGTGTTTTAGGAGTTGAGTTGACTATGGGAGGTGGTCTTGAGGATGTGTGATGTGGCATCCTACAAGGAGCCACATCACCCTCACTCTTTCCTTTTGTCTATTTATGGAAATTTCTTCTCTTGTTGAAGGGGTTGGAGTTTTTTTGTGTAAGGGTTCTTTTTGGTTATTTTTCTTTTGGGAGAGAAAAGAATTGGTAGAAAGAAAAAAGAAAAAAAAATGAGCTTGGACTTGCATGCTTGGATTGTTTTGGAGGGAGCTTTGACAAAGCTTCTTGGTTTAGGATTCTCGAATGGAGAGGTAGGAAACCTTCTCTCCCTTTTTGCTTTCTTATTGTTGTTGCTTTTATGTTTAAATTTGTAGAAAATGTATGTTTGCTTTTGTGTATTGTGGAAAAATGGATGGAATGCTTAATGTGTAGTGTAGGAGAGGTCTATGGGAAAACTCACGAGGGAGGCATAAGAGTAGAATAGGAAATTGTGGAGGGAGTTTGAGAGGGATGCCCATATTGGGTAAGAGTGTTCACATTCTTACCTTGTCCTTGAGGGAGCCATAAGAGGAGGGAGGCATAAGAGTATGGGAGGAAAAAGGGGTACTTGAGGGAGGCATAAGAGTCATAGGGGCTTGAGTTTTATTGTGGAGGGTTTGGATGGGCATCTCATCTCAATGGGGAGGCATAAGGATAACTTTCCCATAGTTCCTTCTCTTGTTGGCTTGGATGAAAGCCTTGTTGTGAAAAGTATTGTGTTATTTCTATTTCCTTTTTGTTTCTTCTTTTAAACCTTGAATGTTGTGAAGAAAATTGTATTTTGGAAGCAAGTATTGTTGCCTTGAGTTGGAGACCACCCTTCATTGTGTTGTGTTTGGGGCTCGGGGGTCAATGGAGAAGATTGCTTCTCTTCTTCATTGAGTTTTTGGTTGGGAGGAGAGTGTTGCCTCTCCTCCTATCTTGGTTGTGATTTGAGCTACTTGGAACTTGGAGCATGGATGAAGAACACCTTGGAGCTTGTGAAGACTCTTTCCATTTCCCTTATATATATTATTTTGTTGTAAATTTGTATGAGAAAGAAAGTTGTATCATCTTGTTTTCATTCAAAAATAAAGGACATTGTAATCTATATTGTATCAAAAGTTACATGGTTGAATGCAAATTTTACTTGCAAGATGTGTACCTTATTTAAAAAAAAAAGAGTAAGGAAATAAAGAAATGACATGTACAAAAGGCTTGTGAAAATCTTGTGATTATACTATTGGGGAAGTTTGTTGTAGATTCCATCTTGTGAAATGCTAGTTTTATTTCATTGTATTAATCAAATGGTATGTGTTACAAAAGCTAGCTTCCTTTTGTTGATAGATAGAAATTTGAACACCATTACTTTCAATTTGGACAATAAATAGTTAAAATACTAAATTATAGTAAATATTTCTCATTTTTGGAACTCATTGCAAACTATATTCAACATTGTTGGTGAAATAAAACTTCCTTGTTTCCACCTTACATACAATAATTATCAATTTGTGAGGAAAAGAGGACTAAAACAAGTTTATAACTTGCCAATACTTCCTTCTATACTTATTATTATTATTTTTAAAAAAATAGTATTTAATATTCTCAATAATAAAAATATTTTAATAATGATAAGATAAGTATTATTAAAATATATAAATTTTAATAAACTGCAAATTTCGTTTATTTATTTTTCAAAAAAAAGAATACTGTGCCATTCTCACACACATGTGTGTGTCTATATATATATATATATATATATATATATATATATATATATATATATATATATATATATATAGATGTATATACGAATTTTAAAAAAAGTAATAATAAAAGAAATGAAATTTAAGCCGAACTGTTTTTTTTAAAAAGCGGTCTGTACAGGCCGCGGCCTGCCCATCGACTGTACAAAGGATTGGGGGGAGGGGCGCCGACCCCACCCCCAACCCATTACCATATGGGGTGGGGATGGGGTCAGCGCCCCTCCCCCCCCCCCCCCCAATAAACTGTCCCACAAAAACTATGCCACACCAAAAGAAATTTAATACAAAAAAAAACGTGGCCTGTGTGTTCGGCCCCTCCCACGGCTCTTACACGGCTAACACTGTACATTCCTTTCTTTTCTTGTAAATATATATATATATATATATATATACAAATATATATATATATATATATATATATATATATATATATATATATATATATATATATATATATATATATATATATATATATATATACACTCTCACACTAAATCCACGCGCCCAGGGTTTTTGGGCAACCCAAACAACCCAAAATCAGAGAAGATCTTTACAAAGGATGCATACATCAAAGATCTGAGCCAAAAAAAATTGTTGAGTTAAGCTTCCTTGGCTGTAATGGCCTCCATAGATTGGCCTTCTCCTCCTTGTCTCCCTTAACCTGAAAGCAAAGAGCAAAAGAAATGAGGGTTTTGGGTGTAGAAAAGAAAATAAATAGAAAAAAGATAAAATATATGGCAATCCATAGAGATTTCTAGGGTTTCCTTGCCAAGCCTAAATCTAAGGGTTGGAAAAATTTAGATCCAAGGGTGGAGGATGCACCCTACATCACTTAAGTGATGGGGTTAATTTATTTGTGGAATGACAATTAGAAATTAAAAAAAGGGGGGTTTTAATTAATTTAAGGGTCCTTAAATAATTCTCTTAACCGGGGATTAACGGAGTCATGCTCGACAAGCTAATGAAATTTCTTAAACAAGAACTTTAGAACCTTGTTGAGGAAAGTAATGAAGGTGTCATATTGAATTTGAAATTTGAGGCGATTTTAATTGATCGATAATCATCTCCGACGCCTCGCAACTGTCTTCTTATAACCTGAACCTAATCGGAAAAAAAATATATATATTTCATAACTTACTCTCTCTAAACCTGTTTTGTATGTTGGCCTCATGCGAGTAGTTTCTACTGGTCGTTACATACTACATGTAGCTGATAAGCCAGGTTATAAGGCAGGTGTGGCTTAGGAGCTATTTGGGCTTGTTGCCTTGTTATGGCAGTCAACTCATTTGCAATGTTATAATACAAGGATTTGAGTTCATCCATCTCATTCTAGGAGGTACTAGTGATAGCTTAGACACTTCCAAGTCTAGGTATTATACTAAAAGGATGTGTTACAACGGATCTAGTACTATGATTTTAATGAAATAGGGGGATAAGAGGCATATGAAATTACTTTCTAGCTTGTATTAGGCTATTTTTCAACTTGGGTTGATATATCAGAAGCACCATGTAGCTTAACGCCACCTATGGACTTTATTATGACTACAATATTAGAATATATAACCTTGCGAAAATATAGGAAAACTATATGAGGTGAAGGATATACCTGAGCTTTGATTATGCCCCGTGTTTTTTAGGATCTATAGTTGAAATCAAGTAGTGATTTGATCGAATATATTTTGATGATAGTTAACTACTCCATAAGAGACATATTGTCACTTTTCTCTTGGAAATGCACGTCTGATTTCTCCCCTAGTTCATCTCAGTCATGTAGGTCGAGTTAGGGGTTAAATTTTGTACCAATCAAGATCTTTTATTTTGATTAAATTAGTTATCGTCCTTATAGCTACATACTCGTGAATGACATGCTAAACCAAGCATATATTTACAATGTCATGGATTTTGTTAATGGAAGAGAATATATTTTCATTAGTAAAATATGGAAGAATTTTGAGACAAGATATAAAGATATCATTCCATGGGGTTATGGATAGGGAATCCCTCCATTGAAAGTGAAGAAAGGATGATTTTTTTGTCTTCTCATGAGGATTATATGATAAAGGCTTCTTTGTAATGAAAGGTTCAGGGCCTATTGGGCGGAGGATTAGATTGAGTTCCATGGATGGGGAAAGACTCCATTTGACTAAGTCTACTTCTCTTTCTTAGGGAATGTTGCAAGAAATCACAATGTCCATTTTGTCGAGAAATACTTTGTCTCTTTTCTTCTAATGTGATGATCCCACTATACCTTTAAAAACACAATGCAATGGAGTTGCTAATTTCTTGCATATGGTTCATGAAACTAGATAAGCTAAGAAATGCACCAAAATGTAGCTATAATATACACAATATAGATTCATGTGTCTTTAAAATGTTGCAAATCCTTCTAATAAGAATTAAAAGGTCCCAACGTTCATGCTAGAGTTGTTGGTAGTTGAAGGTGTCCACTTGTGAATATTGATTCACTATCACACATCGTTGGATTGCTTTTATAATATGGGACTTCTGACTTTGAGAAAACATCTAGATAGATTATTCTCCTAATATTATCACTAACTATCATAATATAAAAATTGCAGGAGAAAAGGGATAATATAAAAATAAAATAAAATGTTGTTGATGCACCAAGAATGAAACATGATTCTTCCTTACTCTCTGTGTTAGAGGATAAACTAATATATTGAATAAATGTAAGTATATATTCCACAAAAACAAAAACAAAACATATAAGTATGTAAGAACCATCTACAAGAGATCTTGGAAAACAACTAAAAGAATAAGATCATATATAAGCCATAATAAATTTAGTATTTAAAGTAAATATACACAATTACATTAGATTATAAAATGAGGCCCTTGATGCATTACATTTACTCACATATATTTTATAACACCATACATAGAGATCATGGAAACATTTTCTCTTTATAAAAAAATAGAGGGAAGATACCTAAACAAAAATTCATACGTGTCATGAATGAAGGACAGTAGATTTTCCCTAGATATAGAGAATTTGGAGTGTGAAGTGACACAAAGTATAATCTTGAGGATAAAACATAGATCTCATAGTATTTATCAATAGAACTAAAGAAGAAAAATAACTATTTTGATCAAGAAGTATTTTGAAATGTATTCTGAATCATAACAGTCATACATTCACTCCATTACATGTGGAAAATCCAACATTGAATTTTTTAATCACCTAGGAAGAAGTATTAGTTCCATTACCATCATGGTATTAATGCAACATTAGGGTATATCAACACATAAATGTGAACTAATTGAGTTTGTTGGGAACAATTTCTAGTGCATATAAGAAGTGAATAAACAATGTTAGGAACATGACAATATGGATAAGGTGCTAGGAAATAAAATACATCCATGTGGGTCCTTAATCAAGTTGAAGAATGTAGAACACATCAAAAAATAACCAAATAGTACAATGTAGGTCTTGAAAACTATTAGAATGTCAAAAAGTGTAATAGAGGCTATTGTTAATATTTCATAGCATAGGGTGAAGCATTACTACAAAAAGGTAGAATAGAGTGGCTTTTCATGATTGCTCATGGAGTTTGGATACCTCCATGACTATGGATAGGGTTCCACAGCTAAAAATAGAACAATATAGCTTAAACAAAATTACAATTCTTGGGGTAGTACTTCACAGTTACACATGGGTTATTGGCATGACATAGGAAGAAGGGAATGAATGGTGATAATGAGAGAGTCATACATGAAGTAGAAGAGTAAGAATTATTACGAAAATGACATCACTAGTACTCTAAGACTAGAATTAAATTGATGTGGCATGACATGGGCTCACACAGGCTAGATAAAATGTGGGGAGAAGAGCTTAGAAATTTTAATAATAAGTGGTTCATGGAGCATAATTTGCAATGTTGGATGAACACAACCAAGAATACATAGTTTGGGAAATGAGAAATGTGTCAAAGATTATATGGATTTGAGGCACAAGATCAAAAAAATGAACACGATGGAAATTTTGTTTACAATTATCCCACACACCAACTTTATTCTATTATAACACACCAACTTTTATTCTATTACAAACAAAATCTTAGAGGATAGGGTTAGGGTTTTGACAGTAGTTTCTTTAGAAAATACTATTAATAGTGGAAGTCAAATAAGTCAATAATTTGGATGATATTATTCTCTATTAATAAGCATGGATAAGTTTGTGTATACACTAAATCACACAATTTGGGTAATTATCTAGTTCTAATTGCATACTACTATTTATGTGATTCCTTTGTAAGAAAAGTATTAATTAAGCCATGTCTTTGGCCAAGTTTCTTTTCTTTATATTGTTACTTTCATTCTTGCACATTTATTTGCTCATTTTACATTTTTACACTTTGGCATTTATCATCCTGGACACCAACACCCAACCAAGACAGTAGCGCCAAGTGCCCATATCCCCTTTGTACTTTAATCACACTTTTTGGGTCATTTCTAGACGTTTGAGAATCTTATCTTTTTGGTAGTCATCCTTTATAGGATTGATTATGAAATTCAAGCAAAGGAATCATATAAATATAAAGTTATGTGATCATAATAAGGGACAAAGCACTAAGCATTAACTATCACCACCTACGGTTGCATCATCAAGCATATAAGATCTTCATTGCATCCATCTAGCACCATCCAAGGGACACAAGGGGCTGCACATACACTTCATAGGAGGGAGGTTTATTCTATTCCATGCACACGTTTATTACATTTCTTTACATCTAGCTTATTTGTTCGCTATCAAGTACGACACGCACAAGAGCCGCCTAGGGCACGATTTCTACACACACACACATAACTACATTGGGTCTGAGATGTAGTGTAGTGCTTAATCATAAGTTAGCCATTGTGACGGTTAAGGAAAATCTAACCCCTCATTCTGCATCTTTATTTTTTAGGATTTGATGTCTATTTGACAGTTTTGTAGGTTCATTCTTCATTGTAGTTTTCCAATGACCTCGGCAATCTTGGTGCGACGACATAGTAGCAAAAGGAGAACAACATTGACCAACTTATGACACCTCGGAGGAGGTTCCCTGAGATTTTCCGCATACCCAAGTGCCTAGAATTAGGTCTAGGGTGCCCAGAGGCACCGCTATCCCTCTCTAAGTGCCCCAGTCCAACTTATTTCTCCAAATCTACATTTTTCTGAGCTCCAGTGCGAAGGTCAGTGCTTTGCATTTTCCAATTTTCCAGCTTTGTGCATCTTTCAAATCTCTATGGATCAACTAAGGCTTCTTACCCTCTCTTTGCACTTAGGGTTTCGTAATTTATTGCTAGTTTCTTGGACGTAATTTTTGTATTTAATTATTGTTACTATAGCATTCAAATTAAGCATACAAATTTACATTTTAGCTTAATTAATTTGCACCAATGGGTGAATTATCCACATATTCTATAAAAAATAATATTACAATCATGTCTTATAATCATACAGTAGTGTAAATGGAAATTAAATAAGCTAACAAACTATCCCTTATGTATTTTTACTTACTCAGTCTTTATAGGTTTGTTCAGCTTCACATGTGTATTTCTTCCCATTTAATGTATCTATAATTTTTTATGTCTATTTTTAAATATTGCTTCTCATTTCTTCAAGCCCTAACCTTAGGGCCTTGATCTAAAAAAGGTGTTAGCAATGATTAGGTTGGACTTCATCACTACACCCCTACTAACATGACGAGGTTTGCACTGCATATCACTACTCCAAACATGGATCAAGAAAATTAAAGTCCCAAAATTTATGATGATATGGAAAATAATATACATAATAGAAAATGTGAACTTGACTCGACTATTACACATACGACATGCATGTGTACTTATGATTTAGCTAAACACTTAATCTAGGGTAGTAATATGGATGACTTAAAAAAATTAAACTTGTATTTTGATGATGTAATTTAATGGATTGATGTTTCAATAATTGTATTTTTAACTTCTTAGAGTGTGGCTAGATTCTCATACTAGTGAGTATAAGGTGCCCCTAAAATATTAAGGTCAAGTTATATTCAAAGTTGACCTTTGTTAGTTTGTTTTGTTCAATTGAACCAAATATATCACATAGGCCAACTTATCCAAGTTACCTTTTTAAAAATATAATCCATAGAGAGAAATCAGATAGGTTCATATGAGGTGGATATGTTTAGAGACAAATATGTCTAGGACATAAAAACCTATCCATGGTGTGAGAGTGGTGTGAGAGAATGACATAAATGGAGGTTTAGATATGTGTTCAATAGCATGCGCATTGACTCATGAGGAGGTGTACTAAAGAGTGGTTTTCATATAGTGGATATAGGGTATGGGATAGTGTATATAAGGTGTGGGATGGAGCATGAAGGTGCCTTTAGTTGGTCAACTATTTTATAAAAGGACTTTTTATTAGAATCAAATAAATTTTTCATATTGCTAAATTCTTGGACCAAATTTAGGGTCTTATAGATTCCCCCTCACTTTAATTTAGTATTTTAAAAAATAGATTAAAAGAAAAAAAATAAGTAATGCATACCACACCTCTCAATCATAGGTGTGTTAGTGTAAACTCTTAAGTTTATGTGACAATAATTCCATAGCAAACATGTAATAAGATGGAAAATATGTGTAAATCAATGCCAATTTGTGAATTGAATTTTATAAAATTTGTAGTGAAAACTTATATTTAAGTGAAAATGTGTACAATAATGACTACACCTAATTGGTTATGTCGAATTATGGCCTAATTTGTTGGATTTTAAATAGTGTTATGGGGCTTTCGCCCATGCTGATAAATTTCTAAAAATGTGAGAAATTAATATCCTTGTTGGTAGCATAAAAATTTTTAACTTCATAGCCTTTTTCGTAACGTAAACATCTTATTAACATAATAGCCTTGTCTTTAGCATAAAACATTTTCTAACTTATGAGCTTTATCAATAGCATACACAAATTGCTAATTTAACATCCGTTTCGGTAGCATAATACACCATTAATTCATATCCTTGAGGGTAGCTTGATATGCCATCATATTTGTGAGATGTTGAGGCCAATTTCAACTTTGTGGGTTGTTGAGGTAAAGTGTAAAATTTGAGTATCATGTGATAAAAGTGTTGAACATCTATCCAAATTGAATATAATCTAATCTAGAATGCATAAAAGGTCACTTGTCTGACTGAATTATTGTACTCTCATATAAAATGTGTATTAAATTCTTAATAAGCCCACAATATTTCCCCTTTTGAAGTGAGAGATGCCCGTTATACTAGAAATATAAAACTCTTGAGGGTATGCATGAATATAAAGTAATAATGGTTTATCCAGGAAATAGGTATAAAATTTTGTGGGTTGAGAAAATATGTTTTAAAATCATCAAATGATTTTTATACAATCATCAAACAAACTAAATCTTACATATTTTTGTAATAGATGTGTGAAGGGTAGTGTTTTACACACAAGTTGAGCAATAAATTGTCATATGACTTTGAATTTCATCTTGTAATATTCATAGTTGTTATATCCCTTTTAGTGGTGGAATCTATATCGTAGCGTGTACTTTTATTTTTATTTGATCTTATCAAAATATCGTATCTTGAAATAAAAAATTCTAATAACTTCTTCGATGTAACCTAGAAGATATAATTCTTGGGATTTAATTATACATTGGATTTTCATAATTGTTAATAATATTGTGTAAATCAATAACATGGTTTTGTCTCTTTTTTATTTTAACAATAAATTAACGGCGTAATCTTCGATGATTTTGTGAACATAATCATGAAAAATATATTTCGTTACATGTTGATATGTGACAACATATTTTTCCAAACTAAAAGGTATCACTACATAGCAAAATATTCCCCATGGAGTAATAAAAGAAGTTATATTTTGATCAACGTGGTTAATTTTATTTTGGTTACATCTTCGTAATCCATCTATAAATAAGAGTATCTCATGTCTAAAATTATAGTCAACAATCTTTTCTATGTTAGTTAATAGGAATTCATCATTGAACATGCCTTGTTTAAGTATAAAAACCTATACATTTGTGGATACATCCATTTGGTTTAGCTACTTGGATGATATTATATGTCTAATTAGGTAATCAATGGGTTTTATGAACCTCATGTTATTATATTTTCAATCTCATATCGGACTAATAATGCCACTTTAGGATGCATTTTATATGTTATTTGTTTAACTTGTTTTGTATCTAGATGGAGAACTATGTTATGTGACACAACCTTGGGATCAATTTCTAGCATGTCATCATGAGACTGTGTAAAAAAGGGAAAATATTTTTGTGTACTCTCATTTCATCTTGTCTTCATCGCCATCTAATATGCATATATTGGTGCCATTTTTGAGCTTGCACCATGTTGCCCTAAATTTTCAAATCTGTATCTACTCAAAAAACATTTTATCCTTTGATTTGATGGTCTATAATTCTTCCCCTCCAGTTGAAATGCTTTAAAAATGCTCACAAACTTGTTGTTTTGCCCTAATTTGAAAGAATAATCCAAGTTTTCCCTTTTCTGTGCCCTAGTTTTTCCAATTTTGTGGGCTATGTCATTTTTCCCTTTGCCAGATCATGGAAAAATTGAAATTGATCAAATCATACTTGTTTGTATTTGAAAATCCAAATCCTAGATCGGGAATGTTCGGAAATCATGCTTCAGTTGATTCAAAATCAAAAAATCTGCCATCCTTGGTGAAAAAATTGAATTCTAGGGCATCCTTTGAATTTTTTACGTTTTGACAGTCATACGGGCGTCATTTTCCCATCAAATTCATCCTCAGAAGGTATTGGCAACATGGTGGGTTTTCATTGGCCGAGGTGCGGTGGGAAATGTTTCTAACTTGTCATTTTTTTATTTTTTGGCAAAGTGGCAAATTTGGCTCCACGGCTCCGCCTTTTTCAAAGTTTCCTACGTGGCATGTTCTTATTGGCTGAGGAGAGGCGGGGAGTCGGATCTCCTTTGAAAATTTTGGCTTTATTTTGCAAAATTTCCTAAGTCAAAATTTTTCCCGAAACCCCACAGCCAACCAGAGGAGGACGTGTGGAAGTATTTCAAAATGGAGGGGATGCGGGGTGGCAGAGAAAACTTATGAAATTTTGTGCTCTTTTTGGCTCAAAGGGTTAAAGTAAAATTTTGGACCCCGGCCTCCAATCACAGAGGAGGACACGTGTCCAGGAAAAGTTAAAATGACGGGGCAGAGGTTTTGGTGATTTTGAAGTTTTTTAACTTCGAATGGTTTAAAGTCAAAACTTGGGCCGAAACCCTGCAACAAATCAGGAAAGGACACGTGTCAAGAAGGGTAAAAATAGAAGAAGGGGCCAAAGGAAAATTTTATGACTTTTTTATTTTGTGGTGTTAAAGGTGAAATTTTGAAAAATGGCTCCGCAACAAATCCAGGGAGACACGTGTCCATGAAGGGTCAAAAGGGAAGTGCGGGCCACGGAGGGAAATGGGGAATTTTTCCCCTTTTTGGAAAAAAGGAGTTAAGGAAAAATTTTAATGCGGAAAAGTTTAATCATGAGCCTCGTGGCAAAGGACAATCGGCGGGCCGATGGAGGTAGGAGACATTTTTTTGTCCCTTTTACAAAGAAGGCTTAAAATCAAAATTTGAAGTGCTGGCCCGCTAGGAATCATTGAGTGACACGTGGAAGGATAGAGTGGGTCGATGGAGGCAAGAGAGAATTTTTTCCCTTTTGCAAAAAGGCTTAAAATCAAAATTTGAAGTGCTGGCCCGTGACGAATCATAAGGAGACACGTGGCGAGGGAGAAATCGGAGGTGTGGGCCCACGGGGCAAAAAGTGAAAATTTTCCAATTTTCCAAAAAAGGTCAAAATGCAGAATTGAAGTGTGATCCCAATGGGACCCACCATGTGCCACGTGTCAGCTCCAAAATTCAAAGGCGGAGGGGCGGGGGAAAAAGTCAAATTTTTCCATTTTTCCAAATTTTCAAAAGGTCATAAAGTAAATGTTTTAAAACTGGGCCCGATCCAATCATTTTTTTCCACATGTCGTGCCTTATCCAAAAATTAAAAAGGTAACTCAAGCTTATTTCTAAGTCTGCATCTTCCACGTGGAGGGCCAGGATTAAAAGATGGATAAGATCAATGGTTGTTGTGCATCCATTTGTTTTGACCGCCATGGGAGCTCTAGGAAGCTTGGAATCACGATTTTTGCATCAAAATTCATCAAATTTATAGTGATTTTGTGTCGTCTTGGCCTTCCAGGATCATTGGCATCACTTTCATGGCTTAATTCTTTGATCTGAGGTGATTTTGAAATAAATTTTTCCCTAATCCGTCTAAAAACGTGAAATGACAAAATCAAAAGTTGCAGAGGTAATTTGAAAAGGTAAAAAGGTGAAAATGATGAGTAAAAGGTGTTTGCATGCCTCAATGATGAAAAATGTGCCTTCAGGATGGATAATGATCCAGATATTTGTAATGATTTAATATTTTTGGGCACACCTGACAACCTGCGAATGTTTTTCTGTTTGATGTCATTTTCATTGAATCATGAGGATTGTTTTGTAACAAACTTGATCCCATGGCATATTCTTTTCTTGGGAAAGAAGGCTCCAATGTGGCATAAGGTATATAATGCATTTTGGAGAAATTGTAAAGGGGGGGAAGTTGAAAATCACGAGAAAATTCTGAGAGAAAGCTCATTTTTCTAAAAAACCCACCAAAGAACCAAAATAATTTCTTTTGTGTTGGATCTTCATGTATGTGAGTTGGTTACAAGTGTATAGCCATCACACAACTCTGAGATTGTTCATGAAACTCTCCCTTGCTGATGAATCTAACAAGCTTTTGAGTTAATCTGTGTTTTTCTGGGCAATATGATGTCTGTTATCATTTTTAAATGCCTGTAAATAGTTTTCATTGTTCTTGTTGCAATCTTGCATTGAAAGTCTTTAGAAATCACATAGAATCTCCATTTCTTGTTGATAGTTTAGTGGCATTTGCAATCTCATGTTCAAAAGAGCCTTCATCTGATAAAGAGATAAAAAATTTAAAATCACTTTACCTTCCTTGACTGCAGAGATTTCTTGTAAGCCTTTGGGGGTACCTTAGGCGTGGTTTGATCAAGGATTTTTGTGTTTAATTGAGTTCTTTACTTCAAGCTTTTGTGGTGAATTCTCAAAGATTGTGTGAAGAGTGCAACCTGGGCTTCCATTTATGCCTCTTCTGGTTGAAAGAATATCCTGATTATTTGAAGCATTTTATCTGATAGTTGTTCAAGTATTGTAGAGGTTGTCAAAGATCTGATATATCCCAGTTTGTCTTGTCAACACCCCACCAAAAAATTCATTCAAACAAACTAATCCTACCCATACTACCCCTGCATTGCATTGTGTGTCAACAAAAGGATCTAACCCATCTACAAAAATGCACAAGGCAAATCAGGATTATATAATGTCTTCAGTAACCCTTGCCTTGCATTGAAAATATCTCCATAATCTGGGAGTGACAACTTGTGAAAGTCAGATTTGGAGTGTTGATCATATTTTCCCAAGGCCTTTTCATACTATTTGCATAAATTGAGGGATATCTTCATCTCCTTCACCATTTGGGGGTTATAATATAGGTTCTCTTACCTTGGTTGAAAGGCACAACCTAAAATAGTGAGGGTCAGATCAAATCCTTTCAAAGTGCTATCCATCTCTCCACAAATCTGAGTGCCAGTTAGATCACATCCCCAGCTACAAAATGACACACATCATGATCTATCTGACTTCAAGCTTCATGCCATATCTCTGATGCTGCTCAGACTGAAAAGGAGAACAAATTTGGGTACCAACACTTTCTGGCACTATTGCTGGGGACATTATTATTCAGTATTTCTTGGTAATACTTCTTCTGTGATTTGTGTGCAATTGTGGAGTATCATTTTTTGATCAGATTTATAAGATTGGAATGAAGAGTAGAGTTCTGGGTTTGATGTTTTCTTAGTTCAATCTGATCCATGTGCATTCATATTTGAGATATTTGAATGCATATCAAACCCTGGTAAAGTCCTTTGCAAATGCATGCAAATACGTTGTTGAAGCATCATTTTATAATCAGATTTGTAAGGATTAAGTGAAGATATAAGTTTTGCCTTCAATTTTACCAGCTTCCAGCAGTTGTTGCACTTCATTTACATTTGTGGTTGATAATTTCAAGAAGAAAGAAGGTCTGATTTGTAAAGTTTGGCAATATTTTCAATGCTGGTAAATATTTGACAGAAGTATTTTAGTGCATTTGCACAACTAGGGTGAAATTCCTTAGTGGCGACTCCATGCTGATTTGATATTAATAAATACCAGTGTCTTACCTTTCTGTCATTTATTTTTGTGTTTTTAATCTTTGCAAATATGGAAGGAAGAAGATCTCTCTTCTTTAAAGACTCTGCTAAGAAATTGTTCTCAGATTCAAGAAACTCAGAGTTGGAAGGGAGAAGAGTTTGGAAAGTGGTTAAAGGTCAGACATCAGGAAAAGATATATCCATTGGTGAGAGAGATCAGCCTTTGGTAGAGGATTATCACTCTTCTTCAAGTGATTCTGATTCAAGAAATCCTCTCATAAACTTGTTTTCCTCAGCTAGTGAAGGTCCTTCTGCTGTACCTGGTAAGTTCCTTCTCCAATCTACACCTCTGTGTTTTAATTCAAGTAAAAATTTCCAAGAAAATCAGCACTTAGAGAATACCAGTCTTGTGAATCACATTCTTGAGCCCCAAAGATCTTGCACTCCTCATCAGCTTGTTTCACCTCCAAGATCACCTCCACCAAACAATATGGCTCAGCCTAGACCTCCATTTGTTGTTAACACCTTTGGTCCCATAGATTTTAGAGGAATGGATGGTTACCCAAATGCTGTTCCACAAGATGTCAGAAATAGATTGCCAAAATTTCAAGGAAACAATGCAATAACTGGTGATCAGCATCTCAAACTCTTTGTTAATATGATGGAAGATTTTGAGATAGAGTTTGAAGATGTGTATATTAATTTGTTCATTCATACACTAGAAGAAGATGCTAGGGATTGGTACAAGGCTCTACCTGATAATTCTATTGATTCATGGACTGAAATGAAAAATGCATTTAGGTTGCAATATGGTGACAAGACTGATCCTAGATTTCTTTTGTCTGAGTTTGAGAATATCAATAAGAACCCTAATGAATCAGTCCATGACTTCAACACAAGGTTTAACAAAACTTTGAGAAGGCTTCCTGTTAATTTGAGGCCTTGTGATGAATCTTGTTTAATCAAATATGCAGATGCATTTGATAAGAAGGTAGCCTATTACCTAAGAGACAAGAACCCAACCAATCTAAGACAAGATTTCACCATGGCACTTCAAATTGAGAACAATATCAAAGCAATTGGGAAACCTCTCAAGAGAGATGGTGTAAAATTGATAAACCCTGAAAAACCTCAAGCTAGCAAAGGTGCTGATTTAGAAGAGGTTGTGAAAAATTTTGCAGGGGCTGTCAAAGAAATCTCATACAAGTTGGCAAGAGCTGAGAAGGGAATTGGGAAGACTTCACAAGGTCAGCCTAGGCAGCAAGCACAAGATAGATTTGGCAATCACCATAGGAATGAGCAGAGGTTTGATGACAAAGGTAAAGGGCCTGTTGGATCTACAAATAGACATCCTCAAGCACGTGAAGGAAGAGTGTTGCCTGATCCCTTAACTGCTAGGGTTGTTGTTGTTAAAGAGGTTACTGATATTGATTGGTGTGATAGGTGTCTTCTACCCCATCCTCCATGTGAAGTGGACCAGCAAGAAGGTGAAGCTAATAATGATGATGGTACTGATGATGATATTTGCATGATGGGCTGTTCTTCAAGCTCACAAGGAGGAGCAACATCTACTGAAGTAATAAGTGCTAGGACAGCTGCAACTTTTTGGGATTGCATCAAATGGGTACAAATATTTCTTCCCCCTCATGCTCTTGAAGTTGATGTAGTGCAAGATTTTGAAATTCCTAACAATGACTTTGAATACTTAAGAGCTTTGATGATTAAGAAATATGATGGTGGTATCCCTTTGGAGGAAGATAGACAATTGTTGATGAATGTTGTTGTAGCTCAAGAGAAAGACTATAACACTAGAAGAAAAGTTGTTAAGGGAGTTGGGCCTCAAGCCAAACCTAAAACACCCTTGCTCACAAGCATTCCAAAAGAAGCTCCTAGGAGAGAAGCACCTGTCAGAAGTTCTGTTGTCCCAAACAAAAATTACAGTCCTCCTCATGCCCAAGCTGCCAAGAATCCACTACCATCTAATGAATCTTCTTGTCTCCCTTCCAATGTTGTTTTTCCAAAGAGTGTCCCCTATGACATAGCCCAAGTATTGAGCCAAATTAAAGTGAGTGTTCCAATCATTGAGTTGCTTAGAATTCCTGAGCATAAGAAGAGAGCATTTGAGTACTTGGGATTGAAAGAAGAGAAGGTTACTCCAGGTAGAAATGTAAATGTTGTTGAAACTCCACCTCAGATCATTGTTGACCTTGAAACACCACCAGCAGTAGAAGATCTTGGAGAGACACCTGAGGTATATTTGGGGACATCTTTGGTTGATTCCCAATTGAATGTTGATCCATTCTTCACAACTTTGATCATAAAGGATAAGCTACTTCACAATTGTATGTTTGATTCCGGTGCATCATGTAATGTCATGCCTCTAGAAGTCATGAATGAGTTGGATATCAAAGTGACAACTACCTATGGAAAGTGTACTACCATGGATTCAAGAGAAGTGTCTGGTTGTTGGTTGTGTGAAAGGTTTGGTAGTGCAACTTGCATCTTATCCAGGGTAGGAATTTAAACTTGATGTTGTGATTGTTGACTGCCCTGCCAAATGGGGTATGATTTTGTCAAGAAAATGGGCTGCAAGTGTTGGTGGGAGTGTTCAAATGGACATGTATTTTTCCACTATTCCCATTGAGGGCAGCCTTGTCAAACTTTATGGTGAGAAGAAGATGTTGCACCTAATTGAAGATCCCAACAATGCTTCCTATGAAGTGTTGTTTGCTGATGTAGATGCTGAGAATTTCATTGGTTTTGCTGATGGAAAAGAAAATAAGATGGAAAAATCAAAGTTCCTTGATATGGTAGGTTCTCCATGGACATTTCTATTTGATGGAGCTTGCTCCAAATTTGGGAATGGTGCTGGTATAGTTCTGCTTTCTCCTAGTTTGGAAGAGTTTGATTTTTCCTTCAAACTTAATTTTGAATGCACTAACAACATTGCTGAGTATGAGGCATTGTTGTTGGGGTTAAGAATTGCATGGAAGTATGGAGTGAAAGATATTGTTGCAAAAGGAGACTCAGAGCTGGTTGTCAAACAAATAAGAAAATTGTATGCTACAAAAAATCAGTGTATGAAACAGTATAAGCATGCAGTTTGGGATCTAATTGAAATGTTTGATTCCTTTAACATTGTGTATCATGATAGAGGTCTCAATGCTGCTGCTGACAAGTTGGTAGTGTTGGGTTCTAGATTTGGAAATTGCACCATTTCACCTTATTGTGAATACAACATTGAAGTGCTAACTAGGCCAGCTGTCCCTGATAATGTGAAACATTGGCAAGTTTTTAATGATGATGCTCAAGTGCTAAGGTTCTTACAAAACCAAGGTGAGTTTGCAAATCAAAATATTGATTGGGAGCCAATGGTATGCATGACTGAAGGAAGAGAAACTTTGTTTGAGAAAGACATCATCCAATTGAAAACAAACACCATTCCTAGAGGTCTTGTTGCACTTGAGTCAAATTTTAACAATGTTGATTGCATCATAAATAGAAACATGTCTACCTCAAGGGATGTGGAAGAGCATAACTTGGGCACTAATGGTAAACCAAGGAAGATTTGGTTGGGCAGCAATTTAAGTAAAGAGGAAAAATAGTCCTATGCCCAACTCTTGAAAAAATATCAAGACTGCCTTGCTTGGTCCTATTCCGAGCTAAAAGCATATAGAGAAGACTTGTTTCAACATGAGATCCCTCTTGAGGCCAAGACTAAGCCATTCAGATAGAGGAAAAGGCCAATTAATCCACTTCTCTCCATGAAAATGCAAGAGGAGTTAAAGAAGTTGAGAGATGGAGGTATTATTCAGCCCACTAGATATTCATCTTGGGTTGCAAACCTTGTGCCAGTCAGAAAGAAGAATGGAGACATCAGACTTTGTGTGGATTTTAGAAATATAAACAAAGCATCCATGAAGGACAACTATCCCTTGCCAAATATGGAAAATATGTTGCAGCTTGTGACAGGGTCTGAGTTGCTTTCTACATTGGATGGTTTCTCCAGATACAATCAAGTGGTTGTCAAAGAATCAGAAAGACTTAAGACAACATTCACTACTCCTTGGGGAACATATGTTTTTGTTAGGATGCCCTTTGGTTTGATGAATGTTGGTGCCACTTTTCAAAGAGAAATGGATGTTGCTTTTGCTGGTTACATCAATGAGTTCATTGCAGTTTACCAAGATGATGTGACTGTGTTTTCAAGGTAGAGAGGTGATCATTTGCAGCACTTGGAGAAGATGCTGATCAGATGTAGGGAGTATGGAATTTCTCTTAATCCAAAGAAGTGTCATTTTGGTGTGAAAAAGGCCAAGCTACTGGGACATATTGTGTCTAAAGATGGTGTTATGATAGACCCTGAGAGAGTGGAAGCAATCAGCAAAGTACCTATCCCAAGAACCAAGAAAGGCATCCAATCTTTCTTTGGTCAAATTAATTTTATTAGAAGGTTTGTTTCCAACTTTGCTGAGTTGACTCTTCCAATTACATGCATGCTAAAGAAGGACCAAGTTATCAAATGGGAGGAGGCTGCCATTCAAGCTTTTGAAGGAATTAAGGATGCACTTAAACATGCACCTGTTTTAGCAGCCCCAAACTATAAGAGGCCTTTCCAAATATTTTCCTTTGCCTCTGAGTATACCATTGCTTCTTTTTTGCTGCAAAAGGATGAGAATGGGGCTGAGAGGCCTATTGCCTTCTTTAGTAAGGCTTTACAAGTAGTTGAGCTGAAGTATACAATCATGGAGAAACAAGCATTTGCCTTGGTGAAAGCAACAAAAGTTTTCAGGCCTTATATATTGAGTTCAAAATTTGTTGCTTATGTTCCCCACACCATGGTGAAAGACATCTTATCAGAGATGGAGATCTCAAGAAAAATGTGTAGGTGGGTGAACAAGCTGCAAGAGTATGATATGGACATCCAAACCACAAAGTTGGTACGTGGTTTGGGCCTTGCTAAGCTCATGGCTGAGAGCAACTTGCAGAATGTGGAAGTGAATCAGCTAGAGGAAGAAAGGGTAGATGTGCTTGCAAAGTTGGTAAGTTCTGAGTGGTACAAGGATGTGATCTTCTACCTCAGACACCTATGCTGCCCTAGTCACTTAAATAAAAATCAGAAAAGAGCCCTCAAGCTGGCTTCTCAAAAATATATCATCACAGACCTTGGGCTGGCTTGGAAGAACCCTAAAGGTGTCCTCTTGAAATGCATAACTGAAGATGAAGCTCCCAAGATAGTTGTCTGATTTCCATGGGGGAGTTTGTGGAGGACACTTTGCTGGAAGAGTAACAACACATAAGATTTTGAGAGCTGGTTATTGGTGGCCTACTCTCTTCAAAGATGTAACCCAGCTAGTTAGAAAATGTGATAGTTGCCAACGTTTCTCTGGAAGACTGAAAGCTTCAGGCTCCCTTCCTTTGTAGCCTGTATCAATTGAAGCTCCTTTCAAGCAATGGGGGATGGACTTCATTGGTGAGATTTCAGATCCTTCTAGTGCTGGCCATAAGTGGATCCTTGTAGCCACTGATTATTTTACAAAGTGGGTAGAGGCAATCCCCACCAAGAAATCAACACACCAAATAGTTATGGACTTCTTGTTGAATCAAATCATATGTAGATTTGGAGTCCTAGTCAAGATTGTAGCTGATAATGCCATGTGCTTTAGAGCCAAACCTTTAATGGCAATGTGTAATGAATATGGAATCAATCTGACTTATTCTTCAAACTATAACCCCCAAGGGAATGGACAAGCTGAGTCCAGCAATAAGAATTTGTTGAATATCATTAGAAGAACCTTGGAGAAAAACAAGAAGAAATGGGGTGAACAATTGAAATTTGTAGTTTGGGCTGATAGGATAACTCCTAAAAGAGCTACTGGTAAAAGCCCATTTGAATTGGTGTATGGAACTCAGGCTTTGCTGCCCTTGCACCTACAATTATCTTCATTTCAGTTTTCCCAATAGTTGGAAGATCAAGAGCTTGGCCCATATGAATCAAGGATCAATCAGATTATTGAGCTTGATGAGGAGAGAAGAGCATCCCATCAAAGGCATGTCAGATTTAGGGAAAAATTGAAGAGATTGTTTGACAAGAAGGTCACTCCTAGAGCCTTCAATGTTGGAGATCTGGTTTTGTTGTGGGATAGTAGGCATGAAGACAAGGGAAAGCATGGAAAATTTGATGCATTATGGATGGGCCCTTATGCCATTGATATCAGAATTGGTGAACATACCTTCTTTCTCAAGGACTTAGATGGGGAATTGCTGGAGCTGCCTATTAATGGTAGACATTTGAAGCATTTCTTGGATTAATCCCCAAATCTGAGGTATGCACCAATTGTACAGTTGTATAGTCTTTGTTTTTTGCTTTGTTTTTGTTGTTTTGTTGGTGTGTGGTTTGCCCTTGTTCTTGGCAGCCATTCTGGTCGGTTTCTCAGCTCATTTTTGAAGGATGGTTCTGGTTTTTTGACTACCTTGCGTATTGACTCCTTTGCCCAATGGATATTTTGGCACTTGGTCTATGTTTTTCCTTGTGGCACTCACTGGGAGTGCCCATCCCCAAGCAAGAGCCGATGTTGGTGCCATTTTTGAGCTTGCACCATGTTGCCCTAAATTTTCAAATCTGTATCTGCTCAAAAAATGTTTTATCCTTTGATTTGATGGTCTGTAATTCTTCCCCTCTAGTTGAAATGCTTTAAAAATGCTCACAAACTTGTTGTTTTGCCCTAATTTGAAAGAATAATCCAAGTTTTCCCTTTTTTGTGCCCTAGTTTTTCCAATTTTGTGGGCTATGTCATTTTTCCCTTTGCCAGATCATGGAAAAATCGAAATTGATCAAATCATACTTGTTTGTATTTGAAAATCCAAATCCTAAGTCGGGAATGTTGTAAGAAACATGGTTCAGTTGATTTAAAATTGAAAAATTTACCATCCTTGGTGAAAAAATTGAATTCTAGGGCATCCTTTGAATTTTTTACATTTTGATGGTCATACGGGTGTCATTTTCCCGTCAAATTCATCCTCAGAAGGTATTGGTAATGTGGTGGGTTTTCATTGGCCGAGGTGTGGAGGGAAATGTTTCTAACTTGTCATTTTTTAATTTTTTGGAAAAGTGGCAAATTTGGCTCCACGGCTCCACCTTTTTCAAAGTTGCCTACGTGGCATGTTCTTATTGGCCGAGGAGAGGTGGGGAGTCGGATCTCCTTTGAAAATTTTGGCTTTATTTTGCAAAATTTCCTAAGTCAAAATTTTTCCTGAATCCCCGCAGCCAACCAGAAGAGGACACGTGTCCTATTTTTTTCAAAATGGAGGAGTGGCCGGATTGGGGACTTAAAACTTATGAAATTTTGTGTTTTTGGCTCAAAGGTTTTAAAAATGAATTTTCGATGGCCCCACTCCAATTTTGAGGGGACATGTGGCATGAAGGGGAAGGCAAAAGGGAATTGTTTCCCTTTAAAGTGCAAAAAGAAGGACACTTCAAAATTAAACTTTTTTCCTTTGTTGTCTAAAAGTGAAAAGTGAAAAATGGCGCAATCCAAGGTGGACACGTGTCCATGAAGGGTCAGAGGGAAGTGCGGGCCACGGAGGGAAATGGGGATTTTTTCCTTTTTGGAAAAAGGAGTTAAGGCAAAAATTTTAAGCCACGGGACTGCAAGCAAATCAATGAGTGACACGTGGCGGGACATGGCCGGTCAAGGTCCAGGAGGTAGAGAAATTTTTTCCCTTTTACAAAGAAGGCTTAAAATCAAAATTTGAAGCGTTGGCCCGCTAGGAATCATCGAGCGACACATGGAGAGGACAGAAAGGTTGGTCGGAGGAAGGAGGAATTTTTTCCGTTTTACAAAAAAGACTCAAAATCAAAATTTGGAGCGCTGGCCCATGACAAATCACAAGGAGACACGTGGTGAGGGAGAAATCGGAGGTGCGAACGTGCGGAGTAAAAAGTGAAAAATTTCTAATTTTCCAAAAAAGGTCAAAATGTGCAGAATTGAAGCATGATCCCAATGGGACCCACCATGTGCCACGTGTTAGCTCCAAAATTCAAAGGCGGAGGGGAGGGGGAAAAAGTAAATTTTTTCCATTTTTCCTAATTTTCAAAAGGTCATAAAGTAAATGTTTTAAAACTGGCCCAAATTTGTTTCCAATCATTTTTTGCCACGTGTCCGGCCTTATCCAAAAAATTAAAAAGGTAACTCAAGCTTATTTCTAAGTCCGCATCTTCCACGTGGAGGGCCAGGATTAAAAGATGGATAAGATCGACGGTTGTTGTGCATCCATTTGTTTTGACCAGCCATGGGAGCTCCAAGAAGCTTGGAATCATGATTTTTGCATCAAAATTCATCAAATTTATAGTGATTTTGTGTCGTCTTGGCCTTCCAGGATCATTGGCATCACTTTCATGGCTTAATTCTTTGATCTGAGGTGATTTTGAAATAAATTTTTCCCTAATCCGTCTAAAAATGTGAAATGACAAAATCAAAAGTTGTAGAGGTAATTTGAAAAGGTAAAAAGGTGAAAATGATGAGTAAAAGGTGTTTGCATGCCTCAATGATGAAAAATGTGCCTTCAGGATGGATAATGATCCAGATATTTGTAATGATTTAATATTTTTGGGCACACCTAGCAACCTGCGAATGTTTTTCTATTTGATGTCATTTTCATTGAATCATGAGGATTGTTTTGTAACAGAATTGATCCCATGGCATATTCCTTTCTTGGGAAAGAAGGCTCCAATGTGGCAAGAGATATATAATGCATTTTGGAGAAATTGTAAAAGGGGGGAAAAGTTGAAAATCATGAGAAAATTCTGAGAGAAAGCTCATTTTTCTGAAAAAACCCACCAAAGAACCAGAATAATTTCTTCTGTGTTGGATCTTCATGTATGTGAGTTGGTTACAAGTGTATAGCCATCACACAGCTCTAAGATTGTTCATGAAACTCTCCCCTGCTGATGAATCTAACAAGCTTTTGAGTTAATCTGTGTTTTTCTGGGCAATATGATGTCTGTTATCATTTTTTAAATGCCTACAAATAGTTTTCATTGTTCTTGTTGCAATCTTGCATTGAAAGTCTTTAGAAATCACATAGAATCTCCATTTCTTGTTGATAGTTTAGTGGCATTTGCAATCTCATGTTCAGAAGAGCCTTCATCTGATAAAGAGATAAACAAATTTAAAATCACTTTACCTTCCTTGACTGCAGAGATTGCTTGTAAGCCTTTGGGGGTACCTTAGGCATGGTTTGATCAAGGATTTTTGTGTTTAATTGAGTTCTTTACTTCAAGATTTTGTGGTGAATTCTCAAATATTGTGTGAAGAGTGCAACCTGGGCTTCCATTTATGCCTCTTCTGGTTGAAAGAATATCCTGATTATTTGAAGCATTTTATCTGATAGTTGTTCAAGTATTGTAGAGGTTGTCAAAGATCTGATATATCCCAGTTTGTCTTGTCAACACCCCACCAAAAAATTCATTCAAACAAACTAATCCTACCCATACTACCCCTGCATTGCATTGTGTGTCAACAAAAGGATCTAACCCATCTACAAAAATGCACAAGGAAAATCAGGATTATACAATGTCTTCAGTAACCCTTGCCTTGCATTGAAAATATCTCCATGATCTGGGAGTGACAACTTGTGAAAGTCAGATTTGGAGTGTTGATCATATTTTCCCAAGGCCTTTTCATACTATTTGCATAAATTGAGGGATATCTTCATCTCCTTCACCATTTGGGGGTTACAATATAGGTTCTCTTACCTTGGTTGAAAAGGCACAACCTAAAATAGTGAGGGTCAGATCAAATCCTTTCAAAGTGCTATCCATCTCTCCACAAATCTGAGTGCCAGTTAGATCACCTCCCCGGCTACAAAATGACACACATCATGATCTATCTAACTTCAAGCTTCATGTCATATCTCTGATGCTACTCAGACTGAAAAGGTATAATCACACACTCAATTTAATACTAGTTTAGGATATTTTTTAAGTACCAATGTTGAATTATAAGATAGTTTCATTTATGAGTGAGAATCACTCTTTTATGGGGGGTAATTAATGTATCGAAATCATCTAATTTGACATGTTCCTCTAAATCATAATTTGTATTCTCATAGAAATATGTATGGGCATTTGTCATAGCTGAAAGCCTTTTCTTATGGTAAAAGAGAGTGAGACTTGTATATGTTCTTAGGAAAACAATATGACATGATATCCCATGATTTAGAGAACAAACTATTAGGATTAACTCCTAATAAATTTGATAACCTACATGTCTACTTGTCAAAATTTGTCCACCCTAGATTGTTGTTGAAAGAATGTGGAGTTGAAAAATAGATGTTCAGCTGATCTTATCCATTATCTCTAAGTTTGACCTTGAATACTCTATCTTCATTTATACTTTTCATGCCATGAAATAAGCTCTAGGGACTTCTTGGAAGATGCCCTCATTTGAAAAAAATTCATCTTAACGCATTCAATAATAAGACAAGTTGATTAAAATGGGAGAAATCAAGCCCAAGTCACATGCCCTAGTAGCAATTACTGGTAAAGAAAAGGAAAATAAGTAAGAGAAAAATGACCAACCTAAGAAAGAAGCTAAGACCACCCAAACCAAACCCAACATGAACACTTCTACTTCTAAGGCAAAACCAAATAATTACAAATGTAAGTGTTCCTATCGCAAGAAATCAGGACATGAAGAGCATCATTGCATGAGAAAAAAATTGACCATCTAACTCATTTACTTTAGAAAAATAATATAGATTTTCATGATTCTATCAAGAAAAATAATCTGATACCCTAGTCTTCCAAAGTAAAGGAATCCAAATTTGAGACGAAGAAAGGAAAGGCCCTTGTAGTAAGATTTGCTTCATCATTGAAGAGGGTCATACAGTTTGGTGCCTTACACCACATGGGTTCTTCACATGTTGAGTTTTTTGAAATTGAACTGTGTGGTATGTGCTAAATCATGTTGGGTGATAACACTTTAGTGTCGGTTGTTGGTAGTGGATCAGTAGAAGTAGATGGGGAAACCTTTAATAATGTTTTAAGTGTTCCCGGTCTCTCTGCCAATATCCTATCAATTTACTAAACCACTCATATTGGTGAAGAAATGCGATTGGAAATTAATCCTAACTTGGTGATCATTAGTATGCTTCACAATGAGACTATATTGGCTGAGGAAAGGTAGATCACCAGTATTGGTTATACATCTCTTCCCACTTTACTTCTAATTCTTCACCCACTACCTTATGTATCACACTAATGAGGTTGGTAAGATATGACATGAACATTTTGGTCATTTAAACTATCATTACCTTGAAAAATTAAGCCAACATGAGATGGTCAACAAGATTTATTAGTTTGGAGCAAAAAACAAATCTAACGTGCAAAGAAAATGATAAGTTTTAGGAGAAAGAAAAACTTGAATTTTCTAGAATATTAAACCCAAAACTTATATGTTCATTTCATAGTTTGTCTTAAGACCTTACTATCACAAAAAATGGATTCAATTCGAGTTTGGGATCAATAGTTATGGCCTCTAAAAGATAGGTTATGCTAGTTCCCATACTTATATGATATCGCGTGTAATTAGGTGTGCTAGTGTAACTGCTCATGGGAACACACTTAAGTAGATGTGCTAGCATAACAAAAACAATTACTTGTGGGTAAGTATACCAATCTAGGGGGCCAAAAAGTGGACAAAAATCCAAAAACAGGAAAAACGTGTACGCATTTTGGAATAAAATTTCTTTTATTATTTCTTATACTTTAAAATTATTTTAGAAAATATAAGAAGTTAGGGTTGCTCTGCACCTGACGGAAGTGATCTCGTAGCTCTGACAGTTATAATCTAGAAGATAGTTTTTAAAAATCTAATTTGGTCAGTACTTACTCATTTTCAGGAATTCAACAAAGGACCTAAAACTTTCAGGGCATATTTATTGTAGTTGGTCTTTGTTTTGGGAAAGCATATAGTCGTTTTGTAGGTTTTTTGACCTTTTGGATTAGATTTTGACCCTACCACTACTTGAATTGGTACCAATTTTTTCAATTTTCTCCATAATTCACTTTAATTACCATGAATCAACTCTATGATGCTTGTCTACTTCTTACTAAAATGAGATCCTCACTTTGTAGATAGAGGATTGCTCCTTGAATGGGATTCCTATCCTATGGCCAAAATGAGTTGATTGTAATGTGCCTCCTATTTAAGATGTTAACACACTACTAGGTGTTGAATGAGTTTTTTATGAATAACACCAAGTGAATTGCATCAAGTGAACTCAGATGATTGCTCATTCTTAGAAACATGGTGCTCCATATGAAGACCATCCCCTCACCTTTCTTGGCTCTAAAATCATTCTTTCATGGAATAAAATTCATTATTCTCATACATTTTTTTCTCATATGTCTCTCATGGAGATATATGATGCCTTAATACTTCACACATGATGGTCCTTGATACCTCAGTGGTATGACTAGCTCATTTTAGCTTGTTCTTTGGAGAGATTTGGGTACAATGACAGAGTCAGGATATGATGATCATTAATTCACTCTTTGATATCCAAATTTCACCTTTGAACATGATGACTCCTTTACAATTCAGTTTATTGACCAAGATGACACATGGGTGTAAGCATGTTTATGGTACTTGGACACCTTTTTTCTCGAGTTTCTCCTCATGGAAATGGGTTTCCTCATCCAAATAGGGGATGAATCCTTAAATGAAATTTAAGGATGAGTTACATTTTCTTGACCTCCATACTTCACAAAAACAATACAAATCACATTTTACAATCAATGAAACTATTCTAAAAATCTAATTATGTCTGCAACTTAAAATTTAGGTCCTATTTCATTTTGAATTGGGACAGGCAGTTGCACAATTTTATAGTACCTAAAGCAAAATGTAATCCTTGAATCAATGTTGATTATTCCACCTTGTATAGTATTCTAATAGCCTTCCAATTCCTATGTTTTCATCCTAACTCTTTCCAAAACTCCTAAAATCATCTAAAGCAATCATCTTTCATCGTTTTAGCTTTCATTCCCTGTACCTGAAAACTCGGTCTTAAATAGATTGCTCCTGAATGAGATTTTATTTCCTATAATTTACTAAGAAATATTTAATTCTCTGTCTATCTTGTAGAGGTCACCACTGATTAACTATGGAAAGTGTACAGTAATCTTAGTGTATAGTCTTCAACACTTTCTCACATGAAAATAGGCTCCACAACCTAACACCTCATGAGTGGACTACTTTGGGGTTCCTAGTACCACCCTTGTTGTTGTAGCTTAAGGCATTATGCCAAAGGGGTTATGTTCCAGTTGATAGGATAGGGACATACCCTTTTCTGAAACCCGCAATACAGTGTTTTGAATATGATGTTCTTTGTATCTTGTTTAATTTTTGATGTGGTTTGCTTGAACACCTTTTGGCAACCTATATAACAACTATATTAGTAGTTTGATGTTGTTTCGATTCCACCTTTCTTTGACAAGCATGTGTTTTGGTCCTACACAACGAGTTAGTAATTGTCCATAAAAAGAGTAAACATCATTTCTGACTCTCAAGATCGTCCAAGGACGCAAGAGAAGAGCATACATGATGTTTTTAAAATCCAAGAAGATGCCAAATGGAAAAACACTTAATTCAAACACACCAAGTTACCTCATTCCAATTCAGATATTCTTAACAATTTCAAAGCATCAAAAAGACCTAAGAATAGTTTTTGATTCCCAAGATCACCCCAAGGGACACAAGGGAAGAGCATATGTGACCTTATTCTTATAAGAAAGCATGCAAAGTATATCTAGTCTAGCAAAAGCATGTAAACATACCCTGCAAAAATAGGCATTAATTAGATAAAACCTGCAAAGAATTTAGCACTTTAAACACCTTATTTTTAATAAAACTGAAAGACACCTATGCCCCGGTTTAGGCATGTGCACGCGGGTTAGGGAGGATGCACCCCTCTATGTTTTTCAGACTCACAGTGCACCTGCGCCACTCGAAAGTCATGTGCGCCAAGGTAGATAAATAGTAGTATCAAGTTCTGACATAGTGCCTGTGCCACCTAAGAGGTGCCTGCGCTAGGATTAGGGCATGTGCGCCACGGTTGATAAAAATTAGTACCAAGTTTTAACAGAGCGCTTGTGCCACCTGAGAGATGCATGCTCCTGGGTTAGTGTGTATACGTAGGCCTGACAGGTTTTTCCTTTGTAATGAAGGTAAAGTACGAAAGAGTGTATGTGCCCGATTTGGTGTGCTTATGCCCTAGTTAGGGTATGTGCACCGGGGTTAGTGTACGTGTGCTAGGGTTGGAAAATAGAGATACAAGCTCTGACAGTGTGCCTGCACCACCCGAGAGGTGGCTACGCCAAGGTTAGTGTGCCTGCACCCCTCCTGTAACCAAAGTATGGAAAAAAACACAAAAAAGCTCACAATACTTCAAATTTTAGCAAGTTATCTTGAAATTGGCAACAACCCATTAAAATGATAGCTATAAATGAGAACCTGCACATATAATACTAGCAAAAATCCCAAGAAATTGAACACTATTTACTATATTTATATATCAAAGGTTAGCCAAAAACAATAGAATTCAAGCTAAAAATGCTAAGGGACTAAGGATCCGTCGTACTGGGCGTGCCAAATGTGTGCATGGTTTTGTTTAGCTAAGTTAGAAAATTGAGAACTAACACCTAAATAGTTCTATAACAAAGCTAAATCAAAATCTAAAACACCATCCAGATAAGAGCTAAGCAAGGTTAGACAACAACATTATTATATTAGAACTTTGAAGCATAAATCAAACTAACATGATAATTGTCAAGAACCTCTACTCTTTAGATTGACAACAAAATCAAATGGACCTATGTAGATTCAATGGCAATCAATATTTTATTGTTTGATCTTCAAGAAATTAGGAATGGGAGCTTATCAAAGCATGGCTACAAGACCACTTTGATTATTCTCATATGACCTAAGAACTTGGATGAATGTAAGGCAAGAAATGAGGCTTAGCTCTTCCAATGGTGAATTTCTCAAGAATGACAAAAGGCTTATAATGTATTTTCTATATGCTTACTTTTGTTTCTCAAGAATTAGGTGTAAGTGTAAAGGTAGGAGGAGGGCTCTTTATATAGCCCAATGGATAAAGCAATCTCTACATCCCTTTGCATGTGGGATAATAGAGATGTTGAGTTAGTTGTGGATAAGGGGGGTTTATATAGGGTTGAGTTAACTTTAGGAGAGTTTAGCTTGTCCTTTAGTGACTCATGTGGATAAAGGGGGTTTATTAATTGATCAAGATGATTAATTAATAGAGGTGCAATCTTATAAAATCTTTTTAGAGGAGTATTAGCATGATTTAGACTATAGAAGGGGATTAAATCAATTAAATTTTGATTTATTGGTTTAATGAAAGGGGAAGCTAATTAATTAATAATAATTAATTAGTTTAGATAGAAGGAAGGATTTATTAATGGAAGGTCGTTAATTAGGGTATTTGTTGGATAGGTAACTTAATTGATTAGCGTAGTGTAATGTATGAATATCTTACCTCATAATCCTCAAGGCCCTAGCTAAAGAATGTGATAAGTTATTCTAGTCCTTCTCTATTCTTCTACACCAAAATTGTAGAGATGGTATCCAAACCACCAAATGCATAAAGAGAGAAATCTTTGGAGAAGTTAGGGTTGATGAGAGTTGGAGCTTGAGATGTGGCTTGTTTGATAGCTTCAAAACTCCCTTTTCCCTCCACTATCCATTTGAATGCCAAATTCTTCTTTAGCATCAATGTTATCGGCTTGACGAGAGTGGCAAAATTTGGCACGAACCTTCGTACAAAGTTAATCCTCCCCAAAAAACTTTGGAGAGCCTTCTTATGACTTGGCAGCGGTAATGGTTGAATGGCTTCAACCCTTTCTGAATCAATAGTCAACCCTTCTTTAAACACTATATGGCCTAACAAATTGCCTTCATGAGCCAAGAATATACATTTCTTTGGGTTTAAATACACTCCAAACCTCCTACACTTTTAGAATACCTACCTGAGGTGAAAGAGGTGGCTTTCTGCATTCATAAAAAACACAGTGATGTCATCAAGATAGACAAGCACTATTTAGTTCAAAATCCCTTTGAAACGTTGCTCTAGCGTTTGACATCCCAAACGACATCTTCCTATAGGCATAAGTACCCCATTGTGGTGAAGGCCATTTTAAATTGATCTTCCTCCTTCAACATGATCTGATTGTAGCCCAAATATCCATCCAAGAGGGAAAATCTTTCTGAATCGGCCATTATCTGCAATATCTACTCCATGAAGGGAAGTGGGTAGTGGTCTTTGAGAGAGGCCCTGTTTGAATCCAAAAAATCCATGCACAATTTGATTTCCCCATTTATTTTCCTGAATGGTACTAGATTTTCAACCTAACTTAAGTGTTTGATTGGAAATATGGTACTTACCTCTATCAATTTATTTAACTCTTTCTTCATGAGAGGCTCAATGTGAGGATTGACTAGTCTTTGCTTTTACTTGATAGGCTTAGCCTCCAGATTCAGTTCAATGGTATGTTGTGCCAACCTAGGATTAGATTCTTTCAGGTCTTCATATCTAGGAATTCTTGTCAAAGATGCACGAAATCAAACTTTTCCTGTTCACAGTTTATCTTACCAATTTGGAGTGTCTTCCCTTCTCCAACTGTAATACACTCTAAATCTTCCCTTTTGACCTAAATGTTAGCCTTCTCCTTCCAGAACTAATCATTTGGGTTGAATATTGACTATAGAGTCACTAAACCTTTTGGTAATTTGTTTGTTCGAAGCTGCACTACTTAATCCCCATATTGTTGTTCCAATTTCCCCTAATTTTTACATGAGAACTCAGCCTCCTCCTGTAAAAAAATGATGATCTTTTGATCATTCTCGAACACCTGTCAGCTTGTGTTGTTATCCGGTATAGCTAGCCTTACAATGACATGGATATGTGGTTGTGTTTTCTCTCTCTTGATATTGTCAACCACATCAAATGTCGCTCTAATTTCCACAAGCCTTTCCATAGCCTCATTCTTCTTCCTTGGTATGGTCTGAATGTTGAATGCTTCAAGGTCTTCAATTTGATCACATACCCGGTGCTTGTAGGCTTTAAGAAGATAATTTTTGGCTACATAGGATCCTCTAACCTGGTTAACAATCAACTCGCTATCCCCAAACACTTGCAATTTTTTATACCCCTCTTTCTTGTCCAATGTAATTCATGAATTAAAGCTTCATACTCAGTTGTATTGTTTGAACAATAAAACTGAAAATGGAAAGTTGAGTAATACTTTATATCTTGCGATGACATAAACACTGCACCTCCTCCAGCACCTTGTATGCTCCTTGAACCATCGAAGAATAGTTGTCATACTTCATTATTATTTTTCTTGTTTGATTCGGTGATGCTAGGGAGCGGTGAATTCTCCTCATATAAGTAATAAAATCCCAACTCAGCTACATCAATCTCTTTGTATGGATCAAAAGCATGCCTCTTATGAGCCCAGTCATCAAGCATTAGATCTAGAACGCTTCCAACCTTAGTGTTCACCTCCTGAGCCTCCAAGCACTCCTCTTGATCAAATATGGTGCAATTTGCATTGATTGGGCTAAGCAAATGGTCTGGAGGATTTTTCACTGTGCATATCTTCCCTAAAATTTCCTAAACCTAGAACATGTTGAAGGGATTCTCGATACCTTTCTGACGATATGCTAAACTTTAAAAATGGAGTGTGTATGCACATTCTACCGTCAGTCAAAGTTGGGTCTTAAATGGGTCAACCCTGGTCAACAGGTCATCGAGTGGACCAATGGCAAGGTGACACGTGGTAGTTGGCAATAAGGTAAAAAGAAGGTTGTTCGTGTGGTTTACGACCTTCGGTCTTTGTCAGAAGTAAAAAAGTTGATTTTGGTAGCAAGAGGCTCAATGTTTTTAACAGAGGGGAGCCGGCCGCCGTGAGGAATTAAATATTGAGCACCGATGTGGTGGATCCTCAAGCCACCATGTGGCTTGCCACCACTTTTCCATATTTCATTATTGAAATATGTAGGTCATTGTGAGCTCAGAATTTCATATTACAGCTTTGGCGAGTTAATCACCATGTTTTAGCTCGATGGTGATGATCAAATCATGTGTTTTGAGATTGATCACTAGTTCATTTCCATATTTTCTCGTATGTGATCAAGTTTCATACCACAACTTAGCAGATTACCCACATTGATTAGGTCAACTTCACATTGTTTGAATTTAATTCAACAAACTCGGCATATAACTTGGTGGTTCCACATTATATTCCAATGACTCGGGCATTGCAAACAAAAAAACAGTGACCAACTCGGCCAATGATTATTTTGGTCAAAAAAAAGGGTGAAGGGTGTGGCCTAAGCCACATGGAAGCAGGCTGGCTAATCCCATTTTTAACCACAATTTCCCCTTTCACACGGCCAATGTGGGATTCTTATCACCACAATGCAAAACCAACACCGCCACAAAAGGATCCGTCGGGTCTTGAACCCACAAGACCTCATGCACCCAAGTCACACACCTAAACCAACTCGCCTATGGGCTCGGATGAGCTAAAAACGAGCTCACCTCTATTTAAAGAGCTCAAGTGGATAGCATGTCAGAGGAGACTAGATAGGGTAGTTTGCACTCAGGCTCAGTTTTGAGGCACTTGGAAGCACTTTCAGAACTTGAAGTAAAAATAAAAGTTGCTAGAAATTTTGAGACGAATACGATAGGGGTCTTATTTTCTCATGAAGTGCTATATTTTTTCCTATGTAGGCATTTTTCCATCGCAGTTTCACATAACAAGCACGAGGAGAAGATAGAGATCTACATTTTCTAAGCACTTCTGGTCCGAACCAAGACATGGAGTAAAAAGGGAAGTTATTAATAATTTCATCTAGTTTCCAAATATGTAAACGTATTTTATGTAGGTGTCTTACATTTCAAGTTGTAGACATTTTTCATATGTAATTACATAGGAAACCAGTAGAAGAAACACTGTAGGAGCCACGGATCATTCTTGGGACATTTTATGATTTGGTATAGAGTTCCATGGGACACATATCAGCTCATTTGCAAGTATAAATATTTATTAAGTCATTACTAAAGGGATATTGTACTTCATTAGATGTTTAATGGATCGATTCACTTTCTGTGACTCTAAAGATGTAGCCTTCGGGTGAACTCCATTAACAAGTTTTTGTGTTGTGGATTTGATTTCAGTTTTTAGAAGCTTTTGATCAGATAAAAACAATCAAGGTAGTTTATTTGATTAATTATTAAAGAAATCACAAATTAGATTAATTGGAAGGAAGTTAATTTCAGTATCCATAACCCACAACAAGATCTGAATACATTTTTTAACTTGGATTTAAACATCAAATTGAGTGCATTCTAACTCAATTGTGATTATTTTTAATGGATTTGAAATAGATTCAGTATATTCACTTAAGTTGGAAAAATCATATTAATTGATCGTATTGGAAGATTTTTAAAAATGGGTTTTCAAGACACCCAAAACTGTGTAAATTGAACTCATGATCAATTTTGAGTCTAATAAGTTTAATCATCTAAGAATTTTATAAGTACTAAAGAAAAAATTTAGTACCATTTTTAGATCAATTTTGGCATCAGAGCAGGTTTAGCTCTTGATTTGCTTCAGTATTTCTTTTTACATTTTAGCTTGATCTTTCATTGGCAGTGTGCAAAGTTTTGAGGAACAAGTGTGCAGGAATCATGGGCAAGATGTCTAATAAGACCAAGTTTTAATAACTTGAAGCATGTAATCATCATATTTAGGAAGAGAATGCCTTCATGAGATGTCAGGTGTTAACTCTAGAGGATAAACTAGACACATTGAATAGAGAGCTAATATCCAAAAATGAGCTCTTGATGGTGTTGCAGATTTAAGGACCTAAGAAAGAGGTGCCTATTATTGTTGATTAATCCACTATGAAAGATGAGTGCATGGTAAGTATGACAACACTTAATTCCTATCCCAAAGCTAAGTTAGATTCAGAAAGTGTGATTGGTGAATTTGAAAAATACACTAAAGGTATAGGATCTAAGCTTTTAAGTAATCTGGGTTTTAATGGAATTGGCCTTGGTAAGAACAACCAAGGCATAACTAACCCAATCTTGGTAGAGGAAAGGCCTAGACATGCAGGACTGGGATATGTTATTGTAGGGAAAATGGAAATTAGAGAGAACTCCAAGACCACTGGAAGAAGACAAGCTTCTAACATCAAAGAGTCTTCCCCCTAGCATCATGTGGTTCATCCTCATCAGGTGGATCTGGTAAGAATTAACCATGGAGAGGTATAGAAATGCCTCCACCTTATATTTACCATGGTTCTAAAAATAAAGGTAAACAAATTGATCCCTTATCTACATTGGAAAATTTTGGCTATGATTTTCAAGCAATGTTGAATAGTTACCCTTGCACATTTTGTGGGTTTTCTAATCATTGTGTGGCTAAGTGTAGGAAGCAGAAGTCCATATTGGAATAGATTGATAAATGCATTCTCCTAAACCTGGCTCAGCTAAGAGAAATCAAGGTAAGGTTCCTAAAAATGTGGATCTTAAAAAAGTGGATTAGAGATTTTGTGGTCACTGTAAGAAACCATGTCATGAAATTGAAAAATGTTGGAAGTTACATCTAGAACAAAAATTAAAGTTTGTAAAAAAGGATCACAGTTTTAAACCAACTATTATGACCCCTTTAGTGGCACATGCAAATACTGAATTGAATCGGCCCTTTGAATAGGACAGTAAGGTGGGTAAGCAATTTATCTTTTTTATGTTTTCATAGTTGATTTGTGGAATACATGCAAACTAACAAGGCGGTTTTGGGAAATTTTGTTGAATTGTGAAAAAGGATAAGTACCAAATTTATTTTTCTGCTTTGGTGTTGGTTAAGTATCCTGAAGAGGAAATAATCAGGTGATGGGTTTAAAATACTTGATGTAATTTTCTTTTTTGTTGGTTTTACAACTTCTTCTTTCACCAACATGTACAGTTCAGTGGGCATGATCATTGGCCAGATGTCTATATTTGGATTGTAGTAAGTATGTTGTTATTGTGTGATTTGTGGCATGTAGGCATTTTTGTAAGTGTAAAAGTTATACAAACTCTTTGTTTACTATGCAGGATATTTGCACATGTGTAAGTCTTGTTGATAGGCTTAATATTTGTGACTGTCAAGTATAGTTGCAAATATTATGTATAATTTTTGCATTAATAAGTTGTGAATGCAAGTTATATTTGTATTGTAGACAGTAGTGAGTGCAGGATCAAGATGTACAGAAGAGGAATATGGCAATTTCAGTATCATATTAGTTGCAGTTCAAGCCATTGGGTTATGTTACTTTTATTAGCATTTGAATATTGCAAATTTTGGGAAAATTACCACGCTATAAAATAGGTTTTGTGTTTGTAATATGCAGAGAACGTGTGAATAGTTCAGTAGAGTGAATTTCCATTTTGAGGTCAAAATGGTCTTACTGAGAAGGAGTGATCTAGAGGATTTTTCATTATGCATATCTTGCCTAAAATTCCCTAAACCTAGCCCATGTTGAATGGATTCTCGATACCTTTCTGACTTTATGTTGAACTTCAAAAATAGAGTGCATATGCACATTCTACCATCAATCAAATTTAGGTCTTAAATGGGTCACCCTAGTCAACATGTCAACGAGTGGACCAATGGCAATGTGACATGTGGGAATTGGCGACAAGGTAAAAATAAGTTCATTTATGTGGTTTATAACCTCTGGTCTTTGTCAAGCGTAAAAAATTTGGTTTTAGCAGCGAGAGGTTCAACTTTTTTAATGGAGGGGAGCCCAGCTGCCGTGAGGACTTATTTATTGATCACCGACATGGTGGGTCCTCAAGCCACCACGTGGCTTGCCACCATTTACCAGATAACACCCTAATCGCGATGGCACATCACTCAGCCTAGACTAAGTGCTCACCCGAAGCACGCAAAGGTACTAGGTCCCTCTTTAGGGTTGTTGTAACAGGATGTTAACATGATGAAGGAAGAAACATATAGATTCATAACTAATCCATCATTCTATAATGCATGATACCCTCAGATCTATGAAATAACAAGCTTAAACAGTAATCATGATTGAATTAATAACATGCACTACTCAACTACACATAGAATGACACTTAGATTCAGCCAATATCTTCCATCTATTAATAAATATAGAAGCTCCTTACAGTATTGTCAATCTATACCAATGTGCATATGGAACTGATACAGTGATTCAGTCATATGTGTATATTCTCTATTACACATACATACATCTCACACATTCATACATCCAGCTCTCTATCCCACCATCTACTATGCACCTAACATCATATATATAGGGTGGGGACTTGCCCTTCACTACTTATCTATTCCAAAAATAGGTCACATGCTATTAATAGCCACACGCCATTTACAATCATAGCCACACATGCAAGTGTGCTATCTATAGTCCTCTTGTAGTTAACTGAAGTGTCAATTCTATTCTCAGCTTATCTCCATGCATAAATGCTTCGAACCGCTTCTCCAAATATAGACAATGCATGGCGTGCACATCTCTACATCATTGATGTGGTCTGCACGCCATCTTCCAAAAATAGGTCTTCATGCTCAAAATCAGCTAAGTCCTAAAATCTGAACTTGCCTTCCACGCACGGGTCCTTCCTGTCCTTCTGTGCCCTTGGTTTTGGGCCTTCTATCCCGCGCGGACTCCTTGTGTGATCTTAGACAAGTATTCTTTGATCAACATTACCCCACACTAATCTCATTGTCATCCCGACAATGGGTATCTCCAAAAATTTGAAGGAAAGAATAAGAATGAAAGAATGTGGATAAATAAAGAATTTTTATGAGGTTATTAGGCAACCTCCTCTGTATCAATTTGCAGTATCAACTCTGGATACTCCTCCTTTATTTCGGCCTCTAATACCTATCAGTCAGTGAGTGCTTTCTCTACTTTTTCTGGGATATCCACAACAATGGATTCCAACTCATCCCTTTCAATCTCCCCTTTATCATTCTACAGAACCAACACAACACTGGACATTGATGTCATTCTTCCTTCTAAAAGGTCCATCTTCTGCGCAATCATCTTTCCAAGCTCTTCTAGCCAAGTCTTGTGTGGCTCTTGTGCTACTGCCAGGGCCTCACGCTTCTATTTAACCATTGATAACCTTTCTGTGTGGCCCAATGTCTCATCTTTCATTACTTTCTAGACCTCATTATTCTCTTTGAGGGTCTTGATGTTGATAAGCGCCTCTGGAGCTGTGCATACATTTAAAGCCTGGTCTACTTTCTTCAATACTTCCTATAATGCTTGCAACAACCCTTCATAAGATGCAATTTTTCTCATCACAGATGCTTTCTCTTGATTGACATCTTGTTCAAAGCATTCTGGTGCTTGCATACGTAGAGTTTCATCTTTGAGTACCAATTCCACCAACTTTCCCACATAGTGTATCGCTGAAGGAAATGTCTGTGGTACCTTGGCCTCCAAGTGTGGCCTTGCTTTGATTACATTGTCCCCAATCTCCTCTGCGATGCTTATGAACACCTCATTCTTCTTCTACATGAAGTCCCTTTCCTGTGTTATGTGTGCTATCTCTACGTCCTTTGTCTTCAACTCTTTTGCAGCAGCGCTTTGATTGTGGCATCTTTTTCCATGTTTCTTCTAGCCACCTCAGCAGAAACTTTCACCAGTGCATTGCTGACCTGCTCATCTAGACATGACAGTAGGCTTTACTATCATGTGTCTAGCTTGAGGCACCTTCTTCAATCATCTTGAAACGCATGACTCTTCACACACATCAAATTCAGGCTCATCCATGTGGGTGTGCATCGACCATGATAGTTGCTTCCTAGTGCACACAATCATCATATCCTCATCCATCAACTCCCAGCCAAATAAATCCTTCTGCGGCTATCATGCTCTGGAAGTGGGTGCAGACAATTTTTCCTACGTCCTCTGCATACCCCATGGCTGGTGGAATGTGCTCTCCACTTTTCCTTCTAGACCTTTGCTGCTTAGGAACTTTAGCCTCCAAATTTGGGACTTGCGTCTCCATGTCCTAAACACCTTCTGCAGTTGTCTCCTCTGGTCTTTTCTCTTCCTCTTCTTTTTCCTTTGATGCCTCACCCTGTTCTTTTGTGTCCTCTGGAAGTGTAGGAGAATTAGGCATGCTTTCCTCTGACTCTTCTGCCTCCTCATTCAACTTCAGCTTCCTCCTTCTTTGTGTGGTAGCCTCCTTCTGTGGAGAGAGTCTGGGTGATTTGCACACAGTGGTTGGAGTAGCACCTTGGGTCCTTGTTCTCCTAAATACCCTTTTAAACATGTGCTCCCCTTGGACTGCATTCAAGTCCTCTTCATCCCCCTCTTGTGGCTGAGGTGGGGTAACGGCGTGCTCAGCTTCACCCTGACTTGTAGGATGTCTCCTACCCCTATGCTCCAAACCACCACTATCTTCGTGCTCCTCCTCCTCATCCTATGCACTTCAATTGGCTCTGTGGGCTTAGGTGTTGGGATGTTCTCCATTGTATGCTTTCCCTTTGGTGGTGCTGGAAGTGTGAACTCACCTTCCACATATTTTTTATTCTCCATTTTTGGCTTCAACTGGAGATACACCAATGTTGCCCCCACATCTGCTACAGCCAAACTTATTGGTTTGATATTCAAAACCTCTGAAATGATTCTCTCTATATAAGCACTTCTGCCAGGATATACATACTTCTTCCTCAATGTATGGTAGTCACAGTCTACCTTATCTGCATTGAAGATCAGTCGGTGCGTGTCTATAAATCTATGAACAGACTCTTGAAAATACCTTGCAGTGAATGTGTAAGGTAACTTGCACCAAGGGCTCCAGAATCCATCTTTCATTGGGAAGTGCACGATGCAGAAATGCTGATATACAGCAAACTGAACTTGTTTCCCTACCACTACTGGTAGGTCCTTTGGGATGCGCCACTCTTCCCCAAATGCCACGCGGAGCCTGTCATACCACTTCTCCACCCTTTGCTTTACATCATCTGTCATGGCCCCCTTGCATAGGTATTTGTTGAATCTTTCAGCTGGGGACTTGTTCTCCATGGGGTATTCCCATACTTTCTCCTTTGGTCCATCTGGTACTCCGATCTCCATGAATACCAGTGATAGCAGAACAACCCCAAAGTTGATCTTCCCTCCTGTGCACTGCTTCTTCGACTATTTTCTCTGTAATATAGCCTGCAATGTTGTAGATTGTCCCTTCTGACATCTTATGTGCCACATGTAACCACATAGTATTCACCTGTGACCACCGCTCCTGATCATTTAACTTGGTAACAAGGTGTGTTGTAGCTTGTACAACTGGACAGTTCTTTAATTTATCTATGTCCATTCCGCGTGGACCCTTCAGGTACCCCAACTCCTGTTTGGTCTTTATAATCATGGCTTTATCTACAAGGTCACCTTTTATGTCTTCTCCTGTGGCCTTTAGACCTGTAACTGATGAGACTAGCGCATATGAAATTCTAACTCTACGTCCTACAAAGTAGAAGAAGTCTTCATGTACCCTGCTCATGAGCCACTGATACAAGGGCTCATACTTCCCAAAATATGGAAGCTCATATAACTGGTAGACCCCAATTCTCTTCAGGAGCTTCTCGCCTACATTGTCATACACTGGCATATCATTTGTCCGTGTGCTTGTTCGTTCTAGCAGTGAGCAACGAATCGAGCTCCTTCTTGTTCTCTAGAGTCTTGTGATTGTATCTACTTACTTTTCTCTTTCTTATGGGTGAATCCCATTATTGGCCGATGATGACTCCTTCTAGACATTGCATCTCTGAAAATGGCTTTCGGGTGCCATCTCTTCTTCCTCAATGACTACCTTCTTCTTTCCTTTTACTGTTGTTGCAGATGCCTTCTTTGGTGCCATTTCTACCTTGCAAATGTCTCCTCTTCAACTCTGTAACTCTGTGAATCAAACCCTAGCTCAATTCAATTATGCCCTAGGTGGAAAATTTGTAACCTAACTCTTTTATGTCTCCCTGCTTCACTCAAACCCTTCACCACCAGGGATGCAAGCTTCTTGTCACACAGATCTAGTTGTCACTCTTGGTTTCACACCCTTCGCACCTTAACTTGATCACTCGGCTCTTCTCACTTGGATCTTCTCTCAAATACTCTTAGTCACAATGGTAAAAATGAATCCGCATCCCATCCTTATATAATTTTTTCAAATTTTGATGCATTTATTGCTCCTTCACCTACCAAATATCCCCTCATTCATTGACCAAATCCATTCATTCCACGTGGTACATCTTCACGCCCAGCTATAACCTTCTAGCATGTATTCCTACCCTCTGGTCACAGACTTCTCTTCAGTGCATGCTCCTGCACCTGAGTACCTCGTCACTGTACCTTCTCCTGGTAGCTAACATGGCCTCTACTTACCTCATGTTATACTGTTCTTTCATTCATCTCCATCCTTGGTCACTTTTGAGAAGCAATCTTCTTTTGAATTAAAGCACACCCATAGCAGCTTATTCCTTTCACCTTTCAAATCCCACAGTCTTTTTCTTGGACAACTACAACCACCCCACACGAAAAGTATGTGCAGTCCTCTGCGCATAAACATTCTTCATACAGTAATTAGCTTCAGGTGCGCAAGCATGCTTATTACACAAGAACAACAACTAAATTGACAAAGCATAGCGACAATGAAGGAAATACATTAAGGAAATACATAATTGAAAACCTAAACTAAATGGCAATACTACCTTATTACAAACACCAAGAAGACTTATTTATAGTAGGGCTTCAGCCTACTCCCGTTAAAGTAACCAGGTAGCCGTGTTCCATCAAGTGCTTCTAACTAGCAAGCACCTAATTCAAGTATAGAAGTGATAACATATGGCCCCAACCAATGTACTTTGAGCTTTCCTGGATGGCGCAAGAACTTTGAGTCATAAAGAAGTACCATTTGTCCAATCTCAAACTTCTTATCCCTTATGTTTCTATCATGCCATGCCTTCTGCCTGGCCTTTTCCTGCTTCTGACTCCATCGTGTTATGGCTCATCACTCATCTAGTTGAATCATCTTTTCAATACGCTCTTCTAAATCATGTTCATCAGCTAGACCTCCAGCATGCACAATGTGCAAAGAAGGTAACATAAATTCTATAGGGAGAACAACTTCCATGCCAAACACCAACTGAAATGGTGTGGCTTTGTTCAATCTCTTGTAAGTTGTTCTATATGCCCA
The DNA here is from genome assembly GCA_019776745.2 of Taxus chinensis. Classification (NCBI taxonomy): domain Eukaryota; kingdom Viridiplantae; phylum Streptophyta; class Pinopsida; order Cupressales; family Taxaceae; genus Taxus; species Taxus chinensis. Next base: position 286,493,826 of record CM034155.1, read on the forward strand.
AAGAAAAGCTGATACTTTGTCATCCCAATCCTTTCTTCCAACATCACAAATTTTTGTCAAATTCTGGCTCAAAATCTTGTTAAAGGCATCAGAAGTTCTATTTACCTAGAGGATGATAAGGTGTAGTTTTATGGTGTGCAACCATAAACTCATCTAATAGGATCCTGATTGTCTCATTCAAAAAATGTGTACCTCTATCACTTATCAAGCTTAAGGGACATCCATATCTTGTAAGAACATTCTCCCACAGAAACCTAGTTGTTGTAGCTGCCGTACAGTCCTTAGTAGGTGTTTCTTCTACCCACCACGTGAGATAATATGTGCAAGTAATGATATAGCGTGATCTAGTCCTACGCACGGCTGGCGAAATAGGTCCTACAAAATCAATGGCCCATTTCTCAAATGGTTTGGCACTAGTAATTGGTCTCAAAGGCATCTCATCTCTTTGCCCTAGTTTTCCTAGGTGCTGACAATGATCACACGCCTTACAATATTCTTTACAGTCCTTATACAATGTCTCCCACCATAATCCAACAAGTAGGATCTTTCAGGTAGTCGCATCACCTACATAATGGCCTCCTACAATACCACCATGAGCTTCTTCCATAATATCCTTATGCTCATGCTCTAATACACAATGGCGTAATACTTCATCTCTACCTAGCTTGTAGAGGTCACCACTGATTAACATAAATGGTGCCACGCATATAGCAAGTTGCTTCTTTTCTAATGCTTTCATTCCTTCTGGTGCCATACATGTTCGTAGAAAGACATCAATGTCTTCTAATTCCATGGGCGCGTGTTGTAACCTATATAACTGTGCATCTGGAATTGTTTCTTCAATTTTCTGTGCATCCTCTCCTGAATTGATTCTAGATAAATGATCTGGTCCAGAATTTCTTTTTCCTGGCTTCACCACAACTGTGAAGTAAAACTCTTGAAATAGGAGCACCCATCTGCATATGCACCCCTGTAAGATGGGCTTGTTTACCAAGTACTTCAATGCCATGTGATCTGTATAAAACAAAAATGGTGTTGCTAACAAGTACTGTCAAAACTTATACAATGCATAGATCATTGAAAAAGCTTTGCGCTCTATAGTTGTATAATTCCGTTCAGTAGGAGTCAGCTTCCTACTAGAAAAATAGATTGGATGATCTATAATACCTTCACCAGGTTGAGCTAACACAGTGCCAATGGCCATACCAGAAGTGTCCACATGTACATGAAATGGTTTATCCCATGAGGGAAAGCATAGAATGGGCGCGGTAGTAAGTTTCTCTTTTAATATCTCAAACGCGCGTTGTTGCGGTTCTCCCCAATAAAATGTACCTTTCCCCTTCAGCAATTCTTCCAAGGGTGCAGCAATTTTGGCATACCCTTTTATGAATTTTCTATAATATCTTGTATGACCTAAAAATCCACGCACCTCACTTTGACTGGTAGGTGCTTCCAGGCCTAAAATGACTGCAACCTTGGCTGGATCAACTAGCAAACCTTCCTTGTAGATTATATGTCCTAACAGTATCCCAAATGGCATAGAAAATATGCACTTCTTGATATTCAAAGAGATACTCAATTGTCTGCATCATTCAAACATTAAGCGTAGATTGTCACAATGATCTTTCACAAGCCCATATATTGTCCAATCATCTAGGTAGACCTGTAAGAAGTTGTGAATAAAATCCTTGAATGCCTGAACAACTATGTGTGAGAATACAATAGGCATGTTTTTCAATCCAAAGGGCATCACAGTATAAGAAAAATTGCCCCATTCAGTAGTAAATGTTGTCTTTTCTTGATCCTCCTGAGAAATCCTAACCTGATGATACCCGAAAAATCCATCTGTGAAAGAATATATTTCGTGCCCTATAACTCCTAGTATTTCCTCAGTGAATGGCGTAGGGAATGGATCTGTGATGCATATAGCATTCAGCTCCTTGTAGTCCACACATATCCTAATCTGTCTGTCCTTCTTGATATTGATCACCATTGGGCTAACCCATTCTGACTCATCAAGGGGCTTGATAATTCCATATTTCAACATTTTATCAATTTCTTCTTTTACCTTTTCACACAAATTAGGATTCATTCTGTAAGGTCTCTTTCTAACTGGCCATGCACTGTCCTTAAGTTTGATCTTCATTTCCCCAAGTGATTCATGCACGCCTTTAAGTTCATGATATCCTCGAGGGAATAAGTCTTGATAATCCCTGAGTAACTCGATGATCTTTGCTACCTCTGAGTCTGACCAGTAATCTCCAATTATGGCCTCCTTAGGCTCAGCCTCCGAACCTATATTCACCTTCTTTGTCTTCATGGGTTTGTGGTAGGTGTGTGTATCCTTTTCTGCACTATCCAAGACCTCGCACACCCCATGTGAATGTTCAATATCCAGGTTCTCAACTTCCTCATCATCCACGACGTAAACCATCTTTCCTTTCTCTTTCTCAAGGCAAGCACATTCAAGTAGTATGGAGTCCATTTCTTCTTCCTTTTCAAAACATGCTCCGAACTCTACCTCACCGAAAAATTCTTGAATATGCTCTTCTACTTTTGCACTATCTCCCATAGTTAAGCACTTAACAAATTTTAATGCCTCTGCTACATGAGGTTTATTCGAGAAGTGGTCAAAAGTCTAGATCGCACGTGTAGTCAAATTTTGTCAGTTTCAAGTTTCTTGATGTAGTTATACATATACATACCAAGCGCGTGCGCATCCTTGTAGCGTAGAATACAATCTATGCACCCAGAGTGAAGGTGGTAATGCTTCATGTCCTGTTGTCCAGAGTCTCTCACACTGCTAAATGTGATGTTGAATAGGTTGATCACCATGATAAGTGCATATTTGCATAGGTGCATTGTTCCTTATAAACCTAGTAGACAAAGCTATTCCAATCTCTTCCCAGTTTATAAGATTATCTCTGTGGACTACCCACTAGCGCGTTGCTATCTCGTGCAGTGTATATACTAACATATCTCTCCTTGTAACTTGATATGCCCACTGTGTTTCCATGGCCTTCAGAAAGGTAGGAAGATCTTTTGTCCCTATATACCAAGGTATTGTGCTACCTATCCATCGAATTGAATGAAATCTATTCTTGCACACAACCACGCTTTTCACCTCGCATCCTACTAATTCATATGTACCATGAGCCCAATTTTCACAAGAAATACTCGTAGTATCACTAATAAAATGAGAATCTTCCCACTATAGGATGCCTTCTTTTGATGGCTCATTGACCTCTGGGTCCTAAATAGTGCATACATAGACTTTGTTTAAGTCCTCCTCACTTAGAGGCTCAACATATGGTGTAGACTTCCCATCTGTCAAAGGTATCACAACCCTTTCCTCCTTGTTTTCAAAGCTGATATACCCCTTATTGAATCTCAAGTCAGCATTATTTGCATAACACCAAGGGCGTCCAAGCAGGGCTAGAAAATTATCTACTTCTACAAGTGCTAATACCTCAAAATCCCTAGTGAACTTGGCCCCTTGTATAGTTATAGATGCATCTTTCAAAACCCCTATGGGATTGGCCTTAGTACGGTTTGCCATGAATAACACATTAGATGATGGCTATAATGAAGGCCTCCCCATTTGTACCCATGCATCTAATGTCAGCACATTTACTTCTGCACCTGTATTGATCAATATGTTTCTCAACAAACACCCATCCACAACAACATTCAGAGTAATTTCTTTGGCATAGTCAATGCTATCAGGGGGAAGATTTGCATGCAGAATCTGTCATCCGGTCTCAAGACTTACACACGGAGTGTTCCCTTTTAACCAACTTCCTAATAGTGGAATAATGTTCTCCTGGCAAAACATCTTACACACCTCTCGCAGATCATCAATATCAGTTTGGACTATCTCTAATGCTTTCTTTTTCTCCTTTAGGTATTGTATCTCACCCTGAAGATTCCTTAGCACTTCCATGGTATTTTGGTAAACTTCCTTCTGATGAGTAGGATCTGGGTACCTTGCATGTAAAACCTCCTCCTTGGTGATCGTAGGCTTCTAGTGTAATGCCTCTCTCACGCGTGTTGCTTCAGCGCATGTAGTAATCTTCACTGTCAATGCCTCAAGTCCTTCTGCTATCTTGGGCATCCACTGATCTTCTACCACCCATTGGATTCTAACCATCCCGACACCTTTGTTTTCTTGCTTATGTTGCTTACTCAGATGCTCATATAAGTCTAGGCACTCTTCATAGCTATGGTTCTTCCCACAGAAAGAACATGCAATATTCAAAGGACATTCGCATATAGTGGTCAGGAGATCCACACGTATAACATGTTCCACGAGGGAACTCTCCTCTTCCTCCACCATGGCCTCATCCTCCATATCCACCATGATATCCACATCCCCTTCCACGACCTCCTTCAAAATTCCCCTCATTTCTATCATAGCGTGTTTGATTATGATCCCGATCCTGGTGCTCATCCTTACCCTTAGAATTATCTGTTATACTTGTCTGTCATACTCTAATGTCTATAGCATCTTGGATCTGATGAATCAACTGACAATCCTTAGTATCATGGGTTGTGGACCTGCAAATCTTGCAAAAACAAGATACACTCTTCCTTATCGTGTGCTGTAACAAAGGACAGTGACTAACATCATGATTCAAATGACAAATTTCATAGTCCAATAGTAATGAGCATACAAATCTATGAGGGAAACTATCCTTGGTGTGACCTTCCACTTCACAATCTATACACCAAATTCTTGAGCATGTTTCATGGGTTGAATTTACTGATAGCTTCTTTAACTACTTTGTCATAGCTATAATTTGTGCCTTTAGAAATGGACTAACTCCAGTGTCAATGCTCCCAACTACCTCAGCACGCAAGGCTGCTTCCAGTGCTTCGCGCGGATCAGTGTATGTCTTATGTGACAACGCCCTTCTAAAAGGTGTAATCAACCCTCCAACGAACCATTGTGCATGCTAGCTAGCGTGAATATCATAAGACAGCTTAGATAGAAGTGTCTTAAAACAAGCATCATACTCACGTACACTTTCAGTAGTGCCTTTCTTGATATATTTGAGTGCACTTATACTCTTCTGTTCAAACTCAGGGATATGGAATTCTTTCAAGAAAGCATCTCTCAATGCTATATAATCCACGCAAGTCTGATCAGGGTCAAACTTCTTATACTAGCTATGTGCGCACTCCTGTAATGTAGTGGAGAATTGACTTACCTTTCACTTAGCAGTTTTGATCCATTTAACATGTCACAATATTTCACACATATACACATGTTCGGTAGCATCCTCTATACCTCTATATTCTGGAAGACGAAGAGACATCTCCATATAGATATTTTGTGGTTGATGTTGACCTTGACCACCTGATCTGAAACCTCCTGTGTTCCCTCTGCCTCCAAAACCACCAGACCCACCAGAACTAGAACCACCTATACCTCCTGATCTGCCACCTGTAGTTGGAATAGGGCCTATAGATGTACTCCCCTGTGCTCTGACAGTAGTACTATATTGTACCCCTACAGTCTGTGAGGTAGTTCCACTTCCAAAGGTGAATCCAACATTCTACGCACTCACATTCTGTGTGGATGATGCACCTAAGAATGCTCCTCCAAATGACATTGAAGTCATTTGTCCTACCATTGATGTACTTGATCCCTAACTTACTCCTACTTTCCTACTTCCCAAGTTAGTTTATTGGTTACTTGTCGTACTAGATACTAAAAAATCAAGCGCAAAGGCTAGGTCACTAGGTGGATTAATATGTGCACCTACGGCCCAAGTAGTCTCTGTTGGTGCACTTCTATGTGAGGCTGAGAAGGGATCTCTATGCTTTCCAAGTTGGGGGAGTTCTTGATGCTTTGACTCCCCGTCTTCTACGTGAGTTGTAAATCCTTCACAAGCCATCTCTCTCCTCCATGCCATACTCTCTGCAATGGAATGTTACTTCTCTATCTCCCTCTCGCGTGCCTCATTATTCTTAAGTCACCTTTCCTCTCTTTATTTCTCTACCACTAGGTTTGCCATCTCAAACTAAACCTGTTCTTGCCCTTACACGTGGTGAAGTTTAGTTAGCCATCGGTTTACTCTCTAGGTTCAAAGTTACCATTAAGATCTTGATCGCCAATGGAATACCGTGAAAATATGTTCCTCTTGGATATCGCAAAAACTGGAATTCAGCTACCTCTGGGAAAGAGTACGTCGAAATTGAATATTCCAAAATATAACTGTTTAGAACACCATGAAACCATGTATCCACTGCGGGAGTCCAAATCATATCAGCATCATAGAGGGCCTGAAATTATTCCTATGTCCAGACAAGTGCGCAATACCTCCAATTCCACTGAGATGCATAAGTAGTACGCCACTCGTATAGTTCTACTGGAAAGATAGAAAAAAAACTCTCATATAAGTTGTTATACAGGTTCTGTTCTACCCAAGTGTGTGTGTTAAACTCAAATCCACTAGTGAACTGTCATGTATATTCTTCCTCCAGATCGTGTATCCATTCCTCAATACTTGCTAGAGTTAACCGGTACGTCTTCATCACGAACCATCCTGAAAATAACTAAAAAAGAGGTCCCGACAATGGAACCAATGATGCAGCCTAGAATTGACCATATAACACCCTAGTCGTGTTGGCACATCACTCAGCCTAGACTGAGCTCTCACCTAAAGGGCGCAAAGGTACCATGTCCCTCTTTAGGGTTGTTATACCAGGATGCTAACATGATGAAGGAAGAAACATGTAGATTCATAACTAATCCATCATTCTATAAAGCATGCTACCCTCAGATCTATGAAAGAACAAACTTAAACAATAATCATGATTGAATTAATAACATGCACTACTCAACTACACACAGAATGACACTTAGATTCAACCAATATCTTCCATCTATTAGTAAATACAAAATCTCCTTACAGTATTGTCAATCTATACCAATGGGTGTATGGAACTGATACAATGATTCAGTTATATGTGTATATTCTCTGTTACACATACATACATCTCACACATTCATACATCTAGCTCTCTATCCCGCCATCTACTATGCACCTAACATCGTATATATAGGGTGGGGACTTTCCCTTCACCGCTTATCTATTCCAGAAATAGGTCACATGATATTAATAGCCACACGCCATTTACAATCATAGCCACAAATGCAAGTGCACTATTTATAGTCCTCTTGCAGTTAACTGAAGTGTCAATTCTATTCTCATCTTGTCTTCATGCATAAACACTTCAAACTACTTCTCCAAATATAGACAATGCATGACGCTCACATCTCTGCATCATTGATGTGGTCCGCATGCCATCTTCCAAAAATAGGTCTTCAAGCTCAAAATCAGCTAAGTCCTAAAATCTGAACTTTCCTTCCATGTGCGGGTCCTTCCTATCCTTCCATGCCCTTGGTTCTGGGCCTTCTATCCCACACGGAATCCTTGTGTGATTTTAGACAAATATTCTTTGATCCACAAATTTCATATTTGTTTGGTAATTATTCACCATGTATTGCCATAGGGTTCCAAGCCATGCATTTTGGATTGACTGAGTTCATTACTATCTTTGCTCGGTGTTATTTTAACACAACTACGGATAGACCTAACAACTCGGTGGATTACCCACATTGATTGGGTCAACTTCACATTGTTTGGATTTAATTCAACCAAACTTAGCATATGACTTGGTCGTTCCAAATTATATTCCAATGACTCGGGCATTACAAACAAAAAAATAATGACCAGCTCAGCCAATTATTATTTTGGTCAACAAAAAGGGTGAAGGGTGTGGCCTAAGACACGTGGAAGTAGGGTGGCTAAGTCCATTTTTAACCACAATTTCCTCTTTTGCGCAGCCAATATGGGATTCTTATCCCCACAATGCAAAACCAACACCGCCACAAAAGGAGCCGTCAGGTCTTGAACCCGTGAGACCTCATGCACCCAAGTCACACACCCAAACCAACTCACATATGGGCTTGGATGAGCTAAAAATGAGCTCACCTCTATTTAAAGATCTCAAGTGGAGAGCATGTCAAAGGAGACCAGACAGGGCAGTTTTCCCTCAGGCTCAGTTTTGAGGCACTTGGAGGCACTTTTAGAATTTGGAGTAAAAAGAAAAGTTGTTAGAAAATTTGAGAAGAAGACGATGGTGATCTTATTTTCTCATGAATTTCTATAGTTTTTTGTGTGTAGGCATTTTTCCATTGTAGTTTCACAGAACATGCATGAGGAGCAGACATAGATCTATATTTTCTAAGCACTTATGGTCCGAACCAGGACAAGGAGTAAAAAGGGATGTTATTAAGAATTTACTCTAGTTTCCAAATATATAAACCTATTTTATGTAGGTGTTGTACATTTCAATTTGTAGACATTTTCAGATGTAATTTCACAGGAAACCAACAGAAGAAACATTGTAAGAGCCACGGATTGTTCTTGGGACAGTTTATGATTTGGTATAGAGTTCCACTACATAGAGATCAGCTCATTTGTAGGTATAAAGGTCTATTAAGTCATTAGTGAATGGATATTGTACTTCATTGGATGTTTAATGGATCGATTCACTTTCTGTGAATCTGGAGACATAGCCTTTGGGTGAACTCCGTTAACAAGTTCTTGTGTTGTGGATTTGATTCCAGTTTTTAGAAGCTTTTGATTAGATAAAAACATTCAAGGTAGTTTATTTGATTAATTATTACACAAACTGGATCAATTGGAAGGAAGTTAATTTCAGTATCCATAACCCACAAAAAGATCTGAATAATTTTTTTAACTTGGATTTAAACATCAGATTAAGTTCATTCTAAATCAATTGTGGTTATTTTTAATGGATTTGAAATAGATTCAGTACATTCACTTAAGTTGGAAAAATCAGATTAATTGATCATATTGGAAGATTTTTAAAAATGGGGTTTCAAGACACCCAGAATTGAGTAAATTGAACTCATGATCAATGTTGAGTCTGATAAGTTTAATCATCTAAGAATTTTATAAAAACATGAAGAAAAATTTTAGTACCATTTTCATATCAGCACATGAGGGTCAATGTGGAAGTTAGCGATTGAATCCAACATGATTGTAGCTTTAGCTCCATATCTTGTCTTAAATAGCATTTAGGACCAATCAGTTGATAGGTACCTACCAATTTTGATCATGAAGTCCCTTGACAAGCACAAGGCAAAGAGTGGTGGTAAATCAATAACTGACACATCCTTCAAAACTATAACATTGGGGCATGCATGTAGTGTTAGACTCAAGTATTTGATGACTCACACCATTCCCATTGTTGTCTCATCCAATTTCACTATGGAGACCGGTTCATACCTCAGGCCTAACTTATCTATAATTTTCTTCGGCATCACCAAGTTGTTTTATCTTGAATCAATCATGCAATTGTGCACCAAGCTATCCCTAACAACTAAGGACACATAAAATGGTGGAGGCTTCAAATTTTTACTTGGTTGACCTCCTTCCTATTGCATTTTATATGTGAGAACTTTCTCCTAATTTTTGAATGACCCATTTGAGGCAGACCAATTGACCATTGCTACTTGCAAAAAATCCCGCAGTCCTGTGATTATCAATGATTCCCACATGGAAATGTTGACATGGGTCTTATTCATTTGATCAATGATATTAAAAGGGGATGGGTTTTCATTTTATTGTCCCTTGCTTGGCATGATCTTTTCCAGTACCTGGGTTAGTCCATGAGTTGTTACAACTGGTACCCTGGACTGATTCTGCACATTTGGGGTTACTACAATAGTTTCCTTGGACTGGTTTTGTACATTAGGAGTTGTATTTGGTCTGTTGACTCCTTTCTGCATGAGAGTAGGCTGAGAAACACCTACATTTGATGATTTTTCTTCGTATGTTTCCCTTTTCTTTGTATCAGCAGCTACACCTTGGAAAGGAGATTGATCAACTCCGCAAAATTCCTTTGTCTGTCAATTGACCAGTGTGGTTTAAGTTGGGAGAGTCTCTTGCTGATTTTCTTCCTCTCTTAGCTCTTGGACCACCGCAACAATCTACACCATCAAGGCTTGATTCAAATTTCCATTGAAGCAATTTGATTGATTATGAGGTAGATTACAGGGGTAACACCATTCATAATCCTTAGAAATGCTATTTTGATTTGGAACCAAGGCCTTTGATGTTGAAACTGTGTTTGGATTATACGACTGGAATGGCTTGGCAGCTTGAGGTTTCCCTTAACTTTGATTTTTCTTTTCTACCTAAGCATGAGGCATGTTAGGCCTATATGGAGGCATATTCCCCTGAGCATGAGGCTAGTACGGTCTGGAGCTCTAAGTTTTCTACCTTTTGAGAGTCACCAACTCATTCCCCAAATTTTACAACTGCTTTATGAATTCCTGGAGTTCCTTGGAAGTACTAGAAGAAGTGGAGGCCTCACTATTTCTTTGATTTATAGGGGAAGGAATAGGGGCTAAATTAGGTGTCTTACTAGAACTAGGATTCCATATTTCAGGATAAAGAGGCATAGGTGGCCTAGGTGGTAGTTTACCAGCTTGAATTAGACAATTCTCAGCTCTAATAGCTGTGGCATAAGCCCCTGGTAAGGTTATCCCTCCCATATATTATATCATAATAGATATATCAGAATTTAAAGCTTTGAGGAAATAGAGAAATGCACCTTCAATAGCCGGCCTTATAGAAATAGGGATCCGGTCCCATGTCCGTTGAAATCAAAAATTAAAGTATGTCATTTATACATTGAGATCCCTCTTGATGGTATTCAGCTCCTCCAAAAGGGATAGGTTGTCCACTCTTTCTCCAAATTGGTTACAAAGAGCTTTGCATATTTGATACTAGTTTGTAATGGACCTCGCTGCTGAGCTCCTGAACCACTGCAAAGCCTTTCCTCTGAAAGAGGAAGCCAACAATTTGACTGCAACATCTACTTCATTAATCTCATGAATGGTACAGATATTCAAAATATCCTTAATATGGTCAGCGGGAGTTACGTGGTTCTCCCCATTGAAGTAGGTAATATTTTGTAATGTTGTAACAAGAATAGGGTTTTGCGCATTGAGGGAAAGTGGATAACTACCTATGAAGTTGACATAGGGATTTAGTGGTCCTTGCAGTGGCTTCTGATGTGCCATCCTGATTGGCCTAAGAATCCTAGTCAATTGAAGGAAGGGTTGACCAAGTGGAGGTGTTGATAAGGTTCTATTGGGTGGAGATAGAGACCTTTGAACTCGCCTTCCTCTCCTCCCTCTTCCTGGAGATAATTACAGGTTTTCAAAGACACCTTCTCTTTCTCAGGATTGAGTTTTGATCCTTCTCATGTACTTGGGCCACTAATACTGTTGGAACCGGTCAAAATTTGACCATGGGATTAACCATATGCGTATTTACAAAGCTTCCAAAAGCTGAAAAATTGCCAAGATGCACATCTAGTCTTGACAAATATGGAAAAATTGACTTTTCATCCCACTTGGTGTGTCAAAACTATTATGGAAAAATTATAGCGCCCTTGATTGCTAGTGATTTGTGTGTGAGGAAATCAGTGTAATCTACATAACATGGGATTATCCTGGATAATCCTCCTGAGAAAGCCAGCTTCTTCTCCTAACCTAGTGCCAACATCTCCAAAGTGCAAAGAATGGAAAACTAAACTAATCTTACCCTAATGCTTTCCAAGGAGACAGGGATAGAATAATACATAAAATTAAACCTATTATAAGGGAAGGTGATACACCCAAAAAGGGTGAGACAATCTAGGTGAGTGAAAAATGGGGAGCAAACAATGTAAGAGAGGGCAAGTGGAGGTGCCACAATATAATACAGTATTTAATTCCCTATATTCATAAAGCACAACAAATTATAGATCTTGTAAAGAGATAAATGTATGCACAATATACCTACAAATATAATGGAAGGCAAAAGATGCAATGTCATACAAGCTATGGCAAAAATAGCCAGAAAACATGAATTTTATTACTAAAAATGTGCACAATACATTATAATATAGGCACAAGGAAAAACCCATTACACATTGCCAAAATTCAACCTTGTTGGTCATCCAACCATGGCGGGTTGGATGGACACCCAACCACATGGGTCGTATAAATTTCTTTGAGTAAACAATTGATTGACTCGCGAGTTGTCCTTTGTATCTGGGTTAGACAACCAGCCCATACAAATGTGAGTGGGTCATCTATCCTCATGTTGTCAAACCAAGGGGGTTCGATGACTGGTTATCCTCTAGGTTGTACTCTCCATGGTGTCCACCCAATCTGATGATCATCATCTGTATGCTTTGGGCTGTCTAGCCAAGGCGTTGGATTACCGTCTATCTCTGAACCTTACAGCTGATGGGGTTGGATGACCATCCAACCCTATGCCATATAATGTGCTACCCGGCCATCCCAATGGGTTGTCTAACTCTGTACTATTCAACTTGGGGCTTAGATGACATCAAACTCCTGTGACGTCCAACCCAAGGGGATTAGACGCCATCCATCTTGTTCATATGCCATTGACCCATCCAACCATGAGCTTATCACCGTGCTTCCACAATAGTTGGCCAACCAACTTGGCCAACTAACCCATCCATGCATCTCAACCGTTCATCTCGGTTGACAAACCTAGTCGACAAACCTATTCTTCGTACACGCACCACCCGTCTAACCTAGGCATCTAACCTAGGTGAAATTTTTAATTTCCATAATGAGCCTGACCACTAACTCAAACATTCACCATGGTGAGCCAACTCCCCCGAGCCAGAACACAAGCTACCCAGAAGATTGTAAATCATTTCCTTTTCCCCATCAATTGCCAATGCTTTAACCTGTTTGATTGTCCATTTTGCAAGGGTGAAAAAAATGGATAACAAAACACTCTAATGGTGAAACCTAACTTCTCTAGAAGATTTCAAGAGCTCTATAAGTATTTTAAAGTAAAACAAATAGGCATTGGAAAGATAAGTAAATCCTCTACATGTTGGATACATCCAATTTTCTCTAAGGCTTGAAGGAGTCATGAAGAATTTAAAAATAGTGAAGCTGCCCATTTTGTTTCCAAACCAACACTTCACCTTGATGTAACACTTCGTGACACCAAAACAAGGCACTACAAATCAACCTTCATGCTTCTTGATGATTGAAACCTCATGCTGACTCCTATGCCACCTAAACACCCTTTTCCATCAATGTAACTTGACATCAATGAAACTATGTCCAACACATGTGTTTTGATTTGTTATGTATTATAAGGCATTTCATGAGTTCATATATTTGAGCAGTTGTTATTTCCTTTAAGACTTGTGAGGTTTGCAAAATCTAATTTTAGCACATCTAACACTCCTACAAGTGTCAGTAAACAATCCAAAAGGCCCCAAAACCTAAACAATGACTATGTCCATTACCAAAATAGACATCGATTGTAGAATTTAAACACTAAAAGATTTAAATTGAATGTTGAAATCCTAAAAATTACATATGTACTAACCATATTAGATTACAAAAAACTATGTCCTAAACCGTGACTCGTGGAGGTGTGAGACTAGTTCCATAAGGTGCAGAGTGAACCTAATTTCTTATATTTACTAAAATAAATTTAAAGTATAAGTTTATCATTAATAATAAATGAAAAAATTATACTCAAACATTTATTTTTATAACTAGAAGCATTCCAAAGAGACATATAATGCCTATACTATGTGGAACACATGCGTTATGTGTTTTTACATTTTCCAAGACATTCCTCTAGGCTTGGATCTAGTTTGGATCCCCAAGCCTGAGGCATGGACTTGCACAAACACAACAAACAATGTGGTTTTACATAAAAATTCTAAAATGTGTATTCCACCATAATAAATCACATTAAAACGATCAATTCATTTAATAAAAATATGACTACGACATAGAGAAAACTTTTTTCTTTTCAAATATATAATTTTTCAAATTTTATGACTAATATAAGGTTTCCATATTATTTATTTTTGAACTATTCCTTTTTGTAGCTATTTTTTGTTAGGTTGTGGAGCTAAATAGCTTCACTGGAGCATAATTACAAAGTGACTGGGTTATACAGTGACCAGCATCAGTCAAGAAGTGACTAACATCGGTCAGACAATGACCGGCATCGGTCAGGCAGTGACCGACATCGGTCAATTATCAACTAGCATGGATTAGGAAGTGGCCAACATCGGTTAGGTAGTGATCGGCATCGGTTTGGTAGTAACCGATATCGGTTACCTATGCGGGAGTTTTTTATTTATAAGTCATGAGATTTAATATAGATTTTGTTTTAAATAAAATCTATTGGATGTAATTGCATGGTTATTGTGCCCTAAGTTTTTCTAGGCTTATATAAGTTAGAAAAATAGGGTTAGAGGTATTAAAAGTGAATTGAGCTATCCTTGGTTGAAAGGATGAAGAAGATGAAAAAGAAGAAAAAGAAAATTGTATGAAGACAGGAGCTTTCATAGAGAGAAGCTAAAAAGAAGGAAAGTGCGGGTACACTGTTGGTGAGAAGATGGTATTATCTTCTACTGTATTTCCTTTGTATTATTTAGTCTCATGTAATGACTTGCATAGTATGCAAATCACTTAGTGTTTCTTCTTATTAGATCCACATGTTATTGTGAGATCTTGTTATTGCTCATTCTTGTAGATCCACATGTTGTGAGATCTTGTATTATAGATCCATGAGATCATGATGTATTGTTGATCCATCATAATCTAGTATTGTAGAGGAAGTTGTCTTCATGCTTGCATAGGTTGATGTAGTGATGATGGAGAGACTTATTTCTTGTTGTGTGGTTACGGTTGTATATTGGTAGACCCTTCTAGAGGTCTTGTTTACAAATTCACACTACATTGAGAGCTTGGTTTCACAGTGGAAGATGCAGGGTAGCTTTAGGTATGTGAAATCTAGTGGTGTTTCAAAGGCATGGTTGTAGTACACTCAGGTAGATCTTGTTAGAGATCTGGAGGAGACACAGGTGGTCGTATGGAGGCATGGTTTAGTGTACTCAGGAATATCCAGTTGGAGATCTGGGAGGAAGAGATACTCTTGTAGAGATACATGTACTCTAATGCAGAAGAGTTGGTTTGTAATCTCTTGTTATATTATATATATGAGATCTCTATCTTTGGTCGACATATCCCACATTGGGTGAACCACGGTAAATGGTTTGTTATGTGTGTGTACTTTTGTGTGATTTTGATTATTTTTGTTTATATTTGCACTATTATAGATTTTGTGGGGATTGTTAGATCTGTATTTGCATGTTTTGGATTTGATATTCTATAGTTGCAAATGTTTCCGCATAGACTCATCCCCAACATTTTTGAAGTTTAAACGTGTCTATCTTTCATCGTGTATCTTTTTTTTTTGCTCATCGAAATTGAAAAAAAATATACTAGCCAAAACTATGCCTAAGTCTATACATATTTTAAAAACTAATTTTTGATATTATTTGAGATAGTTAGGAGGGGCACGGTCGGAGCTCCGTTATTTTTCAAAATTTAAAATTTGTGTACTAGAAAAATCATAAAAAAAAATACTCATTAAAAAATTCTATAAAAAAATGGAGCCCAAACTAGATGCTTCTAGCTATCTATCTACCAAAGGTTTTTCAAATACTAAATAGTGCTAAAAAATGGTGGGGGCATGAAAGTCACTCTACTATCTTTTTTAACAAAAATAGGAGCATCTGTTGGTATTTTAGTTATTTAACCCACTTAAAGTTAACCGTTTTCAATAAAATTTAGTAGCTTAGAAACTAGACTCAAAATGCTACGATTCATGTTCTTACAAAATATTCCAATTTTGAGTCTAAATATTTCAAATAACTCGTACAAGTTGAAGTGTTCTTACATGTAATTCTAGTGCAAGTAATGTTGCACTAGCACAAATAACCTTTGGATAAACAAAAATTAGTATAAAAATGGAAAAGTGACCCTTTTTTAGGATTTTCTCTTAGATTACTCCACTAAATAACCTGAAACTTTGATAGTAGATTAGAAAAAAAATACAAAAACATGGTTAGATTGACAAGAAAAAAACTAAAAATGATAAAGAAAATGTGGGACTCCCACAGGGCATGCCAGAATGTAGACCGTGGAAATTAAAAATAAAGAGGAAAATCAATACAAAATAAATGCAAAACTTCCTTTGTAAATCCCAAAGCCACCTCATATCAGATTTAAGTGAAAGAGCAGGTGATTAACTAAAAATAGAATTTTGTAGCTATTTTATAAGTTAATCTAAATATAAACTAAATGCTATATTGAAGTGATAGATCTAAATATTTTTCTTTAATATTTGAAGAAATTGAAATAATAGAAATAACAAGGATATGGTACTAACCTTGAATTAACTTTCCTCATTGTGTATTGGATTGTAGTAGACTGGTATGTGGACTAGGCAAGTTGTGACTGAATGGCCTCGAGAAGGGCAGAAACTGATTGTTTTTCTGTACTGAGGCACCTAGGAGGATACTGGGGCGCCCCAAGGTGCCCTGGTTTGATATTTGGGCACTCCAGACTACAGGAAAGCTCAGAACTTAAACTCGATAGTGTCACAATGTCTCTGTAATACCTTCACTCTTATCACACAAGTTTCATAATAATGTCACCTATATCACTATAGATGTCACATGAAGATATACCTGCAAAGCCCTATTCAAAGCAGCAATTCCTAAATATAAAAATTCATATGAATAGGTTAGACTGACCTCAACAACCAAACTAGTGGTCTTACGACTGAGTTACACTACATTTCATACCCTGTGTAGTTCTATGTGCGTGCATGTGTATTTTTGTGCCTAGGATGCCCTAGCATCAATGATGTGGTAGTAGGGGGCAATAACTAGATGTAAAATGCAAATGGTGGATGTAATAGAAAGAATACAACCCTTTCCCCCTATGCTTGTGTGTGATGCAGATGTAAAAGATGCCCAAATGCATTCCCTTGCCTTAGTAGATAGCTTCCCTTGATAGTAAGATGTCTTCCCATAATGTAGTAAACATGTTGTGTTTATATAGGGATCTTTTATTCAAATTTTGACACTAGTGATCTGAAACTTCCGACTATGACCTAGGGGAATGTACAGGGTAACCGTTAAGACCGAACTTGAAAAAATAAATTATGACCACAAATTACAATGACACGCACACCTTAAATCATGGACTGGGGTGCCCCAGGGCACCCTAGTGCAACCCTAGGCACACCAGCATAGATCTAAAGACAACAACATAGCAAATTACGACACCTGAGACACCCTAAAAGATGGCCAAAACTACACACACAAATGACGATTCAAGTAGACAAACAATAATGATGTTTGACAAACTGACAACAAGACTTAAGGATGGGTCACTAAAGAATACTTTTATTACGCAAGATCCATATATAAAATAACATACTCGGTAGTATTAATGTAATATTAATTGCGTGCTTTTGTGACTACGTTTTCCCCCACTTTATGTTAGTGAGCAGAAAGCTCGGTAACATAAAGTAGATAGAGATGTGTAAGTGAGAGAAAGTCAGAGAATCCTAGGTTATAGAAGAATGTGCAGATTTGTAGTAGAAGCATGCCGATAGAACTATAAAAGTGTGTTGAACCATGGATCAACGAGTTGATCTATGCAATGTGTTTGAAAAGTGTAAGTGTTGCGATGAAGTATGCAAAATTAAAATGATGATTATGATATAGGATGATCTCAAACGTGGTTTAATAATGAATAGGTGGGTAAGGAGTGATCAATTTCCAACCCGAACATGTGTATATGAATGGGATAATGGGAGGATTTGGACGTCCTGCCACCAGAGGAAGAGTGTAGGAAGAAAAGTGTGTTATTCTCCAAACTTTAACTATATCCTCAAGATCTAGCTATTGCAGATAGACTTAGATCAAAATGGTATGATTTTTGGATCCAAATGATTTTGATTAAACATTTGACCCATATAGGAGTGATAAATGAAAGGAAATCTTTCCCCCACTCCACGGGTGTCGTTGCAATGTAAAGGCTTCCAAGTTGAGTCATCTGGAAGTGAATGCGATAGAAAATAAGAAAACTTCTAGGCTAGGTCATTAGGAAGCATACGTGATAGAAATAGATAAATTCCATGTTAGGTCATCAGGAAGTGAATGTAGAATGAAAGATATGGCTTCCAAGTTGGCTCATCCAAAAGCAAACGTGGAATATAGAATAAAATTCCAAGTTATGTCATCTGGGAAAGAAGTGGTGAATATAACTCCCAAGTTAGGTCGTCTAGGAGATCACTCGTAGATTTGAATGCGTTGATTTTAATTATTTTGATTGGTTAATCATGGAGAGGTTTTTCGCTAACTACCCTCAGGTTAGGTCATTAGGAGAAAGTTGTTATAAATTGATGAGATGTCACATAAAATGATTTTTAGTCATGTGTTGCTGTCAAGTTGGGTCATTAAGGGGAGTTGATAGGTTATAACATGTGATTGTTTTTGGGAAATGTTAAATGATTATTGCCCCCATATTAGGTCATTAGGGGGGATTAATGGTGAAATGACGTGGTATAAATTTCCAAGTGTTGGATTCAATATGGTTGAATGTGTGGTGAAGTAAGGGGGATTATAAGGGGGGGCCCATATTCCCCCCTTTTGGTGAAAGAGGGAGTGATGAAATAAATGAACTCTAAGCCGAAAGTAACGGCAAGAGGTGAAAATACATACTTAGTGAATAGAAGACAGTGGTACGGAGATATAATGTGTGTGAAATTTGTATAATAGGGTGGTAGGTGGAATTCTAAAAAGAATTTCGTAAACAGGGTGTAAATCGAAGTAAAAATGCTCAAGATATAAGTGAAACAGTGTAGCATGTATTAGTTGCGGTGATAAGCTCAAAATATGGGCTATAGTAAAGGGAGCATTGAAAAGTGACTATAAATAGTAAAGTGAAAAGGTAACTTATCACTTCATTTGTCTTTTACGCAAGTGTGATAGTGTGTATGGAGTGAGTGAAGATGCCTCAAGCAAGATCGTTGGGTCCTAGCAGTTTGAGAAAGTGGCAACCGTTGTGGCAGTGCTAACTACTGTAGAGTTAGTAAGTGTATTATTTTTACAAAAATGTAGGGTGCACTAGGTATTTCAGTTGAATTTTTTTAAAATTGAGTGTTTATATTTTCTCAACATTTTTGAACCTGGACAAAAGCAATGAGCGAGCTAGTGACCCCTGGGACTGGAGCGCCTAGATTTGGGCACTAGTGTCCTACTCTAGGGCACCCCAGTCTTGCATCTGGGTGCCCTTTTCCATAAATGTTTGATTTGATGGGTAATGATAGGGAATATGTTTCTAGTATGTTGAATAGTTTTATTTGACCATGTAAGGTGTTTTGAGATTGTGTTTGTGGTTGTTTTGCGTTGTGCAAAGGGATATCCACTCAAGGGAGTTTCGTGGTGGTCATCACTTGAGTACATTATTGGGATTGTGTTTGTCAGATAATGAGTGGGAGGTGATGGACCGTGCCGGCCTGCGGCACATAACATGGATGGTGGATGTGCCTCATAATATTCCCATATTGATAGCATTATGTGAGAGATGGTGTGTCGACACATGCATATTTTGGTTTCCTACATGGGAGATGACGGTGACGTTAGAGGATGTAATCGCATATTGTGATCGCTAGTTGTTGGGGAGAGAGTACGAGTGATGGTAATAGTGGATATGGAGAGGTAGATGCGCTTGGCTAGATGATATTTTGTAGGGGGCCAGGTACCTACTGAAGCCCATATCAATTTGGATGTGATATTGCAATCTAGGGTTCTGTGGTTACGGAAATTCATCACAATGGTGATTGTATCATGTATAGCCATAGAGGGAGGGGGTGTCGGCATCTTGTATAAGATGCACAACATATGTCAGTGGATAGAGGAGGATGGGACGAGATATGCATGGGCATAGTGTGTGTTGGCCCACTTGTACGGGGACTTGTATTGATTTATGCATGATGAGCATGGTGAGGGTATAGGGGCAACCACATTGCTACATGTATGAGCATATGAGCACATAGCCGTATTGAGACTAGTTACAGGGCCACGAGGAGAGTGGGCTTGACCTAATATATATGCTCGACATTAGGTTGATGTTCACAGTAGGAAGATGGATACAGATACCTTCATGGTATTAATAGATAGGATGGGGCCAAAGTCAATTATGTGGAGGCCATACCTTGATTATGGGGGATGGCCTGAGGATGCTACGGATTTGAGATGTATTCAAAGGACCATGTGGCTAGAGGGTTGCTTTCCAGGTGTGGTGAATTTGTTTCAAGTTTAGAGAGTATCACAGTAGTTTGGCATGGCGTAGGATGTGCCCCCAAAGCCATACATATGGTTACGAGCTGTTAGAGCCCCTAGGAGGGCTGGTGTTAGGCCAAGGCCCACAACAGAGCACCTGGTACCACCAGGACCATATGGTGTAGAACTAACGATAATAGTTGTAGATGGATATGACGCGGGGTGCACAGAGTATTATTGAGTGTGGTGGGCAGCACATCAATGGGTATTACTATACCTAGTATTCACGGGTGTGATGGAGTTGCCACCAAGAGGAGCGGGTGAGGGAGGTGTCCCTGACCCTGTAGCGGTAGCTGTGGTAGAGCGTAAGTATTTGTGTATCTTATAGTGTGACTAATGAATTTTTTATGTTATGTTGTACGTGTTTGACTAACATGGGGTGGTACGGTGTATATGTAAGAGATGCCTATTGGTCATTGATACTAGACACATCGATCCACATATTGACGCGGAATGTATCGAGGCATGTGCTAGGTAGAGGGATACTAGAGTGTGTGGACAATATTACAGGTGAGCATGCCCATCTATTTGAGCCAATGGCCATAGTAGAAGTGGGATGCACAATGTTGTTTGACAGGAGGGACAAGGCATGTGAGGATACTCGACGTGCCCAAGAGGTAGTAGGTGGTGGTCCCTTGGCCTAGGATGTGTTTGCACGATATGTAGATTTGTAACGTTAGTTCTCAGAGTAGAATATGGAGATTGCTAGGTTACCGGGGTCATGAAATGTGTCATCACATTGGTGGCGAGGTATCCATTTCTAGTGCTCTCACAATACATGAGAGCGATAGTGATGATGAGGTTTGATAGTGATGATTGTATATGATGTAAGGGGCCTTTCCCCTAGTGGTGGAACATGTTTTTGGAATGGTGATTGTATGAGTGATATATGTATGGACACCTATTTTTGATACATGGGAGATCGATATTTGAGATGTTTTGTGATTGTGATGTAGTGAATATCGTATGGTTTATGGTTATTCACTCTAGTATGTGTATTGTATTGTATGTGATGAATATAAATTTGTATAATGGTGTTAGTAATGGTAGATAGAATATACATGGTAAATAATAATGTAGATGATTAATGTAATTGTGATTGATGAGAATAATGAGAAAATAGGATGAAGAAAATATGTAGTGCATAGGTAAAGTAATGATGATAATATAATAAATGTGAAAATAGAAAAGTGTATCATAATGAATACATGAAAATGTAATATAATGGCAATATGATAGGGTGATAACAAAGGAGGGGGGAGATTAATGATGCCCCTAGCATTTGAATGAATAGGCTCATGTAATAAGACCCCTCAGCAGTCAAGGAAGAGTCACGTAAGCAAGAGTGTGTCATCAAGAAATGATTGAGGTGTTCTAGATGAATGACAAAGTGCTTGATGAAAGGTTCTTAAAAATAAACCCTCAATAGTTGTGTAAGAACTGTAAGAACACAAGTGCGTCATCAAGGGGTAAGGTGATAGAAATCACCTACCAAAGACCAAGACGGAGGGTGGCGGTGGAGACATGTGGAATGGAAGGAGCATGAGTATATGGGCCGAATGTGGTATCATGTGTAGTGATGAAGGGGTATGCAGGGATTGGTGGAAAACCGTGAGATGAAATAGTATGAAGCAATGGATAATGTGAATGTAATAGATGTAATGAATGTGATGGTGTAAATGATGGATGAGATGTAGAATGAACATATGGTGGTGGAGCATGACCAACAAACTAAGAACCTAATAGAGAGGACGTAAGTGGGGGATGCCTACATTGATGAGGCAAAGGATAAAACGAGTGCTCACGAGAGGCAAATGAGATGATGTCATAATACACTAGTTGATGTATCTTTGCACATAAGGTGAGGCAATCATTGTCCCTATGGCTAGAGATATGATGGTAATTGGAATAGTGTTGGTCGCGTTGATGTTTTAAGTGGTGTGGAGGATGGTGTTGGTTAGAGGGTAACTGAATCAAGCGTTCATTGAGTAATATGTGAAGCACATCATGTGGCCGAGCATGAGGAGAGAAGTACAAAGGCTTGCATGGAGGGGGTGGAGTGGTGGAAGTAGAAGCTCGTTGCGGAACTAGAGAAGAGTGTAATGGTGGGGAAGAAGAGGGTGGAGCTTGTTTAGAAGACACCTTAGGAAATGGTGGAGATGGTTGTGGATGTTCAACATGTGATGAGAGTAGAGGAGAAACAGATCATAGATGGAAGTAGTGAAGGAACATGTGTTGGTGTAATGTCATGTGAGGATGAAAGATCTTGTTCTAGATGAATTACTTTATAACACAAGAGAATTCATAACTCACAAGTGTCGTATTGTAGCCTTTGTTTAAGTGGGGGAATAAGACCACGACAAAAGTTGAATTGATTTTCTAAGTCACTAGGATAGAAAATGAGTTGGTGTATGCAAGCATTGAAGCGTAAAATATAATCCTTGATGTAATGTGGGAATGTGGTCATATCTAACCCTAGGGCCATTGTTAATAATAAAGTGACGGAGGAAAGCATCCTCCATGTCATAGAAAGTGCTAATGGACCCAAAGGGTATGTGGGTGTACCATTGTAATGTCTTATCGGTAAGATTATAATAGAATGCCTTAAGCAACAAGCGATCATTAGGGTAGTCGGCCATAAGTGTGCGGTAATGTAGGATATGAGCGTGAGGATCACCGGTACTGTTGAAGCATGTGAAAGTAGGCATGACAACTTTTTTTGGGAATGCATAACTATGAATCTTGTTAGGAACGAGATTTCCATGTGAAAAATTTTTGTCAATAGAATCATAATAGGCTTTACGTTCTAGAGTAAGGGTATGAACTTGCGATTGGAGTTGACCTACAACATGCATGAGAGATAGAATGTCATGTGAGGGGATGGTAGGAGATGGAAAAAGTGTATTAAGTGGTTGAATTTTTTCACTATGGGTAATCATGGGAATGTCAAGAGGTGATATAGTGGAACTAGATACTAAAGGTGCAGTGGTAGATGTGGATGTATGAGTGGTAGTATGACTAGTATCAACAAAAACCGTAGTAGGTGTGGTGAGCAAGGAAGAAACCTCAATAGGTGAAGATACAATAGGAGTGGTAGAGGATATAGGAATAGGAGGAGAAGAAGTAACAATGGGGGGTGACTCATGTGTACTAGTAGATGTAACCTCAGGTGTTGATAACAATGGAGTAGGAGAGTCACATGTAACAATGTAGAAATAAGGAGACCCGTAATGTGGATTAGTAAAAGGTGGGGTCCCAGAAATAGTGTTATGGTCATCTTAAGAATCAATAGGATCATCAATGTAATATGAAGGAGAATGCAAGCTCAAAGGAAATGTGTTGGAAAGACTATCGGAAGCAGTAGGAGACATAGGAGTAACTATAGGAGTAGCCAGAGGGGAAGTAGGAGGTACACCAGATTGTGAATCAATGCCTGATAAATAATCAATGATAGAAGGATCTAAAACATCGGGTGATAGATTAGAATAAGGATAAGAAGGATCATATACAACTGGATGACATGTCATATAACGAGTGAAAGAAACAGGGTCATCAAAAATGCATATGCCTATAGGAGAATCGACAAGATTAGTTGGCACATGTTGTTGACCTTCCAAAAGGGCTTGTTGAGTAGCATTAGGTAAGATCATAGGAGTACTATATAAAGCCTTAAGTTCAACTATGGAAGCCTCATCATAGATAGGGTTAACACTAAAATGAGACATGATGAGTAAAAATAAAAACTATGGCTAACCACTAGGGTATGAAAGAGGGTTTAAAAGCAAATTGTTTGAAATGTAGGGTTCACCAAAATGATTAACTAAAAATAGAATTTTGTAGATATTTTATAAGTTAATCTAAATAGAAACTAAATGCTATATTGAAGTGCTAGATCTAAATATTTTGCATTAATATTTGAATAAATTGAAATAATGGAAATAACAAGGATATGGTACTAACCTTGAATTAATTTACATCACTGTGTGTTGGATTGTAGCATACTGGGAAAGCTATGACTGAATGGCCTCGAGAAGGGCATAAGCTGACTATTTTTTATACTGAGGAACCTATGAGGATATTGGGACACCCCAGAGCGCCTTGGTCTGATATATGAGCACTCCAAACTAAAGAAAATCTCATAACTTACACTCGACAGTGTCGCAATGTCTCTATAATACCTTCACTCCTGTCACACGGGTGTCACAATAATGTCACCTATGTCAATGTAGATGTCACATGAAGATATACCTATAAAACCCTATTCAAAGCATCAATTCCTAAAAATAAAAAATGCATATGAATAGGTTGAATTGACCTCATGTGCCAAACTAGTGGTCTTACGACTGAGCATTGCACTACATTTTGGACCCCATGTAGTTATATGTATGTGTGTGTGTGTATTTTTGTGTTGAGGATGCCCTAGCATCAATGACGCAGTAGTAGGAGCAATAACTACATGTTAAATACAAATGGTGGATGGAATAGAAAGAATACAACCCTTTCCCCCTATACTTATGTGTGATGCAAATGTAGAAGATGCCCAAATGCAGTCCCTTGCCTTAGTAGATAACTACCCTTGATAGTAAGATGCTTGCCCATAATGTAGTGAGTATGTTATGTTTATATATGGATCTCTTAAATTTTTGATACTAATGACCCGAAACTACCGACTACGACCTAGGGGAATGCATGGGGTAACCGTTAAGACTGACCTCAAACAAATAAATGAAGACCATAAATTATGATGACGCGGGTGCCCTAGTGCAACCCTAGGTGCCCTAGCATAGACTTAAAGATGACAATTGAGTGAATTACAACACCTGAGACACCCTAAAAGATGGCTAAAACTGCAGAGACGAGTGACGACTAAACTAGACAAAGAAAAATGATGCCTGAAAAACTGACAACAGGACTCAAGGATGGGTCACTAGTGAATACATCTATTATGCAAGATCCATATATAAAATAACATACCCAACGATATTAATTTAATAGTAAGTGCATGATTTTGTGACTACAGTAGGGTTCAGTGATGCTCCTTATTGGATTTGTTTGAATTTTAAGATTTTGTGGATTCTATATGCTCTAAGATACTCTGAATGGATGATGGATCAAGCTATGAGCATGAAGATGACTGATTTTGATATGATATGAGCAACATAACCCTATGAATTACTGATTTAATTCACCAAGTAAATGCACATAATAATAGTACGAACTCTCTTTTTTCAAAACATATTGATAAGAGTTAGGCTAATGACATTAGTTACTGCTTTCAACTTTGCGAACCCTAGCTCATATCTGATTGAGTATGGCTCCTCTTTGATAGATGACCACGACAAGACCATTGTTGGCTTTGCCGATGGATGCCCTGAGTTGGGTTCATTTCTAGATGAAGTCTTGTTATGCCCTCTGACTGTGCTTTTTGTGAACGTTGCTTCTACATTTTCTAGTTCGGGATTTGGTTCACCTCAAAGGGGAGGGGATGGCCATCGATATTTGGCCCAAAAATCTACTAATGGAGTGGGAGGCACTACTAAGTGTGAGGACTCTGGTTTCAGAAACCCCTCCTCAGATCTCTCAGAAACCCCTGGAAGTTACACAGACATGATACAAGTCCTTGTTCGCTCTCTACAAGGTAATACCTTATGCATCTTGATCCACCATTTTGCTAGAGGTATTGATTTAAAATCCATTATTTCTCATAAGTTATGATATAGAATAGAGAATTTTGGATAGGTTTTTGTTGGTAAATCCCTTGCAGACGCCTCTAGGCTTAGAGCTTACGGCATAGGTAGAGATTCAATGATTTTTATGACTAGTGTCTTTCTAGGAGGGGCCAAGGATCATTAATTTGCCTCTTTCAAGGAGGAACTCTTTAAAAATGCAACCCCCTTGAAATTTGTAGTTGTACCTCCTCCTCCCCCTACTTACATTGTTGAATAAGGCTTTGAAACCCTGGTACTAGAGGTCATGTATGAAGAATATCTGAACCTGCTGCAGGACATTAAATCAAAGGCCTTGATATGCAGATTTAATGGTGTCTGGCCATTGTCTAACATAGTAGTGCAGTGGATTCACACATTTTGGATTGATAATTGTAAATATTTCCATTGTCTAATATCTATTTTAATGAACAAGAAACTACTAGAGAGTTATTGATGACGGTCATTGGTTCCAGGACTCGATTGGACTTTTCACTACCCCATGGTTTACAGATTTTGACCCAAATACCTTCTCTATTTCATGGGTCCCAGTTTGGGTGAGATTACCAAACCTTCCCCTACATGTCACCTTCTCACTAAAGGACATTGATAACCTCCTTGGGATGTTCATTAAGGTAGACAACCAAAGATTACATAGCAACTTGTATACTTATGTTCGAATTTGCATTGAATTTGATCTCAGAAAAGGGTTACCGAATAAGATTATCCTCAAAATGGGTGATACCAACTGCTCCAAGACTATAGAATATGAAAATACAACTTTCAGATGTCAAAATTATAGAATGTCGGGTCATCTTCATGTTGCCTGCCCTCATAATAAAACCCAAGCTCCTCGAAGAAAAAGAAAGACTTTCAAACACTAGATCGTGCCAGATTTAGCAGAAGTAGACGTCTCAGATGATGAAGACAATTTTGACTTGGAGGAGTAAAGAGTTACAACTACTGCTCCTTTATCTAAAACTACAACTCTGTCTGTTACTACTACAATCCCTTTAGCTATAGGCCTTTTAGATCCAACTCCTTCTCAAGAGGCTAGGCATTTACTGGTTATCTCGCCCTCTTTGGAACGTCCCTCTTAGGCACCAAAGCAACCCCATGAATCTGATCACTCTGACTCGGATAAGGAAAGTGGAATTATCCTTGTTGATTCCTCAATGTTAGACTCAATGGATTACAGCACTCTCATCTCAAAGGTGCTTCCGTAGGATAAATGGAAACTAGTTCATTCAAAGAAGGGAAAGAAGGGCAAACAATGATCTCCCTAATTTCCCTCTTTGTCTTATTGTTCTCTTCTTTCCTCAATATTTATCCTTCCCGGGCCACATCTTTCCTTCTTCTTTTTGTCTCTCTTTCTGTTGCTACTGAATGTAGCAGTTCTGGGTTTGATCTCCCCTTCTTTTATGCAACTGGCTTTATCTGTTGGATAATTGCTTCTCATCGGTTTCCTCTCTTGTGTTTCTTCTTTTCTCTTCTTTTGGTCCTAGTTGGTTCCTTGCTCCCTTTTCTCTCAGGAATCCTCTCTTCTATGCATTATTATTCTATTTGGCCTTTGGGGCTCTTTGTAATAGGATGTGGGTCTTTTGAACACCCTCAACTTTTACGTATTTCCAAAAATAATAATAGTATGAACTCTCAAGCTTGTTGGTGGATGATTTGTAAAGGGAAGACTATTTATTTATAGTCGAGGAAGGTGCATCCTTAAGCTAAGATCAGATTGAGTTGATTTAGAGATAACTAAACATAACTGAGTTGTTTAATTGAGTTTCTGAATTGATTAAAGAGTTAGATTGTTGTTCTAGATTTATGTGAATGAGTCATTGTTGAGTTAGTAAGGGATTGCAAATGTTTTTGGATTTTAAGGTCACATTCACAATGGGGAAATACATTATTAAATTATATTGTCTGTGTGTGATCCTTCTTAGCTGATTGGTTGCTACGCCCTTAACCTATTGCTTCTATTAGGATATGAGTAGCCGACTTGTGGCTTACCATATCATTTTATTATATCATTTATACTTTCTCATGCTTAATAGGTCGGCCTGGGTGATGGCCTTAACATATGAATAGTATATATAGAGGATTGTAGGTAGTAGTTCATTATCATGTTGAGCATTTGAGTCTTATTATATGGTTTGGAGGTTGCCCCCCTCGAAGTGGTGAAGCTATTAAAATTGCATATTGAGATCATTATTCTAAAATATTGTGTTATTTTGTGTTCTATTGCTGCTCATAATCTGAATTATACTAGTAATTTCATTACAAGTGGTATCAGAGCTACGATATGGGCCAAAATTTGGGCCAAAACCCTAATTTTTTTGTTTCCACAAATATATTTTGAACCAAAGCCAATTGGTAGGAGATATTTTTATCAAAGTTCTAACAACATTTCAAGTAAGGTTCCCTAAAAATTTCAAACTTTTTTGATTTATTTTTCACAAGTTATTACAAATTTAGGGTTTTTCATAAAATCACTCCCTAGGGTGTAAATTGTGGAATTTTTTCAAGTTATTTACATTTTCGGAAAGATCTAAAAAAAATAGTATTAGTATCTTCTTTGTGTTTTTTTCCTGTTCGAGCTAAATTTGTATCTAAACGCCTAAACCCTAAGGTTTGATATCATGGCGGGGCCTTCCACAAGAGCAAAAAAGAATCCGGTTACTTCCCGGTAAAAACCCCAGATAAAGATGAGATAGTGATTGAAGAGATGGATTTAGAAGGGGTAAATACAGATTCCTCAACACTAGGGTTTACTTCAGTTGATCATAAGGTGAGCCAACTTGAGTATGAATTGTGAAATGTACAATCTGAGATGGCCTCTAAAGGAGACATAGCCCAAAATCAATCATCGGTTAGATGATATCATGCAACATGTAAAGGGTAAATAGTATGGCCCAAATCCATCCCATATCAACCAAGGAGGATATTTAGTTCAAATTCATGGACAAAATAACCATGTTGGATGACTTTTCCATCCCAATTAGAATCCAACTTATTCGCAACCATGGAACATGATGCCGAAAGTGGATATCCACAAATTTGATGGTAAAGATCCCCTGAATTGGATAAATCAAATGTAGAACTTCTTTGAGCTACATCAAACACCATCAGGAAAAAAGGTGACTTTGGCATCCCTATATCTTGAACCTGAACAATTTGTTTGGTATCAATGTTTATGTGCTCAGAGGTAGAAGAATGGTCTCGGTGTCACTTAGACAGTTTTTACTGAGGAGTTACAATTGCACTATAGTTCCATTGTTTCAGAGAACTACTTTAGTCCATTAGCAAAGTTAAGACAAATAGGATCAGTCAAATATTATGTGCATCAATTCTAGAACCTATCCTTAAGGGTGGAAAATATACCAGAAGAGAATCTGAATGACCTATTTCTTGGGGATCTTAAGGACCACATCGAGCATGAGGTACATATGTTTAATCCATTCAAGCTTTCTAATTCTATTATCATGGCACGTCGAGCAGAGGAAAAAGTTCTTTGTAGTAGGAGGCCGCCTTTCATTAACACCAAAGACCATAGTATCTCTTCCCCTTCATTTTCTAGGCCAATTAGACTGACTCCTCAACAAATGGAAGAAAAGAGAGCAAAAGGATTATGCTTTAACTGTGATAGAAAATATGGACCAGGACACAAATGTTTTGAGAAGAAGTTGTTCTATATTGACAAAGGTAATGAGGATGATGAGGATGTTGAAATTATAGGAGAGGTTGAGGAACGAGTACAAGAGGAAGTAGAGGATCACCAACCTATAATTTCTTGCCATGCATTGTCAGATATTAGTACTCCTCAAACACTCAAGGTTATTGGTTATCTCAAAAAATAGAAGGTGACAGTGTTGATTGACTCGGGGAGTACTCATAACTTCATAAATAGTAAGTTAGTTGCCCGCCTCAATTGTTTTATTTACCCAACTCTAGAAATGCAAGTTATGATTGCGGATGGTGGGACAGTCAAGTGCATAGGAAAATGCCATAGTATAAATCTTTCCATGGGAGACTACATGTTGGACTCACCTATGTTTTCTATTTCTATGGGAGGGGTAGATATTGTTTTGGGTGTCCAATGGCTCACAACCTTAGGTACTATAGAGATGAATTTCCAAGAATTGTTCATGCGATTTCATTCAGATGGAAGGATAATACAATTGAATGGGATGGTAGCTAAGTCTCCACAGATTATTAGCTCTCATCAGATGCAGAAGGTTCTCAGAAAAGGAGTAGATGGATTTATAGCAAAGTTATTTTCCATAGAAGTACAAAATACAGAGTCTTCAATGCCACCCGATCTTCAAAAGATTGTTGATGCTCACTCATCTGTTTTTTATGCAATTCCAAAGGGACTACCACCAATTAGGGGTCATGATCATGCCATTCAGTTGATTCCAGGGAGACAAACACCTAACATTAGACCATACAAATACCCATATTCCTAGAAAAGTGAGATCGAGAAAATGGTCAGGAAATGTTGAAGGTGGGTATCATCAGGCCTAGTCAGAGTGCATATTCTTCCCCAGTGGTCATGGTACGTAAGAAGGATGAAACATGGAGGATGTGTCCAGATTACCGAGAAATCAACTAGTATACTATCAAAGATAAGTTTCCTATTCTAGTAATTGATGATTTACTTGATGAATTACATGGTGCTATTTATTTCACAAAATTAGATCTTCGTTCGGGGTACCATCAAATTAGAATAAAAGAGGAAGATGTTCATAAAATGGCTTTTAGGACTCATGAGGGCCATTATGAGTTTTTGGTAATGCCTTTTGGTATTACAAATGCGCCTTCAACCTTTCAAAGCTTGATGAACACTGTTTTCAAGCCATTTTAAAGAAATTTGTATTAATTTTCTTTGATGACATATTGATTTATAGTAAGACATGGGAAGAACACTTAAAACATGTAAATACAGTGTTGGAAGTTTTGGAGAAACATACTCTCTATGCAAATCCATCTAAATGTTCTTTTGGTGTACAAGAGGTAGAGTACTTGGGTCACATTGTATCCCATGAAGGCATCAAAGTTGATCCTCAAAAGATCAAAGCTATGGTAGAATGGCCAAGACCCAAAACTCTCAAAAATCTTCATGGGTTCCTAGAACTAATAGGGTACTACAGAAGATTTATGCGGGGATATGGTAGAATAGCAACCCCACTCACTGCATTGCTAAAGAAGGATGCCTTCCATTGGAAAAACTTAGCCACTAAATCCTTTGAGCAGCTAAAGGAAGCCTTGTGCAGCACCCCAGTTTTGGCTACGCCCAACTTCTCAAAAACCTTCATTGTTGAATGTGACACTTTAGGATCAGGATTGGGAGTAGTTCTAATGCAAGAAGGAAGACCAATTACATTTGAGAGTCACAATCAAAGGAAAAGATCTGCTTAAACCAATCTATGAGAAAGAAATGATGGTTATTCTTCATGCAGTCAAGCAATGGAGGCCCTATCTCATGGGTAGACACTTCAAGGTAAAAATTGATCATGATAGTCTCAAATACTTTTTAGAGCAAAGGTTATCATCTGAGGAACAACAAAAGTGGGTAACAAAAATGTTGGGTTATGATTTTAAAATCATATACAAAAGGGTAAAGAAAATGTAGTAGCCGATGCATTGTCTAGAAGGGATACATCCGCAGATGCCTTACTATGTGGAATGTCCATGTTGACGGCCGATTGGGTGGATGAAGCAAGATTGGAATGGGGTCAAGACAAGGATACACAATCTCTAATATAGAATATCAATTAAGGATCTATGACATCTAAAAAAATTGAGTGGAAAGGTAATGCCCTATGGTACAAGGATAGGTTATACTTGAGTAAAGATTCTGAGTTGAAGCATAAGATTCTTGCAGAGCTACATGCCTCACCTGTTGGAGGACACTCTGGGTTTTAGAAGACATATCATGGAATAAAAAGAGAATTCTTTTGGGAAGGACTCAAGGGGGATGTACAAAAGTTTGTAACAGAGTGTTTAGTGTGCCAACAGAATAAAGGGGAAACAATTAAGACACCAGGTTTGTTGCAACCCTTACCAATTCCTAGCAAGAGATGGGAGGAGGTCTCCATGGATTTCATCACCAGATTGCCTTGTTCAAAGGGTAAGAATGTTATTTTCGTGATTGTGGATAGGCTCACAAAATATGCCCATTTTTGTGCCTTATCACATCCATTTGCAGCTAGTATAGTCGCAACTATTTTTTTGGAGACAGTTCAAAGGCTACATGGAACCCCAAAGATAATTGTAAGTGATCGTGATCCTATTTTCACAAGTAATTTTTGGACGGAATTATTTTCATGTTTGGGTACTCAGCTAGCTCACAGTTCATCTTATCATCCTCAACTGATGGGCAAATAGAAGTGGTCAACAAATGCTTAGAGGGGCATCTACGTTGTTTTGTATCAGATAAGCAGGAAAGATGGATTAAATGGCTACCACTTGCAGAATGGTGGTATAACACATCTTTTCATACCTCTTCTCAAATGACCCCATTTTTAGCATTCTATCACTTCCTCCTTGAGGGTGCAAACTAAGGTCGGAGATGTTGATGAACACATTCAACATCAACAATAGGTTTTGGATAGTTTGAAGGAGAATTTAGCATTAGCACAAAATAGGATGAAACAACAAGCAAATCAACCTCATAGTGAAAGACATTTTGAAATTGGTGATTGGGTTTTTGTACGTCTCCAGCCTTACAAACAAATGTCTCTAAAGCAACAGACAACAAACTTGCTCCTAAATATTATGGCCCTTATTAGGTTCTACAGAAAATTTGCAGTGTTGCTTATAAACTAGAGTTGCCTCCATCTTCACACATACACCCAGTATTCCATGTTTCATGTCTGAAGAAGGTTATTGGACAGAAATTTGAAGCCCAAAAAGAGTTACCAGAACTTGACGAGGAAGGAAGAATCATTTTTGGAGCCAGAGAAGATTCTGTAAACACGTACTAAGAGGCTGAGAACCAGAGACATTAAGAAATATCTGATCAAGTGGAAGAATCTGAGCATAGAAGATGCCACCTGGGAGGATGAAGGTTTTTTGCAGCAACATCCAGGATTATTTAACATTGAGGACAAACGTTGGTTTGAAGGGGAAGGGCATGCTACACCCTTAACCTATTGCTTGTATTAGGATATGAGTAGCCAACTTATGGCTTACCATATCATTTTATTATATCATTTATACTTTCTCATGCTTAATAGGTTGGCCTAGGTGATGGCCATAAGATATGAATAGTATATATAGAGGACTATATGTAGTAGTTCAGTATCATTTGAGCATTTGAGTCTTATTATATGGTTTGGAGGTTGCCCTCTCAAAGTCGCGAAGCTATTACAATTGCATATTGAGATCATTATTCTGAAATATTATGTTATTTGGTGTTATATTGTTGCTCATAATTTGAATTATACTAGTAATTTCATTACATTGGTCATGGGATACGTATGTTTTTTCATTACTACCCATGTCAAATATACCTCTTTGAAGTGCATCTTGAATTTCTTCTACGACTCTAAAAATCTTTATTTAATTAAAATTAAATCCCATATTAGTTGGTTTCACTATACCATAGTAACATTTGGTTTGAAAATCTGTCAGATGGGCAGATCATGGGGAAACAGGCCAACAGTGTGCAGGGCATAGCCCCTCTTTGAGACAGCAAAGTGAAACTGGTTTATTGCTATTCTACTAGTAGGAACCTGTGCAAGTCTTACAGTATTCTGCCTTCAGGGGGTTTGGGATCTCATCCCAGTAGAGGTAGTTCCGAATGACGAACAGAAATGTGAGAGGGGAGGAACGGAGGAAGGATAGATCTGAAGGGAGAAAAGAAATGAATTCCAAGATAGAAAGGTCAGAAGGTTTATGCTTTGGGTTGGTAGTAAATAGAGCCAAACTTACTTGCATAAACAAATAAAGCAATACTGATGAACAAATGACAAAGGCAAGAAAGAATCCAACAGAATAGAAACACAGATCTAACTTAAGAGAGATCTAATGCACATAACACATAAATTCAGCACAAAGTCTCAATGTATGTATTAATATTTTCTTCTGTTACAAGAAAGTACAAAGTCTTTCTCTCCTCACTTCTATTTTTCATACAAAACTATCCACACTTGGAATACAACAAGTATTCCAGTATTTATAGAAGGAGGAGGAGAAAGAAGACAAAAAGAAGCCAACCACTTATTTACAAAATATCTACAAAATATCTAAAAGTCAAATGTTGACTTTGGGGCAATTTTTAGGATGACAACATCCCATGGTGCAACATGGATGATGTCATCGCGTGTGCCAACATGCTTTTAAATATTTTACAAAAAATAGAAAATCCATCCTGAAGGAAGCTATTCATCGTCATCTCTTGGCTCAAACTTAGCTTTTGGCTGAGGCTCAGGGGAGTCGATATGACACTGTGCCCGATACTCTACAAACTTGCTAGTTATTTTTTGAAGTTGATACTGATCAGGACCTTTGAAATGGTCGTGAATTACTTTGCAAGTTTCTTTCTTGTTTTTTATCTTGTTAGGCAAATTAGCATACTCTTCATTTGCATTGATCAAAGAGCCGATAAAGTCACGGCAGGCTAAGAGGTTGTTGATGGACTCTCGATCGAAAGTGACCTCTTGTGCAAGACCTTGAGAGATAATAGCCTTGAAATGCTGAAATGTATCATCTACTTCTCTTAATTCATAGGATGCACTGAGCAGTCTAGGAGACATCTTTGAAACTTTGTTCTCCATGTTGTGTAGTGCATCCAAGGATTCTTCCTTGAATTTGTCGATTCTTTCTAGGATGAATTCCATCTGATTGACCTGGTAATCTAAAGCTGTGAGAGATTTATAATGTGCTCGTGGGTGATCGATAACACCGACCTTTAATAGGTCATCAGCTAAACAGTTGACCATTATCTGGAATGTTCCTTGCTACAACTTAGCATTATCCAATTCCTCAGAAAGGGAGCCTGCTACTGCTTGTAGCTCTTTATTTCCTCGAGTTATATCTTGGTGCAGCAACGTGAACCTACCAATTATCACCTGACCATCCTGGAGGATCTTCTCAATCCAAGATGACACAGTTGTACCCTGTTCAGCAATCTTTATGTATTCATCTATTTTCTCTTGGCTGGGAGCTTGAACAGGTTCTACAGTAGTTGTTGAAGGAGCTTTGCCCATTTTCTGCAAAGCTTGGAGGAGATGTTTGTTCTGTTCTTTGAGCACTCTCTTCTCCTCTTTGGCCTCTTGTAGCTTCTTGCAGAGGGCATCTACAGCTGACAAGGCTTCTCCTTGCAGGCTTTTGGATGATGTTCCCATTGTGACTTGAGTCACTGTGAAGTCTGTAGGAGACAGATCTTCTTTCTTCTTTATGGGATCCGGATAGGCTATCTCCATGACCCTTTCTCCTGAGGCACTTTTTGAGAAGCGAGTTATTGCTTTTTGCTTCTTGTGTCCCTTTATCGGAATGATGGAGAAGTCCATAGCTGTAATGGGGACTTTCCTCTTGTGTTGACTCAAGTGGTCAGAGATCCAACCAGGACTTATGGGATCGGGATCAGAAGAAGAAGAGGAAATAGGGGTAAAAGGGGAGCAACTGTAGCGGACTCGGGGAAGAAAGTGGAAACACTTGGTGGTGGCATGGATAGGGAGGCCAATGCACTAGTGCTATAGGGCTCAGAGTCACTATAGGGGAAGAGAAGGACATGGAGATGGAAGGGATTTGCGACAGGATGGAGGAAACACTAGAGGATAGATCCGCGAGAGAGGAGAAGATGGAAGAGGTGGGAGATGGAAGGGAGGAAGACGAAGGAGAAGACACAACCAAAGGAGTGGTTATTTGAGTGACAGGAGGAGGAGGGGGAGTAGAAGAGGGAATGGTGGTCACCTCCACAGTTGTAGTTGTGACAACATCCTGAGTGGATGTGTCCGTTGGAACATCTGCCACTTCTTCTTTTCCTGGGGACACTAAGTCCACTATTTGCTCTGAAGCAGAAGGAGGGCTATTAGGAGCTTTCTCCTGTTTGCTTGACTCTCCAACTTTATCTTTTCCTTTGCCCTTTGGCAAGTGATTTAGCTTTGGAGGTGCACTTCCTAAAGGGGAAGTAGTGAAAAGATGAGACCATTTCATTTGCACCAATGCTCGGTGCATTGCAACGTGGGTTGGACCCTTTCTTCTATGGTCTTGGGTGCCTTGGTCCTATCGATACTTGCAAATGGCCAATCATCCCCATCCATGTCAAGGTAAACCTGATCAATTTCCTGATCAGTTTCTTGGAAATATTTTGGGATGATGGCAACTCCATAGTGGACGATCTCTGCCAGTGCCAACCGGGAGTGATCCTTTCACCTGATTTCAACTTTGTGGTTCACGTCTATCCATATGTCCTTGATCTCTGGGACATGGATGGGATTGATCTTTGCCTTGGGGAGGCAACTCTGGCAGTCAAAGGTTGGCCTTGCCAGGAAATCATGCTTCAGGTTGAGCAATTCCAGCTCTACATACATCTCTCATGCTTTACTCAATGAGGTGCAAGTGTATCTACCAACTGTGAGGGGGAAAGGAGTTCCCCCTTTCTTCCTTTTCATACATTTCTCATGATATGTAATCAGCTGCCTTGACAGCTCCAGAAGGATCAGCTTGGGCCCTGCATACCTTGGAAGCTTTGTTGGCTCACCCAAGAAGTTGGCAGCTCTGAGATATGTGAAGGTGGGGAATTGTGTAAACAAATCCCCCCACTTCTTCATTGCAGCGATCATGCTCGTGTTGGTCTGACCATGTGTCATGTTTGGCCTCAATAGGTAGATGATGCCATAGAAGAAGGTGTCATTGATTTTGTTAAACTGGGTGATACTGTTCTCGAGCCTTAGCTCTGGGTAGTATTCATATATCTTGACCTGAGGCCATACCCCACTTTGAATCAGTCCTGGGTACTCTCTCTCTGAGGCAGCGGCA
The DNA here is from genome assembly GCA_019776745.2 of Taxus chinensis. NCBI lineage: Eukaryota > Viridiplantae > Streptophyta > Pinopsida > Cupressales > Taxaceae > Taxus > Taxus chinensis. The sequence continues at coordinate 286,530,833 of CM034155.1, forward strand.
TATATGACATAGGAGTTCATATAGAACCTCCCAGTCGTTAAAACCTGTTGGAGTTGCTGAGATAGTATCACTGATAATCTCTCCCCAGCTGAAACGTTGCTCAGGAACATTCTTGCTCATGGTCTCTAAGTACCTGAGCATCCATTTGTGAAAGTAGTGGGCATCAGGAAGCCCAAATACTCTGCTGAGGAAAGTGATGGTATCACTTAGCTCCTCTGAGAAGTCACTGTGGTGGATGGTCTGCGGCCATCTGCTCACCACCTTTTTGTTCTTTAGGTAGACTTCGTTCATCATCTGCATACATTTGTCTTCATTGTCGGTCCATGTCTTTAAGCATTCTTCAATGCTTACTGCTACATACTGGCTGTGGTGAGGAATGCCCAACATGATTTCGAAGTGGCGGGCGGTGAGGTTGATAATCACCTTGCCCTCCTTATCTTCGACACATCTTGTGTCTTTATTGTAACAATGGGCCACCAACATGATGAACTCATTGTTTATTGCACTTACTGGGAGTCCTGCTGCAAAGTGTAGCCCGCTGCCTACCAGTTTGTCCATCCATGGGCCACCGGTAACCTTTTTGGTTCTCTCCCAGAAGTCATCCATATCTATGTGTCCCAGCTCGGAGTCTCTGATGTTGAGACTGCATTCTGCAAGTGAGTCAGGCATCCTGACTCTCTGATATTTGTATTTCATTTCTTGCTCTGTCAACTTAGCTTTTCCTTTAGACTTAGTTGGCTTCTTGCTCGATGAAGACATGTGTGAGCTCAAGGATGGCTGATGTTGCTCTGCATGGAGAATCAAAGAGGTCCAACATAGAAGAGCCATGTCAGCCATCATGTTATCCATAATAACAGCTTGCAGAATGAAAAATGAGCTATTATAAGCCTTAAGGCGCAAGGCGTAGGTTTATAGCATGTTGCAGGGGCTTAAACAGGCTGGGCACACTTTTGAGGATGTCAACATGCAAAAATATGTGCCTGTGTTGAAAGGGGGAAAGCCACGCCAAAGGATTATAGAGGGGCACACTTTTCAGGAGTGTTGCATGAAAGATCTTAGCGCCAAAGAGAAAGGCGCGGGGTGCGGGTTTGCAACACACAACATGTAGTGTTGGTGTTAAGGTTCATGCGCCAGCGCCTTAGGAAAATTGCTAACTGGGCACTGCTAAATATGATGTTGCATGGTTTTACAGTGCGCCCAAGGCACAGTTTCGGAATGTGTTGCACAGAAGCTTAATGCGCCAAAGGGTTTTATAAATGGCACAGATTTGGGGAACATAACATCGAATGTTGATGTTGATTGGGACACGCCTGCGCCTTGAGGAGATTTGTTGAGTGCTTATACCTGGCGTAGGTTAAGAATATGTCACATACAGGGACAGTGCGCCTTGGCATGACTGTGGGGTTTGCAACATGAAAGGACAGTGCGCCAAAGGAAAAAGACTACTTTTTGCATTGTCTGATCTCTTTTCCCTTTGCATGACCCTTTTCTCTCCCTTTTTAATTTTTGCAAAGTGTCAAAGAGAGGGTTTGTGGGATTTGCAGCAAGGCAAAGCCTTCTCAGATAAAAAGGATGGTTTATCAGAGGCAGAGCCTTCCAGATTTACAGATCTGGAAGGAGGTTTAGCATAGTTTTGGATTGTTAAGTTTTTTCATTTAGATTTTTAGATTTAACCTTTTTTATAACAAACCTAAAACCACCTAACCAAAACCACAAACAATAGTGATGGATAAAAACCACTTACCGGGGATAAATAATGATGAAGGAACGACGTGGGATCCACAAGCATGAGAAATGACACGTGAGGCTGACGAGAAAGGCTGACAATCGCAGAGGAATAACTTTTCACAATTTTTAAGTCATGAAAATGACAGGTGTGAACTGCATATATATAGGAAAATACCGCATTTATTGCGCCACCAACTGCCTTTGGTGTGGTTGGTGATGTGTCGACATGAGATACATGTGCCTTGGCATGGATAGGAAGGTGTTGACACCAAGATTTCAGCGCCTATGGCACACTTTTAAGGATGTCAACATGATTATAAATGTGCCTTTAGCGCATGTTCTTTAATGTCGACATAACGTTTTCAGCGCCAAGTGAAAAAGGGGCGCACATTTTTATGTGTCGACACATCAATTTTCGCGCCAAAGGTGTGTTTCTTTGGCGCATGCTTGAGGATGTTGACATGTCAATCTTAGGGCCTTAGGGGCGCAACTTTTGTCATGTTGATATGCCTTTTAGGGAACCAAAGGATCTTCAAAGGGGCGCACTTTTCTTGATGTTGATACAACAATTTTTGCGCCCAACTCAAAAGGTTGAAAAATGGCTAAGTTCTTTAAAACTTGATTTTTGGAAGGGGAATTTTAAGCCATTTTGAACGTTAGTAGACCTTCTCAGGGGACCAGAATGAAATTTTGGTATGGTTATCTGTAAAATTTCCCTTGTCAATTTTACAGGATAACAACTGGCTCTGTCTGGGGACTATCTTTAAGTGAAACTTAAGGGTAGAGAATCCCAGTCTTCATGTGCCTATCCATTGGGTTACAGAGAGTCAAAAACAAGGGTGACCAAAAGGAAAGGGAACACACAAGGAAACACAAAAAAACACAGACAAAAGCAAACACACGACAAAAGCAATTTGTATAAAGAAGAGAGCAAGCTCTACTTCCTGAAGATCTTTAGGTGCTGCCCGCTATATGGAAGCAGGAGCTCAGTTCCATCCTCATACAAGAGATAGAAACTATTCTCTCCGTTGAGCTGCTTGATTTTGTATGGCCCTCTCCAAAGAGAGTCAAATTTTCCATGCATGCCTTTTGGTTCTCTTCGTTTATCCCATAGAAGGAAAAAATCTCCTACCTAGAAATCTATCTGCTTGGCTTTCTTGTCGAACAACCTCTTAACTTGATTATGATGTTCAGTGATCTTGTCGACCACTTTTACTCATTTATCTTCGAGTTCTGTTAGGTACATAATTATCTTTTCCAGAGAACTCTGAAAAGTTTCATCTTCGATAGCTCGTGCCAAGCGTAGAGCAGGAAGTTTTGCAAAGATAGGGACTTCGGCATCGGTCCCATACAACACTTAGAAAGGTAACATGCTGAGAGATCTCTTTGGAGTGATATGATCCGCCCACAAAGCATCATATAATGACTTGTGCCAGGATCACTGGTTTTCATCAACTAGCTTCCGTATGATGGTTACCAGGTTCTTGTTGCTAGATTCTGCTTGACCATTTCCCTGAGGATAGTAATCAGAGGCATGAGCCAAAGTTATTCTGTATCCATAGCAAAAACCAATAACTTCTCATGAAGAGAAGTTGGAAGCGTTGTCAGCAATGATTTTGTGTGGAATGCCAAATCTCACGATGATATTTTCCTTGATGAAGTTGCAAACAACTTCAGAAGTGGCATGTTTGATAGGTATGGCCTCCACCCATTTGGTGAAGTAATCTGTTGTTGTCAGGACATAACTATGTCTGGCACTCGATTGAGGATTGAGTGCTCCAATAAATTCAATTCCCCATTGCCTAAATGGTTCGTCAATAATGATGGGCCTGAGGGGAAAAGTAGCCAATTTTGGTTTGCCAACAAACTGTTGGCAGAGTTCACATTTCGCTACCCAGGTGGCTGCATCCTGAAATAGCGTTGGCCAGTAGTACCTAGCCCGAATGATCTTATGTGTTATGACAGAAGAGGAGAAATGACCACCGCAGGCTGAGTCATGAAATATTTCTAGTAATTTTACCTACTGCGGCTTGTCAACACATCGTAGGAAGATGCCATCAATTCCGCGCTTGTACAACCCATCATCCCAAATGACATACCTTGTCTGCCCTGAGCTTCACCGTCCACTTTTCCTTTGTGGTTAGATGAGTTGGGCACTCTCCATAGGTGAGAAAGAAAGTGATGTTAGAATACCATTCATCATTGGTCATGACAAACAGAACCATGGGTAAAGAATCCACTTTCTCCAGTTTACTTTGTTCTTCATCAACCTGAGCAGCTTGCTCCTCAGGTGCTTCTGGGTCTTTATTTTCAGCCATAAGCTGACATAGGCCCTTACCTCTTACCAACTTGGTTGGTTTGATGTCTAAATCATACTCTTGGACCTTTGCGATCCAATTCCCTCGTAAGCTTCCTAACTCCTGTTGAGTCAGGATAGACTTAACTGCCGTGTTAGGAACCAGCACTACTGTATGAGAGTTCAGGATATAGTAGCGGAAGTTCTTGACTGATTTTACTATGGCGAAGGCATGTTTTTCTAGTTGTGACATCTTTAGTTCATGAGGTTTGAGAGGAGAGCTCATGAAAGTGATCGGGGATTCAACATCCTCGAGAATTCTTCTACATTAAGATAGCCGATACAGTATGCGCAGACGCATAACTGTACATAATGAAATCTTTGGAGAAGTCAGGACATACCAGGACAGGTGCATGAGCAATGGAGGCTTTTATATCCTTGAATGATGTCTTGCCTTCTTCACTCCACCGGAATGTTTGTGACCCTTTCATCATATTTGATATATGACGAGTCTTTTCAGCGAAGTCGGGAACAAAGCGTCTGAGAAAATTCACCTTTCCGAAGAAAGAGTGAACACCGGTCTTGCTTGTGGGCAAGGTAAGGCTCTGAATAGCCTTGACTCTTTCGACATCTATCTTTGTTCCTTCTTTGCTGACGACGTGTCCCAGCAATTTTCCTTCGGTGACCCTAAAAACTGACTTCTTAGGGTTTAGAGAAATTTCGTGTTCTCGGCATCTAATCAAGACTTGCTCCAAATGATCACAGTGATCACTTCATTTTTTAGAGAACACAGTTAAGTCATCTAGGTAAACTATGATGACCTTTCCCATCATACCTTTGAACGTGAAGTCCATCACACGTTGAAAGGTGGCACCAGCATTGGTTAAACTGAACGGAATCCTGTTGTAGGTGAAGGTGCCCCAAGGAGTGGTGAATGTTGTTTTGAATTGGTCTTCAGGCGTGACCTCAATTTGATTATAGCCCGAAAAACCATCAAGCATGGACAACATCTCTGAACTGGTTACTGCCTACAGAACTTGATCCATTATGGGCAGTGGATAGTTGTCCTTTAAGGATGCCTGGTTCAGGTTGTGAAAGTCTACGCATATGCATATTTCACCATTCTTCCACATAGGTACAATATTAGCAACCCAGGTACTATGATGAATTGGAAAAATGATTCTTGCATCTAGCATTTTCTGAATTTCAGCCTAGATGGTACCTGAGATTTTGGGGTTGTAGTGCCTTTGCTTTTGATGGAAAGGCTTAATGTCATCTTTCAGTGGGATGTCATGTTGAATGTCCTTAGGCTTAAATGACTTCAGATTGGCATAAGACCATGCCAATACATCCATATATCTTTTCAGCAATTTGACAAATTTCTACTTTTCCTCGGGTGTACAACACTTCCCGATGTTCACAGACCGAGGATGTTCTGTAGTACCCAAATTGACAGATTCAGTTTCTAGAGAAGAGCCAGGGTTATCCTGTCACCTTTTCTTGACAAAACGGTCATGCTTATCAAATAATCATTCCAGGGAAACTAAACCTTTCGGAATATTATTTCCCTTGAGCTGACATATGCCCTGACCTTCCACTGATTCATGTGCTTGGCCTGTGAGAGACTCACGACACGTAGAAGTTGATCCATCGAAATGGAGCTCTTTGAAATTTTTAACTTACTCCAGAAAAGTGATAAGCTGATTATCATCATTGAATATCTACCAGTGTTGTGAATTATCTGGCACACTTGGGTGGAAAACTACCTCAATGGTATATGTGTCCATCTTTAACCCTGGGTGAGGGAGCATGAGAGAGGCTGAGATGGCCAAAGAATCAGCCATGTCATTCTGAGCTCACGGAACTACTTTGATTGAGAAAGCATCAAACTCCTCGATACTGTCCCACACGGTGTTGCGGTAGTGTCTGAGCCTATCATTCTTTACTTGGTATACCCCTTTCACTTGATTGACAATTAGCTCAGCATCACCCTGTACTCTCAAATTCTTGATTCCTTTTTCCTTTGCAGCTTGCATGCCAAGTAGCAAAGATTCGTACTCGGCAGTGTTGTTTGTATTGAAAAACTACAATTTGAAAGAAAGAGGGAAAATCTCCTCTTCAGGAGATATCAGAACGGCCCCAGCACCGCACCCACTTGTTGCACAACTGCCATCAAACTGCAGTGTCCATATCTTGTTGAGGTCCTCCTCTTGGATGAGAACTTCCATTTTATCAGAGTCAGTGGACAAGATATAGTTCCCCATCCCTGATGATTCGAAGAGAATCTGGGCCTTGGGGTCATCAGAGTTGGTGACCAGATATTTCTTTTGTGATTCAGGCTCCAACGTCTGCATTACTCCTTTGACAGGGATCCTAGCTTTGGACCAGTCCATATGGATTTCTCCACCAACTTCCCTACAAAAACTTCTCCCTAGTAATATTCCATATGTCACTAGAATATCAGCTACGAGAATAGTCATTTTAACTCTTTTCTCTGGGAATGTTGTGAATGCGAACTGTGCATCCTTGATCTGACCTATTAATGGTACCTGCTTGGTTTCCATGGAGTAACACCTGCCGAAAGGTTTAGTGAGTGTGAGGCCCAAAGCATGGGTGACCTTTGTTGGCATGACATTGTCAGATGCTCCAGAATCAATTATGCAGTTGCTTAACTTGTGACCATTAATTAGGAGAGATAGATAAAAAGGTTCAATTTTACCTGATGCAGACGTCGAGGCAATGTTTATGCGGGATGCAGGGGGATTGGAAAGAATTCCTTTTGGAGAAACGGGGTGAGAGATGGTAGCTTGACTTTGAATATACTTGGTTAATCTAACAAGCTGCTCGGGGTTAGACTGAAGGTACTCAGCTTCAGACATTTGGATCTTGGTCTTTTTGGCATGATCGACTATATCGAATGCGACCAAGGGTTGCGCTGACGAAGGAATGAGTCCTTCATTCCGCGATGGTAGAGGAGTGGTACTGGTCTTTATGGGAATGGAGGGAGGTTGATTTGGAGGAGAAACAGGAGGAAAATATTTCTTTACAAAAGGCTTAATAGGAGGTTGAGCAGGAAGGGGATTACCTCTTTTAGCGATGGTTGGAGGCGTATTTAATACAGCCTTTTCCTTTTGTATTTTAGCAGCAACTTCTACTTCTTTTCCTTGTGAGCAGGTGAAAACAACGTATGACTATCTGCTTGCATACCCTTGGGTACCTTCCTCTTCATCAGATTCCTCATCCTCAAATTCCATATACCCGATTGTAGAGTCGTCAGTCGGTTCACCGACATCTTGATCATCTTCACCTTGCGACGAAGGTTCTTCATAAATTTGCTCATCTTCTTCGATCTCGACCAAGGCATTAACCAGAGGGGCCTCAAGTGCTAACCTTGGAGCAGTAGTAGGCAAACATGGCCTTTGGGGGGCATTGTTGGGAGTGAAGTTCCTCCGTGGGATATCCCGGTACGGAGTGCTAGACGAAGCTTGAGCTAATTGCTTCTTCAATGCGAGCAAATCATTTGCCATCTTTTGGAATGCTGGATCTGATGAGGTGGCTTGAGAAGGAGCCGAAGCCTTTGATTTGGATGGCTCTCATTTTAACTCACCAGATATAAGCAGGTTGTCCTCTATCTGAATGGCCGCAGCTTGAGCGAGAACCAAGGTGGTGATTTGTTCTTGCAAAAGTAAAATACTTACCCTTGAACTCATGGCTGTTCACAAAGAAACACTTTTGATTCTCTGGTGTTGGCAACATGGCAGGTGGCACACATGGTTGATCAATGAATTGAAACGGGTGATAAAATCATGCATGGTTTCATTGGCCTCCTTCAAATGAGTGATCTTTGACAGTAATGCAAACGCGTCTTCTGAAGGCTTATACCTGTCTTCAAACGCAGCTCGTAATGTGGCCCAACTGGTGATGGATCCAGCTGGTAAATGTTGGAACCACTCTGATGCAGGCCCTTACAAGGTCTCGAGAAAGAGATGCATAGATACATCTTCGTGAGTCACGTCTAGAATACTGCATGACATAATAAATGTAGCAATATGTGCATCCGTGCTTTGATTTCCACTCCCATCAAATTTTGGGAAATTCTTGTGATTTCTGTGAGGGAGGGTGTGAACTGGATGCGGTAGTGCAAGAGGGCCCATGGCATTTCCCCATGGTACTACCATTTGAATGCGGGGAAAAGAACACGAGCAGGGAGCGTGGTTCCGCTTAACAAAAGAGCACTGCAGATAGATGTCGAAGCACCTTGTGAAACCCGGCTCTTTCGTGGAGGCGAGACACTTCTTGCTGATCGATCCACCGAACTTAATGATGCGAATCGTGCTAGTGTGATACTGAAATTGTGCCTTTGAAGTAGATCGAATATTGGATCAACATCTCCATGAGCTCTTCTACTACGAGTAAATTGTTCACCCGCCAGTGTAGTCATTCAGATCTGCAATAATTTAGAGTAGATCTACAACAATCTTTTTGTTTGTACTTGCTGATTTTCTGATTTTTCTGGCAAAAATCAGTAGCATGTACTTTTTTAATATTTAAAATTTATCCTCTTTAATAACAACCGATTGCGGTTTTTTGACAAAGATTAGCAAGGATAAAAGGTGGGTTATTTAGAAAGCTGATTTTTGGATCTTTGAACTGAATTTTGTAAGGTTTTGAAAAATATCAGAAAATGTCAGATTCTCAGATCTACGGAAATATACAAATTTTTGTAAAAACTCATCGAACTAAAAGCTCCTATCTGGTCCAGATCTATGGATTTGCCTAAGGAAATTTTCAGTTTTGATCACTTCTGCAAAAATTTTAAATTTTTAACAAAAGTTAAAATTTGCAAATCTGGTAGTGATTTTCACAGTTTTTTAATTATTTCCTTAGTTTGATCCCCAGCGGAGTCACCAAAAACTATTGGTTTGAAAATCTTTCAGATGCGCAGATCATGGGGAAACAGGCCAACAGTGTGCAGGGCATAGCCCCTCTTTGAGACAGCAAAGCGAAACTGGTTTATTGCTATTCTACCAGCAGGAACCTGTGCAAGTCTTACAGTATTCTGCCTTCAGGGGGTTTGGGATCTCATCCCAGTAGAGGTAGTTTCGAATGACGAATAGAAATGTGAGAGGGGAGGAATGGAGGAAGGATAGATCTGAAGGGAGAAAAGAAATGAATTCCAAGATAGAAAGGTCAGAAGGTTTATGCTTTGGGCTGGTAGTAAACAGAGCCAAACTTACTTGCATAAACAAATAAAGCAATACTGATGAACAAATGACAAAGGCAAGAAAGAATCCAATAGAATAGAAACACAGATCTAACTTAAGAGAGATCTAATGCACATAACACATAAATTCAGCACAAAGTCTCAATGTATGTATTAATATTTTCTTCTGTTACAAGAAAGTACAAAGTCTTTCTCTCCTCACTTCTATTTTTCATACAAAACTGTCCACCTAGAATACAACAAGTATTCCAGTATTTATAGGAGGAGGAGAAAGAAGACAAAAAGAAGCCAACCACTTATTTACAAAATATCTAAAAGTCAAATGTTGACTTTGGGGCAATTTTTAGGATGGCAACATCCCATGGTGCAACATGGATGATGTCATCGCGTGTGCCAACATGCTTTTAAATATTTTACAAAAAATGGAAAATCCATCCCGGAGGAAGCTATTCATCGTCGTCTCTCGGCTCAAACTTAGCTTCTGGCTGAGGCTCAGGGGAGTTGATATGACACTGTGCCCGATACTCTGCAAACTTGCTAGTTATTTTTTGAAGTTGATACTGATCAGGACCTTTGAAATGGTCGTGAATTACTTCACAAGTTTCTTTCTCATTTTTTAGCTTGTCAGGAAAATCAGCGTACTCTTCGTTTGCATCGATCAAAGAGCTGATAAAGTCACGGCAGGCCAAGAGGTTGTTGATAGACTCTCGATCGAAAGTGACCTCTTGCGCCAGACCTTGAGAGACAATAGCCTTGAAGTGTTGAAATGTATCATCTGCTTCTCTTAATTCATAGGATGCACTGAGCAGTCTAGGAGACATCTTTGAAACTACTTTCTCCATGTTGTGTAGTGCATCCAAGGCTTCTTCCTTGAATTTGTCGATTCTTTCTAGGATGAATTCCATTTGATCGACCCGGTAATCTAAAGCTGTGAGAGCTTTATAATGTGCCCATGGGTGATCGATAACACCGACCTTTAACAGGTCATCAGCCGAACAGTTGACCATTGTCTGGAATGTTCCTTGCTGCAACTTAGTGTTATCCAATTCCTCAGAAAGGGAGCCTGCTACTGCTTGTAGCTCTTTATTTCCTCGAGTTATATCTTGGTGCAGCAACGTGAACCTACCAATTATCACCTGACCATCCTGGAGGATCTTCTCAATCCAGGATGACACAGCTGTACCCTGTTCAACAATCTTTATGTATTCATCTATTTTCTCTTGGCTGGGAGCTTGAACAGGTTCTACAGTAGTTGTTGAAGGAGCTTTGCCCATTTTCTGCAAAGCTTGGAGGAGATGTTTGTTCTGTTCTTTGAGCACTCTCTTCTCCTCTTTGGCCTCTTGTAGCTTCTTGCAGAGGGCATCTACAGCTGACAAGGCTTCTCCTTGTAGGCTTTCAGATGATGTTCCCATTGTGACTTGAGTCACTGTGAAGTCTGTAGGAGACAGATCTTCTTTCTTCTTTATGGGATCCAGATAGGCTATCTCCATGACCCTTTCTCCTGAGGCACTTTTTGAGAAGCGAGTTATTGTTTTTGCTTCTTGTGTCCCTTTGTCGGAATGATGGAGAAGTCCATAGCTGCAATGGGGACCTTCCTCTTGTGTTGACTCAGGTGGTCGGAGATCCAACCAGGACTTAGGGGATCGGGATCGGAAGAAGAAGAGGAAACGGGGGTGAAAGGGGGAGCAACTGTAGCGGACTTAGGGAAGAAAGTGGAAACACTTGGTGGTGGCATGGATAAAGAGTCCAATGCACTAGTGCTCACAGGGTTCAGAGTCACTACAGGGGAAGAGAAGGACATGGAAATGGAAGGGATCTGCGACAGGATGGAGGAAACACTGGAGGACAGATCCGCGAGAGAGGAGAAGATGGAAGAGGAGGGAGATGGAAGGGAGGAAGACGGAGGAGAAGACACAACCAAAGGAGTGGTTGTTTGAGTGATAGGAGGAGGAGGGGGAGTAGAAGAGGGAATGGTGGTCACCTCCACAGTTGTAGCTATGACAACATCCTGAGTGGATGTGTCTGTTGGAATATCTGTCGCTTCTTCTCTTCCTGGGGACACTAAGTCCACTATTTTCTTTGAAGCAGAAGGAGGGCTATCAGGAGCTTTCTCCTGCTTGCTTGACTCTCCAACTTCATCCTTTCCTTTTCCCTTTGGCAAGTGATCTGGCCTGGGAGGTGCTCTTCCCAAGGGGGAAGTAGTGAAATCCACTCCAAGGTAGATGAGACCATTTCGTTTGCACCAATGCTCGGTGCGTTGCAGCATGGGTTGGACCCTTTCTTCTATGGTCTTGGGTGCCTTGGTCCTATCGATGCTTGCAAATGGCCAATCATCCCCATCCATGTCAAGGTAAACCTGATCAATTTCCTGATCAGTTTCTTGGAAATCTTTTGGGATGATGGCAACTCCATAGTGGATGATCTCTGCCAGTGCCAGCCGGGAGTGATCCTTCGTCTGATTTCAACTTCATGGTTCACGTCTATCCATATGTCCTCAATCTCTGGGACATGGATGGGATCGATCTTTTCCTTGGGGAGGCAACTCCGGTAGTCGAAGGTTGGCCTTGCCAGGAAATCATGTTTCAGGTTGAGCAATTCTAGCTCTACATACATCTCCCAGGCTTTACTCAATGAGGTGCAAGTGTATCTGCCAACTGTGAGGGGGAAAGGAGTTCCCCCTTTCTTCCTTTTCATACATTTCTCATGATATGTAATCAGCTACCTTGACAGCTCCAGAAGGATCAGCTTGGGCCCTGCATACCTTGGAAGCTTTGTTGGCTCACCCAAGAAGTTGGCAGCTCTGAGATATGTGAAGGTGGGGAATTGTGTAAACAAAGCCCCCCACTTCTTCGTTGCAGTGATCATGCTCGTGCTGGTCCGACCATGTGTCATGTTTGGCCTCAATAGGCAGATGATGCCATAGAAGAAGGCGTCATTGATTTTGTTAAACTGGGTGATACTGTTCTCGAGCCTTAGCTCTGGGTAGTATTCATATATCTTGACCTGAGGCCATACCCCATTTTGAATCAGTCCTGGGTAATCTCTCTCTGAGGCAGTGGCATATACGACATAGGAGTTCATATAGAACCTCCCAGTCATTAAAACCTGTTGGAGTTGCTGCGAGATAGTATCACTGATAATCTCTCCCCAGCCGAAACGTTGCTCAGGCACATTCTTGCTCATGGTCTCTAAGTACCTGAGCATCCATTTGTGAAAGTAGTGGGCATCAAGAAGCCCAAATACTCTGCTGAGGAAAGTGATGGTATCACTTAGCTCCTCTGAGAAGTCACTGCGGTGGATGGTCTGCGGCCATCTGCTCACCACCTTTTTGTTCTTTAGGTAGACTTCGTTCATCATCTGCATACATTTGTCTTCATTGTCGGTCCATGTCTTTAAGCATTCTTCAATGCTTACTGCTACATACTGGTTGTGGTGAGGAATGCCCAACATGATTTCAAAGTGGTGGGCAGTGAGGTTGATAATCACCTTGCCCTCCTTATCTTCGACACATCTTGTGTCTTTATTGTAACAACGGGCCACCAACATGATGAACTCATTGTTTATTACACTTACTGGGAGTCCTGCTGCAAAGTGTAGTCTGCTGCCTACCAGTTTGTCCATCCATGGGCTACTAGTAACTTGTTTGGTTATGGCCCAGAAATCATCCATATCTATGTGTCGAAGCTCTGAGTCTCTGATGTCGAGACTGCATTCTGCAAGTGAGTCAGGCATCCTGACTCTTTGATATTTGTATTTCATTTCTTTCTCTGTCAACTTAGCTTTTCCTTTAGACTTAGTTGACTTCTTACTCGACGAAGACATGTGTGAGCTCAAGGATGGCTTGTTGTTGCTCTACATGGAGAATCAAAGAGGTCCAACACAAAAGAGCCATGTAAGTCATCATGTTATCCATAATAATAGCTTGCAGAATGAAAAATGAGCTATTATAAGCCTTAAGGTGCAAGGCGCAGGTTTATAGCATGCTGCAGGGGCTTAAACAGGCTGGGTGCACTTTTGAGGATGTCAACATGCAAAAATATGTGCCTGTGTTGAAAGGGGGAAAGCCGTGCCAAAGAATTATAGAGGGGCACACTTTTCAGGAGTGTTGCATGAAAGATCTTAGTGCCAAAGAGAAAGGTGCGGGGCGTGGGTTTGCAACACACAACATGCAATGTTGGTGTTAAGGTTCATGCGCCAGCGCCTTAGGAAAATTGCTTTGGGTGCTGCTAAAGATGATGTTGCATGGTTTTACAGTGTGCCCAAGGCGTGGTTTTGGAATGTGTTGCACAGAAGCTTAATGCGCCAAAGGGTTTATAAAGGGTGCAGATTTGGGGAACACAACATCGAATGTTGATGTTGATTGGGATGCGCCTGCGCCTTGAGGAGATTTGTTAAGTGCTTATACCTGGTGCAGGTTAAGAATATGTCACATACAGGGATAGTGCACCTTGGCGCGACTGTGGGGTTTGCAACATGAAAGGACAGTGCGCCAAAGGAAAAAGACTACTTTTTGCATTGTCTGATCTCTTTTCCCTTTGCATGACCCTTTTCTCTCCTTTTTTTGATTTTTGCAAAGTGTCAAAGAGAGGGTTTGTGGGATTTGCAGCAAGGCAAGAGCCTTCTCAGGATACAAAGGTTGGGTTTATTCAGAGGCAGAGCCTTCCCAGATTTACAGATCTGGAAGGAGGGATAAGGTGTTTAGATGGTTTATGGATTGTTAAGTTTTATTCATTTAGATTTTTAGATTTAACCTTTTTTTATAACAAACCTAAAACCACTGACAACCAAGAAACAAAACCACAAACAATAGTGAGGGATAAAAACCACTTACCGGGGATAAATAATGACGAAGGAATGACGTGGGATCCACAAGCATGAGAAACGACACGTGAGGCTGACTAGAAAGGCTGACAATCGCAGAAGAATAACTTTTCACAATTTTTAAGTCATGAAAATGATAGGTGTGAACCACATATATATAGGAAAATACCACATTTATTGCCACCAACCGCCTTTGGCGCGGTTGGTGAAGTGTTGACATGGGATACATCGTGCCTTGGCGTGGATAGGAGGGTGTCGACACCACGTTTCCAGCGCCTATGGCACACTTTTTAGGATGTTAACATGATTATAAATGCACCTTTATCACATGTTCTTTAATGTCGACATAACATTTTCAGCGCCAAGGGGAAAAGGGGCGCACATTTTTATGTGTCGACACATCAATTTTCACGCCAAAGGTGCATTTCTTTGGCACAATATTGAGGATGTTGACATGTAAATCTTAGCACCTTAGGGGCGCAACTTTTGTCATGTTGACATGCCTTTTAGGGTGCCAAAGGATCTTCAAAGGGGCGCACTTTTCTTGATGTTGACACAAAAAAGTTTTGTGCCCAGCTCAAAAGGCTGAAAAATGGCTAAGTTCTTTAAAACTTGATTTTTGGAAGGGGAATTTTAAGCCATTTTGAATGTTAGTAGACCTTCTCAGGGGACCAGAACGAAATTTTGGTATGGTTATCTACAAAATTGCCCTTGTTAATTTTACAGTATAACAGGTCTGACACATGTCGTACAACTGAACCATCATAAAATTGGATGGCCCAGGCACTTTTGAATCAGATGGCTTAGAAAACATATTAAGATAATATAGAGGGTTTGATACAATTACCCCAAAGAGGACATTAAATTTGACGCCTATTTAGACTTTTTTATCATTTTTAACTGTAAAAAATAGTCAAATTGTTTTTAAAACTATATCAAGGGATGGCCATTTTTTTAACAAAATTTCATATTGATGTTTTCTTTCTAAAATCAACCATTTAAAAAATTATACACACACACACACATTAACTATTATTTATTTTTAGAACTGGGGCATTGCACGACATACTTATATTATTATTATTATGTTTATATTACCAAAAAAGCTCCAATGCATTATAATTTATGTGATTACATTTCCACAAATTGCATTAAACAAATCATGAATGCAATCATCTTTGGCATTTGTAAATTTTATTATGTAATGGCTCAAGTTTCAACACACTATTCGTGGACCACATTCATTCGCCAAGGGAAAGATATTGACACCTATCCAGCTTGTTGCTCTACCAAGGTAGGTCCCCCGCTTCTCATAGCCCTCTCTCTCTCTCTGCTTATACGCGCACAGAAGGCATTGGTTTACACAATTAGGTTGAGGTTTGAGCTATCTGTTCCAGATGGTTCACGAAGCCAATAAGTCATTATTTTACTTTTATGGAATTTTGTATATCATGGTGCAAAACTCTTAATATCGTATATGGTGGAGAACTTTGTATATAATATTGTATTTTCATTGAGGTGGAGAACTCTTGACTACTTTGGTCATTATTGTTTTGAAATAATTTATCATTTCTTTTCATTTTGTATTATGAAGAATACTTACCTTCCTTAGCACCTTTTACCGACTGTGAAATATATTTGACACCTTTTAGCGACTGTCAAGTATCTTTGAGGGCTCACCCACACTATTTTTGATGCAACATACATATTCAAACTCTGGTATAATGATTTTATATCATTTCCCATTTATTGTTTGTACTTTGAAATCATTATCAATGATGTAAATAACTTTGATAGCTTTGTGAAAAATCCATGTCCTATTTGCTTGTTTATGTCATTGACATTTTGGTTTTTATGTTAACATGTTTCACTGTAGGAAACTTGTGTTTGTGTCTAGTTGCAAAGTTAAAAATGTGGATTATGATCATTGTGAACAAATCATGCTAGATGAAAGATAATAGATTTAGTCATTCCATTAGCATGAAATGTGTTGAAGAAGACTTGAATGCCCAGTGGGCCAATGGATTTGAAAGTTGAAAATTAAAGGTTAAACTGTTTCAAATGAATCTAGGCTCCAACAAGTAACAAACTAGAGATATTATGGGTGTGTGACAAGACTTGTTGTTGAGGGTTAATTGAAAGCATGTAAAGTGTGGAATTATGTATTTACAGGATGAAGGCCTACATCAAAATAGTGGTCACTTGGTAGATGTCTTCTCCCGGTAGGTATGGCTACATACCTCTGTTGAAGTTTAGTGTTATAAATGTTTTGATACCCTACTCTAATATCACAAGAAACAACAATGAAGTTAAATTCTACCATGTGAAATGTCACTTTACTAGTAGAGTATGGATTTTTAACTTTGATCTAAAAATATCATGTCTTGAAGAGTAACATACATCATGTTTTGTATCACCGTGTTAAATTTTTTTTTTAAAAATGCATTACATTTAGTTTAGTTCAATGAATATGAATATGGGCCAAACACGAGGGTTTTAGAATGTAAAACCTCAAGACCTAAAATTAAAAGTAAAAAATTAAAAATAAACGTCATGTGCGAAGTGATATTAGTAAAAAAATGTTACAAAAAAATTCTTGACGGGTAGTGGTGACCATTAAATTTAACCCCTGCCCCAAAGAACATATTTAGCCTGACATTTTTGAATTGGTTTGTCTACAACATCATTTGAAGTGTAATTTGCATCAACCTTTAAATCCCCAAACTACACTAATCCCAAACCACTGAACATAGCAAGTCTTGAAGCCCACTTAAAATATGCCCACGATTCATACATAGATTCATATTCTATCACTTGATGGAAATTTCTCTTCAAACCTTGGTCCACCGCACTAGTTAGAGAATGAAAAAATGTACACACAGTAACATAACATCTCAAAATATAAATATTAACAACGTTCCTCAAAGCCATAATAGAAAATCCTTTCAGCTAAATTTGCAGTGTTTATTGTTGAGCGAAAAACATGAAAATAAGGGGTCATGCCTAGCTATAAACACTAATTATTTTTACAATGGTTAATGGTTGTAAATATTCCAAAGTAAAGTATCTTAGAGAACTAGGATGTGAAGAAAACCAAATAAGCAAAGAAAACCAGGGTAAGGCTTAAAGTGGAGGCCAACTCCTCCACAAAAATAGTCTGATTATATATCTAGAGACTATTGTTTTGATACAAACCGCTTGTTATGTCGGGTTACAAGTTTATAAGAATAAGTGCATATCTTCTTAACGTATGTGTGGTGGGATGGCGACAATTCATACTAAATGCCCCTTACCCCTCCCCCTTTTTACATTTTTACATTACAAGAACTATAAATATAGGTAGATATGTCTCTCGCCCCCGTATATAGACATGTAGGTGCAAGGGTTAAATTTAACGATTATTTATACATTTTTTTGTGATTTTAGTCGTAAAATACTTGCAAATATTTGTAATAACCATTGCATGTGACTTATATATTTAAAAATTGACTATCATTTTCTAAATGCATTTATATGTAAATAATAAAAATACATAAAAAAATATATGTTTAAAATAATGAAATAAATATAGAATAATTGCTATAAATAACATTGTTCTATATTTTTTAAGGGCAATATTAAAAAATTACATTACCCAAAAATTGTGTGACAGGCATAGGGGATCGTCAAATTTAAACCCTGGGTAGGGTGCCCCCACCTTGTCTTATCTTATAGTTTTAATTAGAACCCCTAGAGAATATATTGGGGTTACAATTGAGGCCCTCGTACTGGAAAAAGGTGTAATGGCTATGTTAATAGTAAAATATGTGAAGGTTTTCCACCATAAAGTTTGGAATTATAATACCAATCAGTTAAATATCATTTAGAGTGCCTCTTCTATGTTTGATTCTTTATCCATTACCTTTAATTACGTCGAAGGTGAACTCCAAATCATAAAAGGGGAGGGCAATCACTTGTATCTGACACATGTTGAACGGGTTGTATTGTCACAAAATCGAAAGGCCCGTGTGCTTCAAATAACAGGATCCAACGGTCATAACTACATTATTGCTTGGGGATGATGTTTTGCATGGCTATGATGAGTGTCGTCAATCCTCTTCATTAATAATGTTAATCCAGGGCTAGTGTCCGATGGTTGTATGCAATAGGATAAAGAGATCTTTGGAAAAAAATCCTCCAAACACAATCCAAACTTGCATAAATTGAAAATCACACTTGTGAAAATGGAAAAGCACACTTGCAGAAATCAAAATCACACTTGAATAAAAGAAATCACACTTGCAGAAATCAAAATCAAACTTGTGTTAAAGAAATCACACTTGCAGAAATGAAATCACACTTGCATAAAGGAATTTTCTGAATTGTAAATAAAGATAATCAAATAAAACACCTGCAGGTTCATAACAAACTAAATGAAAATGAATATTACAATACAAGGAGAAAAACAATACAACAAAATGATAATCACTGAAAAAGGAATAAACATAAACATAAATTATTACAAGACAAAAACACAAAAAAACATATCCATCTTCCTTGGAATGAGTGGCCAGCTCATTCCTTGGAAGAGGATTTAAATCATGCTTCCAAGATCTTAATTCAAAACTTCAGAATATTGGAGAGAAAAGAACAATTTTTTCATTGATTGGTAAAATATTACATACAAGAGTGTGGAAGGTTACATTTATAGTTCATGCATCCAATAAAATCCTTATTTTGGGGAATACAATATGATCTTCTCTTTATTCCAATCCCAACAACTAACATCTCAATCTCCACAAAATATGGAGAGAGAGAGATATTATTGGAGTCAAACTCTTATCTAGCTATTTTAGGAATATTTTCTCCCAAATCTTCTCCTTGTTTTTTTGGTAACAAGAATCATAATGATTTGACTCTCCTAGTTTACTTAGTTCACACACCAAGAACTAACTACCTATTCTTGGGTGGATTTATTCAAATCAATAAATCCTAAACAAACTTGACTACAACAGTCCACTTATCGCAGAGAATATTTCTACAACTCATCCCTTTAATCTAGGAACATAACGTGGGAGAGTACTTATTCAACATTCCTAATATTATTCCACTATTTTCTCATCCTTGAAACATGGAGAGAAAATGGAGGAGTGCTAAGTCCATGAGTTTGAATTCTTCTTGGAACGCCACATGCATGCATGACTTTAGATTACCACATGTTTGGATCTGTATTCTTGGTTGATGATGTGGAAGTAAAGAGTGGGCTGAATAGTTCGGTGCTCCTTTACATTATTTTGGAACAAACCAAAAGACTTTCGGCAGCTAGGCCTTTTAGTAACCACGTGGAAGTTTTCCGTAATAGAAATCTATCAACAATCTATGAACAACTAGGCCTTTCAGTAGCTACGTGGAAGTTTTCAGTAGCAACGATCTATGAACTTGGAGTAGAGTTTTTTATGACCTATTTTCTACACACTATTGCATTACAACTTAGAAGAAATATCAAAAAATAACAACAATCAAATAGCAAATAGATCTCTAAAAACACGATAAGATAAATCCTATATTTTACTTTAAATATTTTATCCGTTATTATAACTACATCTAAATTCACTTGAAAGCTTGATTTTAAGAGAGAGAATAAGAGTGCCATTTGGTGATATAATGAGACATATTTTGGTCTCATCAGGCTCTATGCCAAAATTCAGTTCTACTCCTTTTATCAAATATGATTATCAAAGCCATTATTATCTTTAGCTTGAAGGAATTCGTGTTACAGATAAGGCAGTAATCTATCCACATTATGTATTCATAATTATAGGAAAACCAGGTTTGATAATTGATTAAGGAATCACACTAACATATTTGTTGGATATGTCATATTGACCCTTCCTTGCTACGATGAAGTCAATTATCAAAGCCACACCCCTCGACACTTCTTATTCTGGTGGAACTGATCTCTGTTACGAAACAATTGCTATCTCAACACTTGACCTTCCAAATATTTTTGTTTCATTTTGTAGGGAACATAATGTTCAATTTGGTTCCGCATAACTTGTTTGTGTGGCTGGAAAATAATAAAGGTTGGGAATAGGTATGCTGGGCATATATGATTCCGGGGCCAGTGGGTTCCTTGTTTATATTCAGGAATGTTCAGTAGTGCAATAACCATACCATTTACGATTTAAGGATGAATCACCTTGCCTTTTCTCCCTCTATATGCAACTAGTGATAATCAAATATTCAAGGATAGTTGTTACACTCTCACACCCAACTATATATTTCTTTATGTATTTTTGTATTTTTCCCAATACTGTAATCCATAATAAAACTTATATATTTAAAATGATTAAAGTATGTGAAAAATTTAAGATAAGGTGTTGTGACATTATTTTACCATTTTTATAAAAAATTAATTTATATAGTTTCATATTCATTCATATTTACATTGAAGGCGTACACCACATTATATAAAGGGGAGGGTAGGCACACGGTTCTAACTCCTACTAGACATACCGTATCGTCCCAAAATGGCACGGTCCAGGGGTTTCAAATATTAGGATCTGATGGCCATAACTACATTTTTGGTTATTTGTGCAATGGACACGCTTGAGCTATTCGACGTTAGAATGAAAATAAACTCGAACCAGGGCATCCTCCAACTTTGGGTTCTTCTCAAAAAGAGCCTTGACGTTGTGTTTGGATGCCTTAAGAACCTGAATTCACACACTCCTACCATTATAATTCTGGAAATACCTCAAATCACATTATCTTAAAAAAAGGAGGGAAGAGATTACCACATAAGAGTTCTTTTTTTGATGTTTAATTTTGTTAAAGCGTAATTGATGTTGAACCAGGTGGCCTCTGCCCAAAAATTGGGAGGAAATTTTGAGAGATGCTCCTACAAATTTGGAAGGAGTTTGAGTGTAAAGTTGCATGCAGGGGCATGTTCTACTTAGTGTCATCACCATCATGATACACAAAATGTGCTTTTTGCCTTTACTGGAGATCGCATAAAATTATTCATGGAAAATACCACATACATTGTGTGCAAGGTTAGGTTTTATTGAGTGACTGGCTTGGCTCCCTGGAAAACGGTCCTGAACACTCCACACAAATTTTTTTAAATAAAAAACAACCAAATAACTTTCATTTCCATGTTGTGGGGAACAAATTAGGTCTCCTAGTGTGACAAGGTGGACATAAGTAGTAACAACATGGAGAAATTGTCGGGCAAGATATTTCAAGCTGTAATATTTCAAATGTTAGATTGTTCGAGGGAAAAAAGGCCAAAGGTTGTCTTCTGTGTTGGGTTGAAAATATAAATCCATCCAATAATGTAGATTAAGTTTGGTATACTTCTCATTGCCTCATACCCACTTATGTTTTTGGGTGTCCGCACCATCCTCCTCCTCCCTTTCTTTTTTTCATTTAATTAATAAGAAATTGAGGTTAGTTGAGAGCTACATGCAATTGGGAGTTACGATGTGGGTACACATGCAAATCTTCCCTATAACATCCTAAACACTACGTGGAGGGCGCTCATCATGCACAGTTGGTAAAGTCACATAATATAAACGACCTCAGATTCCTTGTTCTCTTTTTCATTTACTAAAAAATAAGGAACCTTACATGGAACAAACTTTTAATAATGATTAACTATTACCTGATCAAGTAGTACACATCAAATTAAAAGAGTGGATGCTTTTTCTGGTGTTCTCGCACTATTTTGCATTTGCTTTACTAGAAAATAGTTTAGGTTGTTCATAATAAATAATCATTAATGCTTAATTATTCCTTCGTTAAACGGTAAAGGACTATATTTAAAAAGTACCATCAAGATGCAATATCCAGGATCTCCGTAATAGGAAATCAAGGATGAGATTTAGCCATATTTGATATGTATTAGCAATTGCTCAGTAGTGGTGCAATGGAGATGTCGATAGAGATGCATTAAATAACCCAAACTTGGAGGGGTGAAACATTGGACGAGGAAGAGGGGTGGTGAAGAAGGGGATTGAAAGAGGAGTTTAGGGGTGGGGAAAATGTCAAAGGAACATATGTGAAACTTTTCTTTCTTTCGAGAAGACACATGCAAAAATTCCTCGAATACGAAATTGCCATTTTTGCATCTCCCATATTCATTGCAAATATGAGCAATGCCAATGCAACCAACATTGCAATAAAACCCATGATTCACTCTATTAATTGATCTGCTAACTTTGCATTCATTATATGCACGACTAGGTTTCATCGAGTAAAAACAAGGGCTACAAAGTGCTCTGAGAAACAAGCATCGTTGGATTTTAAGCCAACAACCTTTTGGAATTCCACCATTTTTTATTTTGGACCTTCAATCTCACGTAATTAGTCCAAGCAAGATCTCAACTATAAAGTTGAGCTCATACACCACATATTTCATAGGGATGAATAATCTCACCCGTGGAAAAATGTGTGGGTCATGCACGAGGTTATTTTCCCCTCTCCAGTCAAAATCCTCAACGTCCCACACATGTCGCTCCCCTTTTTTGTCGATGATTTTTAAATGACAATGCCATCATGATTTTTGATGAGGAGAACTATGCATGACGTTGTCACCTTTGGATGCTACTTCCACTCCACATCTTCCTGTATCTAAATGCAAGGGCTAAAACTACAAACAAAATTTCACTTTGACAATCTTTTTCTACCACTCCTAACATTCACAAATATCTCTATAAGTTGTTTCTACATCGTCTTAAACAACACCCCTTGTCTACTTCAAACGATTGACATAAATGACATTGTTTCCCCTTTCCATCTTCGCCATCCTCGCACTTCTCCCCCCTCTAACCCTTTCTTCTTCACCCTTCTTCCTCTCCCATTGTTTCTCTCCCTCCAATTTGATTCATTCAAAATATCCCTTTCGACATTTCCATCGTATATTTTACATATGATTGCTAGTTTATTGTCGACCACTCTATTGCACTTCCTTTCGGTGCAAGTGGCACTAGCATAAATAGACAGCCGTCATATTTAAACCGAATAGACGAATCTGATTCCACATGCATCTATCTTTACCTTGTACGCACCACTCCCGAAAGAGGACTTGCGTAACAACCACGTGACTTACGTAACACAACAATATTACTCTAATGCACCCTTAGTTGAATGTAACCTAACCTGAGTTACATTTTATCCTTCCACAGGAAAGGATAAAATGTCTCCATGGTCATTCCATGTATTCCTCGCCAAGTTTGCACAGGGTCAGGGTCAGGGTCCTGGCTGCGATTTCAGCGAGCAAAATCGGTAAGGCGTTTTCCCTGTTGTTTATATATATATTGTTCATGGCTCTACTTTTGTCAAAATCTAGTTTGCTTCGAATCTGTTTCATTTTTGTTCAGATCGAAATTCTTATTTAGCCTTTGCTTTTGTCCAGTGGTCAGGTTGATTTTTGGCGGAAGAACATAGACCCTGCTGTGCTTAAAGAGGTAGAGAAACAAAATATGTACATATTGCAAAACATAGAGTACAATAGAAATAGTTAAGATCGGTGTCATCTTTGTTAAAGTGGGATCTGAAAAAGAATAGTTTTTCAGAATGTAGAATACGATTGAAATCCCGTCTTTGAAAAGTACACTCGTCGAAGATCTGATCCATGAGTACTGATGAAAGAACTAGCTATATTGTCCTTTGATCTTCATTCTTATTAGAGATCTAATGCTTACACACTATAGATTAAGAGGGCTTTCTCGAAAACAATAATGTAAAGAGTTTTCTGATTAACCTTTGGGATCATTCTCTGTGGTCCATCGTCAAGATACAACACTACATATCTAGGTGAAATTGATTAGTGGACTGCTTGAAAGTGATTAGTGGTAGGGCTGGATTTATATTTTTTCCAATCATAGAGACCTTGGACTCCAGTAGTCTTGGCAATTATTGCAATCTGTGATAAGCATTGGGATTACTCTTGGTTGCTAGATGAAAAATAGATCTAGAGTATAGGAGACGGTTATTTCTGTTGGAGTGCATAAGGTAGTTGGAATCCGGAAAGTGAATTCAAGGGTTTAGTTAAGAGCTTTGTGAAAATGTGTGGGGGTTTACCTCCGTGTCTTCAAGTTTTGGACTGGTATGTTTTTTGTCGTAATGGAAAGTCTATACAAGTGGTGTTTCCACACAGCAGTAAGTAATGAAAAGTGTTATTGCCAGTTATAATTGTATAAAGTTCTGGGGACATAAAGAAGAGACTTCAAATAAGCTTTGAAGAACTGAAAAGTGTTATTGCCAGTTAGAATTGTATAAAGTTCTGGGGACATAAAGAAGAGACTTCAAATAAGCTTTGAAGCACTGGACAGTGATTAAAAACAGATTTTCTTGGATATTATATGTTTCTTCATCAACAACCAGAAGAGCTTGGCCATGGGTATATGGAAGGGACCTGGATGGAGTGCTGAATATCCACTCAGACCCTAAAAGATAAGTGTCTTGGTGAATTCACAAAGAATTATTTTGAGCGATTTGAGTTTGATGGCTACCATGCATTTATATTGCATGAGCACCTCTGCAGTTTGGGAAGCAAAACAGGTCATAAAGAACAATTCAAGTATTGTGACACTTATGCTTTTAGAATGAATGACAACTTCCGCGATTGGGAAGAGAAATAGCAGATGAACTGAGCCCTCCTGATTGGATGTGCCACCCATTATTGGTACTTTCTTTACTCCTTTGTGTTTTTCAAAATACTTAAAACCTTTTGAAACATTTGTTTCAACTCTATTTTTTTCTTACTTGAGATGAATATTTTCAACACCTATGAATGCAGATTTGGAATGATTCCACACATCCTCACCAAGATTAATAATGGTCATAGTTGCAGGCATCTCCATTTCATTTTTCACTGGTCTTTTAGTACTGGAGTTAAATACTTCTTAGGGAATTCAGATGGTTGCGAGTAGACATCAAATGTTGTGCTATGACTGGGAACTTGACCTCAATGGCTGGGAACACACAAGAATTACTTCATGAATGCCCATTCAAAATCTGCAGTGTTTAAGAATTGTGGTTGGAGTTTCAAAAGATTGTTGCAAAAGGATGTGCAGGTATGTCATCAATTTTTATTAAACAATTATGTTCTTTTAGAATAGCACTTTTGTGAAATTGTTTACCATTAAATAAATACTTGGAACTGAATTAGTTTCTATTTCCTGTCCCTTTCTGTTGAACAAAATATCCAAGTCTCCCAGACCAACTTACATGCTTTTGCTTTCTAGACTCTAGACAATGCTTTTCTTTAGGGTTTACATCTAGGTATCTTTGCCCTAACTTTGTGTATGCTTTGATAACAATGAGTAATACATTCCATATAACTTAACATTTGGCACTTTCAGTTACAATTTGTTGTCCTTATCTCACCATTAAAATGTAGAACATGATGCTATCACTGAAATTAAACTTTAATTCAAAAGAATAATAATTAATACCACGTGCATCTTCAGGATTGTATGTATTCGTCAAGCACCAGTCTCTGGAAGTCGGATTCATTCTGGTTTGCCAATCATGGAAAGGAATTTTCAGGTATTTCTTGATTCCCATGTGATGGTATTGAGAGATTTTATTTTTTCTACCATAAAGTATACCATTTAAGATTATGTAGGTTTTCACAGTTATAAAAGTTTAAGTTATAGGTCAAAGTTTCCAATGTGTTAATTGAATTTTAATCCAATTTCAGGCTACATTGCCAACTTTTCAGAATGATATGCAGGTTCCGCTTGAGTTCATGAGCTTGCACTGATTTTACAAACAAGGTGCCTTTTGACCTTCCCTACATGAAAAAGAATTGTATGCCAACGTATTTTCCAAATATAGAGGACAGGCAAGTACCTTAGCAGGCTTGTAAAATGGTAAAAAGCCCTACGGTCTGTTTCATTCATCTCTGGTTGCAAAAATAAACATAATTGTTAACAGTAAGACTCATTCTTTGAATTTTCATCCTATCATTGATTTTCCTCTTCTTGATAAAGTCTTTATTATTATTATTTCTTTTGAATAAATGAAGTCCATTTCTATTTGGTGGTTGATTCTAGTCTTTCAGAATGTCTTTCTGATCAGATGCTTATATCATCTGGTGGTGCAGAAAGCTTGAGTAGGAAGGAAAGCACCAAAGTTTCAAAATATTGAGGATGCCACATGCTATGAGGAGGGCTCAGTACATCTGCCATTTCTCTTCCCAGATCGCGGAGGTTGTCGTCCATTCCAAAATCAAAAGTGTTATTATACTTGAATTGCTCCCTATGATCCGTTTGGCTTTCTAAATTGCAAAGGTGCTTATACATTTTAAAAGCGTGGTTGCCATCAAACTGAAATCCCTCCAAATAGTTCTGTGTCAATTCAACAAGACACTTATCTTTTAGGGTCTGAGTGCATTCTCAACGCTCCATCCCGATCCCTTCCATATTCTTATGGCTATATTCTTCTATTTGTTGATGAAGAAACATGCAATATCCATGAAAATCTGTTTTCACTCACTGTCCAATGTTTCAAAACTTATTTTAAGTCTCTGCTTTTATGTCACCATGAACTTTATCCAATTCTAACTGCCAGTAACACTTGCCACCACTACCAAAAATGTACTCCACTAAAACTTGTAGAGGCCCCATGTTCTTTCGCAAAGCTCTCAATCAAATTTTCATATTCACTTTTACCTGTTCCTGCCTACAAAATGCGTTCCAACAGAAGAATTTTCTCGTACACTCTAGATCCATTTCTTTTGTCTTATAACGAAGAGTAGTTGGTGTTTATCTTGGGTTGTGATAATTGCCGGATTACCAGGATTCAAGCTATCTTTGACCAAAAGAGCATTTAGATGCCTGCTTGATCAATATCTTCTACAACAATATGACATTGCAAAAAGAGCTGATTCCCAGAGAATACCTAAGATAACCGAGCTGATTCCCAGAGAATACCTAAGATAACCGGTTCCCTCTTGATTTAATTAGTGTTCAGAACTGTGGATGGAAGTTTCAGAAGATTGTGGCAAACAGATGTGCAGGTATATTGTTCTTCTTAACTGAAAAATTAACTCTCCATTAATAATGCAGAAAGCATTTTATGATTAAAGTTTAAAAAATGTTGGCAATTGAAAATTACAATTAAAAGTTGAAACAAAATAATTGCTAACTTAAGCTGCCTTTATGTTAAAACAGCAGCTGCTTCTTAAAACTTCATTGGAGTGCAAAACTTCATTAGGAATGCTTACACCAATTGGAAAATATAGTCTTTAACTAGATTTCGTGATGAAGATGAAGTGCCGGTTGAAGGGGGGTTCTTTCCCGAATGTCTTTTTATGGCATTGTTCTGAAATTGGGAAGTGACTTTGAACAATTGTGGAGAAAGTGATCAGAGCTTCCAATCAGCAGCCTTGAGGTATGCAGATTGATTCTCAAGATCTTGTATGAATGGTATTAACTAGTGGAGATTATTGTCCTTGTCTCAAATCTATCCACTTTGGATATGCACAAAAACTAAGTGAAATGGACATCAAACACTGGTAAACGACACTCAATTTTCTTAGAGTTGAAAAGTTGAAAAAACTTATAAATCGTAGCAGAGGAACATCTGATATTTGCAAGATTGTCAGATTAAACATTGTTAGAGTGTTTGGAGCTCCAGAAGTTCTCAAGACTTGTATTCCTTGAGTTTTCTGGCTCTGAATTACCGTTGATTGATGCAGGAAGCTGTAGAATACAACAGGTATTGATGAGTTGCAAGGATTAAAGCAAAGAATTTAATTTATCTGTAATTACAAGCCTGCATTCAATATTCAGAACAAATAATTATATGTGTCGGTTTGTGGGAAAATAACATGGGAAAATAACAATGTGTCCATGGTTGGCCTTGAGCTCAGCTTTTCAATTTTTTTCCTCATCTGCTTGAAGGAATTTCTAAGACGGATTTGAGTGGTGTGCCCTTGAAAATGTTTTTTTATTAAGTTGAAATAATTACTGTTAAGTGACAAACAGTTTTTGATTTTCCTTCAATTCAGACTGTCCTTAAGGTTACTACTGTAATTGGTAGAGCAGTTAATGGAGCCGAGTTAACTTTAAACATAATATCTTTTCCAATTTGATTGGCTTTGACTCAGTCTGTGATTTATATAAAAATGCCTCCCTCATTTAGTGCGATTACCTTTGTATGCATTGTTCAAAAGCAGTTCCGAGTTGCAAATTATATAGATACAACTTCCTCTAGGATAATTGTAATTTGTGATTACAGGAAAATAAAAAACCTATGCACTACATTATGTTGTCCAATTGAATTGGATTCCAAGCCTTTCATTTGGAGCTAAGAAAATGGTGCAAAGATGTGAGCTCTTTTATCAGACTGACTGTGTAGAATCTTATGGCGTTTAGCATTCCCATGATTGAAGTTATTTGTTTTTCATATGCTTTGTTTGTTTTTAGGAAATTGTGGCTTTTGTTTAAAGCTTTTAGGGACGCGTATTGCCCTCAGATGTTGAACTTAGTACAGTCAGCAATTCCGAAAAGATTTAGACAATCAATAACAGTTTAACATCATGATTTTGTAAGTACTTTTTGAAAGGGTTTCTGTTCCCTACCAGTTGCCCACAAGTTTATAATTAATAAGCTCCCGACCACTGATGAAATCTAACTAGATTATTGACCATCCTGATTCCTTAGATTTGATTCAATTGTAGGTTGTAGTATGGTTCTGGATTCATTGAATGTGTATTAGAGGGTGTGAGCAGGCCTCCAATCGAAAGAAAGGAAGAAAGTATCTCAATGCAACCAATGATAAAAGCAAGTCAATGGGGACTCAAAAATTACATCCAGTTACAATAGAAGTACCGAGGAAGTTATGAAAAATCAAACACTAACCACTAAAGAGACCTATAACAAGCGGGGTAAACATCAAGTGGTTAAACCTTCATTCAGGAAAGAAGTACAAATACTAATGTGAATGATGGGCTTCTCAATGAAAAGCATTAAACAGAAGGATGCAAAGTTTTGAAGATACATCAATGTTATGAACCTTTGGAAGTTTGAGTCGGGGGTTCTTGGAGACTGTCAATTGGATTGGAGTAAAAATTCTGTTAGGAGATTCAAAGTTATTGTTCTTATCCTAAAGGGGTTACTGCTTTAATTTTGTCCTGGAAATCCTGGAATGTTCGAAACAGAGTAAAGAGTGCATAAGAAATTCTCAGAAATTTTCAGTCCAAAAATTCACAGAAAACACAAACATGATCTGAATCTTGTATAAAACAGAGAATCTGCATTGAAGAAGGGCCGTATGGCGAATCATCTTTCTTATGGATGCTTTTATATGGCAGACCTCAAACATTGAAAAAAAATGGTCCATTAAGAAAATACTGTACTGCAAAAAACTATAAATTACATTTATAAAAATACACAGTTTTGTTTTAAGACCTCGGACAATATAAAAGTCCGGAGCTACCAGCAAAAAAATCTGAACCCTTTCTTGAAATCACAGTTTCAGGTTTTTATAGTGTATTATAAAGAAACAAAAAACTACTGTAGATCTTCCTGAAACCACCGTATTTGTTAATCTTGCTGTATTTATTCAAAAAGAAAGCCATGAACGAAAAATCTTATATGTATTCAAAACAATGGTCAGGGATGAAAAATCTTATATTTACTCAAAATAAATAGTTTGTTGACTTATATTTACGGGAGAGGACCTTATAATTGTGTATCTTATATTTACTCAAAACAAATAGTTTGTTGACTTATATTTACGGGAGAGGACCTTATAATTGTGTACCTTAATTTTTTGAGTGTACAAAATTATGTAGATGTTGCATTTATAGGAAAGAAATATATCATTATGTAGTATATGAAATCAGAGTAGATTTTGAATTATCTTAGTATAAAGTAAAACATTTTTAAATAAAAAATAAACAATTTTCTTTTTTATATTGAAAAATAAATTAAAATATATAATATCAGAATATAAAAATTGAAAAATTATTCATGATTATGAGGAAATCAAACCTACATATTTTTATAAGTGTACAATTATAGTCTTTTCACCTAAAATAAATCCAATAGTGCAGCTGAAGCCTTGGCCATTGCACCCATGGTAAATTGCAATTTGACCCTATCTCTATTGGAGGGTTATATGTTTTACCGTTTCTGCAAATTCAATTTCGTTGGTTATTTTCTTATTATTGACAATGACGGTGCAATTATAGAGTTGTACAATTGAATGACAAACTTTCAGTCTTCAAAATCTGCATCAGCCTTGCTATTAGAGGAATTCTTATTGCATGAATATGTACAGATTAAAATGTGTATTCTTCTCGTTTATACTTAAAATTATTTGTGAGTTCAGAATGTGTATTTTTGAACAGCTATTTGCACAGATAAATTAAACTTTCAAACCACCAAAAACCAATGATAGCTTATAATTCGCTGTTATCTCTGTTATAGATGTATTTTTTTTTTTTTGATTGAATCTGCAACAACTGCACGGGTTAGGTGCACAAATTCTTAGGCTTAGTTGCCAAGGATTGAGGGGTTTCCATTCCGCCAAATTTACCTGGGGCATGATCCCGGCCTCATCCCTTATTAACAGTATCTCCTGACTTAGCTTGCAGCGAGAATTGAACCCTGGTGGGCTCATTAAGAGCCAACATCTTCACCATTGAGCCAAACGTCATTCGATGTATTTTTCTTTAGTATAGCATATATTTGATATTCGTACGGACTTATATTTTCTCATAATAAAATGACTAAACAGCTTGTGGTCATATTTTTAATCTTTATAATTGTGCTTGTCAAACACCCAATGCTTTGGCTCATACTTTGAATGTGCAAGGGTGGATGGACTAGCTTTTGGACACCAACACAATTTTTTTTGTGTGTTGGATTGCTCATCCAATTGTTCCAAGAATGCAAGGTGAATGACACAATTATCATCAGGGGTGTTCCCGAAGGAAAGGTCTACGATGTAGACACTACGTTTTGGGTCTATAGTTTGTACTCCTGATGCTAGACACTTTTAACAAAAAAACTTTCTTTTTAATAGTGTTAACCTTTGCTCATTCAATTGTTCCAACAATGGAGGGTGACTGATACCACTTTTCATAAGGGATGTTCAAAAGAAAAGGTTCTATTAATATCCATGACGTATGAACCATTTTTTTAGGTTTATATGATAATATTATATGAGACTATCTTATAATCGAGTATGTTAGAGGCACTTAATTATGCTTCAAATATGACACATATTATTGTATCTTTTTAGGACTCTAGAGTCTTTTCTGAAGAACACGAGTTCTTCACCATTAGGCCAGTTAAGGTGTACACAATTTTTAAATGTTAGCCATGCTTAGATTCCAAGAACACATGAATAAATATAGTTGCAATGATTTTGTTGTAGGCTTGAGTTTGACCTCATGGGAATAACGAGTCATAGAGAAATAAAGCTAAATAGTTGAACGATCTCACATGTTGTGTTGTTGTTGAACAAAGCCATTATCAAGAGTGTGTGGGTGCGTGTTATAAAAATTATTCAAGATTAAACTTGAAAACCTTTTGATCAAACACGTTACTGAGCCTAAGATTTTGTTGTTTCTTGTTAAGAATTGTGCCTAAGATTTTGTTTTGGTGAGGACTAACTTTGATATAAGCTGCGTGGTGACATCCCTTCATTGTTAAAGCCTCGATCTATTTAATTTATTCTCCAAAAAACCACAGGAGGATTTCTCTAGTGCAGTAGAGGCCACTTGGTTTTGGACCAACAAATAAAAAATGTTATTTTTTACGAACCCTGGGTGAGACCCCTTTTATCTCATTATACTTCAAGATGTCAAATGGCATCTTCAAATCTATAAAATCAGTCTTTGCTCGAGTATGAAGAAAGCACCACATTACAAGAGCCTCCGATTGGGATGAATCCCACTTGAATGACCTCTGTTTGAGTTTGTCTTCAAATTTATTTGAAAACACGTTTTATAATCAAGGTGGACATGCCATTCTTTCTGGATAGTATATGAGACTTTTCTCCATGATCAACGGTCTTCAGAGAATCGTTCACCATAGTTTCAAATTTGATTAGAACTTGAACCAATCAATCTCTAGAACAGCATGCAAATACCATAATATGTAAACCAGAAATTGACCCCATAACCTGCTGGTTACCAATACAACCTTCCAATAAGAATGGTACTGTGATTATCACTCCAAATTACTAACTCAGTAATGTTTTATAAAAAACAATAAATACTTGTATTTTCTCATAACAAACTATTTCATTGTTGATTGGCTAGCAAGCTATCATATCTTTCATTATGGTAAAAATCTGATGAAACAGAAGCTACAATATGATAAACAAAAAAATCCAGGATTAAAACAATGGCGAGAACTAAATCATTATCAGCTGTTCTCTCTAAAACTCAGCACAAATTTTATTTACCATGGGCGTCGGTTGAGCACATCGCTTATGAATCCTTTGATGACTGCGGGCATAACCAGATAAAATCTTCAATCTCCCCCTGCTTCGAATCCATCTTTTGTAGTGCATAGAATATTGTTTTGTTGGTTATACAATGTTAAGATTACATATAAAAATGACCACCGCAAGAATAATCTTTAACCCTCTGGCAGTCTTTCAAATTATATATTACAATATTATATATAATATTAACTACTATTATATTAATGCCTTGGTTTATAATATTAATTATAAATATGTAATTTACTACTGCAAATGTGTGATATATTATATAATAAATATTAGATTAGCAGCTATGATGCACTGTAATTATGTTTCAATTATTTGCCCTTTATTTCTCACAGCTTCCATATACGCACTAATAAACTGATTCAATCAAATGCAATCCCAAGGTAGTTGTGAGGGAAGTATATGTAAATGTTGTTATTTTTGATTTATAATTCATAATAAAGAAATCTAGTACACACTATTAATCATATTAAAAAAAGAGTGATACAAAATTACATTTCAAAATTTTAAATCGAGAATTAGTTCAAGAATAAATAGACTGGAATGTAGGTAGGTCGTTAACACTTGCATCAAATTAATAGAGAACATTTAATTAGAAAAGGGCAATAAACACACAACACAAAAGACAAGATATTAAGTGACAACGAAAAACATGGAGGCCGATGGAGGAGGTGGGGGAGGGTTGTCTGGTTTGCCACCCCACCTACTAATAAATGACAACTCTTGATCTAAGACGCCTTCCCAACTATCTTAAGTATCATCTTTGTCATCCCACATAGGAAAAATAACCAACGAGGTGAGGCAATTTGTTGGAAGGGGGGTCACCCCTAGTACCACCACCAAAATCATTGCTGTTGCCACCATCACCACCAAGGGCAGGAGCATCATAGACACTGCCACAAGCACCACCAAAGTCAACATCACCATCACCAACACTACCACTACCGAAGAGGCATAAGCTTCTTCTTCCACCCCCCTACAAAAGGGAGAGGGTGGTTGAGAGCGGGGATTGAAGCTTCTGAATCTGCTCCAGGACAACGACAAGGAAGACTACAACCATGCCCCCAAGGGGAAAATGTTGTTGCGGGTGATCTAGTGAATCTCAACTAACTGCATAAGGTGCGTTGCCCTAATGGTCAATGAGTGCCTATAAATGTTCCACCTGAAAGTAAACTTTTTCCACTTGGACCTAGATTTGGGACAACACATTTGTTATGACAACAACTTTATTAGAAATAGAAATAACTCTTTCCACTTGCATATGATTAAAAAGAGCACAATTTGTATTTTTCCATATTTGAAAAAGAATATCAACTGTGAATAATTGCCATATCTGGTTGTATTTTGCAGGTAACATAGCCAAGTCCCTAAGCAAAACCATATTCCATGCAAATAATTCTAGAAGAAAGGGTTGAAACAGGGGGTGGATCCAATTCGAAGCATATTTGACAAAGGGGAGAAAACCAAAACAAGTGCTTGTCAATCTTGGGTTGGTTGCAGGTGGGACAAATGGAGTTTGCAATTCCCTTATGCTTAAGCCATTCCCCAGCTGGGAGCATGTGGTACATAATATACTAGAGGAAGTGAGCCTTCTTAGGTTTAATGGGGATTTTCTAGAACCTGTCAAACTCGCTAGCGCAAAACTAGTGAGAGGAGGAAAGGTTCCATTAGTGATTTAAAGAATCAACAAGGATTTCATGGGCCATAAGCATTGGTAATCAATATGGGTTTATACTGACAAAAGGAGGCGGCAATTGGCCATTCCAGTCTTTCCACCAAGAAGCCCAAGAAGAGATTCCAATTTTGTGGAAGTATTCATTTGGAAGACCATTTTGGATCTTAGTAATTGGGATGACATCTTCTGTTGGTAAGAGGAATTGGTAAGTACTAATAAATCACAAAGGCTACGCATGCGCAAGGATCAGAGCATAGCATGCAGTGGGAAAATAGGTTGGCACGTGGGGCTATGCGCAAGAGCTAGGACTTAGCCATTTTCCCATGGTCAGGGCTAAAAATAGAAAAACACAATTAGAGTGTTGATCAAGAAAAGGTCTAAGAATAGAGAAAAACAAGATGACTTGGTGGCCAAACAAGGGCTATATTTGGAAAAAGCACATGCAGAACACAGATAAGAAGAGTGCATAAGGATGTGTAATAATAGGATCAAAGCATGATGTATATTTAGGACAATCTATTATTAGTATCCTTTGTAAAATCATGCATGCTACTTTTGTGTGCATGCTTATTATTAGGAAAGAAAACATGTAAGCGATGAAGGGAAAGTCCCCACCTTATAAATACTGATGATGTACCACTGTTTTGAGATTCGTCTAGAGTGGAGTACAGATTGAATCTTGAAGTGTGCTAGGTTTTGAGAAGTATGACTTGAGTCTGTATGGTGCACGCATGGTCCAGCGCATGGATGTACTGAACTATATTGTAATCAACTACTAGTTTTTGTATCGACTATGGTATTTTGCAAAGGATAAGTGATGGTGAGTTGCAGACATGTATTCGGACTTCTTTATTATGTAATGTTGTTGTGCTTATGATGTTGATCTAAGTGTTAATAATCATGAGGGTTTTGTTTCCTTATTATATGTGTTTCCAACTGCCATGTTTATGATGATTATTACACATGAATGAATGTCTTGGTTATGAATATGCATGCTAATTTCTTGATAAGCATACCAAAGGAGGGACCTGATAGCTGCACGCACTTCGGGTGAGCATCCATCCGTCTGGATGAAGTGACAACATGTATAACTCTGGATGGGTAAATAAAAGGCTACATTTTGGTTCCGTTGTCGGGACCTCTTTCCAACTTGTCTACTAGGATGTTGCATGCAGACGATGTATCGACTATCTTTGGAGAGTATTGAGAGTTGGGTAGAAAACGACCAAGATACATTTGCACAAAGGTATAACACTGGACTTGACTTTAATGCACCAAAGTGGGTGGATGATAACCTGTATGATTGCTTGTATGAGATGCTCTTCAACTTCTTCCTAGTAGAGTTGTACTAGTGGTTGGTAGCTTACGCATCAAACAAAGTTTTCTGCCAGGGAAGAGAGCTTGGACGTAGGAAGACTATCAGACTCTCTTTGATTTGACTGAGACTTGGACTAGAGCTGTAGATCGTTGGTGGGAAGGTGTACTGCACAACTATACTTTGGAGTACATAATTTTGACATATTCTTGTCCAGAGGAAGCAAAGTTTTGATTTTTGCGGGAGCCTAGAGGATCCTATTTGCGTGCAATACCCTTAGATAACAAGATCCTAATGGTAGAACTGGGACTGGATAGATTACCTATGGCTAGACCGTGTGGAGGGGCATGAGTAGGTGTGGAGAAGGATGATGTCAGATTTGATAGAAGAAAGGAAGAGAGAGAAAAGACGACTCAAGTATAATGAAGTGTGATAGACGAAAGTGGACGCAACACTGTTGTCGAGAAGAATGGTGATTGACGAAAGTGATGAGAGCCTCGTGGAAGATGAGGAACCATAGTATCATGTCCTCCCGACATTGGGAAAGTGTAGTAGAGATACCCCATCAACTTTTGATGAGAGCACGTCATAGGAAAGAATGAGGACTGTGGGCGTACATCTAACCCAACATGGCTACGTACCCCTTGCGCAAGGTGTTCCAGATTCATAGGTAGTTGTTGAAGAGCATCATAGTGAAGGCAAACAAGCAGGGATGCAACCTAGAATCCACCACGAACAACCCAGGCGCGCTGGCACATCACTCAGCCTGAGCTAAGCGCTCACTCGAAGCGTGCAAAGGCACCAGACCCCTCTTTAGAGTTGCTTGTGTAGGATGTCAACATGTTAAAGATAAAACATACATCCAAAACCCTAACTAACTCTAAACATTCCACAGAGCATAGTCCAGATCCGGATCTTAAAGAATCACGAATTAAACGATAATAATAATGAAATTAACCATGCAAGAACCAGTTACAATCATGTTTAACACCTTTATCCACCCAATACACTCCATTATATTAAAAATAGTAAATACAAAAGCTTCTTACAATAAATAATATCATAAGTTTATGCACATATCAGTTATGGCAACATAACTCTACAATAGCTCATACATAGTGTGTCTCTCTAACTACACAGACAAATACATACTTATAGGGGTGGGGACTTGCCCTTCACCACTTACACACCTCCCAAAACAGGTTGCATGTTGAAAATAACCATGCACCTTTACAATAATATGCACACATGCAAGTGCGCTAATAATAGATCTCCTACAGTTAACTGGCAGTAGTAATCCTATTATTATCCCAAACTCATGCATGGTGCTTAGTAGACGCTCATCCTCAAAATAACATTTGCGTGTCACACTAGTCTCCATCCCTTTGTGTGCTCTGCACACTATCTCCAAAAATAGCCCGTAACCATGAAAAATGGCTAAGTCCCAAATCAGCTTGTCCTGGCGCATGTTTCCTTTCCTATCCTTCTGCGCCTTCAAATGCACCTTGTTCCTGCGTGTGAATCTTCTGTGTGCCCTCTCCTTATTGTCATACTCTGTTTGCTCAACATCACCCCACACTAAACTACATTTCCGCCCTGACAATGGGGTTTCCTTTTGATGTTCCCAGGCAATAAAGAATAAGAATGGAAAGAATGTAAAGAATTACTGTACAAAGAATGGACTTCTATTCTGCAGCACCCTCTGCTTCAACTGGGAGGATCAACTATGGATATTCTATTTTAATCTTAGCCTCCAATGTTTTCCAGTCATCTAGCACAGTTCTTGTCATCTTCTCTAGAACGTCTATGGCAATGGCTTCCAACTCTTCCTGGGTTATCTCTCCCTTTTCATTCTGTAGTACTAGGACAACATTGGCCATAGTAGACATCCTTCCCTCCAGAAGATCCATTTTTTGCACTATGAGCTTTCCAATCTCATCCAATCTCTCCTTATGCGGGTTTTGTGATGCTACAAGGGCTTCAAGCTTTTTCTTTACTAATGCTAATCTCTCTACGCACCCTAAAGTCTCATCCTTCATTGCCTTCATTGCCTTCATTATCTTCTATTATAGTTCTGATCCTGATCACTGCTTCTGAAGCTGCACATATGTTCAAAGCTTGATCTGCTTTCTTCAGCTCATCTTGTAAAGTTTTGAGTAATGCCTCGTAAGATGAAATCTTTCTAACCACGGAGGCCTTGGCTCTCTACTTCTTGTTCAGGATCCTTCGGTGTTGGCATTCGAATTGGTCCATCTTCAAGCACCAAATCAAATAATGTGCGCACATAATACATAGCCAAAGGAAATTTCTCAGGTACCTTAGACTCCAGATGCAGTCTTGCTTTCAGGACATAGTTACCAATTTCTTTTGCCATGTTGATGAAGGCCTCATTCTTTTTCTTCTCTAGATCCTTCTCTCCTTTTAGACGTGCTATTTATGTAGTTTTTACCTTGTTATCTTCAAGTAGTGCTCTAATAGTGGCAGCCTTATTGATATTCCTCCTCGTTGCCTCTGTAGATACCTTAACCAAGGCATTTCTCACCTGCTCATTAGACATGAGAGTGGGATTTATAGTCATGTGCCTACTTTGAGGTGCCTTCTTCACTCTTATTGACACACAAGACTCCTTGCATACATCAAAATATGGCTCATCCATGTGAGTCTACATGGACCAGGACAATCCATTTCCTTGTGTACGTAGTGGCCATGTCTGGGTCCATCAGTCTCCCACCCATATAACTCCTTCAGGTCCACTGTGCTTTGAAAATATGTGCAAGATGATATTTTCTTGTGTCCTTAGAGGTATAGCCCATACTCAGAAACAACATATTCTCCACTTTTTCTCTTTGTTCTTAGCCCCTTAGCAACCTAAAAACCAAGGTTTGGAGTTGGCCCTTTGACATCCTAAGTAGTGTCATGCAGGTGAGGTTGCTCATGCTCTGATTATTCTACCTCCTTGTGCACACCTTCCTCTTCATCCTTCATGTCCTCATCTCATGGGATCCTCCATATCTTCTAGTTACACTAGGGTCCCAGGCTACTCTCTGTTCACAGACTCCTCCACCTCCTCATTAATATCTTTAGCTTTCTCCTTTTCTTCTAAGTTTCCTCTTTATGAGGGGGAGAGTCATGGTAATCTTCTTACAAGATTATGGAGTTCTATGCACACCTTAGGTCCTTGTTGTTCTGCATACCCTATTAAGATGAATGCTCTTCAGTGTGATTGCTTTCCACGTCTAAGATAGTCTACATCTCCTTAACTGGTGTCGCCTGAGGTGGAGTATCCATGCACGCTCAATATCACTTCTCAGATGTTTGTGGGATGCCTCCGACTCTCTCAATGATCCAATACTCCAGATCTTCATGTTGGAGCTATCATCACTACCTCTATAGTCTTTGTACAGCTTTGGGATTCACGTTCTCCACTGTATGTTTTCATCTACATCTGCAATGTCGTTGCAAGATTTCTAATGACATATTCATAAAATCATATATGACAACTCTTAGGTACCCCTACATAACTGGGTTTCACGCAAGTTATTCCTAGCTTAGGCTTAAGATGAAGGTTTTATGAACCATGAATCCAAGTATCCCTAATATCCAAGCTTACATCGCTTCATACTTATATGTCTAAGACAATGATCCTCTTTAATGTAGGTTATTCCAACCTAGATACACATATGCCTTTCCTGAGGGTGTGGTAGTCCCGGTCTACCTTGTCTGCATTCGAAGTTTAGATGATGTTCATCAGTAAATTAGTGAATTGATCCTTGGGGAAGTAGTGTGTTGTGAAGGACATAAGGAAGACCTTTCACCATGGAGCACCATGTCCCATCCCTCATAGAAATCAACTTGCAATGTAGAAGTGTTGGTAATCTCACCTCCGAAATGTACCACCTTACCCAGTCATACCAAAGGTAGCTCCTTGGAATGTACCAATGGCTCCTCAAACACCGTACCATCCTGAATTGGTCATACCACATTGTCTTGCCATCTACTTAAATGGTCCCTTCAAACATTGCCATAACAGTTCACCAGGTTTCTAGGTTGATCCATCTAGCATCCAGTGTGATTGCACAAATTCTAATCGCTCTTCCCAATAGTGTACTCGCCTCGTCCAATTCTTTGGTCCAGCGAAGGCTAGTGCCAATATCCTAAACTACCTGCGAGACAAGCTATCCAGGATATCTAATACGTAATCTAATCTCCACTCAAGTGAGACAGTGGGTATGAGAATAAGCCTACTAAGTATCTAAGGCCTTACACTAAAACGGGTGATACACCACAAGGTGGTTACCTGCGAACATCTCTCAAATCATTCAACTTGCTATAGCAGATTGTCTGTAAGCTTCCTAGACCACATGGAAATGTTCTTCATCAATGTCCATTCCGTCCAGGCCCAAGGTAGATTTACCACAGAAATCACTTTCCAAAACTCATGGAAACAGCTCCACTTCTACCTGTCAAATTGTAACAGGGTCTTAGCTATGGCTTCGAATACCTGCCCATCTTGTTGAAACCATATCAACTCATGTGCTCCATAAGACCCTTTGTCCGAATAGCCAAAGGAAGAATTCTCATGGACCTTATGACATTTGAGATGATCTTGCTTTTAGAACGTAAATCTCCATATGTCTGCCATCCTAAGGGTGTGGTAGCTCAGAGTCTTTACCTTCTATTTAGTGTCTGAAGTTTCTAGACGGCCTGCTTTAGTAATTATCATTACAGTAGTAGGGGACTAGTTATCTCCTCCAGTAGTGCTCTAATGAAGGTAGCATAAGGTAGTTTTCAACAGATGTAGAAAAGAATGAACAACTCCCTTAGATACCTCAGAGCCAAAACTAGCTTTTCCACAATGCATGGGTCCTTCTCAAGGGAGACACCGTGGGGAAAGATGTATTGCTAACTCCAACCATGTGACCAAGAAGCAGTAGCTTCTTGTAAAAATGCATTGCACCACTCTCGGGCCATGATGATAAGAATCCTCACACCAAAATCTAGCTATTAGTCCTAGGTTGTATGCATGTCCTCTGGGATAGTTGAAGGAGAATTACGAACCTTGTGCATTAAAACTGGGTGTCAGGCGGTTTGCATAGTCAGTTCTGGATCCATTGGGACCAAGGGACGCCATCCAGGACGTTTCGGAAATCTTATCTATCCAAACCGAACCAAATGGCAATATTGACCCAGAAACAGGCAATTCTAGGATAAATTTTCCAGCTTGTGTCCATCGGACGCGAGTCCAGACTTTGGCAGCCTCGAACAGTTACTCTTGTTCTCTTTGAAGATTTACCGCCTTAGGAACCTGGCCAAAACGGGAGTTGACTCTTCTTTGTCCTAAGCACTCTGCATACGTGTTGGGTTACTCAACAATGGGACACCTTCTGCAAGTCATTCAGCCTTCCTCTTCATCCTTTCATGTTCCTCTATCTCTGTACTCCTCCATATCATTCTAGTTGCCATTGGGACACGTGATCACTCTCCTCAGACTCCTCCACCTCCTCATTCAGCTTTAACATTTCTCCTCTTCTTCTCAGTTGCCTCTTTCTGAGGGGAGAGTCTTTGGTGATCTTCTTACAGGTCCATGTGGAGTTCCTTACACCTTGGGTCCTTGTTCTTTCTTAATACCCTTTTAAAGATGGTGCTCTTCATGGACTGCTTCCATGTCCAAGTCCTCTATCTCCTTCTTGTGCCTAAGGTGGAGTATCCACATGCCACTCTTGTCTCCACTTTATCTATGGGCTACCTCTGGCCCCTATGATCTAAGCCTGGGACACTATCTCATGTTCTTCTTCCTCCTCATCTACCTCTATAGTCGTTAGGATTTGGATCAGCACTTTAGAGCTGTATGTTTCCCTTAGGCGGTACCTCATGAACACTCATTCTCCACATACTTGTTATTCTCTAGTTTAGGCTTAAGCTAAAGGTATATGAGTGTGGATCCACTGTCTCCAATAGCCAAGATTACTGGCTTCATACTTATGACGTCTGAGATGAGCCTCTCAATGTAGGCATTCTGACTTGGATACACATATGTCTTCCTTAGGGTGTGGTAGTCATAGTCTACCTTGTCTGTGTTGAAGTTTAGATGATGCACATCAGTAAATCTGTGAACTGAGGCCTGGAAGTAGTGCATTGTGAAGGCATAGGGTAGTTTGCACCATGGGCTCCATGTCCCATCCCTCATAACAAACCATTACACATGATGCAAAAGTGTTGGTACACCGTGAACTGTACTACCTTTCCCTACTACTAAAGGTAGCTCCTTGGGAATGTGCCACTCCTCCTCAAATTCTGTGAAGTTGGTCATACCACATCTCTGCCCTCTTACTTAAATGGCCCACTCATTGATCCTTCACATAAATATTTTTCAAACCTCTCCTTGAGGGACTTCTTATTTTCCAAGGGGTACTCCCAGATCTTGTTCTTTGGCCCATCGGGCACTCTAATTTCTAAAAACACAAGAGAAAGGAGGATAGTGCCAAAACTTATCTTTTCTCCTGTGTGTGCTTCCTCAACAATGGTGTCTGCAATATAGCCTGCTAGGTTGTATACTACTCCCTGAGACATTTTCTTTGCAATATGAAGCCACATGGTGTTTACCTGCGACCATCTCTCTTGGTCATTCAACTTGGTTAGCAGATGTGTGGCTGCCTGCACCATAGGAAACTTCTTCAGTTTATCAATGTCCATTCTGCATGTGGACCCTTGGTATACCCCAACTCCTTTCTTGTTTCTATGACCACTGCTTTATCAGTCAGATCACTAACAAGGTCTACCCTATGCCCTTCAATCCTGTTAGTGTCAAAACTAGGGCTGTTGTGATCCTAACCCTTCATCTGATGAAATAAAAGAAGTCCTCATGGACTCTTCTCATCAGCCATTGGTATAAGGGTTCATATTTTCCAAAATATGGGAGCTCATACAACTGATAAACTCCTACCTGCTTCAGTAATTTCTCCCCAGCATCGTCATACACTGGCATATCCTCCACCATGCACTTGTTGGTCTTCTTATTCAACAATGCATCCAACTCTCCCTTGTTGTCAGAGGTACGGTGGTTGTAGTCACTTATTTTACATCTGTGGATGTGGGAATCCCACTCTTGTCTGACTATTACTCCTTCTGGGTATTGCATCTCTGAAAAATTACTCTCGGGAGCAATTTCAACTTCATCTTCTAC
The DNA here is from genome assembly GCA_019776745.2 of Taxus chinensis. Taxonomy (NCBI): domain Eukaryota; kingdom Viridiplantae; phylum Streptophyta; class Pinopsida; order Cupressales; family Taxaceae; genus Taxus; species Taxus chinensis. Next base: position 286,573,537 of record CM034155.1, read on the forward strand.
CTTCTTCTTTCCTTTCATGCCTTGCAGGTGCTTTCTTTGGTGCCATCATAAAAATCCCACCTTTTTTTGTCTGTAATGAGAAAACTCAAACCCTAGCTCGAATATGTGTGCCCTAGCTTGAAACCGTGTGCCCTAGCTCCTTCTCAATGCTTCTACTTCACTCAAACCCTTCACCAATGGGGACACAAGCCTCTTCCATGCAATAGTCTGCTCTCCATGTCTAGTTTCACAATGCTCTGCACCTCAACACAATTCACTCAGTCACACTTAGCTCGCTCAAATACTTGTGATCACAAAGGTAAAAATGAACCCGCATCATGTCCTTATATAGATTTTCAAAAATTAGTGCATTTATTGCTCCTTCACCTACCAACAATCCTCTCATTAATTGACCATTTTCACAATATCTGTGTGGTACATCTTCGTGCCCCAGCTATAACCTTCTAGCATGCCTTCCTACCTTCTGGCTACAGACTTCTCTTCAACGTGCTTCCATGTGCCCGAGTACCTCACCACTGTGCCTTCCCCTGGTAGTCTCCATGGCTGTTGCTTACCTTGCGTTATATTGTTCCCTCATTTATCTTCATCTATGGTCATCTTTTTAGAGCAATCTCCTTTCTAACAGCTCCTTTCCAAACTTAACTAGCACCTGTAACATTTTTGTTCTCATGTGTACCCAGTTGTGAGTAACCACCCCACACCAATGGTATGTGCAGTCCTCTGCGCATAAAAATACTTCAAATGGTAATTAGCTTCCAACACACAAACACTCTTATTACACAAAACACCAAACTAAATTGACAAAGCATAGTGATGAAGAAGGAAATACATTAAGGAAATACAGAAATGAAATCCTATTCTAAATGGCAACACTTCCTTATTACAAACACCAAGAAGACTTATTTATAGTAGGGCTTCAACCTACTCCCATTGAAGTAACTGGGTAACCGTATTCCATCAAGCATCTCTAACTGAAAAGCTCCTGATTCAAGTATATGAGTGATAACATACGGTCCCAACCAATGCACTTTAAGCTTTCCTGGATGGCGCAAAAACTTAGAATCATAAAGAAGCACCATCTGTCCCATCTCAAGATTTTTGTCCCTGATGTGCCTGTCATGCCATGCCTTCTACCTGGCCTTTTCCTACTTCTGACTCCAACGTGCTATGGCATGCCTCTCATCCAACTGTATCAATTTATCAATTCTTTCTTCTAATGCTTTCTCATCGGCTAGACCTCCAAGCACACAATACGTAAAGAAGGTAACATGAATTCCATAGGAAGAACTGCTTCTGTGCCAAACACCAACTGAAAGGGTGTGGCCTTGTTCAACCTCTTATATGTTGTTCTATACGCCCAAAGCACATGACAGAAACTTTATCATCCCAATCTTTCCTTCCAACATCACAATTTTTTGTCAATGTCTGGCTCAAAATCTTGTTGAAGGCCTCAACAGTCCCATTTTCCTGAGGATGATAGGGTGTAGTCTTATGGTGCACAATCATAAATTCATCCAATAGTATCCTGATTGTCTCATTCAAAAAATGTGTACCCCTATCACTTGTCAAGCTTAGCGGGCATCCATACCTTGTAAGAACATTTTCCCATAAGAACCTGGCTGTTGTAGCTGTTGTACAATCCTTGGTAGGTGCTACTTCTACCCACCTTGTAAGATAATCTGTGCAAGTGATGATGTAGCGTGATCCAGTTCTACGCGTGGCTGAAATAGGACCCACAAAGTCTATAGCCCATTTCTCAAATGGCTCTGCACTAGGAATAGGTCTTAAAGGCATTTCATCTCTTTTCCCAGGTTTACCAAGGATGTTGACAGTGATCACATGCCTTACAATATGCTTTACAATCTTTGTAGAGGGTCTCCCACCATAATCCAATGAGTAGAATCTTACATGCACAGTGGCATCACCTACATAGTGCCCACCTGCAATACCACCATGAGCCTCTTCCATGATATCCATGTGCTTGTGCTCTAGTACACACTGACGCAATACTTCATCCGGCCTAACTTGTATAGGTCACCACTAATCAACATAAAAGGTGTCACGTGAATTGCAAGTTGTTTCTTCTCTGAGGATTTTATCCGTTCTAGCTTCATACCTGTACAGAAAAAGATAACAATATCCTCCAATTTCGAAGGCACACATTGTAACCTATACAACTGTGCATCTGACATTGTATCTTCAATTGTCTGTATGTCCTCCCCTGACTGAATTCTTGATAAATGGTCTGGGCCAGAATTACTTTTACCTGGTTTTACCACAACTGTGAAATCAAATTCTTGGAATAAGAGCACCCATCGACATATGTGCCCCTGTAAAATGGGCTTGTTTACCAAGTATTTCAATGCCATGTGATCGGTGTAAAATACAAATGGTGTTGCTAGCAGGTATTGTCTAAATTTATGTAGTGCATAGATCATTGACAAGGCTTCGCGCTCAGTAGTTGTATAATTCTACTCTGCAGGAGTCAACTTTCTACTAGCAAAACAAATAGGATGATCTATAATACCTTCTCCAGGCTGAGCTAACACCACACCAATGGCCATGCCAGAGGCATCCACATGTACATGAAATGGTTGGTTCCATGAGGGAAAACACAGAATAGGTGTTGTAGTAAGTCTTTCCTTCAATGCCTCAAATGTGTGTTGTTGCAGTTCTCCCCAATAGAATGTCCCTTTTCCCTTTAGTAACTCTTCCAAGGGTGTGGAAATCTTAGCATATCCTTTGATAAATTTTCTATAATACCCAGTGTGACCCAAGAATCCATGCACCTCACTCTGACTGGTAGGCTCTTCTAGGCCTACAATAACTGCAACCTTAGCTGGATCCACTAACAAACCTTCCTTGCAGATGATGTGCCCTAACAAAGTGCCAAAAGGTGTAGCAAACACACACTTCTTGATGTTTAAAGAGATGCTTAATTGTCTACATATTTCAAACATTAAGTGCAAATTGTCACAGTGATCCTTAACAAGTCCATACACCATCCAATCATCCAAGTAAACCTGTAAGAAAATGTGAATAAAATCCTGGAATGCTTGAACAACTATGCGTGAAAATACAACAGGTGCATTTTTCAGACCAAAGGGCATCACAGTATATGCAAAACTTCCCCATTCAGTGGTGAAAGTTGTTTTCTCTTGATCCTCCTATGTAATCCTGACCTGATGATACCCAGAGAATCCATCTGTAAAAGAATAGATTTCACGCCCTGCAATGCCTTCTAATATCTCCTCTGTGAAAGGTGTAGGAAAGGGATCAATCACACATGCAACATTCAGTTCCCTATAATCCACACAAATCCTAATCTGACCATATTTCTTTATACTGATAACCATGGGGCTAACCCACTCTGATTCTTCTAGGGGCTTGATGATGCCAGATTTCAACATCTTGTCAATTTCTTCCTTAACCTTTACGCGCAGGTTAGGGTTCATTCTGTAAGGTCTTTTCCTGACCGGGTGCACACCTTCCTTAAGCTTAATCTTCATCTCTCCTAATGATTCATGCACTCCTTTTAATTCATGGTAGCCCCTAGGAAATAAGTCCTGAAAATCATGTAGTAACTCAATGATTTTTTCCACTTCAGAGTCAGACCAATAATCCCCAATTATTGCCTCCTTAGGTTCAACATCCGTACCAATATTCACTTTTTTTTGTCTTCATGGGTTCATGATAGGCACGCACATTTTTATCTGCACTGTCTAACACCTCGTGCATACCCGCTAAATGATCTATATCCAGATCTTCTACTTCCTCATCATCCACTATGTAGACCATCTTTCCTTTCTCTTTTTCCAAGTAAGTGTGCTTAAGTAGCGCAACATCTGTTTATTCTTCTTTATCAAATTGTGCCCCTAAGTTTGTCTCACCAAATAACTCTTGAATGAGCTCTTCCACCTTTGCACTGTCTCCTATAGTTAAGAGCTTTATAACCCTTAATGCCTTCTTCCACTGGAGGTTTAGTAGAGAAGTAGTCAAAATTCTGGACCATTCCTGCAATCAAATCCTGCCAATTTCTAGTCTCTCTATGTAGCTCCGCATATACATACCAAGCATGTGCGTAACCTTGTAAAGTGGAATAAAGTTTGTGCACCCATAGTGAAGGTGGTAAAGCTTCCTACCCCTCTGTCCAGAGCCTCTCACACTGCTAAACGTGGTGCTGAATAGGTTGATTACCATGATATGTGTAGATTTGAGTAGGTGCATTGCTCCTGGAAAACTGAGTTGTTAGAGAAATCCTGACTTCATTCCATTCTACAAGATTATCCCTGTGAACCACCCACCAGTGCGCTGTTGTCCCACGTAGGGTATATGCTAACATATTTCTTCTTTCAAATTGGTTTATCCACTGTTCCTCCATGGTGCACAGGAATACCGTAGGGTCTCCTTCTCTAGTGTACCGAGGTACAAAGTTGTTACCTATCCTCCTAATGCAACGAGGTTTTCTTTTCCATGCAAATGTGCTCCTTACTTCGCACCCAACCATCTCATAAGTGCCATGAGCCCAATTATCACAAGCAATACTTGTGGTATCACTAATAGACTGTGCATCTTCCCACTGGAGGATTCCTTCCTTAGATGGCTCGAGTACTTCTGGGTCCCGAATGACACGTACATAAATCCTATTCAGATCTTCTTCACTCAAAGGCTCAACATAGGGCACATATTTCCCATCCATTAAAGGGATAATAACTCTTTCCTCCTTGTTCTCAAAACTTATATATCCTTTGTTGAACTGAAGATCAACATTATTTGTGTAACACCAAGGGCACCCAAGTAGAGCTGGGAAACTGTCTACTTCTGCAAGTGCTAAAACCTCAAAACCCCCGTGAACTTGGCCCCTTGTATAGTAATGGATGCATCTTTTAAAACTCTGATAGGAGTGGCCTTAGTTCAATTAGCCATAAACAATACATTAGAAGATGGCTGCAATGGAGGTCTCCCCATCTGTACCCATGCATCTAAAGTAAGCACATTTACCTCCGCACCTGTGTCAATCAATATATTACTCAAGAGCCATCCATCCACAACAACATTCAGAGTGATCTCCTTGTCATAATCTAAGCTATGAGGGGGAAGATTTGCATGCAGGATCTGACGTCCATTCTCAATATTCACGTGTGGAGTGTTTCCCTTTAGCCAACTCCCTAGTAATGGAATGATATTCTCCTGGTGCAACATTTTGCATACCTCCTTCAAGTCATCAATATCTGACTGGACCGTCTCTGCTACCTTCTTCTGTTCCATCTTCCATGATTGCTCCTTTAAACACTGTATTTCCCCCTGAAGGTTTCTGAGTACCTCCATGGTCTCCTGATAAACCTCCTTCTGGTGCACAGGATCCAGATACCTTGCATGCAAAATGTCCTCCTTAGTGATGGTAGGCTTCTGTTGTAACACTTCTCTGGCACGCGTAGCTTCAGCGTGTGTAGTAATCTTCATAGGTAATACCTCAGGTTCTGGTGCCAACTTTGGCATCCACTAATTTTCCACAGTGCATTGTATCCTAACCATCCATGTGCCCTTGTTTTCCTATTTATGCTACTTGCTAAGATGCTCATATAGATCTGGGCATTCCTCATAGCTATGAATCTTCCCACAAAAAGAACAAGTAATATTCTGAGGACATTCATGCCTGTAGTGGTCAGGAGATCCACATGTAAAGCATGTTCCATGAGGAAACTCACCTCATCCACCACCACAACCTCGACCCCCAAATCCACCATGGTATCCTTGACCTCTGCCATGTCCTCCTTCATAGTGCCCCTCATTCCGATCATAATGCACTTGATTGTGATCCCAATCCTGGTGCTCACCTTTACCCTTAGAGTTATCTGATACTCCTGTCTATCACACACCAATATCTATAGCATCATGGATCTGACCAATCAACCTGCAGTCTTCTGTATCATGAGTCATGGACCTGGAAAATTTTACAATAGCAGGATACATTCTTCCTTATCACACATTGTAATAATGGGCAAGTGGCTGACATCATGGTTCAGATGACATATCTCATAGTCTAGCAATAATGAATGCACTGACCTATGGGGACAACTATCCTTGGTGTGCCCTTCCACTTCACAGTCTGTACACCAAATCCTAGTGCGTGTCTCATGTGCTGAATTCATTGATAGTTTCTCCAACTACTTTGCCATAGCTGCAATCTGTGCTTCCAAGAATGGGCTGACTCCAGTGTCTATACTTCCAACTGCCTCAGCGTGCAAAGCTGCCTCAAGTGCTTCACGTGGATCAGTGTATGTCTTATGTGACAATGCCCTTCTAAAAGGTGTGATCAGTCCTCCAACGAACCATTGTGCATGTTGGCTTGCATGAATATCATAAGAAAGCTTAGATAAAAGTGTTTTGAAATGGGCATCATACTCCCAGACACTCTCAGTAGTGCCTTGCTTAATATCCTTGAGTGCACTTATACTCTTCTGCTCAAATTTAGGGATATAGAATTATTTAAGGAAAGCATATTTTAATGCTGCGCAATCTACACAAGTTTGATCTGGGTCAAACTTCCTGTACCAACTATGTGTGCATCCCTGTAATGTAGTTACAAATTGACTTGCCTTGCACTCATAAGTTGTGATCCCTTTTACGCACCACAGTATCTCACACATGTGCACGTGTTCAACAACATCTTCTATGCCCCTATACTCTGGAAGACAGAGAGACATCTCCATGTAAATATTCTGGGGTTGGTGTGGACCCTGCCCACCTGATCCAGAACCTCCTGTGTTACCTCTACCTCTAGAACCACCAGATCCACCAGAACTAGAGCCACCTATACCCCCTGATCCTCCACCTGTAGCCTGAAAGCGGACCAGAAGATGTACTTCCTGTGTCCCAATAGTAGTACTGAACTGAACTCCTACAGTCTGTGTGGTGGTACTACTCCCAGAAGTGAGTCCAAAATTCTACGTGCTCAAATTTTGTGCTGATGATGCACCTGAAAAGGTACCTCCAAACAACAACAAAGACATTTTCCCTGCCATAGATGTACTTGCTATGTGACTTACCCCTACTTCCCTACTGCCCAAATTAGCTTGCTGACTATTGGATGTACTAGATACTGGAAAACCAAGTGCAAGGGCTAGGTTACCAGGTAGATTCAGATGTGCACCTATGGCCCAGGTCGTCTCTACTGGCACTCCCATGTGAGGCTGAGGAGGGTTCCCTGTCATGCTTTCCCAAATGGGGGAGTTCCAGATGCTCTGGCTCCATGCCTTCTGTGTGAGCTCCAAATCCTTCATGAGCCATCTCTCTCCTCAACGCCATCCACTCTACAATATCCCACTACTTTTCCATCTCCCTTTCATGTACCTCATTGTACTTAAGCCACCTTTCTTCTCTCTTCCTTTCTACCGCTAGGTCTTCCATCTTTCACCAAACTGCTCCTGCCCCCACACATGGTGGGGTTTAGCTAGCCATCGGTTTTTCTTCCAAGTTCAGGGTCACCATCAAAATCTTGATCGACAGTGAAATTCCTTGCAAGTAAGTTCCCCTGGGATAACGTAAAAATTGGAACTCAGCTACCTTTGGGAAAGAATAAGTGGAAATTGAGTACTCCAGAATATAGTTGTTCAAAACACCATGGAACCAAGTATCCACAATGCATGTCCAAATCAGATCAACATCATATAGGGCCTGAAATTCTTCCTACATCTAGACAAGTGTGTGATACCTCCAATTCCATTTAGATGCATAAACAACTAGCCACTTGTATAGTTCTACCAAGAAAATAGCAAAGAAGCTCTCATACAAACAGTCATATAGATTCTTTTCCACCCATGTGTGTGTGTCAAACTCAGATCCAGTGTTGAACCTCCATGCGTACTCTTCTTCTAGATATTTTATCCACTCCTCAACACTTGCTAGGGTCAACCGGTACGTCTTCATCATGAACCATCCTAAAAACAACTGAAAAAGAGGTCCCGAAAAGGAACCAATGATGCATCCTAGAATCCACCATGAACAACCCAGGCATGTTGGCACATCACTCAGCCTAAGCTGAGCGCTCACCTGAAGTGCACAAAGGTACCAGGCCCCTCTTTAGAGTTTCTTGTGCAGGATGTTAACGTGTTGAAGATAAAACATACATTCAAAACCCTAACTAACCATAAACATTCCACAGAGCATATTCCAGATCTAGATCTTAAAGAATCATGAATTAAACAATAATCATAATGAAATCAACCATGCAAGAACCAGTTACAGTCATGTTTAACACCTTTATCCACCCAATACACTCCATTATATTAAACATAGTAAATACAGAAGCTTCTTACAATAAATAGTATCATAAGTTTATGTGCGTATCAGTTCCGACAACATAACTCTACAATAGCTCATACACAGTGTCTCTCTCTCTAACTACATAGACTAATACATACTTATAGGGGTGGGGACTTTCCCTTCACCACTTACGCACTTCCCAAAATAGGTCGCATGCTGAAAATAGCCATGCACCTTTACAATAATATGCACACATGCAAGTGCACTAATAATAGATCTCCTATAGTTAACTGACAGTAGTAATCCTATTATTATCCCAAACTCATGCATGGCACTTAGTAGATGCTCATCCTCAAAATAGCATTTGTGTGTCACACAAGTCTCCATCCCATTGTGTGCTCTGCACGCTATCTCCAAAAATAGCCTGTAACCATGAAAAATGGCTAAGTCCCAAATCAGCTTGTCCTGGCACGCGTTTCCTTTCCTATCCTTCCGCGCCTTCAAATGTGCCTTATTCCTGCGTGAATCTTCTGTGTGCCCTCTCCTTAGTGTCATACTCTGTCTGCTCAACAAGTAGGTATCCATGTTGGGAAGGAGATAAAGGTAGACATATTTAGTTTCAGCTCAGGAAGCGTAGTGTTCGGGACTCACACATGGCAGCGCAACAGACACTAATGTTTGAAAGTACGTTTGGAGGAGTTTTTTTACAGGTGCATCATCAGGATAGAGTGTGAGCATGAAGAAAGTTGGAAGTAATCCTATAGGTATTGTGATAACAAAGATAATAAATGTCTATTTCTACACAACAAATGGGACATAAGGGCGTTCATATTCAAGACCACAGATCGTGACCGATAGCATGTGAGGCTCCAGAGGTTTAGGTCAGCCACCGTGCAGTGGAAATCCTATTTGAGGTTCAAGATATGGGTTTGGTACTAATCTAGGGAAGGGTCCACAATCACAAAAACCACCACTGAATCAACTTCGACAGACACCACCTCAACAGCCACAACAACACACACCTCAAGTCTACTTTGAGATGTCTCTTCACTTGCCCGAGTATAGAGGTGTTGAGGATGCTGCTGAGCATGTACACAAGTGTGAATTGCTATGGAGAGCAAAGGGTATTAAAAAATATAATAGAAAGGAAATCCAATTTGTCACCAAACTTCAAGGGCACTCACATAGTTGGTATAGAAAGTATGATCCACACCAGACTGTGGTGGATTATGATGCTTTACACGCTGCACTTTTGTTTGAATTTCACATCCCATAGTTTGAGAAACAAAGTGTTAGAGCACTCAAAGATATCAAGTATGGCTTTTTTGAATGTACGAGGGAGTATGATGCATGGTTTAAAACTCTCTTATCCAAATTATCTTAGGATATTCATTCGAGTCAACATATACAATGGTTTTTTAGAGGATTGCTGACTGTATTTTGAAGGGCCTTATCACATAAGACCTATGCAGATCCATGTGAGGCTCTGGAAGAAGTTGTGCACACTGAAGCAATGAAGAGTGCAGAGACTGGAGTGAGCCATTTTCTTGAGGCACATATAACCATTATGGCTAATAAATTGGAGAATATTTTTGCCAGTTCAACACATGACACATGTAATGGGTTATGGTGCACTGATTGTGATGTTAAGGGACATACAAAGGATAACTATCCATGCAAGAATATGTGTGCATTGTTACAATCTTATGAGATTTTCCACAAGAATCACCATGCCTGGAATTTCCCTCTCTTGCAACGTGAAACTATGAAGAATGTCTCTATGTATTGCAAGATTTGTGACGCGCACACCCGTGATACAAAATATTTCCATTTGATAGATCAAATTCATGAGGCATGCAAGATTGGATTATGAAAAACCACTATGGCAAGTAGTTCTCAGGTGCAAGAAGCTTAACCTACTGAAGGGTACAATAGTGGAGATGGTGGATTTTGAGGTGGATATAGGAGTAGAGGCCGTGGTGGTAGAGGAAAATTTACATGTGGGACATGTTATACTTGTGGCTCCCCAGATCATTACCAATGCGAATGCCCCCAGAATCAAGTATGTGTGTATTGTGGAAAACAACATAAGGTTGAGGATTGCCTTGATCTTTATGAGCATATGTGTAAAAACAAGAAGGAAAAAGGCATGTAGATGATCAAGGTACAATGTGTGAAGAAGGAGAAATACACACCTAAGAAAATTCTTGACCTAGAGCTACAACCCATGTTGGTTATGACGCGTATAGAAGCAACTCGTGCGCACGAACCCTTTAACACCAAACCACTCATTAGGAGAGAGGAAATTATGCATGCCAAATATCCAGATGCTTCTCATCATAAGGAAGTATATCAAGAAACTATGAGAGTAATAAGAGATTTACAGGGTGAGATTCAGTGCCTGAAGGAACACGCACGTGAAAAGGAATGCATGAAGAACATTGAGCTCCCACATAAATATGCAGATGATATGAAGGAGGTATGAAATATGTTGAGACATGAGAAAATCATCCCACTACTAGGATAATCGTTGCGTGAGAATGTAACACACACGTGAGTTAAGTGCGAGCGTCAGATACTTCATATGAGTTTGCCATCACATAACCATCAATACAATAAGGAAATCAAACTGGATGCAGTGATTAATGGTTAGCTAGTGGGTAACATTCTAATTGATATAAGTGAAGAGGTGAATGTTATGACCTTAGATGCATGGAACCAGATGGGGAGACCACCAATGCAGCCATCTTCTAATGTGTTGTATATGGTGAATAAAATAAGTATCTGATTACAATATAGTTCAGTACATCCATGTGTTAGACCATGCACGCACTATACAGACTCAGGTCATACTTCACCTAGTACACTTCAAGATTCAATTTTTACTCCATTCTAGGCTACTCTCAAAACAATGGTACATCATTGGTCTTTATATGGTGGGGACTTTCCCTTCACCGCTTACATGCTTTCTTTCCTAATAATAGACATGCACACAAAAGTAGCCTGCATACTTTTACAAAGGATTCTAATAATAAATTTTCCTAAATATACATCATGGTTTGATCCTATTATTAGATATCCCCATGCATTCTCCTTATCTCTGTTCTGCATGTGTGTTTTCTAAATATATCCCTTGCTTAGCCACCAAGTCATCTTGCTTTTATTTATTCTTAGACCTTTGCTTGATCAACACTCTAACTCTGATTTTGTATTTTTAGCCCCGACTCCGGGAAAATGGCTAAGTCCTAGCTCTTGTGTGCAACCCCACACGCCAACCTATTTTCCCACTGCATGTGCCCCTTGTGCGTTTCTCCAATCCTTGCGCGTGTGTACCCTACATGTGTAGACACAAAATCATGTACTTTAGGAATTATTTAGCCCGGTCTTATACTACTAGATAAAAGGTTCTCAATTGGATAAAGTAATAATTAATCCCACCTTTTGGCCATCTTTATTTATATTTTATTTCATCATTCCCGCATTTTTTATTTCATCTATCCACCCATTTTGCAACTACCCCATCATTCTAGCCCAAAATCAGGGTGCCTCAGCCTGTACTGGGGCACCCCGAGGTGCCCCGGTCCCACTTTTGGTGCCCCAGTCTATGTACATCCTTTCCCGCTTCATTTTGGGGCCTTTCTAGCCGTTTGTTGTCTTTATCTTTTTCCTAGTCGGCCTTGTCAGGATTAATTACAAAATTAATATTGAGAGTCCTATAAATATAATTTTATAAGACCATAATGAGGGTGCTAGGTCAGAGCGTCACATACTACTATCACTCTATCTAGAGTTTGTATCCACGACATCACTTGCATCCACATAGTGGCATGCATCAAGACTAGGAGACATACATCACACACCCTGCATAGGGGGAGGGATTCTATTCTATTCCACACATACATGCTATTTACAATTTCTATAGTTACTATTTCTTGTTATTTCACAAAGTGCAATTGACATGAGAACACATAGGGCATGACACGCACACACTCACCAGAACTACATCTGGGTCCGAAATGTAGTGCAACGCTTAGTGATAAGACCACAAGTTTGGCACCTGAGGTCAGTCTGACCCATTAATTTACATCTTTTATTTTTCTAGGGTTTGATACTTCATTTTGTGTTACAATTCATTATACAGCTCATCTGACAAATCTAGTGTGACAGACAAGAAGCATTTGAAGACACCTTGCGATCATACCATAAGCAGTTTCTGAGAATTTACAGAGATCAGAACACCCAAATTGTAGACTAGGGCACCTCAGGGTACCCCAATACCATCCCAAGTGCCTCAGTCACTTCAGATCTGGTCTTCGTAGGGTGAGTGATCGTCCGCATTTCCATTTTTTATTTTCAGATCTGCGACAACCTGCGATAGTCACTTCAAATGAGCTAAGCCATTTCTTTCCTTTCTCCTGCATATTAGGGTTTTATTTCACTTAGAATAATTTACTTGCATTTATTACAATGTTTTAGTCCTCCTAATTAGATTAACATTAATGCCCTAGTGTCCCCTTTTAGGTTAACTAGATCATTATTTTTGTTAATCATTTTGGTGAGCCCTACTTCTCTTTTTCATTTATGCCCATTACTCGTAGCGGTCGCTTTGGACCTCTCCATTATTGCGAGCTTCATTCTCCTGTTCTCCATACTTCTAAATACATGGCTGACATACCCACCTCTCTAGCCAAAAACCCCTTAGACACCTCTACCCAGGTTCCCCTTCATGAAATCGAGACCACAATTAGTGAGAAATCTTATGATGAGGATACTAATGTTGACCAAGAATTACTTGATGTTATCATTGATTTTTTCCAATCTTTATGTGAGAATCCCACTCATCTCAATCATGTTTTGCATGCCCTACTCACTGCTAAGCGAGATCATGAGAATTCCCTACCTGTTTCTTCCACCCCTATGGTATCCACATCACCCATTTGTGTTTCCACTTATCCTATAAAAAATACCATCCCTCCCACCCACCAGGGTGCTTCTAATGTTCCGTTTGGTTCCTCCTCTAATACTCCCACTTTTGCATCCCTATACTAGGATCTCCAAAACCAAATCCGCCAGTTACAAGTCACTACTTCTAAAGGACCTTTATCACTTGATTCTACCTCCTTATTGCATTCTCCCTCTGCACCATCTATGTCTATTTACCCATTCCCACCTAACTTCACCTCTCCCAAAGTACCCATTTTTAAAGGCCATGACGATCTACAGGAACACCTCATTGCTTTCCATGTCACGTGTCTCGATTACGCTGATGATCATACTATCCTCACTAAGTTGTTTCCATGTAGTCTACTAGAATATGCGATGTGTTGGTTCTATGACTTACCACCACATTCCATAGTTTCATTAACGTATTTGGATGACACTTTTCTCACGCACTTGTCTACAATTATTGGTTCCACACTCTCTTATGGCCAACTAGCTCAGCTTAAACATGGTCCCACAGAATGCTTCCCTGATTATGTCTTATGATATAAGAATAACATGGCCAAGATGACCAATGTCCTTGCAAACTCAAAACTATAGGATTTATTTGTCCATAGCTTTTTGCCACCTTTACAAGATAACGTGCTCTTCGAAACCTTTCCATCGTTAGAATGAATTTTTCAGGCTCTCAAGATGCGTGAGACCAAAATTATCTTTGTTGGAAAACTCAAATATCTGGATGCACCTTCTTCTTACACCCACCCGCCAAGAAAGACACTATTTAGGGAACTTGCCAATAAAACTAGCGATCCAAAAACTACTGTTAATGTAGTCTCTACTCCAAGGGAATTGTGCCCTCAGCCATATCGTCGTCCTTTTACTAAACTTAGTACCTCGCTAAGCATCTTGTTGCCATAACTCATTAATAATAATCTCATTTCTTTACCACTGCCTTTACAACTCGACCCATCCTGACCCAAAGGATAACTTTGATGACCATTCTTATTGTGATTATCATCAATGTGTTGGGCATTCCACTAATCGTTGTTTCAAGCTCCAAAATCTCATCTAATAATTACTTGATAGTGGCCATTTTGAGCTCCCAGAATCCCCCACATCCATCCCTATCAATAATAACCACAAACTCCAAATATTTAACAGTCTGATTCACAAACATGATACTAAGCCAGTCGATTCATCCTCTAATTATATCTGCCATACATTGTCTTCTCCCCTTGGACCTCTAACTTTCTTATTTCTCACATTGCCGCTTCACCACCAATCATCTCCTTCTCCAATGGTGACTACCCCACTACATTTTCCTTCGACCATTTACATATATAGAAATCTATTGGGTCAACCCTTATCAACAACACTAAGGTTGATCCATCTTCCGCTATTAGTGCATGTTCTTTGTCCTTCTTACACCCTATCAGGAACCCTCCATCATGAATCAACTATCTATTCAACCAACCATATGGTGTTATTAAGTTCCATATCACAGTTGGTCCTCTCACTCTTCTCATCCCTTACCTTGTTATTCAAATAGTTAAGGGATGTAATTTACTTCTCGGCCTCAATTAGATTCATAAATCTCAAGCTATTATTTCTATGAATCATTTACACCTCAAGTTTGTATACAACAACCAAGTTATTGATATTAACGGAAATCCTCCTTCACCTCAGTTATCGAGGTCTTATCGTTCTGATACTCATGTGTCTTCCCCTCTTACTCGTACAGCCCCTCTGACATTGCCCACAACTTATCCCATTTCTACTTCACCACCACAATTGGAATCTACACAACCACGCCACTCTTTTATTCCTACATGCCATCATAGGCCTATCCCTAAGACCATTACCACATCCCACCGCCGATCACCACCTTTCTTTATCCCACATGGATCATCCTCCCCTCCACACAAGCCAATGTCTCGATCTCCATCAACTACACATTTTACTACGCCATGAGCCTTATTCACTCATCTATGGTTATGAAGTTTTCCTACCTCTTGAAATCCAAATTCCATCACTTTGTGTATCACTTAAAGAATTTATACCAAATGAAGAATATCACTAAGACCTCTTAGCATGACTTGAACTGTTAGATGAAAAGCGTCTAATGGATCTCAAACATCATCAAGTCTATGAAGAACGTGTTAAACAAGCTTATAACAAATCAAAGAACGTGAATTTAAAATTGGTGATCTTGTGCTCAAAGAAAATCAAAATCTCACTCAATTAGAATGGAGTAAACGTGGAAAGGTATCCCCAAATTAGATCAGTCCATACGTCACCACTCATAAGTATGGGTCA
The DNA here is from genome assembly GCA_019776745.2 of Taxus chinensis. Classification (NCBI taxonomy): domain Eukaryota; kingdom Viridiplantae; phylum Streptophyta; class Pinopsida; order Cupressales; family Taxaceae; genus Taxus; species Taxus chinensis. The sequence goes on from CM034155.1 coordinate 286,589,059, forward strand.
GGAGTGTATCATATCACTTCCCTTGATGGTGAACCTGAGAAGGAACCTCTGAATTCCTTGCACTTGCAGCCTTTCTACTGTTAAATAATTGATCATCATGATAGTAGTTACATATAAGATCTTTTCACTCCATAAAACCATTCATCTTATCATAGTAATGATTTGAAAGTATGTGGTTATCCATCATTATCCTAAATATACCTTAAAGATGAGCACCACGGCTCTGTTCATCACATATTTCACTATGGAAAAGTTCCTCCTTTGCATGAATCCATTAAATCATTACACTCACCTACCTTGTACCAACTAAAAAACATGATATGGAGCACGTGTGTGTAATTCATATACGCATCTCTTCCCCTCCTTGAAACAGTCTATTACATTCTTGCTCTCAACTCAAAAATGTATGTAAATTCATTGGATGCTTCATATAAAAATAAAAAGTATAATAGATTGATCCCTCAAAGGACAAATATTCAAAATATAAAATCATTATAAAAAATATATATAAAAACGTAGGTTGATCCCCTGAAGGACAACTACCAGTCAAAATCAGAGATCAATCCCTAAAAGGATGACTATTTTGTAAAAGTCAAAAATCAAAATACCATACCCTCAAAGGATGGATACCTATGTAAAAAGGCTTCCCGCATTGATTAACCTTCAAATACATCAATATAAAAAGCATCCAAGAGAGATTCCCACATTGATCAACTTTCCCATCATATCAAACTTCCTGCATTGATTAGTTTGCTTCAAAATCAATGCGTAAAGTTGGGGCATTTCCCTATGAACCCATAAAAAAGGAGAATCCTTTTCCCATACTGATATACACATACAAACTCCTTTCATGTCCTAGGAAGGTATATTCATCTAATCCCATATTTTTTTAAGAACTTGTGTAACCTATTGATAATCTCATTTAACATTTATTAAAGTTACAAGTGCAATAGATTTTATATTTTCAAAAACCCATCACGTATATATCAAATCCATAATGGGGAAATAATTTCATTTTTACCGTATTCTACTTAATCACATTTTTACAATGTTTTTTTAATATCACCTTTTAAGTCATTTGATTAATTAAACATTCAACTACATTTTATCAAATATATTCACAAACCATATTTCTTGACATCATATATAATACATCCAAATCCATATAACACTAATACATTCAAATTAAATACATACATCACGATGTATATTGAAACCATCAACACATATAAATCTAAGAAAATAGTCCATAAACCTCATCATCATCATCATATATAAATCAAGTCCAATATCAAAACTCATACATCATCATCAATGTTCATAAAATAAGTTCTTCTATGATTCCATCCATACACCAAAACTATGATCAATATCATATATATCTAGGGATTCCATGAGCCATATATAAAATTAACCATCAGTACATATCATGAGTCAATAAACTGGAAACCTCTAAGGAACTCGCTAGTAGGTGACAGTGATGTACCCTCTCCTCCCTGAGCACCAGATCACCAACAACTGCATCACCAATAGCTCTAGTATCACCACAGGAGCTCCTCCCATCATTACCACCTCCTCTCTATGATCTCCTGAGTGGGTGACCCACACTCCCTGCATTGGCAATCACTAGGGCCTGTTGCACCTTGCGTGGCCAAATGATTCATAATAATGTAGCATATGGATAGTCTCAGAGTCACCATATAGACATAATACTATAACTCTACCCATAGTGTCTAATAATGGGCCATAGAAATCATCCCAAAGTACTCCAGGTTTTTCCCTCTCTACCCACTATCCTATTCTTCCATTGGCCTATGCCCTATTCCATTGGCCTGGGCCATCACGCTCAACTCGACACCAAAAATAGAAGACCCTGTAATCTATAGGGACTTCCTTAGTACATCTCTCTGCTGATGATATCGGTCCTTTATCTGTGATAGCTTACCCAAGCCAATTGAATCCTGAGACCCTCTTTCTCTGTTACTAGCACCATGTCTTAGCTCATACCACTACTCTCTTGCTCAACAATCAGGGCATCCCTAACCCCCAGGAGGTCATCCCCCTCTCTACGTAGCCACATCTCTCTCTCCCTCTATCAAGGCCTTCTTGGTTGTCACCTTTGCAATAGCTTCGATGCCAAATCATCATCACCTCCTCCTCATCACTCATCATACGTCATCATTAGACACCTGGATAACATCCTGATCCTGTGCTCCTCCTTCCACTCGATCATAGACCCACATCACCTACTGTACAACTCGGGTCCTATCAAAAAATCTCAGTGATCGGGTCCACCATACTGTATACTCTAAAGATTCACCTCTGCATCATCAAGTGGCACAATATCACCATCCTCATTAGGGCCTGTAGCCCCCTTCTCATCAACAATGATCAATGGTCTAACACAAAACAACCCTCAGAGTCTTAGTATCTCCATCCTCCATGTCTATACTACACGAAATCCTTAGGCACATCCTGATATAAGTCCAAACTGCCTCCTCACCTGAAAAAAATGTAGAAGCTCATGCTCCCCTTGATTTGTGACCCTAAACCCATATATCTAACTGTAAGCCTATCAACTCATGTCGATACTCAGGCCAAGCATAGAAATCTAAGTATGGCCTCCAAACCACATCCCCTATATGTAGTCCATGCTAACAAGTCTCTATAAAAATTGACCCCTCTTATTCTGCTGCCCCCATCCCATATCTTGTCTCCATATCATAAAGTCTTGGCATGCCTCTCATCGATACCCCTATGACAATCCCAACAGATGAGAAATAGAGCATATATGCTCATATGCCCAACACTGTAGTAAAAATATCAAACATCAATACCATAACGCTTGTGGGCCTTCTAGGCCCACAACATCTCTAAATGTCTCGTGCAAGTAATGTGGGCCCCCATTCAAACACTGTGGTGCTCCAGCATCTCAGCTATAACACTCTATCATCATCCATGGAAATCGACCACCTCCCAAATGGTAGAGAATCAAAACAAGAGATGGCCATCATCATCATGGTCATGTGTACAATCATCTCTCTTAGGCTTATATAACGCCTAGTACTCAAATGCCCTTGAACATATATCATGTCCTGAGACACATCACCATATAAGCTCTGTATCAAATCTACTCTCTCAACATCACTGATAATATAAATACCCTCTCCATGGATGGGTAATCACATGATGTGATGAACATCCTATAAATTAATAGTGATATCCTCTAGTAGGCAACAAAAAATTACAAGTGGAAGGATTCCATCGCTCTAGTAAGGCCAATAAAAAACTCTGGAACCCATGGATCTATTTGTAATCACTAATGTCACTGAAACCAATGGCCTCAATATGCTCTCAGTCATCATCTGTCATATTAACTCTCACCTCATCCAAAATTATTGGGATATGATCACAGATAGTCAGCTATGCATCCACCTGCAAAGAACAAACACATATAAACAAACATCAGTATTGTCACCAAAATATATATAAAAAATATCATCCACAACATATCAAAAACATCTTTACATAAAAATATCAGCATCAACATTGTCACCCAAAAAATACCAACAACATCTGAAACATTACAAATATCATTAACATCAACATCAACATCATCAAAAATATAATTAATATTAATACCCTACATTCAATAACCAAATTGGAACCACAAACACTATACAAAATTGAATTTTAATTCTTGAAAATCATATTTTTAATCACTAAAAATCCAAAATTGCCCATATTATAGGTGAATCACTGGCGATTCACTTCAATTCAATGTCGATTGCATGAATCTCTAGTGATTCCTTACGTGATTCCAAATTAGGGCATCCGCTATGCTCCCTTAAAATGATAAAAACTTCTATTAAAACTAGGAAAACATGAACAAAAATAAACCAAAAACAAGGTTAAAACCACCTACCTCTACCATAGTGGGCTTCTTGTGCCTGCTTGATGATGCCATTATCCAAATCTCCACTTTTCCACTCAAATGCACGTTTTTAGCTCAAAATTACTTTGTAAACTCAATGGCACTCAGTAAAAATGATCTAAATACATTGAGCTCGACTATTTATAGCCCCAAATTTTACCCCCGACGCAATTGATCACGATTTCCCCAATCGTCAGTGATTTCTACGCAATCACTAGTGATTCATCTCATTTTTGGCATTCATGCCCATTATTATCAAATTGTCACCTTTCTCAACAAAAGTGTTCCTTTCAAAGGACCCTAGTCCTTGAACATTAAATATTGGATTAAAAAACAACATTGGGATTCATCATATGTCTATGTGACATGTGCCCTTTCACCTCCATTACGTGAATTCCCCTTTAACTCAGCCTACCTTCACAGATCATATGTATGTAGGTATTGATCCTTTTATTCCCCCCTATCCATTTGACCCCATGGTATCACATCCTGTCTCGGTACCCCTTTAGTCAGACTGGGGAAACATTTTAAATGAAACACATGACAAGTCTATCCAATCACTATCAAACTGGTGTTCCTACACTACATCACATTCACCCCATTTGTAGGGCAAATCACCCATACAAACAAACATCATATTTATCTTACACTTTTCCATCAAACCACTAGACAAAAAGGGGTAAATGTAGACACCAAAAATCTACACCCCTCATCCTTCTCCAAATCATTAAGACATATCAATATTTCATTCTATTAATTAAATACATCCCATACCAATACCATTTATCACTTCTGATTCCTATTTAATTATGTAAATAATTTATTATACACACCATTTAATTGCATTACATTTACCCTAAGCTTAATATTCCACGATATACACCATTTAAATTATATAAATCCCTAAGTCTAAAATCCATCTAAGACCACTTTTAAATTATCCTAACTTCCTTAAAATACATCAAACCTATCAAAACCATTTATACACCTATCATTATAATTTATACACCTATTAAATCATTTATACACTCATGAAAATAATTTATACACCTATCAAGATCATACTTAAATTAGTAAGATCTAACCCACTTTATCAACCTCCAAAACAAACGAAAATACATCTCCTAACAACCCAACACATCATCCCCCTCAAAATCAAGACAAAAACCTTAATTTAGCAAATAGTTCCAATCAGTTTACATTCACAATGCTCAAATAGAATGGAATCACCGACGATTCAGGTAATCAATAGTGATTACTTAAGTGATTTTTTCTAGAATCTCTTTGGGATCATCCACTAGAATTCACAAATTATAACTCCATGTGTGAGTTCATAACATCATCTAGGAAGTCTGAGTGTTAAGTTATTGTCCAACAATATTTCTAGCACACTTCAAGAACCTCAAATTCATCTCAGAGTCTTTGCAGACACAACATATCATCTGTCTAGTTACAGGCTTCATCAGTTTCCTACACCACCTTTCATCAACAGGTCTGAGGTTTCTCTTCACTGTTTTATCACAGTACAAGTACTTTATCAGTTCATTCATTTATCATATATTATCTCTAATCCTTTTGTATTACTGAAACATTAAATCAATCAGCCAAATACTTAATTTTAGTAGTATGTCACCATTTTCCAGAATTGCCAATGGTTTGTGCAATCGCCAGCGATTCCTATTATTTTAGTATTTATATCAACCTTCATTTAATCTATTTTATCAGTCATTTCAAATATGTTTATCTCTAACATTCTGGCTAGCATGGATTGTTTTATATGGCAATATATGGCCCAAATCATGAAATTAACAGTATTCACTTTCTGCCAATAATCCATCACCCCTTTTATTGGGAGTAATGTGACATTTTGCACGATCTAACTTTGTGTGTTATTCATTGTACCCCTTTAGAAGAGTTAGACAACATTTTTGAGTTTACCCATGAGATCCGTCAGACTATGGAAGGATATTGGCATGCATATTTTGAGTATCAACATATCCGCATTGAACTTGCTTGGCTTGAGTATGAGACCTGAAAAAAAGATCCAAAATTTGAGCTCGAATTCGAACCATAGTTTTTCTCTCCCCAATCTCATTTATTTTCTATCTGATTCATAATAAACTTATCATTTATCGTCATATTATCTTATATTGGTTATCACATATCATATATCTTTTCCACATCCTCTTGATTGTTTAAAAGTGGATTGGCATCCTTGTAAGGAAGCCCATTGACTTCTGGGGATTGGAATTTTCCAAGAAATCGACCATTTATCTTACTAAATATATTTTGTTTAGTGTTTATGAATTGCAAGTTTCTTAGTAGAAAGGAGCTTGTACTAGCCTTCCACGGAGCACAACATTTAACATCGTCATCCATCATCTGCATATGAGTTGCTTACAACACTGCATCTTTTGAGCATCACACATATTATCTATTCAAACTTGCTTATGTGAATTCATAAGAATAAATGCAGGTAGGAAAAATGCCACAACAATACAAGGTAATTATCAAGTAACTACATTAATAAGTAATTATGTCATAAGTTCAAGGTTGTAGATGATAATGTTTAGCATAGTGCTGGGAAAATACAGATGACACAACCTAAAATTACTCGATCAAAATCATAGAAGCTGAGTCCTAGTTTTATAAGGAGGTAATAATCACAAGATCATTCAATATCTTAGACAGGTTTACATAAGGCAAACATAGTCTCTTGGCTCCTCCTACTTACACACATCTAAGTCAAGATTTCATGGCCCTATTGCTATGCTTTCAATGGTTTTGAACTTACACAGAGCAAGGGATGGGAATAATTTTTTAAAATGTGTGTACCCTTTGAATACTTGAACTCAACTACAACAGTCATTGGACAATGAGATATGTAAGAATTGACCCTCCTAAAGTTCTCATCTCAAACCCATCAAACAAACAAGGTTTTTCATGTCATCAACCATCAAGTTTTCATCCTAGGAGAAGGATGAGCTCGTGTATTATATACTGACATGTAAGGGAGAGAATGAGAAGCCTGAGATTAGTCCCCAAGAAAAGTTAGATGCACATTGAGGGATAAATTTGAATTTGACTTGCCCCAAGGATGACAAGGATCCTATCCATGCAAGGGTTAGAAGATTTATTGTGATGTGCATAAGATCAAAGGTTGTAGAATGATCACTATGATAGGAGTCTAAAAGTCCTTTCATTCTCATGTTGATATTTTTGAGATTTTGTAAATTTCTAGGATTTTGTGATTATTTCAATGAGTTGTTTGGTAAGTTTTTTTATTCATCCATGATTTTTTTGATTTTTTGTGATTTTTTGTAAGTGTTTGTAGATTGTGTGCTTGGATTTTTAATTTTTTTTTGTGTTTGCTTGATGTTTAAAAATGTGTTTTGGATTTTTTTATGTTTTAAAGTGTTTTTGGATTTTTTTATGTTTTGATAATGAGTTTTGGAATTTTTGATGTATTGTTCAAGTAAATAGTAAATTGGATTTTCAAATGCACTATGAATGCCAATGAGAAAGATAAGGTGGCCCTAGAATGTACCAAACTTATACAAATTAATTAGCTGATCATAACAAGGAGATGGAAATAGATGAGTCTGAACATGGTTGTTGATAGACATGGGAACACACAACAAAAGTGGTTTGGAATGATCCTAGCAAGCGAAACATAGATGAAGGTACAAAACTAAGTGGTTGTAATCTATATGCCCCCCAGCTTGAGGTATACATCATGAAAGGATTTAGTGAATAGTTATGCTCTCATAAAAAGATGAGTTTGCATTCATGGTTGTCCTCTTGGGAGCTCTTTGTCATCTTCAAAGGATAACATGTATGCACCAGACACAAATTTAAGTCAATAACAATGTACGAGTCCCAAGGCAATGGAGCCTTGGTCTAAGAATGTAATCCACTTTTTTCATGCTCTTTTGAGCTTGTATTCTATCTTATTTTAGTTTGAGTAAAAGATCTTTCAAAATTGAATTCTCTTGGTTTCTATAGATGTCATCAAAATTGTTATATGCTACAATGGAGTATAAAAATTTGTGATCATACTGTTTAAATGATCCAAGGCACAAGAACCCACTTCTCATCTTACGAGTTGTAGTTTTACAAGGTGCACTTTTCTTGATGAATTCTCATTTTCTCGTGACATATGTTTGGGCTATAGTAAAATACAAGATATGATGGATCTAGCTACATGTTTATGGTAATCATGAAGTTTTTTTGGCATCAAGGTGCCTAACTTCTTGTAACCTGGAACAATTTTCTTGGAAATGACTAAGATTCAATGGTATTATTGCTATTACTACACACACACACCACACACACACACACACACACACACACACACATTCAATTAAATTTCACTGGAGTTAAAATAAAGAGTGGTAGTGTGAAATCCAAGTTTGATTATAACCTTGATGTTTCTTGATCGCAGGGGGAGCTTTTACGAAATGAACCTTGTCAATTTTAAAACTACAATCTAAATGATGAAGATTGTTGGTCAGTCAAAATATGGAACTTAGAAAAAAATACATACAGAAGGTTCACACATAGAAGAGACAGAGTACATTCAAAAGCATGGGAGGATTGGGAAGGAATCATGCGATGAGGATAGAGATGGATTTCAAGACTTATCCATCTTCGCAACGTATGATCTATTTTTGGAAGATGGCGTGCGGAGCATACAAACGGGATGAAGACTTGCACGACACTGCATTTGCTATTTTTGGAGGATTGGCTACAAAGCGCTTTGCATGGGTACATGCTGAGAATAGATTTACTACTGACAATTAACTAGAAGAAGTCTATTGTTAGCACACTTTCATGTGTGGCTATTATTATAACGGCACGTGGATAATAATAGCATGCAAACTATTTTGGGATTAGATAAGTAGTGAAGGGAAAGTCCCCACCCTTATAAATATGTAATGAACTGTGTAGTATGAGATATACAGAGATAAATATGTATGAGAATGTGTAAGACTGAATTATTGTGAGGTTATGCTACCAAATATAATGCGCGCATAAACTATGGTATTATCTATTGTAATAAGCTTCTGTGTATTTATCATGTTTAATGCAATGGAGTGTATTGGCTGAATCAAAGTATCAAATCCTGAGTATAATTGGTTCTTTCATGCTTGATTTCATCATGGTTATCATTTAAGTCTATTATTCTCTAGATCTAGATCTAAACATGCACTGTAGAATGATATATTAGTCATGGATCTAAATGCTTTAAGTCTTCATCATGCTAACATCCTACAACAACAACCCTAAAGAGGGGCCTGGTACCTTTGCACGCTTCGGGTGAGTGCTCAGTCTAGGCTAAGTGATGTGCCAATGTGCCTGAGGATTTTACTAGTAAATTCTAGGCTGCATCATTGGTTTCATTACGGGGACCTCTTTTTAAGTTCTTCCCAGGATGGTCTGCGATTAAGACATACCAGTTGACCCTAGCAAGTGTTGAGGAGTGGATACACGACTTGGAATAAAAATACAAACTGGAGCCATGTTAGCACTGGAATCCTTCAGTGGGAGCGTGCACATGTCTATTAGCAGAATACTACAAGTGTTGCTTGAAATAATTAGGCTCATTGCACTTATGAGTTGTATAGGGAACTGTAGTAAAGATCATATTTCTAAGGGACAACAAACTGTGTTGTATCAAGAGAATAGGTGATAACTCGGTACCTTGTTACACCTAGAGAAGGAGATCATATGGTGTTCCTACACGCCATGAGGAATCAGTGGTGTTAGAACCAGTTAGAGAGAAGGAATATGTTCCACATATTCACCCTACGACATGATAACAGTGCATTCTAGTGGGTGGTCCACAAGGATAATCTTGTAGGATGGAATGAAATTAAGATTTCTCTTACTACTAGGTTCTTTAGGAGACAATGCATATACTCAAATATGCACTTGTCATAGGGGTAATCAACTTGTTCAGCACCAGATGGCAGAAGTGTGAGAGACTCTAGAAAGAGAGAGGCACGGGAAGCTTTACCACCTTCGTTCTGGGTGCACAAGTTTTAATCCACTTTACAAGGTAATGTGCTCGCATGCTTGGTATGTATATGCAATAACTTCATAGAGAGACTGGAATTTCGGGTAGGATTTAATTACAAGAATGACCCAAAGACATGTTGAACTTCTTCTCTACTAAACCTCCATTTGGTAGAAAGAAACATTAAACCCTCATAAAGTGCTTAGCTATTGGAGATAGTGCCAAGGCTAAAGAACTCATTCAGAAGTTATTGGATGAAGGAAACTCAGGAGTGTTTTTTTTGAATAAACAAAGGCTGATGCCATACTACTTCAACATGCTTTCCTTGAGAAAGAAAAAGGAAAAATGGTCTATATTAGTGGATGAGCGAAGAAGTCAGAAAATCTAGATGGTAGTACCATTCTTCAGGTAGGTATGAGGTGTTGGACAGTGTAGATAAGACACACGTACGCCTATCATGAACCTATGAAGACAAAATAAACTTCTCAATATTGGATCAGATACTGGAGCCTAAGGGGGACACAATTGGAGACTATTGGTCTGACTTTGAAGTGGAAAAATCATAGAGTTACTACTGGGATTATCAGGATTTATTCCCTAGGGGAAACCATGAAGCTTAAAGGCAATGCATACCAATCATTAAGGATATTTACATGAAGATAAAGCTTAAAGAGGGTGTGCCCAGTTAGAAAGAGACCCTACAGGATGAACCCCAACTTGCATGAAAAGGTCAAAGAAGAGATTGACAAAATGTTGAAGTCTAGAATCATCAAGCCCCTGGATGAGTCAAAATGGGTTAGTCCAATGGTGATCAGTATCAAGAAGGATGGTCAGATTAGGATCTGTGTGGACTACATGGAGCTGAATGCTACATGTGTGACTGATCCCTTTCCTATGCCATTCACTAAGGAAATACTAGAAGGCGTTGCAGGGGCGTGAAATCTATTCATTTACATATGGGTTCTTTGGGTATCATCAAGTTAGGATTTCCCAAGAGGATCAGGAAAAGACTACTTTTACTACTGAATGGGGTAGCTTTTCACTATACTGTGATGCCTTTTGGTCCTGAAAAATGCATCTGATGTATATTTTCGTGCATAGTTGTTCAGGTGTTTAAAGAGTTTATTCACAACTTCTTGCAGGTTTATTTAGATGATTGGAAGGTGTATGGACTTTGTTAAGGATCATTATGACAACCTACGCTTAATGTTTGAAAGATGTAGATAGTTGAGTATCTCTTTGAACATCAAGAAGTGCATATTTGCTACACCATTTGGAATACTGTTAGGACACATAATCTACAAGGAAGGTTTGTTGGTTGATCTAGCTAAGGTTGCAGTCATTATAGGCCTGAAAGATCCTACCAGAGTGAGGTGCACGGATTCTTAGGCCACATAGGGTATTTTAGATAATTCATAAAAGGGTACGCCAAAGTTTTCACACCTTTGGAGGAGTTACTGAAAGGAAAAGGTACATTCTACTAAGGAGAACTGCAATAACACACATTTGAGACATTAAAGGAGAAACTTACTACTGTGCCTATTCTACATTTTCCTTCATGGGACTAACCATTTCATGTACATGTGGATGCCTCTGACATGACCATTGGCGCGGTGTTGGTTCATCCTAGAGAAGGTATTATAGATCATCCTATCTTGTTTTGCTAGTAGAAAGTTGACTCTTGTAGCAGAATGGAATTACACAACTACAGAGTGTGAAGCTTTTTCAATGATCTATGTGCTACATAAATTCAGATAGTACCTGCTAGCTACACCATTTGTATTTTATATAGATCACATGGCATTGAATTATTTGGTAAACAAGCCCATTTTATAGGGGCGCATATGCAGATGGGTACTCTTATTTCAAGAATTTGATTTCATAGTTGTGGTAAAACCAGGGAAAAGTAATTATCGACCAAAAAATTTATCCATAATATAGTCAGGAGAAGAAGCACATGCCATTAAAGATATGATGCCTGATGCAAAATTCTATAGGTTACAATGCACGCCATCAAAATTAGAGGACATTGTTGTCTTTCTACGAACAGGTATGTCACCAAAAGGAATGAAATCCTTGGAGAAGAAACAACTTGTTATACGCGCGGACACCCTATATTTTGATTAGCGGTGACCTGTACAAGTTAGGTTGGGATGAAGTATTGTTCCGCTGTGTACTGGAACATGAGTGCACAAATATCTATGGAGGAAGCTCATGGTGGTATTGTAGGTGGCCACTATACAGGTGACACCACTGCTCGAAATATTATACTCATTGGATTATGGTGGGAGACCCTGTATAAATATTGTAAAGTATATTGTAAGGATTTTTGCGATCACTATCAGCATCTTGGGAAACTAGGTCAATGAGATGAAATGCCTTTAAGACCTATTACTAGTGAAGAACCATTTGAGAAATGGGCTATAGATTTTTTGGGTCCTATTTCACCAGTCACACGCGTAGGACTAGATCATGTTATATCATCACTTGCACAGATTATCTAACAAGGTGGCAGAAGTAGTGCCTACAAAGGATTGTATAGCGACTAGAACATCCAGGTTTCTATGGGAAAATATTATTACAAGGTATGGATGTCCATTTGAGTTTGACTAGTGATAGGGGCACACACTTTCTGAATGAGACAATAAAAATTTTATTGGATGAATTCATGATTGCACACCATAAGACTACACCATATCATCCTCAGGAAAATGGGACTGTTGAGGCTTTCAACAAAATTTTGAGCCAGACATTGACAAAAATTTGTGATGTTGGAAGGAAAGTATTGGGATGATAAAGTTTATGAAGTACTTTGGGCATATCAAACAACATATAAAAGGTTGAACAAAGCCACACCATTTTAGTTAGTGTTTGGACATGGAAGCAGTTCTTCCTATGAGAATTCATGTTACCATCTTTGCGTATTACGCGCTCTGGAGTTCTAGCTGATGAGCAAGCATTAGAAGAACGGATTGAAAAGTTAATTAAGCTGGATGAGTGACGAGAAAAATAACGTTGGAGTCAAAAACAAGAAAAGGCTCTGTAGAAAGCATGGCATGACAGGCACATCACCCTGATAAAATGTTTAATGATTGGATAGATGGTGCTCCTTGATGATTCTAATTTTTTGTGCCATCTAGTAAAACTCAAGGTACATTGGTTGGGGCCGTATGTTATCACTCACATACTTGAAATGAGGCTTCTTGATGGTACACTATTACCTATTTAATATCAATAGAGTGTATTGGCTGAAGCCAGAGTATAAATAAGTCTTCTTGATGTATAATTCGTTCTAAAGCAATGCTTTCCATTTAGATCATGGTTATCAATTCTATATTTCCTTAATGTATTTCCTGTAGATATAGATCTAAACTATGCGGTGTAGAATTTAGTTGGTATTAATTATGTGATAATAAATGCATTTGTGTGCCAAATCTTCATCATGCTAACTATCCTGTAACAATTTATACCCTAAAGAGGTGACTGCACATACCCTTTGTGTGCTTCGGGTGGTTATTGTGCTCCAAGTACATGAGTGCTGAAAAATGATGTGCACAGTGCGCCTAGGATTTTACTGGTAAATTCTACGGTTGCTATTCAAAGTTGGACCATTATTAGAAAAGAGATTTCTCCTAGATAACATGACCATTTGATGTATTTCCCAACCATGATTGAATAGCTATAGACAATTAGGTAAGTGGAGGCCGCTATTATGACTACCATTTTTACAGGCGCAGTGCACAAGGTACTCGAGAACATAGTCAATACCAGGTTTTTTTATTAAACCCTCGAGCTACTAACCTAGGAGGGTGTACTAGAAGGTTATCAACACTGTCATCAGCTTTATATTTAATCGTGCGTATAGCCATCTAGATGGTCAACTAATGAGAGGATTTTTTCTAGGTGGAGGGAGTAAATACCAATGCACTAACTTTTTGAATCAAGGCTAGTAATAGGACGGGATTTCAGTTGCATTTATCCTTTCGTCAAAAGATGATTCTTCAAAATATTGGGATTTAGTGTAAACGATACAAAGTCATCAGGGTGTGTTGAGGTGTAAAGAGTGTGAAATTCTAGTCATGGAGAGAAGGTTTCTAGTACTAGAGTCTTGAAGCTAATAGTCTTCGCCCATAGGTGAAGCAGATGCCTTTTGAAAGTTATAGAGGAAACATGATTCCCACTAGGGCCTAATTTTTTAATTACTAGGGTTTCAAATTACTCGATTTCAGATGGCAGTCACACACATCATTTTTCATTATGGCACTTTATCATAGCACCCACAATTGAAATACAAGATGAAGAAGAACAAATAGATTTTTCTAATACTTTTACATTTCTATTTTCTATAACTTATCTTTTTAAGGATCATAGATCCTAAGACTTTTAATTTTTCCTCCTTATCCTATGAAGATATAGGGATAGGAGGTTTGACCAAGCTTCTTCCATTTTGATTTCAGAATGAAGAGAGAAGCAGTTGTTGAGAACACAAATGAACTAGCACTCAACATGAGACATGCACTTGGTTTTTTTATTTGACCACTTTTTCAGAAGTTAGTGGAAATAAATACCAGAGTCTACCAGTGGGTACAAGCTTCCATACTTTGGAAAATATGAACAACGGTGTATCATTGATTTAGTCCACATAGAATCCATTAGGAAATTGTGTCTGAATACAACATAGACTCTAGCCATTTCCAGAATGGTAGCTGTTTTTCCTTTCCAAAATTCCATTCTGAATGAGGGGAATCATGGAGTAGATCTGGAGTTCTATTTAAATGTCACATTTGACACAAAATGATTCTAGAGATTCCATAGGAAGCGTATTCTGGGGTATCCCATTAGGGTCCACGTGGCCTGGATAGCATCTTAATTTTATAACTAGAAGAGTGGTTCAAATGAAAGCATATCTAAATGTAACTTAAGTTGAATGACCAAGAACATCATATTTACAGGTTAATAAAATAAGACCACAGTCATTACAAGAGAAGATGTATCAAGGAGTGATCTATAATGATCACGCATACAGATAACCATTACAGGGATGGAAGATTCTAGGGGTACCTGAAGACATCAGTTATGGTGCTATTTTAGTATCCTTGGTGTTTCTGAAGAATTGGAGTGCATCATGATGACTTTGAAAGGGGCTAGTAGATTTGGGAGTACCCCACGTAATCACCCATATTTGGAAGAACGATTTCATAAATATTTATGTGAAGGGACCATAGAATGGTAGCCATTTAATTACTAGGTTCAGAGATCGAGACATGATAGACTCCGCATGGCGTCCTGAAGATCAGACATGACCTAGTTTCTCATACAACAATTGCATGTTGCACTTCTTTGAGATGGGTCAAGGCAAAAAACAAAGGGACTTTCCACTAAACATTTAAAGACCATCTCTTTATATGCCTTCAACTATAGTAGCATGGATGTTCATTTTTAATAAACCAATTCCATATGCCTTTATAGCATGTTACTTCCAGGAATTATTTTACCAGTTTACATTTATGCGCAAGAAAGAAAATTTATTTTAAGCTTAGGTAGACTGTAACTAAGACACTTGTTAGATAAAACCATTTGAAACGTTTGCTTTACCTTGTCCTTGAACTTTGACAACGGAATGATCAACCAAATAGAGCTGATCATTACACTCTATAAGGTTATATAGGGTATTAGATCTAAAGGTCATGTGCCTAAAGTTACAAGTGTCTAATATCCACTCATTTTCCTTTGCAGTAGCAAAGGCAGCATACAAAGCAATTACATTTTATTTTTGACTATTTGTATTCTTTTTTTGGTTTTGATTTTGATATGATTTTCTTCCCTTTTGCCCACAGAGAGCATTGAAGTAGATTTTTAAGATTTACATTATTCATGAAGATCAGTGGCCAATGGTTTCCAGCAATAATGAAATTTAGCCATACAGATAGGCTAGGACTCTTAGAGAGTGACTCCTTGTTTCTTGTCTTTACTAGGAGGAGTTTAAGAGTTGATTTTTTATTTTTTTTAATCGATAAGGTTTATGTTTCAAAAGGGTTTTTGAGTGAGAAGTAGGACCTGAGAGGAATTCTACTTTAGAATCAAAATTTTTCAGATCACCTCGATTCTCTCCACAAAAGGAGACAACTGAGAAGAGAAGGAGAAAGTTGAAGCTAGGCATGGAGGAGGAAGAGTCTGAGGAAAGAGCCCCTGAATCTCCTACACCTCCAGAGGATGTGGAAGAACTAAAGGAAAAATAAATGAAGGATGGAGAATAAGGAGAATAGGAGATAAATGAGACAACGCATGAGACTACTCAGGGTATAGAAAAACAAGATTAAAATCTTAAAGCTCAAGTAACCAAGGGGCCAAGATAAAAAAGAACAAGTGGAGAATATGTTGCATCGGTCATGGGCTATGCTGAGGACACAGGTAAAATTTTCCATGCCTGTTTTCAAAGCAAAGTGACACCAAATGTAGTGCCCACTTCCCTTTGACACTTTTAGATACTGATTTTGATACTATTGACCATATTATGGACACTCTTATGTTTTGTTTTAGTATGATGGTTAGATGTTAAATCATGGATTATTATTGATTTGGATTCAGTTAGTATGCATGATGGTTACTAGAGACATTTTGATATGTGGAATATGATAGACTGTTGACATGGGCATATTATAGATGTTGATTTGAACTTGTGACATTTGATATTTTGAGAAGACCTAGTATGGAATAGTATAGATGATGGTATAGTTGATTTATGAATTAAAAATGATAATGTTGAATTCTTGATATTTTTTTGATTCATGTGTTTAGATGATTTTGAAATGTTGTTTATATCATTTTGGATGTTCTAATATGGCCACGAGGTCTAAAGGAGGTATTTGCATTTTTGCAGGTTAAAAATCACAACAATGTTCGGGGGACTTGAGACTAACCATATTAAAATTTTGAGTGAAATCAACAAGGTCACCATGGCAACTATGTTGTGTGTTGTGTGTTGTGTTTTTCTAGGAGATCCCCATTGAGGGCGGGGGGGCGGGGGGATTTCCATTATATGTGACCATGGGATAAGTGTTTTATTTATGTGTTCTTTTTTGTTAATTATTGTTGTATGTATTTTATTTGTAACGTGTTCCTTCTTGTAATTAATTTAAATGTGGTAGATTAATGTGAGATATCATATGGTTAAATTTTATTTAAATTAAATTGGGATGTGGAATGTAATAAATGAAGTTGTTGATTATAAATATTAATGTGTTGGAAGAGAGTGTAAGTAATGTGTAAGATGGTGTAAGAAATTTGTAAGAGTCTATGTAAGGTAATATTTTGGAAGGTCTAAGCACTCCATCTCCTATATGAAATTCGAATTTGACCTTGGAGGCCAAATTTGGAGGCTTGTGGGACAAGTTAAACTTGTCCCACACCTCTTAAAATTATCCACCAACCATAGCTATGGTTTGGAGGTTAAATGTAGGCCATTTATAATGCATTTTGAAGTGACTAATATGTAAGTTTTAATTGCACTTCCCTTACATGTTTTAAATTCAGTCCTTTTGGAGTATGGGTTGTTTTGGAGAATGTAAGTGATTTTGTCATTTTTGTTTATTGTGATTTAGGTGCAAGGTGGTTGAATTTCCTCTTGGGGTTGAGGAAGAATGATGTGGCATCTCACATGGATCCACATCATCCTCTTCTCTTCCCTCTCCTTATAAAAGTAAAACTCCTTGCTTGTTTATGATTGTTGAAACTTTGTCCATTTCCTCTTGGGGGCAGCATTTTTTGTGTTGCTTTCTTTTGGAGCTTGTTTGAGGAAGGAGCTTGGAGCCTTTTTGCTTGCTTGAACCTTGCTGATTTTGGACTGTATTTGGCATCTTGCAAAGCTTGTGAGCTTGGAGAACAACCTACAATATGGACAGGGAGGATCTTGAGTTACTGTTTTAGATTGTTTTTCCTTCTCTTACATGCATGTTTGAAAGGGTGTTTGTGTTATGCATTCCTAGATGGTTGGGTATACATGCTTAGGGCATGGTGTAGGAGAATGCTATGGGGATTTCATATGGGGGGGCATAATGCATTTCCAATGGCATCAGTTTTATTGAGCAGGGAGTTTTGGTTTGGGATCCACCTTGGAAAAGAAACGGCTTGCATTTCTTACTCTTGGGGGGGCATAAGGGAGAAAACTTGGGCGGGGACATAAGGAGGGTTTGGGAGACATCAGGTTTATGGGATTTGATATGTTTTATTGGCGGTATGATTTTAGGTGGATGCCCAATTCCAAATAGGGAGGTATAAGTAGTTTCCCCATAGTTCCTTGCTCTTGTTGGCTTGCTTGACCAAGCCTAAGTTTTGTGTGAATGTTATCAAATGCAGTTGTGAACTACTGTTTTTGCTTGAACTATGTTTCTTATTGAATTATGCATGTGTAAGAATGCTGCTTGTTTGCTGTGGAAGCCATTGTTGCCATGTGTTGATTCTCATCTCTTATTTCAATATGGTTAGGGCTCAGGGGCCAATGAGGAAGGATGGCTTCTCCCTTCTCATTGGATGTCTTAGTTAGGTGGAGAGCGTTGCCTTTCCCCCTTCCTTGTTGTGATCAAGATGAAAAGATGGAGAAACTAGAATGCTACTATTTTGGAGCAAGAGGAATATAGTTTGATAGTCCCTTCTTTTGTGCAAGTTCTTTGTAACCCTTCCCACTTGAGGTGGATGAATTGTATAGCATTTTGTAATGTGAAACCATTTGTGTTGATAATGGAAGATTGAAATTGGACTGTGAAATGTAAAGGAGATTTATTTTACTCTCTATTTTGGAAAAAGAAATGTAAGTGATGTTACATGCATTGTATTTTGTATCTTAGAAATCAAAACGGAAAAAGAAAATTGTAAAGTTGTATTGGAATATGAATAAAGGATTGCATAGTTTTCAAAATTGTATTGTGTATTGGAATTTGAATTGCTATCAAAGAATGAGATTTCTATTTATAAAGGGAGAATGCGTGTGAAGAAAGACAATGTTGTATTCCTTTTAATATGTATATTAGAATTGAAATCAGAACTACACTTTAACTTAAAATTAAATGGTTGATTTAACAAGCAAATGTATTGGACTAATTTAGGAGCTATACACACATTTAAATGACCAAATTGATATACCAATTTAAAAGAAATAGTTCATTGATATAAACTTCATTCTAGCAATTCATTTTCATAAAAACGTACAGTTCAAACCTGCACTTAGTAATCAACCTAAAAAGGTTATAAGTTAACATGCTAAGACATTAAATAACTCAAATTGACCCTAACATTTAAGAATGAACCTTCAAAACTTTATAGATTCTAACTTGAAATTTGCACAGTCGTTTTTCTTTCTATTGTCAGTGAAATAAAATTTTAAATCAATTAGACAAATCAACCATCTAAAAACACTCTAAATTCTCCCTAGACTAGTCCTCCATGTCTATTTGACATGTTGAGTTAAGGAGGAGATCTAATTTAACCAAATTGAGAAGTTGAAAACTGTCAGTTCACTAATTAAAACCACGCAGATCTATTTTCCAAAATAAACCCTCTAAATTTCATTAAAAATTAAATTTTATGGTTTTTTTGCAAAGAGGACATTGAGATATTTTCCGAAAAGTCCTTGTTTTCTCAAAACTGAGCTTTCTAGCTCTAGTTATGGCCATTTGAAGTTTTACTTCAATTTGACATTCAAAAAGTAATAAAATTTAATCTAACTATAAAAAAAATTAAATTTTAACTTTGGAATAATTTTCCAAAAAAGGCCCATGGCCCCTGCCATCCTATAACCAATTGGGGCCTACCACGTAGCACCCTAGGAGGGGCGGACCAATTTTTAAACTTATCCCTTTTGAAAATTTTGCCTTGGGAAAATTTCCCCATTTTACCTTGCAACCCTGCCGGCCCATAGCCAATTAGATGGTGCCACATGTCCTCTTGTGGCTACGGCTGAGGCGCGGTTTCTTTTTGACCCTTACTTCTATAAATTTTTTGGGAAAAATTTCCATTTTGACCCACCGGCCCACGGCCAATGAGAGCGTGCCATATGGCACTTTGGGGTGGAGGCGGGAGGGCACACCCTCCTCCTCTTTTTGTTTGTTGTTTTGGCTTTGGGAAAAATATTAACATTCTCCCTACAGCCCGCACCTGCACTTTCCCCTCAGACTTTTTCCTTCTGTGGGTGCGCGGACCCTCACATCTTTTTCTTCTCTTTTTCCCCGTCGGGTGCAAGGCGCTAAATTCACCCGCCGCTTCGCCCTTCCCTTCCCCTTTTCCACTTGATGCCAGGACTTGACACGTGTCCACCAAGGACCCATGGGGGCACAGAGTGTTTTGTGCCTTTGAGCTATGTGATGGGAAAATATCCCTATGCCGCCGTGTGACCCACCAATCCGTTCTAAGCGCTTTCCCCCTCCTCTTGACACGTGTCCCCTAAGGGAATATTTGACCTTAGAACTCCGCCCACTCATATCTTGAGTTCTGTAAGGAGTTAGGAGGAATTATTTATATCACCAGAAAGGTGAGAAAATTTCCTATCTAATGGGAATGATTTAGGGAAATTTTGAAAGATTTAAGTTTGATAAAAATCTAGTTGAAACCTTGAGCCTGTTAGAGAGTAGGCCTGGGGGTATATTACTCCCTGAACCTAACTAAAACATTTAACCTTAAAATTTGAACCTTGTGAACTTGAAATTGTTAACGAAGGAAAAGTATGTGTTGTAGTACATTGATATTTTTCCAGAATCTGTTAGTGAAAACTGATATCTTGCAACCTGGTTGTAGACATTTCAAATCAAAAAATTTATTATCCCATAATTTGCTAGCTAACACTAGGTTGTTTCTTGGGTCTCAAGTGGTTGTTCAAACGGGCACTACACAAAAGGAGTTGTATGGGTGGGAACTTATGGATGAAGATATGGAAACCATGCACATAAGGAAGCAACTGTCATGGTCTATGCGCATGCACATGGATGAACCAAACTTTGATGTATGTGAAGAGTCATGTGTATTAAGGAGGTTTAAGAAGACACCTTAGGCCAGACACATAACAGTAAAGCCTACTGTTATGTTAGATGAAAAAGTGAGTAATGCTTTGGTGAAAGTTTCGATAGAGGTGACATAATAAAATGTGGATAAGGCTGCAATAATTAGGGTGCTACGAGAAGAACTCAAAACTAAGGATGTAGAAATAACACATCTAAAGCAAGAAAAATACTTGGCACAGAAGAAGAACACTATTTTCATCAGCATGGCAGAGGAAGTTGGGGACAATATCATGAAAGAAAAGCCACACTTAGAGCCTAAGGTACCCAAAAATTTTCCTTCAACAATGCATTATG
Source organism: Taxus chinensis (assembly GCA_019776745.2). Classification (NCBI taxonomy): domain Eukaryota; kingdom Viridiplantae; phylum Streptophyta; class Pinopsida; order Cupressales; family Taxaceae; genus Taxus; species Taxus chinensis. Next base: position 286,610,354 of record CM034155.1, read on the forward strand.
TACAAACCTTGGTGGACTTGGTGCTTGAAGATGAACCTTTGCACATGCCAACACCAAAGGATCCAACATAAGAAGTGGAGAGGGAAAATGCCTCGGTAATGAGGAAGATTTCATCATATGAGGCATTGCTTCAAAGGTTGCAAGAGGAACTGAAGAAAGTAGATCAAGCATTGAATATTTGTACAGGCCCAGAAGCCGTTATAAGAACCACAACCATTATAGAAAACAATGATGTCTTGAAATCCATGAAGGATGAGACCTTGGGTAGTAAAAAATGATTAGCACTTGTCAAGAAGAAGCATGAGGCCCTTACCGCAACACAATAACCACACAAGGAAAGGTGAGATGAGATTGGAAAACTCATTGTGCAAAAGATGGACTTATTAGAAGGAAGAATGACAACAATGTCAAGCATTGTTTTGGTCTTACAGAATGAGAAAGGAGAAATTGCCTAAGATGAGCTAGATTCAATTGCAGTAGATATCCCAAAAAAGACAGAGGCCATGCTCAATGATTGGTAGACTTTAGAGGTAGAAATAAAATAAGAATATCCATAATTGATTTTCCGGTTGAAGCAGAAGATGTTGCAGGGTAAAATCATTCTTTTATTCATAAAAATTCTTTCTATTCTTATATTCATATTCTTTGATTCATTTTGGAGACAACCATTTCCAGGGTGGAAATGCAATTAGTGTGGGGTAATGTTGGCTAGTCAAAATATGGCACTTAGTGAAAAACATATCAAAGGTTCATGCAGAAGAGCATAGTGCATTCAAAAGTGTGGGAGGATTGCGAAGGAAACACGTGTTGAGGACAGAGAAAGATTTGAGACTTAGCCGTTTTCATGAGTATGATCTATTTTTGGAAGATGGCGTGCGGAGAAAAAATATGGGATGAAGAATTTATTGGCATGCATTGGATATTTTTGGAGGATCAGCTACAAAGCGCTTTGTGTGGGTGCATGTTGAGAATAGATTTACTACTAACAATTAACTAGGAGAAGTCTATTGTTAGCGCACTTGCATGTGAGGCTATTATTGTAATGGCACGTGGCTAATAATAGAATGTGACCTATTTTTGGAATAAACAAGTGGTGAAGGGTAAGTCCCCACCCTTATAGATATGTAGTGAATTGTGTAACATAGATATAACATGTAGGAACTGAGCTATTGTGAGGTTATGCTGCCAAATCTGATGTGCACATAAACTATGGTATTAACTATTGTAATAAGATTTTGTGTATTCATAATGGTTAATGTAATGTAGTGTATTGGCTGAAATAGAGAATCAAATCCCGAGTCTAATTGTTTCTTGCATGCTTGATTTCATCATGGTTGTCAACTAAGTCTATTATTCTCTAGATCTAGATCTTAACATGCACTGTAGAATGATATAGTAGTCATGCATCTGAATGTTTTAAGTATTCATCATGCTAACATCCTGTAATAACAAGCCTAAAGAGGGGCCTGGTACCTTTGTGTGCTTCAGGTGAGTGCTCAGTCTACGCTGAGTGATGTGCCAACGCGCCTAGGATTTTATCGGTAAATTCTAGGCTACATCAAAGATACAAGGTATGCATGAAGGATCTATATAACGGAGTCTAATACAAAATTATCTTAGTTCATAAGAGATTTCAAGTTCTTCATTGCAATATATGAGGATATGACATCAATATAGAAGTTCTCCAAAGATCAAAAGATGTAAGGTGAGTCTCAGTAGTTGTTGAGTGTTGGTCTAACTATTCTAACTATGTCAAACGAAGGGAATTTGTGTATTTATTAACTCAAGGGGATTTCATGTATGAATATCAAGAACTAGTTAATTCACTTGGTCAAAGTAGTGTGAGGCAGTGGAAGTGAAAAGTATGCTCTACTAGGTGACATACATGGCTTTAAGTCTTGTATATTCATATTGAAGATCTGTTCTAGTAGTCAAGTAAATTTGTATGATGGTTGAGATAAGTTATTTTGAGAAGTGTCAAGTATGTTTACCCATTTTGGAGACATGAAATTTGTGTCTCAGAGTTCAAAGTTCTAGAGAAAGGTTTGTGTATGCTCTCAGGTATGAAACATTGTCCTTATGATTGAATCCTAGCTATGTGCATATTATGAGTAATGACTTGAGAATAAGATGGATCATGGTTTCATGGTTCAAACATCAAAGTGTGAATGAGATAATAAAACTATAAGGAATGTTAGAATGATGTTGTGCTATCTCCAATTCATGAATAATGTTTCTCCGATGAATAAATATTATCACAATTAGATTGGAGGCATAATATGTGTTGTATTTTCTAGAAGTATGTGTCCATACATCTTGAGTCCAAGAAAGTGAGTCATGCTCTTTAACTATGAATATGTGAAAAGGTGGTAAGGATTTTTCCCTTATAATTCATCATGTAGTAGTCATGAAAGTCTGTAACTCTCCAAGAGTATCATCAAGATGGTTTTAAGTCTATAAGTTTGTTTTTCCTAGTCAAGTTCCTGTATAGTGTCACACTTATGATACTTATGATTTGTGGTTAGTGTCATTAGAATTTATATCTTGAAAGATTGAATGATTTGTATATTCTCCGTTCTGAGTATGTTGTAAGTGCCCTCAATTGATTCATGGTTTTTGTAAATCAAGAATTTCGGTGCTTGTTACCTGTCCAAGTTAATGTACCAAACTAAACACAAAAACCCTAAAAAACTCAAATGAAAGTGATACCTGATAGATAAGACAAGATCCAAAGATGTAGATGGGAGAGAAAGCTGATGTAGACAAAATAGACACGAACAATCCTGCAAAGTAAACCTAAGAAACCTACAAGACATAGATACTTGACAAGAAAAAGACAACGTTAAAAGATATTTGGGTGGACTACCTGAAAAGTGGGTCCTGCAAGCGATAAGCTCCCTTGGCGGATGTTAGTCCACGTTTTCAATTAAAGAAAGAAGCATACATGATAAAAGATATAAGTAAATGTCTAGATTTTCTGATTAAAAATGATCAAGTAGAATGTAAACAACAGGTAGAAAGCAACAAAAAATAGGAAACTATGAAAACAATGTTGGATTTGTGTTACCCAAGTTCTTTTACCTGTCTATACGCTGATCGGCATCAATTGGGTGAAGCGGTGTCGATTAGGCTCAATTGGCGTCGACTGAGATCAGTCGGCATCGACTAGGGGAAAATTGTAGGAAGGTTGAGAAATGGATAATGAAGGCTAGATCGTTAATGTCCGCTGGAGCTGCAGGAGCTATAAGGAATACTGAATGAAGCTCCACCTTAGCTAGATGCAGGAATAGAGTCACCAAGAGATAGATGAAGCCTCACGATGTCGATGTTTTGGGAGAAGAGTAACGGTATTCCTCTCAGGGATTGATCTGGATAGAATTCACTCTCACTTGATAGATGATGCTCAAGCTTAATGCTCAAAAATCTTTGTTGTTCGCTTTTATCTCTAACTAGAACTAAATTTTGGCCCTGTATTTTTAAGTCGGCACCGACCGAGGTACAATCGGCATCGTTCTAAAAAATCATCGTCGACTGAATTCTAGTCGGTGCTGATCAGGGAACAGAGTCCCAAAATGGCTAAAAAGGATGATTTGGAAAGATTAAAGTGTATCCCTTTGACTCAAATATAGGAAATATCCCACTACACGGTTTGGGGGGAGGAGAAATAGGGGGGATAGATGGATAGAAGTGATATGGGAGGTTAGGAATTGATATGGGGTAGATAAGCGGTTAAGATACATGTAAAAAGTGTAATTAAATAGTTCAATATGTAATTATCCATGGGTAAAAACACAATGGGGTATAATAAACTTAGGATAGATGTTTAAATCAAATATTTAAGTAGTACCCTAAGGGAGAAGTGGTAATATAAAGGTGCCCCAGGTTACCCGAGAGAAAAAAATGAACCCAGGGGACACTAAATTGGGTAACCAATTTTAGGTGTCTACATTCTTCTACCCCTTTTTGTTGAGTAACTTGCGATAAGCAAAGTTGCAAGAAAAAAACAAGGAGTTAGAAATGAAGAACAATGATGATGTGATCCCCCCTCAAATTAGGGATGGGATGATTCCAAAAGAACAACCAATCCCAAGTTTGAAAAAGGTAGATGAAAATGCAGGATGCCCCAACTAGATATCTGGAGTGAATTTGATTATTGATGACGCATGAAAACAATAAAAAAGGCAGCAACCTAAGGACCTCACCTTGGTAGGGAAAACTAGACGGTCTTCATATGAGATGACGTTAGTACCTATAGACCCGTGAGTGGAAGGAAGGCTGCAAGATAGTAGCGATTAAAGAGTGACACATTGGTAGGGACAACCAGATGGTCTGCGAATCAGATGACGTTAGTGCCTACAAACCCGCTATCTTTAAGCTTCCACAAATGCGAGTGACCCATGTGTAGGGAACAAACTTGAAATGGGTGATAATATCAAAAATATGTGCCAAAAGGCAACACCCAGGTGATAATAATGATCATATAAACAAGCCAAGCATCAACACTTTGGCAAAAAAGATGAGGAGACCTTCCAGTTGGAAGAATGTGATGTGAGAAGGCAATAATGGAACCAATCAACGACGATTGCCCTTAATCAGCGTCGACCAATCAAAATCGACGTGGACTAAACTAATTAGTGCCGAACAGAAAAATCAATGCCGACCGTACCACAACCATATAAGTATGGGAAAGGGAAACATTAACGATTTATTTAGACCGCGACGATTGATTTAGAGAGAGTCAAAAATTGATTTTGAGCAACATGGAAGCCTTTGGGAGCAGCCAGAAGTGGAAGAGGACATGACCTGGGGTAAGTGGATCTACCTAAGCCTTGTGTATATATTTATCATCAAATAGCATACGAGGATGCTAGTTTTTAGAAAAAAACCCGATAAGTGAGAGGCCAGAGTGTTTTGGACACTCGGCCTCCCAATCGGCGTCGATTGGAAAAATCGACGCCAATTAGGTTCAATTGGCGTCGATTGGAATTCCAATTGATGTTGACTAAATTAGATAGACGTCTATTGAACTCAATCGGCACCGATTAGGTTGATTAGATGTAGAAAGTAGAGAAATGTGTTTTTGATGCTTCGATTTGAATAAATGAGAAGCTAACACCGTTCGTGATGTTGTGTGATGCAGGAATGAGAGGATTTACATATGCAGGATGCTATTCCCAAGCTTCTAGAGACTATTCTTCCTGATGTGACAAATGCTTATTGGCGTTACTTGGAGCTAGCCAGGCTCGGGGGCTTCTGTTACTACCGACAGGTGCCTCGAGATGTAGAGTTGATGCGAGCATTGATACGGCGATGGGACAATAGGAAATGCACATTTTGGTTCAGGACGGGTGAGATGACCATCACCCATGAGGATATATATAGGATACTCAGGCTACCGATTACCGGGGACCCGATAGAGACCACTCCATGAGAGCAGCAGCAGAGGGTCCAGGGAAGATTGTATGGAGATAGGGCACATGATTCAGAGATAGTGTCTGGGGTGGTGAGGATAGCCTCAGATAGATGAGTATAAATAGATGACAGATTTGACTAAATTAACATGTTAAATGTCAATTTAACTGGATGAACAACAAATAATCATGGGAAATGTTCCTTGTGATAGCAAGGGATGTAATGATATTATCTTTGTTTAGAAATAAAAAAAATTACACCTAGATAGGAAAAAGAATGATAATTTAGGCCCCTAACTGACTATAAATAGAGACCTTGATAGGAAACCAAAAGACGATGCACATAAGGCCATAGACACAGATAAAATGAACCTGATACTAGTTAGTCACAAACCAGATCTAGGAGGTAAATGGAATGAGAAGTAAGTATGCATCTCGTAAAAATACACGAAGGACAGAATACGTGCTTATATTGGGAAAATAGGGTCTCCATATGATCGAAAAAGGTCTTATATCTCAGCTTCATGATTTTTTGATAGAAGAACAAACTGATCAATGTGGGAAGTTTGCTACATATAGAAAGACTGATTGACACAGGAAGTCTTTCAGTGATGCTAAAAAGTGAACAAGCTGGCCAAAGGGGAAGTCTATTACTACAAAGGCTGATCAATGCGAGAAGCCTGAGAATTCCATGAAATAAACAACCATCCTTCAAGGGAGTGGTCTGTATTTTGAATTTGATGGTAGCCATCCTTCAAGGGAATGGTCTATACTTTTTGATTTATTTGATAAGGCATGGATAGCTGTCCTTCGAGGGATCAATCTATCTTTTGGAATTAGGATAGCATCCATTTTTCTTCTTCTTTTTCTCTCTTTTTTTTTGTTTTTTTTTGAGCTTTGGAAGAAGCTGAGTTTAGACCAGATAGATCAGATAGAGGGGAAGAAAACGTATACAAACACGTACTCATGCCCCGAGTAGATTCGATTAAGATAAACACTTAGGACAAATGAAGTAGTGATTAAGGTGTTCCTATCATGAAGAGAAACAAATCCATAAGAAAAATGCCATGAGTAGAGCCGCGGTACTCATTTTTAAGGTATAGAAAGAAATAATGTGGAGAACCACATAGTTCCAAATCACTACAAAATATATGATTGGTTGTAGATGGATGAAAGATCTGTTTTGCGACTAAAATCATGTAAGATAGATATTAACAATAGAAGGGCCTCAGATGCAAGGCATTAAGAGGTTCCATTTTAGGTACACCATCCATGGAAGATAGGTGATAAGCCCTGGACCCATATTTATGAGTGACAACATACGGACCCATCTAGTTAGGAGCAAACTTACCACGCTGACTCCGTTCTAGTGTAGTGACATTTTGATTTTCTTTAAGAACAAGATCACCAATTTTGAAGTCATGGTGCCACAAGTGCTTGTTATAAGCACGTTTGACATGGTCAAGATAGACTTGATGATGCTCAAGAGCATTGAGATGCTTCTCATCTAGCAACTCAAGCTACGCTAGGTGATTTTGACGATAGTCCTCATCAGAGACAAATTCTCTGAGAGATACACGAAGAGATGGAATCTGGACTTCCAAAGGAAGGACAACCTCAGACCCATAGACAAGAGAGAAGGGAGTAGCACCAGTAGGAGTATGCATGCTAGTCTAATAAGCTCAGAGAGCAAAAGGGATATGTAAATGCCAATCCCTACCAGCTCGACTAGTTACCTTTGCGAGGATATTATGCAAAGTTTTATTGGAAGCCTCAGCTTGGTCGTTAGCTTGGGGATAGTATGGAGAAGAAAAGCTGAGTTTGATATTGAACGTGTCACAAAGGTTCTGTAAATCAATGTTTTTGAAATATTTACCATTGTCTGTGATGAGTTTGTGTGGGACACCAAAGTGACAAATGATGTGTTGATAGACAAAATCAACAATGGGTTTAGCTTTGGTTGATGAAAGAGGAATAGCTTCCACCCACTTAGTGAAGTATTCTGTGGCAGTAATGATAGAGTGATGACACTGTGAAGAGCGGGGATTGATGAGACCAATGAGATCAAGACCCCATTGTGAAAAAGGCCACAAATCTGCTGCAGGTTGCAAATCCTGACTAGGGATATGTGTAAGATTGGAATGTTGTTGACACTTGACACATTTCTTAGTGTATTCGCAACAGTCTCGATTAAGAGAAGGCCAATAGTAACCTAAATGTAAGATGTGTTTAGCTATGGCCAAGCCATTAAAATTTCCACCACAGATACTGTCATGGACTTCTTGGATGGCTTTAGAGGATTCAGTGGTTTTGAGGCACCAAAGAAAAATACCATCAAAACCACGTTTGTAGAGGATTCTACCTAGAATAGTATAGCGATTAGCGCATAGGATAAAATATCTTCTACCATTGGAAGGTCAGATCTAGAGGGAGCATTGAACGGGATAGCTAATAAAAAATGTGTTGATACCACTCATCTTGAGTATTGGTTGTGAAGGCATTGATTGAAGTCAACTTCCTGAGATGAGATGGTTGGTCTAAACTGCTGAACAACCACATAAAGTCACGAGTCTTCAGTAAAAGGCAGAATAAGTGAGGCTAAAGAAGCCATTGTATCTATGAATCGGTTCGCAGTGCGAGGAATAGCTTGGATAGTAAATTTATCAAAAGCTTGAAGTTAAAAGAGAACGATATCACGATATTTTTGAAGGATATCATTTTTACACTGATAGACACCAGTGACTTGATTAATGATAAGCTCAGAATCACCGAAGATGTCGATATGGTGAGTGCCAAGATTAATGGCATTTTGAAGACCTAAAACAAGAGCTTCATATTTGGCCATATTATTGGTACACTCAAAGTTAAGTTTGTGTGTGATAGGGATAGGTGCACCCCAAGGAGGAATCATGACGAAACCTACACCTCCCCCTTGCTGGCATTTGGACCCATCAAAGAAGAGTTTTACTTTAAATGGAGACAGACCGAAAATGATTTGTTGGATGTACTCATCTGGGAATTGAGCAAGGGGGACTTGAGTGTCTGGAAGAGGAGTATCAGCTAATTGATCTGCAATGACCTGACCCTTGATAGATTTTTGCGAGATGAACTCGAGATCAAACTCTGTCATGAGCATGAGCCAACGAGTGATACGATCATTGTGATAGGGCTTCACATGCATTGTCTTGAGTGGATTGACACTTGTAACAATATAAGTTTTGTGATTAAGGAGATAGTGACGAAGTTTAGAAGTCGCGAAGAAGAGAGCACAACACATTTTTTCAGCTTCGGAATAGCGTGTTTCATACTCATGAAGAGTGTGACTGATATAATAGACGGCTTGTTCTTTACCACTAGCATCCCGATGCGAGATCATGGCTCTAAAAGCATGATCAGTCATAGAAATATAAAGATAGAATGGCTCCCCCTCGCATGGAGGTGTAAGCACAGGTGAAGAAAGAAGATAAGCTTTGAGATCATCAAAGGCCTTTTGGCAACGCTCATCCCATTCAAAATGAACATTCTTACGGAGGAGATGATGAAAAGGTTGACAACGGTTCGACAATTGTGAGATAAAATGATGCACTGATTGAAGGCATCCTTGAAGACCACGGAGCTACTTTAAGTTGGAAGGGGGAGGCATCTCAAGGATAGCCTTTATTTTTTGGGGGTCAACTTCAATGCCCCTAATAGAAATGATAAATCCTAAGAGTTTACCAGTAAACACGCATTTAGATGGATTTAGGTGAAGGAAAAAATGAATGAGTCTCTCAAAGAGAGGTGTAAGAATGAAAAGATGATCCTGATGGTGTTTGGACTTACCGAGGAGGTCATCGACGTAATCTTCCATAGATTTGTGTAAGAGATCATGGAAGATGTAGGACATTGCACGTTGATAAGTTGCTCCTACATTCTTAAGACCGAAAGGCATGACACGATAACAAAAAGTCCCCCAAGGAGTTATGAAGGAAGTCTTATGCTGGTCCTCTAGTGTGATGAGAATTTGATTATATCCAGAGAAACCATCCATAAGAGAAAGCATCTTGTGACCTGTAGTTAAATCCATGAGTTGGTTGATATTAGGTAGAGGAAAATCATCTTTCGGACAAGTGAGATTAAGATCCCAGAAGTCAGTGCAAATTCAAATTTTCCTAGTAGCTTTGGTTACTGGTACTACATTTGAAACCCATTGTGGATAGTCAATGGGTTGGATGAAGTTAGTGGAAAGCAAGCGCTGCAACTCTTCTTTAACAAGAAGGGCTACACGAGGATGCATTTTACTTAATTTTTTCTTAACCAGTTTGATGTTTGGAAGAGTAACAATATTGTGGACCACAATATTAGGATTGAGGCCTAGCATATCTTCATATGACCAAGAAAAAGATTGGCGATGGTTGGAAAGAAAGGTGGTGAAGTCTCCTAACTCCTGTGGATTAAGAGATTGGCCGACCTTAATGATGCGAGGGTCTTTAGAAGTCCCTATATTAATGTTGACAGTGGCTTCGTTGAGAAGCGTAGACGTGTCAAAAGGAATGGTTTTAGGAAGATAAGAATCCTTTACCCCCAGATAGGTGAGGACAGAATCATCATCCGCATAGTGGATAGTGTTGATAGTGGGAGAGTCGTCTCCAATTATTTCAGGGAAGACTAATGGTATGGAAGTGGATTTTCCATTAGTTTTATAGGTCAGCGGACCTAAGGAAATGGTATTGACTAAAAAAAAGTTAGGTGGGATGGAAATGGTGTCATCCACATCAAGTGATGCTTCTGACCTGATGGGAGAAGATGGTTCCTCAATGGAAAAAGGCTCATCGAGAATGGTGACGGTGGCTTTTGAGAGAGGTTTAAACCCTAAACCAAATTTTTGATGTGGTTTAAGAGTTGGAATGGACGTGAGGTCATGCCCACCCTGTTCATATTTTCCTAGGGCCAAAGCCCTTCCACGTGCATCGATATAGATAAGTTTTTGCGAATGCGGGATTCTGTAGACAATCAAACCCTGGCTGAATAGGGTTTGGCCCTAGGGGAGAATCTGGATGATAGTGAGGTGTATCAAGACCACCGTAGATGAAGTTAGTTTGTTGGTTGGGTAGACCAATGGTGATGATGCGACCAAGACCTGGCTGATATTCTCGTTTTTTGTCTGGTCTACCATACTCGTTAGGTTTGAGATGGGCATCAAAAGAGAGAAGAGGAAGCTCTCCTAGCAAAAAATGCTGCAATGTTTCTTCCAGATTTTGTAAATCTGGTATTTTTGTTACAGGTATGGAAGAGGATGAAGCCTCGTCAGGAGAACAAGCATTCTCCTCTAGAGGGGCAGACCCTGTGGTCATGTCACATTGTGCGGAAGGGAAAGGATCTCCTGGATGAGTATAGATTTTTCCCTCATATTGATATTTTAAGCATCGATGGAGGGTTGATGGGATGCAATGCATTGTACGAATCCAGGAGTGTCCAAGGATCATATTGTAGTGGAATTTTCCTTCAACAATGTAAAAAAGCGTGAAGCAGTTTCTTACCTACTTGAATGGGCAGGACTACAATTCGCAAAGTAACTGCCAGTTGATCGTTAAATGATCGAACAACGAAAGGTGGTGGTGACACTACGTTCTTTGGTAACTTAAGTTTCTCAAATGTGTGGGAGGAAATGACGTTAAGTGCAACACCACTATCGATCATAGTGCGTTTTAACGTAGTGTTGTTGATTTGAACTGAAATAAAGAGGGGAGCCTCTAAATCCTCAGAAGAAAGGGGAGGGATTTCAGAATCCTCAAAGGAAATGGCGGTTGACCGTCTATTCAATCCAACAACCATCTTGAAAGGCTGGGGCTCATTTGAATTCATTGCGATACAATGCAGATTATCAATCAGAGTCTGGCGATGCTGTGGAGATGATTGAATGAGGTCAAAAAGAGACATTTTGACCGGAGCATGGGTAAGTTGTTTCATAACACTTTCCTCAACTGACACGGGAATCTGAGCCCGAGGTGAAGCACGAATAGAGACCCGAGGTCTCGGGGCTGATGAGGAAGGAGGAACTCCTTCAGGGGCCGCAGAAATGACAACCCGTGGTCGAGATGCCTGTAGATGATGATGGATTATCATACTGTTGTGCTCTAGTGGCGATATGAATTGTGTCGATTTGAGAAGGTGGAAGATCATCTGGAGTGGAATTAATAGAATTAGAGGTCTGGGTAGACCGTTCAGGCTCAGATGTAGTTGAGATGACAGGAGATACTTGTTCCTCCTCCTCTTCCAGCAGAAGATCACTTTCTTCCAAGAGACTGCTAATGACAGATTGAAGGGCTTTACATCCCTCGGTGTCATGACCTGGAGTGCGGTGGTAAGCACAAATCAAATCAGAGTTGAACCAGGAAGGTTTTACTCCTTTAGGATTATAGGGTTTGATCGGAGGAAGAGATATAGATGAAGATTGGATAAGTTGGTGAAGAATTTCAGTATAGAATCCGGTAGACAAAGATGAGGACAGAGATGACGAAGGTGTCTCTTTCACCTTAACAGACTGTCGAGGTAAAGGAATCTACATATCTGGTTTTACAGTCTTTTTAGGGATCGTTTTGCTTTTTTGGACATTGGGAAAAGTAGCCTTGGGCACTTGAGATGGAAGTAAGTGAGGCAAGATTGATTTCGGTGGAGGAGGAGCTCCTAAGATAGATTTTAAAGATGACGAAGATGTGACAAGTGTTGTGGTCTTCAGAGATGAAGAAGGCTGCTTGGTCAAAACAGATGATGATTTAGATAAGACTGATCTAGATGAGGGAGGAGCTCCCAAAATAGGTCTGATAGGAGGAAAAAAGGGTGTCTTGGATTTTGGTGACAAAGATGATGGTTCTGATAAAAGAGGTGACGTCTTTCTAGTGGGTAAATCCACTTTACAAGGCACCGGTGAAGATGGTGTTGTAGAAGAAGATGATGGTTTTGATGGTGTTGTAGAAGAAGATGCCTTCTCAGTGGATAAATCCAATCTTTTATGAGGTGCAGAGAGGGATTTTTGAGGGAAAGCACCAAGAGTCTTGATAGTCTGAAATATTGGTTTTCCTTTTTTAGGGATGGTGACAACTTCGACCACATAAGGTGATTGTAACCTTTTCAGGGGAAGTAGATGGGGAGGTACTGATGATGCAACATTAGACTTTAGTTGTCTCGGTCTAAGTTCAGGAACTGAAAGTGTAGGTGCCGGTGCTATTTCTTTAGATTTTTCCTTAATAGGCAAGGCAACATCGGTGATGGAAGAAGTGGATGATGAAGAAGCAGTTCCCTGTGAGGAAGATACTTCTGGTACAGTAATTGTGGGTGTAACTACTGTAGGAAAGGAAATGGGAAGAGTCAAAATCGAAGACGCTTCCATCGGTAGAGAAGTTGGTACGACTATAGGTATGTTTACCAATGGCATAGTCACGGTGAAAATGGGAGAAACAAAAGTAGATGTATTCGTAGTGGAAACTTGAAGGGATGTAAATGCCTCAAGCATCGAAAGAATGTCTGACGACGAGACAGATGAGGATGACACTGTCTCTGGCATGGATGGAAGATCAGATAAAGAGTCAGAGAGAGATGAATCCATCTCTAACAATGGAGGAATATTTAAAGATGGATTGTCTGAAGATGGTGGAATCTCATAAATTAACGGAGCGGGAGGAAGTTCTGGTTCGGTCGACGTGTTCGTAGATGGCTTAGGTTTAGAAGAAGATTCTTCAGTAGAAATGAAGCTGATAGTATGAGTGTTTGGTTTTTGAGACCCTAAAGCATCATTGTTCGGGGAATGATTGGGAAAAGGTTGTTTAAAGACATCAAGTGCCTGATTTGGGGGAGCATTTGGGTTATCCAGAATGAGCTCGCCTTTATCAATGAATTTTTGGACAAGATTTTTGAAGGTCTGACATCGTTCAATGTCATGGCCTTTGGTTCTATGATAATGACAAAAGTCATTTTCCCTATACCAGAATGGTCATTCTTGGCTCTCATCAAAATTTCTAATAGGGGGAAGTTCGATCATGTGAACTTCCAACATTTTTTCTAAGATAGAAGCATATGATTCCCCCAACGAAGTAAAAGATCGAGATGATGAGGGTCCTTTTCGAGAAGATGAAGAGTCTCTCCGTGGTGTTTGATTAGAAGTGTTATCAGCTCGTGATGTTTTTAATATGATAGCGTTGGTGGACCCCTGATTCTTGTCTTTGTTAGAAGCGGAAGGGTTTGATTTTGTAAACCGAGAAAAATCTGGTTTAGATTTAGAGTGAAGTTTTAACTTCCCTTGTTCAACGGCACGGGACTCAAGTTTGCGTGCCATCGTAAAGGCTTCTTCAAATGTGTGAAAGGTTTGAATCCTTAAAGTGGAAGAAATATGATTAGCGCAAGATCGAGTAAACAACTCGATCTGTTGAGATTGAGGGAGGGAGAAAGACAATTGATTTATTATACCTCTCCAATGAGTGACAAAGTCTGCAATAGACTCATCATCGAATTGATGAATGTTATAAAGATCTGTAATCGAGATCTTATGTACGATATTTATTGAAAAGTTTTCAACAAACATCTGAGCTAATTGAGAGAAAGAAAATAGGGAGTGTTGGGGAATGTTATTGTACCAGTCTAAAGTAGGCCCTGCTAGAGACATAGGGAAAGTACGAAGCATAAGCTCCTGATCCTGGACTATAAGGTAGCAAGCATGCTTGAATGCTCGCAGGTGCTATTGAGGATCCTCTCAGCTATGAAATTTTGAGAACTTAGGAAGTTCCCATTGGGGAGGATAAGGCTTAAAAGCCACTGATGGATGAATCGGTTCATTACATACTTCTTCAAAAGAGTATGAAGGATGAGCCCCTTTGGTGGAGGCTTCTAGGTCTGTGATTTTCTTGAAAATAAATTGGATGATGTCAGATTGAGGAGGGGGCATGTTAGTATGTCCTACATAAGAAGCAAATGGTAGGTTTTGTTGAGGCGTTAATGGGGGGTTCATCTGCTGATTAATATGATGATAAGAGGAATAACCAGGCATTCTGGGTGACACCTGGTGAGGTATTTGTTGTGAAGGAGCCTACGTATAAACAGGCTGTGAGATGATAAGTGGTTGAGAGAAAGGTGGTTGAATGAAATATGGAGCCTGTGATTGGTGAGCTCCTATACTCATCGACTGAATCGGAATGGATTGAGGAATATGGGTGTTGATTTGATTAGATACGGTGGGGAACAAACTCTAAATGAGGCTTTTGATTACTCGGATTGGTTATTAAGGGTGCCGACGCCAGAGGATGGGTAAAGGTCACTATTGCTGGAGCATTGGAAGAAAGACTAGCTGGAGGACAAGAAGAAGGAACTGACTGACTCGTAGAAGGGGGTTAATTCATAGAGAGGTATTGACCCTGAGATGATAATAGATGATGGCATAGAAGAATTAACAACAATCTATGAGAGTGTGGATGCACTCATCATAGCTAAAGAAGAGGGCCTCTTAGAAGTAGGCTGTGGAGTAGCCGAGGTAGCCATGACACTAGGGATAGACAAGATCATTTGAGAACCAGTCGACATGGTCAGTGGAAGAGAAAAAGGAGGCATAGATGTGCCACCCTCTTTTGTGGTTCGAGGTGAGAAAAAGCATGCTAATTGTTCTATAAAATCCTGGGATGGTTCACGAGAATAATCGTAAACTTGCTGGATTGGTGGTCCCTGATTAGATATTCAAACAGACTTATGCACTAGATAGTCCATAAGGGCTACTGGGTTGTGATCAAGGAGCGCCTGAAATTTAGGATCTCTGTGAGGAACATACTCTACATCAGAAGTAGATGATACTTTTGAAGGACTGGGGGAAGCTGGACATGATGGGACCACTTTAGGATGATAGAAAGGATTATATGACCAAGATGGGGAACCAACTAATAGTGGTCCCAAGGAAGACCTGAGGGGTGCCGAAACATCCACATTAGTGGTGATCTCGGATGAAGAAGTGGCCAGTTGAGCCATTTTTCTAGATTGCGACCGGGTGATGACCGTCATAACCAAACAAAAACACAAAAAAGAGATTGACCTAACTAATGCACAGACAATTCAAGCAGCGTAGGTGATTATCTTTTTTAAGTTTTCATGCTTTTAAGAAAAAAAATATTAGGGAAGGATTTTTAGAAAAGGAACTACTCAGATAACCAAACTAAGGATGGTTTGGGGAATGTTTTGGTGAGGAGTCCCGAAGGTACTTCAATAAAAGATTGGTACATGGCTTGATATAGGGGCCTACCCCGCACTTCACACACCACTGCGATAAGGGAGTCGGGTGCTTTGCCAATATATACCAGAACTTCTGTGAATTTATAGCGTGGCCCGAGTACCACGTAGGCTCTTCCTCTTGGATGTCACTTCCAAGTAGGCGAGGCCAGGGAAGGAATTTTATTTTAAATGATTAATACCTAGTGATTTTGGCTTTGTGTTTAAGGGTGAAAAATAAAAATCAAATAGTGTCACTACCGATTTTGATCAATTTTCCAACCTATTTAGAAAACTAGATGAAGAACATACAACAGAAATGACAAAAAAAAGAAGTTCTTTTTAAGCACTAAAAATGAAGTGTTTGATTTTGATGAAGACAAGTCAAACAAGTTCTTTCCCAAATGTGATTAAACTCTTTTTAAGCACCAAATTCGAAATGTTCAAGTGTTAGAGAAAAAAAACAAACAAGTTCTTTATAAGTTCTAAAAAAGGAGAAAACACCGTAAAAGAGAAATACCTGTAGATTTAGCTCTCCAAGGTGTGTGGACTTCAAAAATCATGTTGTTGAGCTCTTCCCCTTGAACAATCCCATGAACAAGCAAAGTGCTCTACAAGAAAAGGTTAAGAAAACACAAACAAATCTAGAAAGATATATCCAGATAATAGTAGAATGAAAATTTCTATTTAAGAAACTAGAAAACTTTCAAGGAAATAACAATTTTGCATAAAGAGATGAATCAAAAATGCAATCTTGAAATCAAATGAAAGATTTACTAATCTTTGAAATAGAAATTGGGATTTAGATTTGCAAGAAAGAAAAAACTTTGACTTTACAAATTATAAATGAAAGAAGCAAGACCAAAATGAAGGAAAGAAATGCTTAAGGAAAACTGATGAAAATCCATGAAGAAAAAGAACAAAAGCTCAAAACTAGAAAAGAAATGAACTTACCAATAGGGGACTTTGGTTGGGTCCCACTGGGCATGCCAGAATGTAAATCAAGAATTTCCGCACTTGTTACCTGTCCAAGTTAATGTACCAAACTAAAAACAAAAACCCTGAAAAACTCAAATGAAAGCGATACCTGATAGATAAGACAAGATCCGAAGATGTAGATGGAAGAGAAAGCTGATGTAGACAAAATGGGTGCACATGAGCAATCCTGCAAAGTAGACCTGAGAAACCTGCGAGACACAGATACTTGACAGAAAAAGACAACGTTAAAAGATATTTGGGTGGACTGCCCGAAAAGCAGGTCTGGGAAGCGATAAGCTCCCTCGATGGATGTCAGTCCACGTTTTCAATTAAAGAAAGAAGCATACATGATAAAAGATGTAAGTAAATGTCTAGATTTTCTGATTAAAAATGACAGACAGAATGTAAACAGCAGGCAGAAAGCAACAGAAAATAGGAAACTGTGAAAACAATGTTGGATTTGTGTTACCTGAGTTCTTTTACCTGTCTGCAGGCTGATCGACATCGATTGGGTGAATCGGCGTCGATTAGGCTCAATCGGCGTCGACTGGAATCGGTCGGCGTCGACTAGGGGAAAATTGTAGGAAGGTTGAGAAATGGACAATGAAGGCTAGATCGTCAATGTCCGCTAGAGCTGCCGGAGCTGTAGGGATACTGACAAAGCTCCACCTTAGCTAGATGCAAGAACAGAGTCACCAAGAGATCGATGGAGCCTCATGATGTCGATGTTGTAGGAGCAGAGTAACGGTATTCCTCTCAGGGATTGATCTAGACAGAATTCACTCTCGCTTGATAGATGATGCTCAGGCTTGATGCTCAAAACTCTTTGTCGTTCTCTTTTGTCTCTAACCAGAACTAAATTTTGGCCCTGTATTTATAAGCGGCACCGACCAAGGTACAATCGGCGTCGACTGAGTACCAGTCGGTGCCGATCAGGGAACAGAGTCCCAAAATGGCCAAAAAGGATGATTTGGAAAGATTAAAGTGTATCCTTCTAACTCAAATATGAGAAATATCCTGCCACACGGTTTAGGGGGAGGAGAAATAGGGGGGATAGATGGATAGAATTGATATGGGAGGTTAGGAATTGATATGGGGTAGATAAGCGGTTAAGATACATGTAAAAAGTGTAATTAAATAGTTAATATTTAATTATCCATGGGTAAAATACAATGGGGTATAATAAACTTAGGATAGATGTTTAAATCAAATATTTAAGTAGTACCCTAAGGGAGAAGTGGTGATATAAAGGTGCCCTAGGTTACCCGCGAGAAAAAACGAACCTATGGGACATTAAATTGGGTAACCAATTTTAGGTGTCTACAGTTTTTTCCTAGGTTGAGTCAATAGGATACATAATATTGTGTAAATTCTCTTTGGTAAAAATGGCCATGGAAGTGTAGCTTGTATGGTCTCTAAGTGATAGAGTTGATAGTCAAAGGTTGAAGTTGATCCATGATAAGAGAATGATAGACTTTGAAGAGGAATAATGGTTGCTACAAGTATGAAAATTTGTTGACATGTTTTATGTTAGAATGATTGAATATTGATACATGTTCATAATGTATTTAGAATGTCCACACATCATAATGTTTGTATGAAATGGTCAGTGCACTATGGAATATGAGAAAGAGATATAATTTAGCCTACACCATGTATGGTTACATTTCACCAAAATGAGATGTTACAGGTCTAGTGATGTATCGTATACCTGATCATGAAGTCATTGTATAGTCAGTATGATTTGAGTTTGAGATAAGATGAGTCTTGATTCTTGTGTCTTGAGTTGGCATTTAAAGGTTTAAAGGAAACATTGACTCTTGAGAGTTAGTATTAATGATTTCAAAATGTGAGAGAAGCATATGAGATGGCACAAGGGGATACAAGGACTGTACACTGGTATACAAGAAGGTGTCTAAAGGGGAATGATGTAAAATGTCATCAGAGGTATGTGATTATTGGTTTTGAGTTCATAACAATGATATATGAATTTGAAGGAAGATAGAATTCTTAGAGTTGAAAATAATACTAAGGAAGATAATTAAATAATGATAGTGTGCTAAATAACATGAAGTTACATGATTGTTAATTTCTTTAAAGACACGGGGAGCTTGAATTACTCCTTGATTAGGTATGAGAAGTGGTTGGGAGGCTTGTAAGGAAAAATAGGTTATGAATGCAAGTACAATAGAAAAGTGAATGAGTCAAAACACCAAGAAGACCTCCTCAACATCAAAATAAGGTAAAGAAAACTGAATTTTTTAGGAAAAAGATGAAGTGTTTGATTCTTTTGCAAGGCATGCAAATAAGGTATGAAGCTTAAAATTTGTGTTTTTAGTTAGAAGAGGATAGTATAATTCCAAGGGAATCCATAATGAGGAATTCCATAGAGTATTTGTGCTTCTAGGGAACTAAGAAGTTAGTATAAAATGCACTAAAAGATGGTCTCAGGTATTTCAGTCTTAAGAATGGTGTGAAGGCAAGATATCAAAGAATCAAGCCAAGGGCCCAAGAATGAGCTTTATCAAGAAGATATGGATCAAGAAAGAAGTGATCATGATGTTTTTAGTCTTGATTCATGACTATTTGTATGCGTATGAATGTTATGCATCTTTCTAAGGTATGTTATAATGTTCCCATGTAAATAAAGATATTTTAAGAAAGAAAGACAAGTATACATGCTTGATTGATGATCTTTGTGAATTAAATAAGGTTAAAGAAGAAAAATTATGAGGATATTACTTTAGGGGGAGATGGTTTGAGGCTCATTACAGGTCCATGGATCATCATATGTTGTTGAAGAAGGAAAGAAGGAGAGATTACAATCCAATGGGGAGCCATTTAAGTAAGTTTGGTTTAGTGCATTGTTCCCATTTTGTCATGTTGTGTGTTGTCATTTTCCATGTCTTGTTGTTAGTATATCCTTTTTCATATATTTTAAAGGGGGATATAAGCATCAGAAATATGGAAATAAGGTCATATGTGTGTTTTTGTCTTATGGTTTCCATCAATGTTTCTAAAAGTGGTTGCCATCAATGAAAAAGGGGGAGATTGTTGACCATTATGTATTAGTTTTTCCATTGATGGAAAAGCGTGTCATGGTGTTGTGTTTTTATTCATGAGGTGTCTTTCAGTGTAAACCATGAAGGTTGATTGGTAGTGACTGAGTTTAGTGAAGTCCTATGAGGTCTTGGTGCATGGTTGAGCTTGCATAGTCATTGTATGAGTCATACCAAGTGAGTTGAAGGTTGTCATGAGGCCATTAATGGTCTTAGAGGTGTGTTACATGTGTTAATAAGTTTGTAATGAGTCATCATGACCAGATCATGTGATGTCATAGTTGATTCGGGTCATTCCAGGCCTATTCCTAGCCTTGGTGCATGTAGGATGGTATAGTGGTATGAGTTTTAGAGTGAATAAGTCTTGTTAGGGCATGGTAAAAACATGGTGGTAGTGTATATGACATGTATGGTGAGTTTTAAGTTAGGTTTAAAAAGTATAGTGCATGTATGAGGTCCTTGGGAAGTAATCAGGTGAAGAACATGCAAGATAACATAGGTAAGTCATAATGGATAAAGTGTTTCAGACCTGTTTGGACTATATGGTGAGCATGGATAGTTATAGGATGTTTTCATAATGCTTCATGACAAGTTTTAGGTCATTCTGAAGAAGGAATTATAAGATATTTAATTTTTGGTAAAGGTGGGTGATTTAGAGTGTGTTTTTGAGCTAAAAGTGAACCTTCTGATGCTCCCTGTAAATTTTGGGCTTTGCATGGGACCCAAAGATTTTGGGGGATGTTTTTCTATAGAACTAAGAAGTTTTAGCAAAAATAATGACGTGGTTTTATCTTCACATTTTTTATGAATGATCGTTAAGAAGATAATTTACTTTGAAACCCTCGATTTTTGTTTTATTTTTCAAAAGTGATGATCAGAGGTTGTTGAGGACTCCTCCATATTTCTAGAAAGGTAAGATAGATCTTGTGAATGTATGTGGGATCCACCCGAAAATTCTTGTTTATGAAGTTCAGTTTATGGAAAAGTTGTCCAAAGAAAGTGTGAAATAAATTGAAATTTTTTTAGCCCTGTAGTTGTACTAGATGTCCATGATGGTTTCCGATCATTTTTGAGGTCCTAGAGGGAAAAGTGTGCCCTATTTATGAAGACTTGTTTTTGGGGTAGTTTGGAGTAGTCCGTGTTGAAAGTGAAATTATAGGAGCTACAAATGAAGTTAAGACTTGGTTTGAGTTTTGTTGTGATCATGGTTTAGATTTATTTCCAATGACATATAGAAATTGTGTTTTGATAAAGTATGAGAAAATTATGACGTAATCTTTAAAGGTCAAATCTCGAGGATTCCTAGTTAAACAGGGTCTTGAGAAGCGTCATGAGTTTGGTGAATGTTTAGACCTTCTTCATGATGGATGAAGGTTTCTGAGTGCTTATAAATAATTTGGAAGTGTGTTTCATGATTTTTTTTAATCTTGTAAGTGTTTTTAGAGGTGATGGAGCGAGTTGACCTCAAGACTAGTTCTTGAGTCCTCGAATGTTAAATGAGCAGTTTAAGAGATGGACCTAGTTGAAGGCCATCCACTTGGATTTTGAAGTAAGTTTAACATGTTATGGTGGTTTTGTTGTCACCAAATCACTGCACCCTCCGAATGGCCAGGATGTGAATAGGACGTTCCGTGTGATTGGGACACATGGGATCACCTCTCAAGCTGTGGGACTTGGGCTCGAGGTGAACCTCCGGAGAAGGCCGGCTTCCTCTTCCAAAACTAAGTGCTGTACTACTCCTAGTGTAACAAAAATGATTATCTAGTCCTATGCTAACATTTTCATGGGGATTTAGGGAAAGATATTTACAGAAATAAAACTATACTAGGGATGGTGATGCACCAAATAAAGGGTGTTTCCAGACTCAGGAAGGGTTAATTTGAAGAGGGTGTGTGCACCACAGGTCAACTTCACCTATTGCAACTTAGAGAGGGTACATGATACCAAAAACTAAGAGACATGCGTTCCCTTTGTTAAAATTGATCAGATAGAGAAATACACCAGTTTCCTAGTGAAGAAGAACAAACTCAAGAAGGGTGAACAGACACCACAATTCAACTACATGTAATACTCCACCACTCGATAAGAAAAGAAATCCAAGAACCTGTAATAGAGACTTAAACTTGCATAGTGTACCGGCAAGTACGAGAAAGGTACAAAGAAACATAGAAGGATGAAAGGACCAAGTTTAGTCACAAAACAAACACTTTTATTGCTTCAATAACATGCACAATCCATCATACATTTAGAAGAGGCAATAGTTGCCATTACAGTCTTGAAGAGGAAGCTTGAAAGTTCTCTCAACATATAAGGACAACTTGCAGAAGAGAGAAGACTCCTGAAAAGCATATAATTGCCTAAGATATCTAACTGTCCAACTTGTCTAACCTATTGGACCCCTTTGAAATGAGCTTCCAAGTTACATTTATAGAAGAATATGTGAGAAAGAAGAGGAAAGGTCATAATTACATTCCTAAATTAAAGGCTCATGATGTATTTATTACAGTTAGTTGAACCACCTGAGAAGGTTCCATCATGGGACATTAATTTCTTGGTGACCTAGTCTTCTCAATTAATTAAAAGAATAATTAAATAAAATATTTAAATAATAATAATAAATATTATTATTAAAATATTTACATTAAAATATTAAATTAATTAACATAATATCGGGACCCCCCTATTGACCCATTTGACTTGAAGAGGATGGGGTCCATGTGAATATGTCAAAAAATATCCCAACTCAGTGGTTGGATTGATGAGCCAACTCACCGAGTTGGACATGAGCTCCATAGTCCTTCTATTCAACGCCGCACCGAGCTGAGAACTGAGTCCCATCCACCAAAATAATTTTCCAACTTTCTACTCAAATTGAGCTCGACCCATGACTCCTTTAAACAACGTTGATCGAGCTCTTATAGCTTAGAATTCTACCTTCTTGGGTTTGGATCCTTGAGCTCCTAACCTAGCTCGATGGACACGTTAATCTATCAACTCATTAAGCTTTCTTCAAAGCTCAACTGGACTATATTTTCTTTGTACTCACAACAACTCAGTGATGCCAAATCAAAGATTGCTAGCCCACTAAAACAAGTTAAATTCCAATCCCCTTGCTTAATCTACTAAGCTCCAATGTGCGAGTTAACTGCCAAAATTTGACATAGCTCCATAGTGACATCCCACTTGAAATGAATCTTTTTGATTCTGGCTTAGATTTTGAATATGTGAATGCTTCACCACAAAGAACCTCAAAGCCAACTCGCATGTTCTTTGCTGAGTTGTTTTATTGTCAATCCCTAAACGAGCTTTCCCCTGCACTCATCTCATAATGTGCATCATGTCTCAGTTTATGCAGAGTTCACCGTCATCAGGCATGTATTTCATTTGAGACTCTTTCAAATGTTCAATTGTTATCAATCATAGCATGTTGATCCATACCCACCTTTGAAATGACTATAATCAGCCTACCTTATAGCCCATCGAGTCTAGAAAAATTATCATTTCCTATGCACCGAATGCTCGGCCAAGGAAGGTTTGAACAATGCCAGTGAAAAGATATATACCGTATTCACTAACTCTTTGAGCTCTGTTATTTGAATACCCTGGCCCGAAATTATTACTGCCTCCACAATGATGGAAATCAACGTTCTTTTATGAGTTGTGAGTGAAACTTCAAGGTATGCATGCTCTTATTAGTCGAGATACCTTATGGCTCGCTTCACTTAGTTACTTATTCACATGACCTATGCAACATATTTACTGCGAACTCAAAACCATATGATATCATGAATCTTCTATGCCCCTTGGTCTACAGATCTTGATCTAAACTGAGCCTATAGTGTAGATATCATTTAAACTTGAAACAACTCAATCGAGCCCTTTCTTGAACCGCTCAATGCTACACACTTATGTCAGCTCATATAATCTCCTCCTCTCGTGTGCATAGACTCATCATGAGCTTGTATTCAACCTGGTTACCTCTTGGGCCTACTTACTAAGCTCCTTACAATCTTTGACGCATCAATCTCCATATGGCTAGCTTCTACATGAGCTCAAACCATCAAGGCATTTACTTTAGCATTCATTCTAAACGACTGAGCTCACTCGATGATTCCTATTCAGCAACAATACATCCTCATGGCCTCTTTCAATTATGCTTTGATGTATGTCCATACCCTATTCCAAAGCTATTATTGTGGCACAGGCTAGAAGTATGCCTGAAAAGGTGAACTGATCAGGTCAGACATCTATTTGTTGCATTCGGTGAAACAATATCAATGCCTTGTGAGAAAACCTATGTCTTCTGTAAGATGTAATTATGGTATTCCATGAGAAGATGTCTCTTTCTAACATGTCATAAAACACGTTACGAGCATCCGCCAAACTCCCACACTTGACATACATGTTGATGAGCTTATTTTGAATAGTTGTGTGTGTGAGAAATGAAAATTCTCTATGATTGACGGGACAGTGGATTTGTTTACCTTGTGAAAGCATATTCCTGGAAATGCAGTTCTGTAATAGTTTAAGATATGTAGATGGGTTTACAAGGGTGTTGTGTGTGGTAAGTAGAATGTGTAGAGCCTCCTTTAAATGACCTTCTATACATAACACTGTAAGATTGATATTGAATGTGGATGGCATTGGCACTGGCATTGCATTGAAGCATGGGAATGTCAATTTAGCTGTACAACTATGAGAATGAACCACTGTAAGCGTCCTTAGAAGTGGTAATATGATTGAGTTCTAAACCTTTTGAATTCTCCCTTATTCACCTCCACATTGAATGGGTCTTCATTACATTGATCTTCCCCAACTGATTTTCCTATTTACTCGGTCCTTGATTGAGCTTTACTTGTTGATTCCTTACGCATGCACCGGATGGCTTAACCGATAATCTAGCTATCTTCACAAGCACGTTCTCATTTACCACTCCAATGTGTTTTGAATAAATTGATGACTCTCCTGGTATTCTGGAAATAAACTCAAACCCCTAAGTCAAATTTCTAAGCGTAGGATTATCTGCTCGGTTTACCATCGTCGTACTCCTGATTTTTTGCAGTAGACTCAACCTTCTCCCATGCTCAGAATTTTTTTGATGGCTTGTCATCTCATCATTTCCCTTGGTAATGCTCACCTTATTTTCCATGTTTGGGATTGGAGTGCGGGGCTTCAACATTATTTGGCCATATTTTTTTTTGGCCAAATGGCCAGTGATTTCCACTTTTCCACTCAGCGTGAGGAAACATCATTCTATCATGAGTGACATGGCATTTACATTTCATAAGTCTGAAAGGAGAAATATAATATATATCTTTTCATATGGTGTTCCAGTGATCATTGAGCTCCATTTGAGTTACTCGATCTCATCCCTTTGTCACCTAGTCACATATAATGAGCTCACTTCTTATACTTGAGTGCCCCCCGATAAAATTTACATTTTTTAATGGCACGACCTGGCTCCACTTTTTTTACAATGTTGAGATCAATGAGCTGACTTTGAGCTCAATCTGATCCATTGCACCAAGCAAAGATAGCTAATGGCTCAACCAAGTGCCCCATGCTAAAACGTCTGAGCTCCATCCTCAAATGATCGATTTTTTTTCCATTAGCCAAGCTATACATGAATGTTGATTGCTTCTACGAGCTTGATTTATCCTTGCAATTTGTCACACCGTTATACTTCACAACTCCTTTTAAGATGTTGGTATGACTCAATTTTACATTGGTATTCTATGATGCTTATATTATCTTCCTGGATTGATAGAAGTCTTTGCATTACATAATTACAAACTTGATATTCAATGATGTTGAACCTCCCATATTTGCATAATCTCATATCATCTCGGTCAAACAAGATAATTCTCCTAAGTGGTTGGTCAAGCATTGTCTAATGGATTAGACCTGGCCTCATGTTAACTTAGCTTTCCTTGACTTGGCCATCATATCTTTTTGCATCGATCTCTACCGAGATGCTTATAGAGTTCCCTTCATTTGTCAATTTTCAACTAGCTATATTTTTCATTAACAAGATCTCATCGAGCTCTTATAATTGAGAGACTCTACCAAGATGATTTCTAAGATGACTATCAATTTGACACCGGGTTCTCTATCAACTTGACCGTGAACTTTTCACTGAGTTGAGATCAACTTGGTGCCTTTCGATGTTAAGTGATCTCGTCATATGAAATTTAGGAATTATTTTTAATTATTGTATCTCGATAATAACCAGAGGTGGATTCCTGGGACTATTATTTCATTTTGAACGTGATAGGACCCCATTGTCCAATCTTGGCATGTGTGCAAAATTGGATAACATTTTTGGTGACCTCTTGGGGATGATTGCCTGTTAAGCATGATTCCAGTAGCCTTAAGTCATCCATTGGGCATGGAGTCTATGTTGGAATCCTGAAAGTAGTATGATTTTCTTTGAAACACCCCAGAATCTCCTTGAGCATTGCTTATATTCTGGACCTCCCTTGAATGCTAAGCATGAAGTATACTAAAACTGTTGAATGCTTGACATCTATGGAATACTGTAGAATTTTGAATGAAGTAGATTTTTGAAACTCTTATAGAATCTTTGAACCTTCCTTCTCCTTGACACCTTCCAATGAGGAAACAATGTGCAGAACAACACAAAACACAACAACACACAACAATGTGCATAAGCACTTGGAGGAAAACACCTAATTTAACTGTACAGGGGGTGGAATGCTTCTCAAAAACAAGCTTTGAGATGTATCCCATTCACATGAATGGGTAGTTCTTCTTCATTGAGCCTAGATAGACAAAATGAATTTTCCTCTTTGCAACTTGTGATGATGTATGGCTCACTCTAGAGAGCGTCAAACTTGGCATGCCTACCTACTTTGGCCCTGTCTTCATCCCATTTGAGAACTAAATATCCCTCTTGAAAAAACCTGTCAAACACCTTCTTGTCAAAATATTTCTTAACTTGAGCCTAATGTTGCTCCAAAGTTTTCATAGCCTTGTCTCGTACTTCCTTTAATTCCATGAGTTCAGCAAACCTTACTGTTAGAGGATCACTCTCTATAACTTCAAGTTGATGAGATAACTCCAAAGAAGGTAACTCCAATGAGAGTGGGAGTTTTTCCTCTCTTCCATATATAAGAACGAAAGGAGAATTTTTGATGGCCCTTTTAGGTGTGATCCGATCTGCCCATAAGGCAGTCTTAAGCTGTGTATGCCAAGTCCTCTTATTAGTCTCCATTGTGCACTTAATAATCCTTATTAGGTTTTTGTTGCTAGACTCAGCCAATCCATTTCCTTGTGGATAGTAATTGAATGAAGTTTTGAGGTATACCCCATTTTTAACAGCCCATTCACTCAATTTCATACCAAGAAAATCCAGTGCGTTGTCTGAAATGACTGTAAACGGAACACTGAACCCCGTCATTATACCCTCCAAAAAATCTAGAACTACCTTTTCATTGCTCTCTTTTGATGCTACCGCCTCTGTCCATTGAGTAAAATAGTCTGTTGTAGTAAGGACCCACTTATGTCTGTCACAGGATGGAGGATTAATCATTCTAATGAAGTCAAACCCCCATTAAACAAAGGGTTGATCCACTTGAATTAGATGCAACGGAAGAGTTGCCAACTTCTGCTTACCTGTGAAAAAGGCACATTCCTTACATTTCCTTACCCAGAGATGGGCATCCTTGAATAAATCTAGCCAATAGTAGTCAGATTGCATGATCTTGGTAGCTATTGTTCGTGTCGAATAATGTCCTCCAGATAGGCCATTATGAAACTCTTCTAGTATCTTACTTACCTGTTCCGGTCCTATGCAACGAAGGAGAACGCCGTTGAAATCTTTTCGAAATAGAATGCTATCTACCAAAACATATGGGATAGATTGAAGATGGAAAGTTCGTCTTTGGTTTTTATCCATGTTTACCGGATATGCTCCTAGGAAGAGGAAATTCTTCATTTTGGATAACCAATCAGCTTGATCAACATTCTCATCAGTATTTAGGAGTGTCATGTCCCCATTACCTTTTGATTCCATGTCTGCAGCAAGTTACTGACACAAACCCTTACCTCTAACAAGTTTAGTGACTTTGATCTACACTTCATACTCCATTACCTTCGTGATCCATCCAGCATGCTTTTCGTTCATTTATTTTTTCAGCAAAAACTCCTTGACACCTAGATGAGACACCATCAGATGAATCTTGTTGTTGGTTAACATGTGCTTGAATTTATTCAAAGCTTGAATAACCACAAAGACTTGCTTTTAAATGAATGAGTATTTGAACTTGTAGTCTTTGAGGTATTGACTGAAGAAAGCAATTGGTTGCGCCATCAGGTTGTTTTTTTGTTGGGTGAGGATCCCCTAAATGCTCTCTTGACCTACAAAAGCATAAAGGATAAATTATTTTTCAAACCTGGGGTTGACTAGCGTGGGAGCTTGAGAAATGGCTATTTTGATGGCTTAAAAGTTTTCTCGTCCTTCCTTTTTCCATGAGAATGGCATGTTTTTCTTCATCATGGCTGTAAGTGGTTTACCCAATGTCACAAATTGAGGGATGAATCTTCACACAAAATTTATGGTTCCCAAAAAACTCTAGAGGCCCTTCCTGTGACTTGGGAGAGATAAGGACATAATCGAATGAATCCTTGCTGGATCGATTGATAATCCTTTCGGTGAAACATCATGCCCCAACAATTTTCCCTCGTACACTACGAAAATATATTTCTTAGGGTTAAGAAAAACCCCAAATTCCCTACACCTTCGAAAAACTTTCCTTAGATGTGTGATGTGATCTTCTACATGCTTAGAGTATATAGTTATATCATCAAGGTAAGCCAAAATAATATCATTGATTAGTCCCTTAAATTCCATGTCCATGGCTCTTTGGAAAGTAGCCCCAACATTGAACAATCCGAATGACATTTTATTGTAGGGATATGTGCCCCACTTGGTAGTGAAAGCCGTTTTGAATTAGTTCAATTCTTGGACTAGGATTTGATTGTAACTTGAATATCCATGGAGAAAAGAAAATATTTGAGCTCCTGCCACCATTCGAAGGATCTATTCCATCGATGGAAGAGGATAATGGTTTTTTAATGACACATGATTCAAATCCCTGAAATCCATGCATAACTAGATCCCTTTGTTATTCTTCCTCACGGGAACCAAATTGGCTACCCAAGAGGAATGCTTGATGGGAAAAATTATACAGGACTTGATGAGCTTGGTTAGCTCTTATCTCATTAGTGGCTCAATTTTGGGATTAATTGGTCTCTGTTTTTGATGAACTGGCTTAACATTAGTTTCCAATTCGATGGTATGTTGTGCTAGACCTGGATCAAAACCACACAGATCTTTATAGCTCCATGCAAATTATGTCATGATACTCTTGAAAATTTTTGATGAAAGCTTCTTTCTCCTTAGAAGTAAACACTTTTCCGATCTTGAGAAACTTTGCATTTGATACTTCGACTTCCTCAAAATATTCTTCTTTGACCACCATGTCAGGGCTTTGTCTTTTGGCTTGGTCATCTGAATTGAAAATGGATTCCAAAGTGACTAGACCTTTTGGTAACTTGTTGCTTTTCAATTGGATAATTTTCTCACCATATGACTCCTGTAACTTATCTTGATTTTTTGTAGCAAACTCCGCCTCTTCTTGCAGGAAGAGGACAATTTGTTTGTCACTATTGAACACTTGCCAACTACTCACATTATCAGGGAATTCTAGTTGAACCATAATTTTAACAAATTGCTTCCCTTCTTTTATGATATCAACTGGTATGTTGTATTGTGAACCAATTGTAGAAAGTCTATCCGCATCCTGATTTTAATCTCTAGAAACTGCATGGATCCCAAAAGCTTTGAAATCTTCGATCAAGTTCCAGACTCAGTTCTTGTATGACCTTAAAATATTTTTTTTGGATGCACTACATGCCAAAACTTGATGAAGAACTAACTCACTGTCTCCAAAAATATTCAGGACCTTGATTCCCTTCCTTTGGGCTAGCTAAATTCCTTGCACAAGAGCCTCATATTCAGCAACATTATTAGTGCAACTGAACTGCAACTGGAAAGATGAGAAGTACTTATCTCCCTCTGGAGAAATTAAAATAACACCAGCACTAGATCCATTCTTACTTCTTAAGCCATCGAAGAACAATTTCCATAGTCCTTTAGAATCACTTGGTGTTTTGACAAGTTGTGGTATGATTGTATCTTCTTCACGGATACAGTAAGTACCTAATCCTGTTTCTTCCAAGACCAACAAACCAGATTCTTCTTCTTCCAATACATCAGTGTAGTGATCGTATTGATGATCTCTACTTAATTCATCTAGCAAAGTATCAGGGACTTATTCAATAAGGTAGGTTGGTTCATGATTGACATCTTCCTCTTCTGGATCACCGATGGTGTAATTTCCATTTATGGGACTAGCAGTGTAGGATAAGGCCCAACTGACCCATGTAACTCGCTACGATGGGAACAATTTGGTGGATAAGGGCTATATGCAAGAAGCTTAGGCCAAGTTAGGGTATTTAAACCCCCCTATTCGACATAATAATTTCTAATGAAAAGTGCGAGGTAAGGAAAAAGTGAGGAATTTTTTAGAAGGCCTTAGAAAATATTAAGACATTATTTGAACATAAAAGACCTATTTTTTTAAATAGGCATAAATAATATTGAAGACCTATTATTATAGGAAATTGCAAATTTGGGAGTTAATTATTTTTAACTCTAATTTAATTTAATTTGAATTAAATCTATTTTACAGCATAACTATTGTAATAAATAATGTATAAATGCTAAAATACAGTAATGCCACAAGAAAACAAGCATATAAATGTGAAACCCTAATCAAGAAGAAGAGATAGGAGGGCTTAGCTAATTTTGAAGTAGACTAGAGGTGATCCGGGTAGGTAAAAGTATTGAATAGGATGGAAACAACATCGTTAATGCTCACTGTAAATTATAGAACTCAATAACGGCGTAGGAAAAAGATGCCCACATGAGGGTAGAGGTGTTTGGGCACTAGTGGCCATGTAAATGCTCAAGAAATGGTTTCTTATGTGTCACAAGGGTTTCACTATTGATTCTTATCTGTCACTTGATTCTTTCTTTGATCACTGAAGGTACCTGTAACATACAAAATAGAATGACTACCTACTCATGTCCACAAACCACATCATATCTAATAAAAAATATGCATAATGTGGAGTAGGATTGACCCCAACAATCACATGAAGAGTGAACTTACTACCAATCGCTGCACTACATATCAGACCTCATGTAAATCTTGTGTGTGTGAGAATGATTTCGTAGGATGCCCTTTTGCAAGTTGTACTTAATAGTGGGTTGTAGCTATAATGTAACAATGTAATAGTATGTGTGGGTGGAATATAATAGACTTCCCCTTCCTATGTTGTGTATGTGGAATTTTGCAACTCTTGTCCCTTGATTGGATGCCTTTGAAGTGATTTAGTGCCTTTTGAATGCAACATTAGGTGATGATAGTAATGCTTAGTGCTTGGTCCTTGATTTTGAACACATAACTATGTATTTATATGATTCCCTTGTTTGAATTTCATAATTGACAATTGGAAGGATGGCCCATAAGTGAACAAGATTCCCAAAAGATAAAAGAGACCCAAAAAGAGTGAGTAAGGTAAGAAAGGGTCAGGGGCACCCAGGAGGGACATGAGTGCCTGGGAGCTTTTGCCTGAAACCATGAAAGATAAACAAGTAAAGTTCTGACTGGGATGTAGGGTGTGTAATACCAAATATTAAAAAAGAGACAA
Organism: Taxus chinensis; assembly: GCA_019776745.2. NCBI lineage: Eukaryota > Viridiplantae > Streptophyta > Pinopsida > Cupressales > Taxaceae > Taxus > Taxus chinensis. The sequence goes on from CM034155.1 coordinate 286,641,822, forward strand.
CCAAAAGAGGCCAAAGATAGTTGTCAACCACTAGTTTCCTTACTTATGAATCATGTAAATGCTAGCATGTTTTTAGGCCCTAGAAATGTACCCAATTGCTCGATTTTGTGTCTACATTTCCCCCCACTTTATGTTGTTAAGTGAATAATCAATAAAATAAAGTAGATAATAGATGCATACCTTATGATCCTATAGAGTGTGTGGTGAATATCGTGTTGAGTGGAAAAGTGAAGAATGTGGAAGCGTGGAGACTAAGAAATAGAAATGGACCACAGGGGTGAAGCGTATGCATTGTGTGTTGTTGGAACCTGTGTTTGATGATGAAAATTTCTCCTTGTTATGTATTAAGGATAGACCTGTAAAAGAAGAAAGAGATATTAGTCAAAGTTATGTATATAATAAATCATTGAAAAATGTGTATAATTTTGCAAAAGTGTGTAAAAAGGAAAGTGTGCACCTGATATGTGTAGTAGTAAGAGATAGAAAAGTGTCATGTTGTTTGAATTTTACGATCCAAATGATGAAGGTGAGTTTTTTGGGAGATCTCACGCCAAAACCAACTTTTTTTGGTGATATTATGGCAAGTGTGAGTTTTTTGGGTGATCTCACACCAAGTGTGAGTTTTTTGGGCGATCTCATGCCAAAGAGTAAGTGTTGGGGAGAGAGATCTAGTTTTACTTTCCTTCCATGACCCCGTCAAATAAGCACCACTATAGATGGTGCGCCATGATTTGTTCCTATTGTTCCTTTTATTTTGAATTCATTCCAAATTGTTCTGATTGAAGGAGATAAAATATATTCTATAACTAAAGGTCTATGTCTGTAACTATATAACTACTTTGTAAATTGTTGTAGACTGTGTTGTACTGAGAAAATGACTATTTCTTCCTCTAGGACATTAGCACCTATGGCAGGACAGGGGTTCCCAGGTATTAGTGTATAAGTCTGGGTGGTGGTGTTTATATTGTGTGTTGGATCCAAGTCAGATTATGCATCATTCTGTGACTGTGTTATTGTGTTATTGTGTTATTCCTGTACTATGCTAACATGAACTATAGATTTGAGATACTGTAGGGGTAATTTTTTCACCCAATGTATGTCCCCCTCATTTGGGTTGCATGTGAAAATGGTATCAGAATGTGGCCCAAAGGAGAGGATCAGAGACTAATGTGGATATGTGATAAAGGATACCTATATCGGGTAAGGGATGTGCATGGTAGTAACCAAGGCACACATAAACAAAGTAGGCTAGTAATAAGTATTATTACAATCAAATCATGTATGTAGAAGATAATGTAACAAGAGAGTAGTAAGACAAGATGTAACGTGAAAAGTGGGTTTCATACATGGGACATTGCTCACAATGTCATAAGACAATTAGGGCCGAATAAGCCAAAAATATATAATGATCAAACAATAAATGGGTCATAGCCAAAAAAAAAAAACATACAATAGCAAACAATGTCAAGAAAAATTTATTAGAGAACCATGATTGCATATAGTATTGCAAGGAAAATGCTACACAAGAAGTAACCATTAGCATATTATAAAGATAAATATAATATGTCAAGTCATGTTGTAGACACCTAAAATTGGTTACCCGATTTAGTGTCCCCTGGGTTCGTTTATCCTCTCCAGTAACCTGGGGCACCTTTATATCACCACTTCTCCCTTAGGGTATTACTTAAATATTTGATTTAAACACCTATCCTAATTTTATTATACCCCATGGTGTTTCATCCATGGATAATTAAATATTAACTATTTAATTGGTTACTCAATTTAGTGTCCCTCTTATCCATGTACGTGCTTAGGTAACCTGGGGCACGTTTGCGTCACCATCTATCCCCTTGGGATATTATCCAACCTGTGAGTTAACCACTTACTCTAAATTTAACTCATCCCATCATATCTTGCCCATGAGTAATTAAATAATTAAATATCTAATTACGCTTCTTCCCATGCATCTTAATCACTTATCCACCCCAAATTTATTCTACCCATGCAGTGCATCCATTTTTAATCTTCCCTAAGCGGGATATTTCCCCGTAGTCAGAAGGATACACTCTTCATCTCTCTCAAATCGATCCTTTTTGGCCATTTCGGGACTCTGTTCCCCGATCGGCGCCGACGGATACTCGGTCGACACCGATTTTCTAGGAACAACACCGATTTTACCTCGGTCGACGCCCAGATTACTAAATACTAGGGGCCCGGAAGAGATTTACGTTCTAGTTAGACAGCGAACAGAAGAGCGACAGATAGAGCTTGAGAGAAAGAGAGATCTTCGAATCGCATCAATCGGATCAGAATTAGAGCAGATTTTGTCCAAATCAATCCCTGGGAGGTGTACCATTACTTTGTCCCTCGTAACATTGATCATTGTGATCGCTTCATCGATCATCTTGGTGACTCTGTTCCAGTGCATCTAGCTAAGGTCGGCAGCTTCCAACAGTATCCACATACAGCTTCCTGTAGCTTCAGTTGACTATTGACGATCTGACCTTCGATTGTCCAGTCTGTCCTCAAGCTTGGCTATAGATCTTGTCCCTCAGTCGACACCGACCAAGTCCCAGTTGACGTCGATTGAGCCTCAATCGACACCCGATTGGACCCAATCGACACCGATCATCTCTACAGACAAGTAAAAGGTCACTTAGGTAATACAAATCCAGCATTGTTTTCATAGTTTCCTGTTTTCTGTTACTTTCCTGTCTACTGTTTACAGTTTCTGTTTGTCATTACTTTAATCAGATAATCTAGACTTTTTCTTACATCTTTTATCATGTATGCTTCTTTTCTTTAATTGAAAACGTGGATTGACATCCACCGAGGGAGCTTATCGCTTCCTCGGACCTGCTTTTATGGTAGTCCACCCAAATATCTTTTAACATTTTCTTTTTCTATCAATTATCTGTGTCTCACAGGTTATCTTGGATCTACTTGTGCAGGATTGCTCGTGTGCACCCATTTTGTCTACATCGGCTTTCTTTTCCATCTACATCTTCGGATCTTGTCTTATCTATTATGTATTGATTTCATTTGAGGTTTTTCATGGTTCTTGTGTTTAGTTTGGTACATTAACTTGGACAGGTAACAAGTGCGAAAATTCTTGATCTACATTCTGGCACGCCTGGTGGGACCTGACCAAAGTCCCCTATTGGTGAGTTCATCTTCTTTCCCAGTTTTGAACTTTTTTTCTTTTTCTTCACTGCTTTTCTATCAGTTTTCCTATTAAAGCATTTCCTTTCTTCATCATTGCAATCTGGTTTCTTTCATTTATAATTTGCAAAATCAAAATTTTTTCTTTCTTGCATATCTAGATTCCCATTTCTACTTCTAAAATTAGTAAATATTTCATTTAATTTCAAAGGTGCACTTTTTGATTTATTTCTTGGTACAGAATTGTCATTTCTTTGAAAGTTTCTAGTTTTTTATAAAGAAATATTTTTTCTACTATTATCTGGATATATTTTTGGATTTGTTTGCGTGTTTACTTAACCTTTTCTTGCAGAGTGCTTTGCTTGTTCACGAGATTGTTCGAAGGGAAGAGCTCAACAACACACTTTTTGAAGTCCACACACCTTGGAGAGCTAAATCTACAGGTATTTCTTCTTTTACGGTGTTTCCTCCTTTTTAAGAACTCAAAAGAACTTGTATGCTTGTTTTCTATCACACTCCAAACATTTCGATTTTTGGTGCTTAAAAAGAATTTAATCGCATTTGGGAAAGAACTCTGTTTGACTTGTCTTCATCGAAATCAAACACTTCATTTTTAGTGCTTAAAAAGAACTTTTTTTTTTTTTTTTTTATCATTTTTGCATGTCTATTCTTCATCTAGTTTTCTAAATTAGGTTGGAAAATTGATTAAAATCGATAGTGACACTATTTGATTTTTATTTTTCACCTTTGCACACAAAGCCAAAATCACTAGGTATAAAGCATTTAAACAAAAATTCCTTCCCTGGCCTCACCTACTTGGAAGTGACATCCAAGAGGAAGAGCCTACGTGGTACTCGGGCAGCGCTATAAATTCACGGAATGTTTTGGTATATATTGGCAAAGCACCCGAATCCCTTATCACAGCGGTGTGTGAAGTGTGGGGGTAGGCCCCTATATCAAGCCACATAACTAGTCTTTTACTGAAGTGCCTTCGGGACTCCTCATCAAAACATTCCCCAAACCATCCTTAGTTTGGCTATCTGAGTAGTTCTTGTTCTAAAAATCCTTCCCTAATATTTTCTCTCTTTAAAGCATGAAAAATTAAAAGAGATAATCACCCACGCTGTTTGAATTGTCTGTTCATTAGTTAGGTCAATCCTTTTTTCTATATTTCTACTTGTTTATGACGGTTATCACCCGGTCACAATCTAGGAAAATGGCCCAACAGGTTCCTTTTTCCTCCGAAATCACCACCAGCGTGGATGTTTCGGCACCCCTCCAATCTTCCTCGGGACCGCTGTTAGTTGGTTCCCCGTCATGGTCGTATAATCCCTTCTATCAAACCAAAGCGCCTCCTTCACGTCCAGCTTCTCCTAGTCCCTCCGAGATATCATCTGGCTCGGAGTATGTTCCTCGCGGGGACCCTGAATTTCAGGCTTTCCTCGATCGCAATCCAATAGCCCTCATGGACTACTTAGTACACAAGTCGGTTCAAATCTCTGACCAAGACCCACCAATCCGACAAGTGTACAATTATCCTCGTGGATCATCCCAGGCCTCTTAGAACAGTTTGCACCATCTCTCTTGCCTCGAGCCACGGAGAAGGGCGAGGCCCCTATGCCTCCCTTTTCTCTTCCACCTACCATGTCGACTAATTCTCAATTAGTCTTACCTATCCCTAACACTGCAGTTACCTCGAATATTCCACAACCCATTTCTGAGAGGTCTTCTGCCCTTGCTATAGTAAATGCGTCTGCACACCCGCACATTGCCGTCAATTCGTCTATGCCCTCTATCGTTTCCCAAGGTCAATACCTCTTCATGAGCCAACCCCCTCCGAATAGGCAGTTGGCTCCTACTTCTCGTCCTCTAGGGTGTCTTTCTTCCAGTATTCTAGCGACTGTGACATTCGCCCATCCTCTAGTATCGACACCCTTGATACCTAATTCGGCAGTAGAAGGCCCCTTTCAGGTCTTGTTCCCCAACATGACCAATCCAACCAACACTCATATTCCTCAATCTATCCCGATCCAATCAACAAACATAGGAGTCCACCAATCACAGCCCCCATCCGTCACCCAACCTTTTTTCTCAACCACTTATTATCTCGCAGCATGCCTATACGCAAGCTGCCTCACAGCAAATACCCCACCCGGTGTCACCCAGAACACCTGGTTATTCCTCTTATCATCCTATCCAACAACAGATGAATCCCCCATCGACACCCCAACAACACCCACTACTTGCTTCTCATGTAGGACAAACCAATGTACCTCCTCCCCAATCGGATGTGGTTCAATTTCTCTTCAAGAAAATTGCAGACTTGGAAGCCTCCACAAAAGGAGCCCGCCCTTCATACTCCTTTGAAGAAGTATGCAATGAACCCATTCATCCTTCGGTGGCTTTTAAGCCTTATCCTCCCCAATGGGAACTTCCCAAATTCTCAAAATTTCATAGTCGGGAAGACCCTCAACAACATCTGCGAGCATTCAAACATGCTTGCTACCTCATAGTCCAAGACCAGGAGCTCATGCTCCGTACCTTTCCTATGTCTCTAGCGGGTCCCGCTTTGGACTGGTACAATAATATTCCTCAACATTCCTTATTTTTTCTTTCTCTCAATTGGCCCAAATGTTTGTTTGAGAACTTTTCAATAAATATTGCCCATAAGATCTCAATCACAGATCTTTACAACATTCGCCAATTCGACGATGAGTCTATTGCAGACTTTGTCGCTCGTTGGAGAGGGTAATCAACCAATTGTCCTTCTCTCTTCCTCAATCACAACAGATCGAGCTGTTCACCCGATCTTGTGCTAGTCACATTTCTTCCACGTTAAGGATCCAAACTTTTCACACCTTCGAAGAAGCCTTCACAATGGCACGCAAACTCGAATCTCGTGCCATTGAACAAGGAAAACTAAAACTTCGCTCCAAATCTAAACCCGATTTTTCTCGGTTCACCAAACCAAATTCTTTCCCTCCTAAAGATAAGAATCAAGGGTCCACCAATGCTATCGTATTAAAAACATCAAGAACTGATAGTACTCCTAATCAACCACCACGAAGAGACCCTTCATCTGCTCGAAAAGGGGCTTCATCATCTCGATCCTTTGCTCCCTGGGGGAATCATATGCCTCTATCTTAGAAAAAATGTTGGAAGTTCGCATGATCGAACTTCCCCCCATTAGGACATTGATGAAAGCCGAGAACGCCCATTCTGGTATAGGGAAAACGATTTCTGTCATTATCACAGAACCAAAGGTCATGACATCGAACGATGTCAGACTTTCAAAAACCTTGTCCAAAAATTCATTGATAAAGGCGAGCTTATTCTGGATAACCCAAATGCTCCCCCAAATCAAGCGCTGGACGTTTTTTAAACAACCCTTCCCCAATCATGCCCCAAATCATAATTCTTCGGAATCTCAAAAACCAAACACCCACACTATCAACTTCATTTCTACTGAAGAATCCGCTTCTGAAACCACGTCATCTACAAACGTAGCAATCGAATCAGAACCCTCTTCCACTTCATCAATCACTGGAATTCCTCTATCTTCAGATAACCCACCTATGATATATTCCCTACATTGCTGAACACGGAGTCATCTCTCTCCGCTCCTTGTCCGATCTCCCATCCATACCCGAGACAGTGTCTTCCTCATCTATCTCATCATCAGACATCCTTTCAATGCTCGAGGCAATTACATCCCTTCGAGTTTCCACTTCAGACACATCCACTTCTATTGTTCCCATTCCCCTACAACTATGCCCTTGATAAACATCCCTATAATCGTGCCAACTTCGGCGGAAGCGTGTCTTCAACTTTGACTCTTCCTATCTCTTTTCCTACAGTAGTTTTCCACCCCATGATCACTACACCAAAAGTGGTCCCTTCGCAAGGAACTTTCTTCATCACTTATTTCTTCCATCACTAATGTTACTTCACTTATTAAAGAAAAATCAAAAGAAGTAGCACCAACATCTATACGCTCGGTTCCTGAACCTAAACCGAGACAACCAAAATTTAACATTATACCATCAGTATCTCCCCATTTGCTTCCTCCAAAAAGGTTACAATCACCTTATGCGTTGAAGTTGTCACCATCCCTGAAAAAGGGAAGCCCATATTTCGGACCATCAAAATCTTGGTGCTCTTCCACAAAAATCTCTCTCCACGCCTCATAAACGATTGGATTTTCCCGCTGAGAAGGGCATCTTCTTCTACACACCTATCAAAGCCATCATCTTCTTCTACAACACATTCTTCACCAATACTTCGAAAAGTAGACTTACCTACCAAAAAGACGTCACCTCTTCTATCAAGATCCTCATCTTTATTACCAAAAATCAAGACACCCTATCTTCCTCCAATTTCACCTATTTTGGGAGCTTCTTCCTCTTCTAAAAACCGACATTATCTAAATCATCAGTACATTCAACCAAACAACCCCCCTTTGTCTCCAAAAACCGCAAAATTGTCGCATCTCCATCCTCCTCAAAATCTATCTTAGGGGCTCCTCCTCCACCAAAAAGACAATCATGTCTCACTTGCTCCCATCCCAAGCACCCAAGACCGCTCCTCCAAATGTCCAAACAAATAAGAGGATCCCTAATAAAACTGTTAAACCTAACATGCAAGCCCTCTTGCCTCGGCAGTCGGTTAATGTGAAAGAATCATCTCCATCATCTCTATCCCCATCTTCGTCTACCGGATTCTACACCGAAATCCTTCATCAACTTATCCAATCTTCATCCATAACCCTTCCTCCGATTAAACCTTACAATCCTAAAGGAGTTGAAACCTACCTGGTTTAACTCTGATTGATTTGTGCTTACCACCGTACTCCAGGTCATGACACTGAGGGAGGGATGTAAGCTCTTCAAGCCGTTGTCAAGAACCTTCTGGAAGAAAGTGACCTCTTGCTGGAGGAGGAACAAGTACCTCCTGTCACCCTAGCCTCATCCGAACCTCAACCATCCGTTCAGACCTCTAGTGGTTCCCACCCACTTGATCTCCCTCCTTCCAAATTGACACAATCCATATCGCCACTAGAACCCAACATTATGATAACCCATCTTCATCTTCAACATCTAGACCACGGGTTGTCATTTCTGCAGCCCTTGAAGGCGTGTCTCCTTCCTCATCAGCCCCACAACCCAAGGTCTCCATTCGTGCTACACCTCGGGCTCAAGTTCCCGTATCCGTTGAGGAGAGTGTTATGAAACAACTCACCCAAGGCTCCGGTCAAAATGTCTCTTTTTGACCTCATCCAATCCTCTCCACAACATCGCCAGGCTCTAATTGATAATCTGCGTCGCATCGCAGTAAATTCCGATGAGCCCCAGCCCTTCGAGTTGGTTGTTGGATTGAATGGTCCATCGACCGCCATTTCTTTTGAGGATTCAGAAATTCCTCCTCTTTCTTCAGAGGATTTGGAGGCTCCTCTCTTCATCACAGTCCAAATCAATAACACTACCTTAAAACGTGTTATGATCGATAGTGGAGCTGCTCTCAACGTCATCTCTCCCCACACATTCGAACAACTTAAGTTACCTAAGAATGTGGTGTCACCCCACCTTTCGCCCTTCGATCATTTAACGATCAGCTAGCAGTCACTCTAGGAACTGTGGTCTTACCCATCCGAGTCGGTAAGAAGCTTGCTCATGAACTCTTCTACATTGTTGAAGGAAAGTTCCACTATAACATGATCCTCGGATGCTCCTGGATTCGCGCAATGCATTGTGTCCCATCCACCCTCCATCGATGCCTAAAATATCAATATGAGGGCAAAATATACACCCATCCAGGAGATCCTTTTCCTCCGCAAATGCGACATGACCACAAGGTCTGCCCCTTTAAAAGAAAATACATCTTCTCCTGATGGGGCCTCATCTTCTTCCATACCTGCAACCAAAACTACCGGATTTGCAAAATCTGGAAGAGACATTGCAGCGTTTCTCACTAGGAGAGCTTCCTCTCTTTTCTTTCGATGCCCATCTCAAACCTAATGAGTATGGTAGACCAGACAAACCAACCTGAATATCAATCAGGTCTCGGTCGCATCGTTACCATTGGTTTTTACCCAATCAACAGACCAATTTCATCTACGGTGGTCTTGATACACCTCATATTGCCCGGATTCTCCTCCTAGAGCCAAACCTTACCTAACAGGGTTTGATTATCTACAGAATCCCACGTTTGCAAAAACTTATCTATATCGATGCGCGTGGAAAGGTTTTGGCCTTGGAAAATATGAACAAGGTATACATGACCTCAAATCCATTCCTACTCTCATGCCACATCAAAAATTTGGTTTGGGATTTAAACCCATTTCAAAGGCCACTGTCACTATTCTTGATGAGCCTCTTCCTACTGAAGAACCACTTCCCCCACTAAATCAGAAGCATCACTTGATGTGGACGATGACATTTCCATCCCCACCTAACTTTTTTTTTTTGATCAATACCATTTCCTTAGGGCGTTAGTCTATGAGACTAACAATCGGTCCACTTCTATACCATTAATCTTCCCTGAAAATAGTTGGAGACGACTCTCCTACTATCAACTATCCACTGTGCGGATGACAATTCTGTCCTCACCTATCTGGGGGCAGAGGATTCATATCTTCCCAAGACTATTCCTTCTGACACGTCTACCCTTCTCAACGAGGCCACTATCGACCTTAATATAGGGACTTCTGAAGACCCTCGCATCATTAAGGTCGGCCAATCCCTTAATCCACAAGAATTAGGGGACTTTACTGCTTTTCTTTCCAAACATCGTCAAGCCTTTGCTTGGTCATATGAGGATATGCCAGGACTCGATCCCGATATTGTGGTCCACAATATCGTTACCCTTCCCAACATCAAACCAGTCAAGCAAAAAACTGCGTAAATGCCACCCTAGAGTAGCCCTTCTTGTTAAAGAAGAATTACAACGCTTGCTCTCGGCTGGCTTCATCCAACCCCATCGATTATCCGCAATGGGTGTCCAATGTAGTACCAGTAACTAAGGCTACTGGGAAGATTTCGAATTTTTGTACCGATTTCCGAGATCTTAATCTTGCCTGTCCAAAGGATGATTTTCCTCTTCCTAACATCGACCAACTCGTAGATTTAACTGCGGGTCATGAGATGCTTTCTCTTATGGATGGTTTCTCTGGATATAATCAAATCCTCATCGCACCAGAAGACCAAACATAAGTAACTCCTTTGGGGGACCTTTTGCTATCGTGTCAGTCGGTGTCATGCCCTTTGGTCTCAAGAACGCATGAGCAACCTATCAACGAGCAATGACCTACATCTTCCATGAGTCTCTTACACAAAACTGTAGAGGATTATGTTGACGATCTCCTCGGCAAATCCAGCGCCGTCAGGAGCATCCTTTTCATCCTTGCGCCTCTCTTTGAGAGGCTTATTCCGCTTTTGTCTTCGTCTCATCCATCCAAATGCGTGTTTGGCGTCCTCACTGGTAAACTTTTAGGGTTTATCATTTCCATCAGGGGTATTGAGTGGACCCCGCAAAAATAAAAAGCCATCCTTGAGATGCCCTCCCCCCGTCTAACTTAAAAGCAGCTCCGCAGTCTCCAAGGACGTCTTCACTCAGTACGTCGTTTTATCTCCCAATTGTCGGACCGTTGTCAACCTTTTCATTCACCATCTCTCCGTAAGAATGCCATTGTCGATTGGGATGAGCAGTGCCGAAAGCCTTTGATGATCTCAAAGCTTATCTTCTCTCTCCAACCCGTGGCTTACACCTCCACGCGAGGGGGAGCCTTTCTATCTTTATATCTCTGTGACTGACCATGCTCTGGGAGCCATGATCTCGCAGTCGGACACTTGTGGTAAGAACAAGCTGTCTATTACTCAGTCGCACCCTCCATGATATGAGACACGTTACTTCCCGAGGCTGAAAACTATGTTGCGCTCGTCTTCTTTGCAACGTCTAAACTTCGTCATTATCTTCTTAATCAACAAAACCTATATGTCACAAGTGTCAATCCCCTCAAGACAATTCATGCAAAGCCTTATCATAATGATCGCATCACTCGCTGGCTTATGCTCATGACCGAGTTTTGATCTCGAGTTTATCCCGCAAAAGGCTATCAAGGGTCAGGTTATTGCAGATCAGCTAGCTAGTGCTCCTCTTCCGACACTCAAGACCCCCTTGCTCATTCCCCGATGAATTTATCCAACAAATGATTTTGGTCTATCTCCATTTAAAGTAAAACTCTTCTTTGATGGATCCAAATGTCAACAAGGGGGAGGTGCGGGGTTTCGTGATGATTCCTCCTTGGGGTACGCCTATCCGGTCGCACACAAATTGAACTTTGAGTGCACCAATAATATGGCTGAGTACGAAGCTCTTGTCTTAGGTCTTCAAATGCCATTAATCTCGGCGCTCGTCATATTGACATCTTTGGTGATTCTGAGCTCATCGTTAATCAGGTCACAGGTGTCTATCAATGCAAGAATGATATCCTTCAAAAATATCGTGACATCGTTCTTGCCCAACTCCAATCTTTCGATAAGTTCACCATCCAATCCATTCCTCGCACTGCAAATCGATTTGCAGATACCATGGCCTCTTTAGCCTCCCTTATCCCTCCTTTTACCGAAGACCTCGCGTCTTTATGTGGCTGTGCAACGATTGGATCACCATCTTATCTTGGGCAACTAACGTCAATCAATGCTGTCACAAAACCCATACTCAGGATGAGTGGTATCAACAGATTGTTGATTATCTATCTCATTCGATCCTTCCTCCAGATCTGACTTCCAATGGTAGAAGGTCTTTTGTCCAACGCGCCAATCGCTATACTATCCTAGGCGGGATTCTTTAAAAACGCGGCTTTGATGGTATTTTGCTTCGATGCCTCAAAACCCATGAATCATCTAAAGCTATTCAGGAGGTCCATGACGGTATCTGTGGTGGACATTTTAGTGCTTAGCTGTAGCCAAGCGCATTTTACGTCTTGGATATTATTGGCCTTCTCTTAATCAAGATTGTTGTGAATACACTAAGAAGTGCGTCAAGTGTCAGCAACATTCCAATCTCACGCACATCCCTAGCCAGGCTTTGCAACCTGCGGCGGATTTGTGGCCTTTTTCGCAGTGGGGTCTTGATCTTATTGGTCTCATCATCCCCGTCTTCACAGTGTCATCATTCTATCATTACTGCCACTGAGTACTTTACTAAGTGGGTAGAAGCTATCCCTCTTTCTTCAACAAAGGCTAAACCCATAGTTGATTTTGTCTATCAACGCATCATTTGTCGCTTTGGCGTGCCACATAAGCTCATCACAGATAATGGTAAGTCCTTCAAGAACGTCGATTTGCAAAATCTCTGCAATGCTTTCAATATCAAGCTCATTTTTTCTTCTCCATACTATCCTCAAGCTAATGGTCAAGCCGAAGCTTCCAATAAAACTTTGCGTAATATACTCGCAAAGGTAACTTGTCGAGCTGGTAGGGATTGGCATCTACATATCCCTTTCACTCTCTGGGCTTATCGGACTAGCATTCGTACTCCTACTGGTGCTACTCCCTTCTCTCTCGTCTATGGGTCTGAGGCCGTTCTTCCTTTAGAGGTCCAAATCCCATCTCTCCGTGTTTCTCTCAGAGAATTTGTCTCTGATGAGGATTATCGTCAAAATCGTCCTAGCACAGCAACTTGAATTATTAGATGAGCGGCGTCTTTAACGCTCTTGAGCATCATCAAGTCTATCTCGGAGCGTGTCAAGCGTGCTTATGACAAGCATGTGCAGCACCGTGACTTCAAAATTGGTGACCTTGTTCTTAAGGAAAATCAAAATGTCACTACACGCGAAAGGAGTCAACGTGGTAAGTTTGCCCCCAACTGGATGGGCCCCTACATTATCACTCATAAATATGGGTCTGGGGCTTATCGTTGTCTTCCATAGATGGTATCCCTGAGGCGGAACCTCTTAATATGCCTTGCATTTACGGCCCTTCTATTGTTAAAATCTATCTTACACAAATCTAGTCGCAACTCAGATCGTTCATCCATCCTAATAACCAGTCATCTACTTCGTGGTGATTTGAAATTGTGTGGTTCTCCGCCTATTGCCTCGTTTACCTTAAATATGAGTATCGCGGCTCTACTCATTGCACATTTCTTTTGGATATGTTCCTCCTCATGGTAGGAATACCTTAATCACCACTTCATCTGTTCCAAGTACTTATCTTCATCGGATCTACTCGGGTCATGAGTGCATGTTCTTCTATGTTCTCTTCCCCTCCATCTGATCTATCTAGGTCTAAACTCAGCTTCTTCCAAAGAGTTTCAAAAAAAAAAAAAAAAAAAAAAACAAAGAAGATGCTATCCAAAAGATAGACTGATCCCTCGAAGGACAGCTATCCATACATTGTCAAGTGAATCAAAAGGAAAATAGACCATACCCTCGAAGGATGGCTATCATTCAAATTCAAAATACAGACCGCTCCCTTGAAGGACGGCTGTTTCTCAAAGAAATACTCAAGGCTTCTTGTAATCAATCAGCCTTCCAGTCAGTTTATACACTTTTTAGCATCACTGAAAGACTTCCCGCATCGATCAGTCTTTCCATATCAAGCAAACTTCCCGCATCGATCAGTTTGCTTTTCTGTCAAAATCATGAAGCTGAGATTTTAGACCTTTTGTCGATCATATGGAGAATCCTATTTTCCCTATCATGGACATGTATTCTGTCCCTTGTAGGTTCAGACAAGATACTTACTTACTTTTCTTTCCATTTCTATCCTAGATCTGGTTGCGACTAGTTAGTGTCGGGTTTATTTTAATCTTATATAGGGCCTTGTATGCTTGGTCTTTCAGTTTCTTATCTGGATCTTCTCTATGGTCGGTTGGAAGTCCGACTTATCATCTCCCTTCTTTTCCGAGTGTCTTCTCTTCTAAGTCACGGTTGTTCCCGCTTTCATCTTGGGCTCTTGCAAGGAGTATTCTCCATCTCTCTGTCTCGCATCCTGTTAAATTGACATTTCACATGTTAATTCAATCACAATTTATCTTCTATCACAACATCTATCTTTATTCATTTCTCATTATAATTACATCCATGTATCAAACATATTTGTATATCTATCCATCAAAATATCAAAAAATACGTACATCTAAGGTACGTTATATCTATCCATATCTAATCTACCCATCAAAGCACATGTACATCCAAGTTACATCATCACATCTATCTATCTAATCACATCTATTTCTATCATCTATCAGTCTGTATCTATCCAATAACATCTATCTATATCCATCTATCCATGTATATCAAAACCAAAAAAAAAAACATGAGTACAATTCTATGCCAAGTAACATGATCAATCTATATATATACATGTGTGTTGTTTACAAAAATGGGTGGCTTCCAATCGAGCCATCTATACAATGCCTTCCAATCGAGGCTACATCACTATACAAATACAAAAGTCTATCAAATCTCTATATAGTAAAATCCGAAGCGTGGAGGACACTATCTCCTCCACCCTCCTCTCCACCCGGCTGTCTCTCCTGGCCGCCGCCTACCGAGCTCGATGCACCTGCTGCTGGAGGTCGGGGCCCACCTCGATCTCTCCCAGTGCTCCCTCCGCCTGAGGCTCCGCTCGCTGTAGCCGTCCCTGCTCTCCTCCTCGCCCCATACCGAGGCACATCTGGGGCATGCTGCGCTAGGGCATCCTCATAATATCTCACCTCAGCAAGGAGAGACTGGTACGTGCTAAGGCTCACAGTACTCGGTGCTCGTAACGAGGCTACTGGTGCTGGCTGGGGCTGCTGGCGCTGCTGGTGGTATCCCTCCTAGAGCCGTGCCCTGTGTGCCAGACTCTGATATGGCACCGGTCTCTCCGTATTTGGCCCTGAGGGCCTCCCTGTGCCGAAAATAGCGGTCCCGCTGCTGGATCGCTGTCTCTCGCTCCTGGCGAGCGGTGTCTCTCTCCACAATCAAGGCATCCCTCTCCTCCGTCAAAGCCCTGATCTCCTCTAGAGCTACCTGATGTGTCTGTATCAGTGTGGCATGCTCTCCCTCTAATCTGTCTAGTGTCGCAGCTATGTCCTCCTCACCAGCATCTATCGAGGGCGGGAGATGTCGTGGAAGCTCTGTGTCATACCACGCTGCGTAGCCCTCATTCCACCCCCCCCGCGTCATCATCACTGTCTATGGAGGGTGGAGCCTCTCTCAGTGGGTCTGCCGGGATCAAAATCGGCAAATCTGTCTCTCTGCCATCCCGCCTATACGGTGTATATGTGGCCGGTACTGTCTGTACTAGACCAAACTGCCTCAGTATCCGCATGAATGGGACCTGCTCCCACATATCCGGCCTCCGGCCCCTGACCACTCGGCTCCGTCTCAATGCCACCAAGTGGGCATCCTGACCAGCCCATATCGGAAATGCCCGATATGGTCTCCAGATAACCTGATCCGGTGTGAGCGTCCTGAAACGCTCCGAGTACCACTCAGCTGATCTGCCTGTGTCTCCCGGCGGCCATGTCAGCCCGCCATCTCCGAAATCCATAGTCCACACCCCCCACTGCTGCTGGCATCCACGGAAGCCCGGATGGCCTAATCACTGCTATGTGCTCATACGCCCAGCAATGGAGCACAAAGCTGACATCGATCCCTGTCCTCCGACCAGTGGTGTACATCCATAGCTCATAGTAAATCTGAGCTATCAGGGCATCAGCGAAAGCAAAAATCTGTCTGTACTGCAAGATGTCGCACACGCAGCCTAGCAGTAGCAATGGGAATCTCCCACCTCCTGAGTCTGGCAGGGCAAAATAAGATATAGCCATCTGAATCAGGGCTATCCGCCTACTCCGAGGGCTATCCTGTCTGTACTGTGAGGATATCCTCACTGCCCCAGATACTATCTCCGAATCATCTGCTCTGTCTCTGTATAACCGCACCAGGGCCCTCTGCTGCTGCTCTCGGGGTGTGATCTCAATCGGGTCCCCCGTAATCGGTAATCGGAGGATCCTGTATACATCCTCATGGGTGATAGTCATCTCACCCGTCCTAAACCAAAATGTGCACGTGTGGCTGTCCCACCGTCGCACTAATGCTCGCATAAGCTCCACATCCCGTGGCACTCGTCTATAATATCTAAAGCCCCCGAGCCCGGCCAGCTCTAAATGCTGCCAGTCTGCATCTGTCACATCAGGCAGGATCGTCTCCAATAGCTCCGGGATGGCATCCCTCATGTGAAGGGTCTCTCGTGCCTGCATCCACGACATCAAAAGCATAATTAGTCTCTTATTTTCATAAATCACATCTTCCCAAAGCATAAACATCAATGAACTTCCATCAGTCGGCGTCGATTTGATAAAATCGGCGTCGTTCATTTTAGTCGGCGCCGATTATTACCAATCGACGCCGATCCAACACTAGTCGACGCCGATTATACCAATCGGCGCCGACTACCTGGCCGGACGTAAACCAGACCCTGGCCTCATATCCTTCCAAAAAAATCAAAAAAAAAAAAAAATATAACGAAGAGGTCGAAAATGATCACTTACCCCAGGTCGTGTCCTCCTGCGCTTCTGTCCGCTCCCAGAGGCTTCCATCGTGTTCGAATCAGAAATCTGTCTCTGTCTGAATCAATCGTCACGTTGAAAATAAATCGTTTACGTTTTCCGTTCGCATATTTATATGCGTCTGGATTGGTCGGTGCCGATTCTTTTGGTCGACGCCGCTTTTTTTGGTCGGCGCCGATTAGTTTAGTCGCCGCCGATTTTCCATCTCTTCTTGCCATAGTGTTGATCCTTGGCTTTTTGGTCTATCTGACCATTGTTGTGCGCTGAATGTTGCCTTTCGGCACGTCTTTTCGATATCATTGTCTATTTCGGGTTTGTTCCCTTTGCGTGGAGCACTCGCTTTTCGTTTGGCCGCTTAGAGTTGCGCGGGTCTGTAGGCACTAACGTCGTCTGATTTATGGACCGGCTAGTTTTCCCTACCAATGTGTCTCTTTAGAGGCTGACTATTTTGCAGTTCTCCTTGCACTCATGGGTCTGTAGGCACTAACGTCGTCTCATGAGGAGACCGGCTAGTTTTCCCTACCAATGTGAGTTCCTTAGGTTGCTGCCTTTTTGTTTATTTTTATGCGTCATCAATGATCAGATCTACTCCAGGTGTCCAACTGGGGCATCCTGCATTTTTCATCTACCTCTTTCAAACTCGGGATCGTCTGTTCTATCATCCATCCCATCCCTAGTTTGAGGGGGATCACATCACCACAGTTCTTCCCTTCTTCCATCCCTTTGTTTTTGTCTCATAACCTTGCTTATCGCAAGTTACTTGACAAAAAGGGGCAAAATGTAGACACCTAAAATTGGTTACTCAATTTAGTGTCCCTCTTATCCATTTACGTGCTTAGGTAACCTGGGGCACGTTTGCGTCACCAACTATCCCCTTGGGATATTATCCAATCTGTGAGTTAACCACTTACTCTAAATTTAACTCATCCCATCATATCTTGCCCATGAGTAATTAAATAATTAAATATTTAATTACGCTTCTTCCCATGCATCTTAATCACTTATCCACCCCAAATTTATTCTACCCATGCATTGCATCCATTTTTAATCTTCCCTAAGCGGGATATTTCCCCGTAGTCGGGATAAGTCTTATCTTTCTCGAATCGATCAATGTGGCCATCTCGGGAGTCTTTTCCGCGATCGGCGCCGACCCATATGGTCGGCGCCGATTTTCTAGGAGCGGCGCCGATTATAAAAGCAAGCCCAGAACTCAGTTCTGGGGGCCCGGAAGAGATTACGAACGAGCGAAAAAGCGAACAGAAGAGCGAAAGATACAGGTTGAGAGAAAGAGAGATCTTCCTAGCATCAATTGTATCAAATTAGGGCAGATCCTGTCCAAGTCAATCCCTGAGAGGAGCACCGTTACTCTGTCCCGGTCATATCAGCATCGCATCACCATCTATCATCTGGTGACCTTGTTCCAGTGTCTCGCCAACTTCGGCACATCCAACAAACCACATTCACCTTCCAATCCTCAAATCCTATCGCACAGCCCCCGATTGTTCAGTCTGTCTTCAGTTGGCACAGATCTTGTTCAGTCGACGCCGATCAGTCCCAGTCGACGCCGATCAAATCAGTCGCCGCCGATTGGACCCAGTCGACGCCGATTTCTCTGCAGACAGGTAAAAGGTCACAGGTAATACAAATCCAGTATTATTTCCCTGTTCCCTGTTTTCTGTATTTCCTGTCTGCTGTTCAGTTTCTGTTTTATTACTGCAATCAGAGAATCTAGTCTTTATTTACATCTTTTATCATGCATGCTTCTTTTCTTTATTGAAAACGTGGACTGACATCCGCCGAGGAAGCTTATCGCTTCTCAGACCCGCTTCTCGGGCAGTCCACCCATATATCTTCTAACGCCATCTTTTTCTGTCAAGCACCGGTGTTTTGCAGGTTATTCGGATCTATTGTGCAAATTGCTTGTGTGCGCCCGTCTTGTCTACATCGGCTTCCTCATCCGTCCATATCTTCATCAGGTATCAATTTCATTGAGGTTTTTCAGGGTTCTTGTGTTTAGTTTGGTGCATTAACTTGGACAGGTAACAAACGCAAAATTCTTGATCTACAAGTAGTATGAAAGGCCTTAGGAAAATATGATCAACACTCCAAATCTGACTTTCACAAGTTGTCACTCCCAAATTATGGAGTTTTTTTCAATGCAAGGCAAGGGTTACTGAAGACATTGTATAATCCTGATTTTCCCTATGCATTTTTGTAGATGGGTTAGATCCTTTTGTTGACACACAATGCAATGCAAGGGTAGTATGGGTAGGATTAGTTTGCTTGAATGAATTTTTTGGTGGGGTGTTGACAGGACAAACTGGGATATATCATATCTTTGAGAACCTCTACAATACTTGAACAACTATAAGATAAAATGCTTCAAATAATCAAGATATTCTTAAAACCAGAAGAGGCATAAATGGAAGCCCAGGTTGCACTCTTCACCCAATCTTTGAGAACTCACCACAAAAGCTTGAAGTAAAGAACTCAATTAAACACAAAAATCCTTAATCAAACCACGCCTAAGGTACCCCCAAAGGCTTACAAGCAATCTCTCTAGTCAAGGAAGGTAAACTGATTTTAAATTTGTTTATCTCTTTATCAGATGAAGTCTCTTCTAAACATGAGATTGTAAATGCCACTAAACTATCAACAAGAAATGGAGATTCTGTGTGATTCCTAAATACTTTGAATGCAATATTGCAACAAGAACAATGAAAAATATTTGCAGGCATTTAAAAAATGATAACATACATCATATTGCCCAGAAAAACACAGATTAACTCAAAAGCTTGTTAGATTAATCAGCAGGGGAGAGTTTCATGAACAATCTCAGAGCTGTATGATGGATATTATACACTTGTAACCAACTCACATACATGAAGATCCAACACAGAAGAAATTATTCTATTCCTTTGGTGGGTGTCTCATAAAATGATCTTTCTCTCAGAATTTACTCGTGATTTTCAACTTCCCAACCCCTTTGTATTTCTCCAAAATGCATTATATATCTCTTGCCACATTTGAACCTTATTTCCCAAGAAAAGAATATGCCAAGAGATCAATTTTGTTACAAGAATTATTCATGATTCACTGAAAATGACATTTAACAAATTTGCAACGAGAGTTGCCAGGTGTTTCTAAAATGGCGAATCATTGCAAATATCTGGATCATTATCCTTCTTGGAGGCATGTTTTTCATCATCAAGGCATGCAGATTCCTTTCCATTCATCATTTCACCCTTTTACCCTTTAAAATTACCTCTGCAACTTTTAATTTGACACTTCACATGTTTACTTGGGCTGGGGCAAAAATTACTTCAAAAACTTCTCAAATCAAAATATTGAGTCATGAAACTGATTCCAATGTTCCTAGAAGGCCAAAACGACATGGAATCGCCAAAAATGAAAAATTCATGATTCCAAGCCTCCTAGAGCAAAAATGGCGGCCAAAAATGAAAGTACACAGTTGCCCTTGATTTTCTTTTTGTCCTTCAATCTGGGCCCTCCACGTGTCAAAGTATGATTGGAAATCAATTCGGGCTTACTTTTTGTCTTTTTGACATTTTTGAAAAAATGGAAAAATTTGAATTTTTTCACCCGCCCTCCGCCTTTGAATTTTGGAGCTGACACGCAGCATATGGTGGGTTCCAATTGAAATCGTGCTTCAATTCAGTGCATTTTGACCCCTTTTAGAAATTGGGAAAATTTTCACTTTTTTCCCCGCGGGCTTGCACACCCGATTTCTCCCTCGCCACGTGTCACTTCCTCTATCACTAAAATCCGCGAGCCCAATTCTCATTTTAACACCCTTTTTTGCTAAGAGAAAATTTTCAATTTTCCTTCCGCTGGGCCACTGACCCGCTCTACCTTCACCATGTGTCTGTTGTTGATTCACTCGCGGGCATGCGGCTTGAATTTTTTCTTTAACTTCTATTGCCAAAAAGGGAAAAAATCCCCATTTCCTTTTGTGGCCTACAATTCCCTCTAACCTTTCATGGACACGTGTCAACCTGTGATTGGCCAAGAGGCCACGCTCCAAAAATTTTACTTGAGCCTTTTATGCTTCTAAAGGAAAATTTTTTAAACAACCTCTACCATCTACATCCCCTCTACACCTGTCGTGCTGCCACGTGTCCTCCTCTTATTGGAGTGGGGTTGAAACTTATTTTGAAACTTTAGAGAATTAGAGCTAAAAAAATCTAAGTCCCCACTCGGCCCACTCCTCCCTTTTTGGCTTTTTAGGACACGTGTCCACTCTCGATTGTCTGTGGGGCTTTAGACCATTTTGTGACTTTAACGATTTTGCAAAACAAGCTCTAAAAATAATAAGGTAATCTGACCACTTGCCATCCCTCAGCCAATCAACATATGCCACGTAGGAAAATTTGGAAAAAACGGAGCCCTGGGCCCGAAAATGCCCCATTTTCCAAAAAGGTGAAAAATTAAAAGTTACAACACTTCCCCGCTTTTTCTTAGCCAATTAGAAGCTGCCACGTACCCTATGATATCTCAGCAATAATTTGAAAGCTAAAATACACTCGTCTGACCGTCAAAAAAATAAAAAATTTCCAGTTGTGCCCAGAATCTAATTTTTTCTTCATGGGTGATGAATTTTTGGCACAAAGGATAAATGGAACAAGTTGTTAAACATTTTATGACCATGGGGAGGGGTTTTTTGAGGGTAGACATGTATGAATCGATCATTTTTAAGCTTTCATGATTGGAGAAATTGAAAAAATACAGCATAGCCCATAGATTTGGAACAATTAGGGCATAGAACATGGCAAACTTGGGGATTTCTTTCAAATGGGGCATCTCAAATGATTTTCAAATGGAATAAGGCATGGGAATAGAGGAAACAACTTCATTTTACCCATTTAAACTATAGAAAACATTTCAAGAAAGGCAGAGGTTCAAAATGGACACCAACATCGGCTTCTGCTCGGGGATGGGCACTCCCAGTGAGTGCCACAAGAACAATAAGTAGACCAAGAGCCAAACAATCCATTGGGAAAAGGATTCATGAGCCAAAATCACCAAAAACTAGCTGAGAACCCAACAAAAAAGGCTGCCACATAGCAAGGAAAACCACAAACCGAAAAAACACCAAAAACAGAGTGAAAAACTAAACACTATACACTGTACAAGCTGTGTGTACCTCAAATTTGGGGATTAATCCAATAAATTCTTCAGATGCCTGCCATTAATAGGAAGTTCAAGAAATTCCCATCTAAATCCTTGAGAAAAAAGGTATTCTCACCAATTTTGATATCAATGGAGTAAGGGCCCATCCATATTGCATCAAATTTTCCTTGCTTTCCCTTATCTCCATTTATGATGTCCCACAACAAAACCAGATCTCCAATATTAAGGCCCTAGGAGTGACCTTCTTATCAAACAATATTTTCAACTTCTCTCTAAATATGACATGCCTTTGGTGAGAAGCTCTCCTCTCTTCATCTAGCTCCACAATCTGATTAATCCTGGCTTCAAATGGACTGACCTTTTGATCTTCAAGTTGTTGAAAAAAATGAAATGAAGATAATTACAGATGTATGGGAAGAAAAGCGTGAGTTCCATAAACTAACTCAAATGGGCTCTTACCAGTAGCTCTCTTGGCAGTGATTCTATCAGCCCAAACTAAAAATTTTAGTTGCTCACCCCATTTTCTCTTGTTCAATTCCAAGGTCCTCCGAATGATCTTTAAAAAATTCTTATTGCTGGACTCAGCTTGCCCATTCCCTTGGGGGTTATAATTTGAAGAATAATTCAGATTGGTTCCATATTCCTTGCACATTGCTATCAAAGATTTATCTCTAAAACACATGGCATTATCATCCACAATCTTGACTGGTACAACAAATTTACATATGATATTATTCAACAAAAAGTCCATAACAAATTGGTGTGTTGCTTTCCTAATGGAGATTGCCTCTACCCACTTTGTAAAATAATCAGTGGCTACAAGAATCCACTTATGGCCAGAACTAGAAGGATCTTAAATCTCACCAATGAAGTCCATTCCCCATTGTTTGAAAGGAGCTTCAATTGATACAGGCTGTCAAGGAAGGGAGCCTGAAGCTTTCATTCTTCCAAAGAAACACTGACATCTTTCACATTTTCTAATCAGCATGGTTGCATCTTTGAAAAGAGTAGGCCACCAATAACCAACTCTCAAAACCTTGTGTGGTGTAACTGTTAGTGCAAAATCACAGCACCCCTGGATATTGATCAGATTTCTAGGTTGATTACTAATATCCAGTGTGATTGCATCAACATTGAATCCTTTCTCCAAGTGTGGGACTTGAAGAGTGAGAAAGGAATCTCCAGAGAAAGGCTGGTTCCTATTCCTCTGTTCAGGTGCATACGAAATATGCAGAGGGTTTCCTCAAAATCTAATCTAATTTGCCAAGGAGACAAGGTAAGAAGATGCATAAAATAAATCTAAGCTAATAGAGGTGATGCACCAAGGAATGAAGAACATATGCTTTGCCAAATTTAACACAGATCATGTAGATGTAACACAACACCATGCACAGATAGCAAAAATGCAATGAAAGATCAAGAATGAAAGTAATAAATATGTAAGAGGGTTTAGAAGTAACCACAGACACATATATATTGCTCAAGGATAGATTCAATACATTGCAATGGCCAAAAGGCAAAAAAAACGGTGTTACAGTCTATATGGGAGGTTTGAAAACTCCACAAATCTTCTTATGAACAGGAGAGAAGGGAGGGTGCAAAGCGGAAATGTCCAACATTAGAAAGAAACCCCTCCTTACAATTTATAGGAAGAATGGGAGAGAAAAGAGAGAGGAATTCGAAATCTACCCCAACCACCTCTAGGTTGCATTTAATTCGTCCATCATGGCAGAAGCGGCGGGTTCTGGCAAAGCGGCGGTTTGCCTAACAGAAGCGGCGGGTTGTCTGCTGTATTAAAGTGGTTGTTGAAGCATTATCTCTGCTTATTATTTTGTGCCAGAGGCATCTTCTGATTTTCTTTCTTCAAACTGAACCAAAATGCAAGATTGACCCTGGAAATGTGTAGAGAATCTCACAAGCTTTCCGTTGATATCAAGAACGTGCAAATCTGAGCTCTGGATCGAAAGATATGTCGATCTGAAGATTTAGGGCACGGAATAGGTGAAAACAGATTTTGAAATATTTTCCCGCACACTGCCACTTGGACGCCACGTGGCATGCTCTGATTCGCTGAATAATTCTCTCTCTTCTACTTTTCGGCGGGCTGTCTTTTGAATTTTCCTTGTGGGCCCTAGCTGGGACACGTGGCACTATCCCATTGGTTCGGATCGGTGCTCGAAAACTCGCCCATTGACTTTTTGACTTTTCTCTTGTGAGGACACGTGGCAGCTTCTGATTGGTCCTCGGCTGATTCGGCTCCTACGCGTACTTCGCCTCCATTTGTCCCGGATGTCCCATTTGATTTTGGGCCCTTTTGGGACAATTTCGGCCGATTCGGGTATTTCTGGCCCGCGCGTCCCAATTGATTCGGACTGATTTGACTCTTTTCGGCCGGTTCGGCCGGTTCAGGTATTTCTGGCCCGCGCGTCCCAATTGCTTTTGGGCTCCTTGTACTGATTTCGCGCGATCCGGCCGGTTCGAGCATTTCGCGTCCATTTGTTCCACTCGTCCCGAATGCTACCCTCTTCAGCAGTTAGCCAATTTTTCTCCTCGGCTGGATCGGCTTTTCGCGCCCGCCGCGTACTTCTGTCCCACTTGTCCCATTTGCTTAGTGGGCCGCCTGGACTCATTTCGGCCGGTTCGGGCGGTTCGCGTATCTTTGTCCCATTCGTCCCACCTTGTGCTGGACCAGGACTTAGCCGATTTTCACAATTTTTACTGGCCCAAACTACTTGCTTTCTGCAACCTTCTCCGCACTTTCTCAAAGCTTGCTCCCTCCTTCTTTGGCCTGGGGAGTTTAGAAAGATTCCTGAAGGGACCCTAGAAACCTGATTTTTCTCTGAATCAGTCATTTTTCTTGGAATTTGGACATCCTGATGCATGTTATCAAATTTACCCTGGGGGGTGAATTTTGGATAACAATTTGGCGACTCAGCGGGATCATTCTGCCTGCTAGATGAAAAGGCCAGTTGCCTGAAGCCATCCATTGGGCATGGAGTCATCAAATATTCTGTTAGAATCCAAACTGACTCAGAATGTGCAAAGGGAAAGATGGAATGTGACCTGATTTAGCAAAGACATGCATCATCTCCATAGACAGTAAGCTATGCCAAGGCACTTAGGGAAAACAAAACTAATTTACAGCAAAACAATGTGCACAAGCACTTGGAGGGAAGAAAATCTAATCTAGTATTTATAGATGTAGTGAACCTCCCTCTAGAAGCAACGCTTGAGATAGATTCCATTTACTGGAATCTGCAGTTCTTCACCATCCAATGAGGCCAATTGGAAAGCATTGTTGTTCTTGCACTTTGTGACCATGTATGGGCCACTCCAAATGGCATCAAATTTTGAATGCCTTCCTGGTTTTGCTCTGTCCACATCCCATTTCAATACTAGATCTCCTACTTGAAAAGATCTATCTTTGGCCTTCCTATCAAAGGTCTTCTTGATCAAAGCCTGATCCTTTTCCATTGCTTGGAATGCCTGATCTCTGATTTCTTGCAGCTCCATCAATTCTGCATATCTCACCTTCATGGGTCCAAGCTCTAGCAATTCCAGTTGTTTCATGAGTTCCAACGTTGGCAACTCAAGTGACAGGGGAAAGATTGCCTCTCTTCCGTAGACAAGCCTAAATGGAGAGTTACCTGTGGACCTTTTGGGAGTTATCCTATCAGCCCATAAGGCTGACTTCAGTTTGGTATGCCAAGCCTTCTGATTCTCATCAAGAGTCCTCCTAATGATCCTCAGCAATTTTTTGTTTGTAGACTCGGCCTGGCCATTACCTTGAGGGTAATAGTTTGATGAAGTGCTGAGGTAGATCCCGTTCTTGACATTCCACTCAGTAATTTTAGATCCAATGAATGCCAATGCATTATCAGAGACTATTGTAGCAGGCACACCAAATCTGGTAGTTATTCCCTCGTAAAATTCCAAGATGCTAGACTCATTCGCCTCTTTGAGTGCCACTGCTTCTGTCCATCTGGTGAAGTAGTCTGTGGCTGTCAAAATCCATTTGTGCCCTTGGCTCGAATTGGGATTGATGATTCCAATGAAGTCCAAACCCCATTGCATGAATGGCTGGTCAAATGAGATTGGATGCAATGGGAGGGCTGCAAGTCTCTCTTTTCCTGTGAAGAATGCACAATTCTTACATTTCTTGATCCATGCATAGCAATCACTAAAGATTTTAGGCCAATAATAACCAGCCTTCATGATTTTCAGAGCTGTCACTCTTGGTGCAAAATGGCCACCAGCTGGTCCATCATGAAACTCCTTTAATACCCTTTGAATTTGACCTGTGTTAATGCATCTCAGCAACACTCCATTGATATCCTTCTTGAACAAAACTCCATCAATGATGGTATATGGAATAGCCTGCAACCTGAAGTGTCTTCTTCTTGCTTTGCTCATTTCTAGAGGGCACATGCCCGTCTGTAGGAAATGTATCATATTTTGAGTCCAACAGGGAATGGACTCATCATCATTTTCCTGTTTTTGATCATCTTGTAAAAGCAGGACAGCGTTCTTCTTTATCTTCTGGGTTGTTAGTTGTTTGGAAGCGAGCTGCTCACACAAACCTTTGCCTCTTACCAGCTTGGTGATCTTGATCTCAATGTCATACTCCATGACACGGGTGATCCATCCTGCCCTTTTCTCATTCAAATCCTTGTTGAGGAGGAAGTCCTTAACCCCAGCATGTGAGACCAGCAACTGGACCTTGTTGTTTGAGATTAAATGCTTGAACTTCTTCAAGCTCCTGACTACTGCAAGCACATGTTTTCAATAAAAGAGTACCTCAATTCACAGTCATTTAGGCTTTGGCTAAAGAAGGCAATTGGCCGTTCATCATTATCTTTATTCTGTTGCACACCAAAATGGCAGAAATAGTGTCATCACCCCCAAATGCATAGAGGATGAAATCCTTGGAAAAGTCCGGGTTGATGAGAGTGGGTGCCTGGGAGATGGCTTCTTTGATTGCTTCAAAACTCTCCTTGCCTTCTGCCGTCCATTTGAAAGCCATGTTTTTTCTAACATTTTGGTGATGGGCTTGACAAGGGCTGCAAAATTTGGGACAAACCTCTGAACAAAGTTTATCCTTCCCAGGAAACTTTGAAGAGCCTTTTTGTGACTTGGCAATGGCAGAGCTCTTATGGCTTCAACCCTTTCTGGATCAATTGCTAATCCTTCCTTGGAGACAATATGGCCAAGAAGTTTCCCCTTCATGTGCAAGAAAGATGCACTTCTTAGGATTTAAAGACACTCCAAACTTTCTACAACCTCTGAAATACTTGCCTGAGGTGAAAGAGATGGTCTGCAGCATTCTTTGAGAAGACAGTGATATCATCTAGGTATACCAACACTATCTTGTTAATCAAGCATTTGAATGCCATATCCATAGCTCGCTGGAATGTTGCTCCGGCGTTCGACAGTCCAAATGGCATCTTCTTGTAAGCATATGTGCCCCCATTTGGTTGTGAAGGCTGTCTTGAACTGGTCTTCCTCCTTCACCATAATTTGATTGAAGCCTGAGTATCCATCAAGCAGCGAAAACCTTTCTGACCTAGCTACAACTTGCAATATTTGCTCCATGGAAGGGAGTGGATAATGGTCCTTGAGAGAGGCTCTATTCAAATCTCTGAAGTCAACACATAGCCTGATCTCTCCACTTTTCTTTCTGACTGGAACTAAGTTGGCAACCAACTAGAATGCTTGATTGGGAATATAATTGCTGACTCAATCAGCTTGTCCAATTCTTTCCTCATGAGAGGCTCCATGTGTGGATTGACTGGTCTCTGTTTCTGCCTGACAGGCTTAGTATTTGGATCCAACTCGATGGTATGCTAAGCTAAGTTGGGATTGAAGCCCTTCAAGTCTTCATAGCTCCAAGCAAACACGTCAGGGAATTCTTGACAAAGCTGTATGAACTCATATCTCTCTTGCTCAGTTGTCATTTTTCCAATTTGCAATGGCTTGTTCTCTTTTACCAAGATGGATATTGAATCTTCCCTCTTGACCTGAATATTTGCTTTCTCCTTTCTAAACTGATCATTGGGGTTAAAATGGACTCCAAGGTGACAAGTCCCTTGGGCAGCTTGTCAGTTCTCAGCTGTATCACCTGGTCACCATATTGCTGTTTCAACTTCTCTTGATTCTTAGCTGAGAACTCAGCTTCTTCTTACAAGAAGTGGATGATTTGCTGGTCATTCTCAAATACTTGCCAATTGACATCGTTATCCGGCACTGAAGGCCTCACAATCACGTGGATGTTTGGCTGTACCTTGTCTTGTTGAATGTTTTCTACAATGTCAAAGGTTGCCCCTACTGCTGCAAGCCTGTCAGCAGCTTGATTCTTTTTTCTGGGAATGGCCTTGATGCTGAAAGCCTCAAAATCTTCCATGAGGTCCCACACCCTGTTTTTGTAGCATCTGAGCAGATCATTTTTGGCAGCATGCTGTCCCTTGACCTGATTTACAATCAGCTCACTGTCCCCAAACACTTGCAAGTTATTTATTTTTCTCTTTATTGCCCAATGCATCCCTTGCACCAAGGCTTCATATTCGGCAGTGTTATTGGAGCATGCAAATTGAAATCTAAAAGCTGACTAATACTTTACTCCTTGAGGTGAAATAAGCATGGCTCCACCTCCTGCGCCTTGTCTACTCCTTGATCCATCAAAAAACAGTTGCCATACCTCGTTGTCATCCTTGTGGTTTGGCTTGGTGATGCTAGGAGTAGGTTGACTTTCTTCATGTATACAATAGACTCCTAGTTTAGATTCTTTCTACCTCTTGATAAGGATCAAAAGCATGTACCTTATTTGCCCATTCATCAAGAGTTAAATATGGGATACTTCGCAACCCTTAGTGTCGGTTTTCATCAGTGCCAAGGTGATCCTCTTGATCAAATGCTAAGCAATTGGTATTAATATGACTTGGAGTATAGGGGCTCAATGTGGGAAATCTGTAATTAGGTTTCTGACCTAATTGTAGCTTTAGTTCCATTCCCTCGTTCTGAACAGCATGTGTGACCAATCAGCGGACAAATATCCCCCAATCTTGGCAGTAAAGTCCCTTGATAAGACATAGGGCAAAGAGTGGTGGAAGGTCTATGACTGAGACATCTTGTAAGACAACAACATTTGGACATGCATGCAAGGTAAGACTTAAATCCTCTAATCACTCCAACATTTGCTATTGCTGTCCCATCTAGCTGCACTACTCCCTTAGTACTGTTATTTCATACTGGAGCCCTAGCTGATCAGCTATCTGTTTAGGCATTACTGAACCTACTTGCCCCGGAATCAATCATGCAATTATGCACCAAGCTTGATTTCCAATGATCAATGAAACATAAAAGGAGGGGGGCTTCAGCATTTACCGTTGTTGTGCTCCATGATTTCCTTCAAGCTGGGCAGCATTTGTGAGTACCTTCTCTTGCCTAGGTTTGACCTGCTGATTTGAAATTGGCCAAGTCCTTCATAGCAGCTTGCAGCAGATCTCTTTGGCCCTGGGATAGATAGGGATTCCCACATAGATATATTGACATTTGTTTTTCTTCATCTGATCAATGATACTGAATGGTGATGAAGGATCTCTCTGATGTCCCTTGATTTGGCACAATTTCTCCTTGGATGTGGGCAGCGACAGCTGGCATTTGAGTTGGCCAACAGGGGCTGTTCTTGGCTGCCCTTGTGCATTTGAAACTGGGTTTTGCTTGCCAATCATTTGTGGAGCTGTGGAAGGTTGTGGATTGGCTGGGGCTAATGGCTGTTCTTCACCCAAATTTCTCCTTTTTGACCTTGTGTTGGCTGCAAACACCTTGAGAAAGGCTGCCTGATTCATGCCACAGAAATCCTCTGCTTGCCAATTTACCAATGTGGTGTTCATTTGGGGCTTGTTGCTGTTGGAATGTTTCTTGTTGTTGGCTGTTTTCTTGATTGTTTTCACCCTCCACACCAGTGGTTTGTTACCATTAAAGCTTGAGTTAGCAGCACCATTGTAGCACATGGATTGATTATGGGGTTCATTACATGGAAAACACCAATCATACTCCTCGGCAACGTTGTTTTGTGCTGGTACTAATGCCTTAGAGGAAGATATGGCATTTGGATTATAGGGCTGGAATGGTCTATTGACAGGAGGCCTTGTTTGATTCATATTTGCAGCTGGATTAGGTGGCCTTTGAGGCTGATATGGCTGCCTATTAGGTTGAGCTTGAGGCTGATACGAAGGTCTAAAACCTTGAGCTTGCTGTCTCTTGAGTGTGACCAGCTCATTACCTAAATTTTGCAGTTGCTTCATGACTTCTTGAAGCTCATTTGGGGCACTTGGAGATGAAGTGGAAGCTTCATTTGAACTCTGATTCCTAGGAGTGGGAATAGGAGCTAAGACAGGTGCTTGACTAGTACTTGGGCTCTCTAAACTTGGATATAATGGCATTGGAGGCCTAGGAGCTAGCTTGCCAGCTTGAATCAGACAATTTTCAGCTCTAATGGCAATACTATAAGCAGCAGGGATAGTTGTGCCTCCCATAGATTGAATCAACATAGAAATATCAGAATTTAAAGCTTTAAGGTAGTATAGAAAAGCACCTTCTGCTGTTGGCCTGACTGCTACTGGAATTCTATCCCAAGATCTTTGAAATCTGAAGTTGAAGTCAGTTAGCTGCTCATTGGAAGCTCTCTTGATGGTTGTCAGCTGCTCCAAAAGAGACAAGTTGTCTCCCTTCTCTCCAAATTGATCATGAAGTGCAATACACAGCTGATTCCAGTTTGTGATAGAGCCAGCTTCAAGGCTCCTAAACCATTGCAATGCTTTCCCCTTGAATGAAGACGCCAGCAATTTGACAGCTACTTGCATCTCATTAATCTCATGGATTGCACAAATGTTAGCAATGTCCTTGACATGATCACCAGGAGTGGTCTGATTTTCTCCAGTAAAGTATGGAATGTTCTTCAATGCTGCAACTGGGATTGGATTTTGTGCATTGAGAGCAAGTGGGCTGCTACCTGTGAAGTTGACATAGGGGTTCACTGGTTGCGCCATTCTGATTGGTCTTAAAACCCTTGTATATTGAAAGAAAGGCCGATCAGGTGGAGGAGTTGAGAGAGTTCTGTTTGGTGGAGATGGAGACCTTTGAATCCTTCTTCCTCTTTGCCTTCTTCTTGGATATAGTTGCAGGTATTCAAACAGCACTTCCTCTTCTCCAGCTCTTGACCTTTTGATTCTTCTCATGAGCTTTTAGGCCTGACTGCTGAAACCAGTTGATTCTTCCCCTTGGAGTCGCCAGATATGCAAATAATAGCTCTTTTCAAGCAAGAAAATTGCAGCAGATGCACATCAACCTTGCTACAATAAAAATGAGACCTCTAGTCCCATCGGGCGTGCCAAAACTGTTAGTGCAAAATCACAGCACCGCTGGATATTGATCAGTTTTCTAGGTTGATCATACTAATATCCAGTGTGATTGCATAACATTGAATCCTTTCTCCAAGTGTGGGACTTGAAGAGTGAGAAAGGAATCTCCAGAGAAAGGCTAGTTCCTATTCCTCTGTTCAGGTGCACACGAAATATGCAGAGGGTTTTCTCAAAATCTAATCTAATCTGCCAAGGAGACAAGGTAAGAAGATGCATAAAATAAATCTAAGCTAATAGAGGTGATGCACCGAGGAATGAAGAACATATGCTTTGCCACATTGAACACAGACCATGTAGATGTAACACAACACCATGCACAGATAGCAAAACTTGCAATGAAAGATCAAGAATGACAGTAATAAATATGTAAGAGGGTTTAGAAGCAACCACAGACACATATATATTGCTCAAGGATTGATTCAATACATTGCAATAGGCCAAAAGGCAAAAAAAATGGTGTTACAGTCTATATGGGAGGTTTGAAAACTCCACAAATCCTTCTTATGAACAGGAGAGAAGGGAGGGTGCAAAGCAGAAAAAATGTCCAACACCAGAAAGAAACCCCTCCTTACAATATATAGGAAGAATGGGAGAGAAAAGAGAGAGGAATTCGAAACTACCCCAACCACCTCTAGGTTGCATTTAATTCGTCCATCATGGCAGAAGTGGCGGGGTTCTGGCAAAGGGGCGGTTTGCCTAACAGAAGCGGCGGGTTGTCTGCTGCATTAAAGTTGTTAGTTGAAGCATTACTTCTGCTTATTATTTCGTGCCAGAGGTGTTTCTGATTTTCTCTCTTCAAACTGAACCAAAATGCAAGATTGACCCTGGAAACGTGTAGAGAATCTCACAAGCTTTCGTTGATATCAAGAACGTGCAAATCTGAGCTCTGGATCGAAAAGATATGTCGATCTGAAGATTTAGGGCACGGAACAGTGTGGAAAACAGATTTTGAAATATTTTCCCGCGCTTTGCCACTTGGATGACACGTGGCATGCTCTGATTCACTGAAAAATTCTCTCTCCTCTACTTTTCGGTGGGCTTTCTTTTGAATTTTCCTTGTGGGCCCCTAGTTGGGACACGTGGCACTATCCCATTGGTTCGGTTCGGTGCTCGAAAAATCGCCCTTTGATTTTTTGACTTTCTCCTTTTCTGACCTTTTCTCCTCGGCTCTTGTACTTCGCGACATTCCGGATGTGTGCATGCCTGGGACAAAAACCTCTCGCCCGAAATGGGCTTGGTCCCTCTCGTGGCCCTGATTGGCTTTCGGCTCCATCGGCTTCCGCGTACCTTCGCGTCCATTTGTTCCAGATGTCCCATTTGATTTTGGGCAAAAACCTGGCCGGTTCGCGTCCTCACAATTTCAGCCAGATGTCCCTCATTTCTGGCCAAAGACACGTGGCACCATTTTGATTCGGACTGATTCGACTCCGATTCGGCTTCTTTGCGTAGTTCAGGTCTTTTTGTCCCGCGCGTCCCACTTTTGATTTTGGACCTGACTTGGACTCTTTTCACCCGGTCGGCCGGTTCGGGTCGGTTCGCGTACTTCTGTCCCAAACTTGTCCCGAATTGCTACCCTCTTCAGCAGTTAGTCAATTTTTTTTCTCTTTCGGCCGGATTCGGCTTCCCGCGCCCGCCGCGTACTTCTGGCCCCGCTTGTCCCAATTGCTTAGTGGGCTCGCCTGGACTGATTTCAGCACGAACTCGGCACGGTTCGCGGCCCTTCTGTCCCACACGTCCCGGACTGCTCCCTGCTGGACTAGGACTTAGCCAATTTTCACAATTTTTCTCTGGATCAATCCTACTTGCCTTTCTGCAACTTCTGATCGCACTTTCTCAAAGCTTGCTCCTTCCCTCTTCGGCCTGGGGAGTTTAGAAAGATTCTTGAAGGGACTCTAGAAACCTGATTTTTCTCTGAATCAGTCATTTTTCTTGGAATTTGGACATCCTCAATGCATGTTATCAAATTTACCCCTGGGGGGTTAGATGTTGGATAGCAGATTTTTATCAACATGAAATACCTTTTGAACCTCATACTAATCCATTTTGGTAGAAGATTAGGAGATAGCAAGTTTTTTCCATTTCTACTAATATGTAAGAAGAGTTGAATAAATGTAAATATGGTGGGATCCCATACTATGTACAAATTCTACTTTACTCTTCAATAAAGGAAGAAGGAATTTTAAACTATTTGATTGAGGATTTTATTGGTACTTTGTGTTCATTAAGCTGGGGATATTTGGATCTTGTTGCTGGATTTTGTAAACTTTGTTCTCTTCTAAAATACAAGTGCAAATGTTTTGAAACTTTTGGCTAGTGTGTGCCAGTCTCTGATTTTCTACTTGCAACATGCAGTTACTATTTTCTAAATAGATCTCGCCCCCCTTGTCTATCCATCTGTATAAAATTAATCCCTTACAGATACCTTTCTGCCAACTTGTATGGAAAATTTCTTTGATAATATAAAATCAAAGTTTTCACAACCCTCTTCTAAAGGGCAGCACCTGTTGCTAGCTGTCAGGATGCCTTTAGGGTTTATGCAATTTTACACCATCTCTCTTGAGAGGTTCAAAGGGCCATGAACCTTGATATTGTTTTCAATTTGATGTGATCCATGGTGAATGATCCTGTCTTAGATTGGTAGGGTTCTTGTCTCTTAGGTGATATAGGATACCTTGTCTTATCTAAGAAGCAGGGGTGATCATTTGATTAAACAAGATTCATCACAAGGATCTTGATCAAATGCATAGAATATGGGATTTCATTAAATCCAAAGTAAATGTCGCTTTGTGTTGAATTCATGCAACTAACTCATTGGGGCATATTCTGTCACATGAGGGGGTTATTCTCAAACTCTAAACATGGTGAGAAACCTAGGATAAATTCCCTATCACCATATTGTAGTCTAAATGCATTGTTCCAATCTCTTACCTTTTGAGTCAATTGAATTATCAGGAAGAGCCTTGTACCAATCCCTTGCATCCTCCTCTAAGGTGTGGATGAAAATTTTTACATACACATCTTCAAACTCTATCTCAAAGTCTTCTATCATGTTAACAAAAATTTTGAGATGTTGATTGTCCAGTATTTAGCAGGAATACCCTCGAGGGAACTCAAGCACTGACCCTATATTAATGACACCCTTATTATAGACAAGGAATTTTAGATGTAACCATCCTTTTCCTTTAAGAATACTATAGCTTCCAAAGGTGTTAACAGAAAAATGAAGGTCTAAGCATGAGAAACCAATATTCTACTTTGGTGGAGGTGATTCTTAGGAGGAGTAAGTTGAAATACGATGAGGAGTGATAGGTCTTTGGGGAATGGGAATGAAGATTTTTCAAAATAGATCTCTCTTAAGGGCTCTCCTTCTTGATGATCTCTAGAAAATTTAGACCATACAGGAGCATATTTAGGAGAAATCCTTTCAATATGCACAAGAAGGTCACCTCACCTGATGGGGAACCTCATACAATGGAAAAATAGGATTATCTTAAATCAGATGGAGACTGTCAAGAAGAATTACAGTCCTCAGGTGGGTACAAGAAGCTTCACTTTCAAGGACTCAACATATGGAAATCTCATCTTTCTTGAGTCAAGTTGACAACAACCCCACACCTTTGTCAAAGAAAGGCATCCAGTTTCCTGAATCTTTTGAAAACAAATTCTTAGCAAATTTTGATAAGACCAGATCTTCTTCTCCAATTTTTTCAGATTTGAAAACATAATTATAAATCAGAAAGCTATATTAGAGAACTGGTATTCTCAAGTTATCAAATTCGCCACTAAGGAATTGTCCATTATTTTCCAAGGATGCACTAAAGGTAATCTATCAAATGTTTGCTAGACTGAATACCTTTGTAGACTTTATAATGAGACCCTTCTTCTTAGAAAGGAATTAATTAAATGTCATCTTAAAGTTTTCTACTAGGAAATGGAAGGGAAGACAAAATTGCCTTCTTCCTATTAAGAAATTATGATCTACATGCATAGAAACCAAGTTTCTCTCTATGCTTTCAGCTCTAAATATGATTAGGCAAATGATCGGTCTTGAAACATTTCAACAATTGACAGAAAAAAATTTAGAGTTCCTTGCTGAAACGGCTGCCAGAAAAGTGTTGGTAGACCAAATTTGAGTTCTCCTTTTCAGTCTGAGAAGCATCAGAGATATGGCATGAAGTTTGAATTCAGATAGATCATGATGTGTGTCATTTTGTAGCTGAGGGAGGTGATCTAACTAAGCACTTCAGATATTTGTGGAGAGATGGATAGCACTTTGAAAGGATTTGATCTGACCCTCACTATTTTAGGTTGTGCCTTTTCAACCAAGGTAAGAGAACCTATATTGTAACCCCCAAATGGTGAAGGAGATGAATATATTCCTCAATCTATGCAAATAGTATGAAAAGGCCTTGGGAAAATATGATCAACACTCCAAATCTGACTTTCACAAGTTGTCACTCCTAGATTATGGAGATATTTTCAATGCAAGGCAAGGGTTACTGAAGACATTGTATGATCCTGATTTTCCTTGTGCATTTTTGTAAATGGATTAGATTCCTTTTGTTGACACACAATGCAATGCAAGGGTAGTATGGGTAGGATTAGTTTGTTTGAATGAATTTTTTGGTGGGGTGTTGACAAGACAAACTGGGATATATCAGATATTTGACAACCTCTACAATAATTGAAAAACCTATAAGATAAAATGCTTCAAATAATCAGGACATTCTTTCAACCAGAAGAGGCATAAATGGAAGCCCAGGTTGCACTCTTCACACAATATTTGAGAATTCACCACAAAAGCTTGAAGTAAAGAACTCAATTAAACACAAAAATCCTTGATCAAACCACGCCTAAGGTACCCCCAAAGGCTTACAAGCAATCTCTGTAGTCAAGGAAGGTAAAGTGATTTTAAATTTGTTTATCTCTTTATCAGATGAAGGCTCTTTTGAACATGAGATTGCAAATGCCACTAAACTATCAACAAGAAATGGAGATTCTGTGTGATTTCTAAAGACTTTCAATGCAAGATTGCAACAAGAACAATGAAAACTATTTGTAGGCATTTAAAAAATGATAACAGACATCATATTGCCCAGAAAAACATAGATTAACTCAATAGCTTGTTAGATTCATCAGTAGGGGAGAGTTTCATGAACAATCTCAGAGTTGTGTGATGGCTATACACTTGTAGCCAACTCACATACATGAAGATCCAACACAGAAGAAATTATTTTGGTTCTTTGGTGGGTTTTTCAGAAAGATGAGATTTCTCTAAGAATTTGCTCATGATTTTCAACTTTTTCCCAACCACCTTGCAATTTCTCAAAAATGCATTATATACCTCTTGCCACATTTGATCCTTCTTTCCCAAGAAAAGAATATGCCAAGGGATCAATTTGTTACAAAACATTCTTCATGATTCAATGAAAATGACATCAAACAGGAAAAACATTCGTAGGTTGTCAGGTGTATCCAAAAAGATTAAATCATTACAAATATCTGGATCATTATCCATCTTAGAGGCACATTTTTCATCATTGAGGCATGCAAACACCTTTTACTCATCATTTTCACATTTTTACCTTTTCCAATTACCTCTGCAACTTTTGATTTTGTCATTTCACGTTTTTGCATGGCTAGGGAAAATTTTTATTTCAAAACCACCTCAAATCAAAGAATTAAGCCATGAAAGTGATGCCAATGATCCTGGAAGGCCAAGATGACACAAAATCACTATAAATTTGATGAATTTTGATGCAAAAATCGTGATTCCCAGCTTCCTGGAGCTCCCACGGTGGTCAAAACAAATGGATGCACAACAATTGTCGATCTTATTCATCTTTTAATCTTGGACCTCCACGTGGAAGATGTGGACTTAGAAATAAGCTTGAGTTACCTTTTTAATTTTTTGGATAAGGCTGGACATGTGGCAAAAAATGATTGGATCAGGCCCAGTTTTAAAACATACTTTATGACCTTTTGAAAATTTGAAAAAATGGAAAAATTTGACCTCTTCCCTCGCCCCTCCACCTTTTAATTTTGGAGCTGACACATGGCACATGGTGGGTCCCATTGGGATCGTGCTTCAATTCTGCACATTTTGACCTTTTTTTGGAAAATTGGAAAATTTTCACTTTTTGCCCCGCGGGCCCGCACCTCTGATTTCTCCCTCGCCACGTGTCTCCTTGTGATTCGTTGCGGGCCAGCACTCCAAATTTTGATTTTAAGCCTTCTTTGTAAAAGGGAAAAAATTCTCTTCTGCCTCCACCGACCCGCCTTGTCCTTTGACCCTTGCCACGTGTTGTCTCGAGTATGATTTGCAAGTGGGCCAGTGCTTCAAAATTTTCATTTTAAGCCCTTTTTGACAAAAGGGAAAAAATTCATCTTCTATCCCTTACCGACCCACCTAAGAAGTTCCTGAATTGACTCTTCATGGACACATTTCGTGGTTCCCCTGGATTGGAGTTGGCCATTTTTCATTTTTCACCTTTTAGACAACAAAGGCAAAAATTGACATAAAATTTTCCTTCAGCCCCTTCCGAAACTTCCATTTTTACCTTTTTGGACATGTGTCCTTTGTTGATTTGTTGTAGAGTTTCGACCAAAAGTTTTGACTTTAAACCATTTTTAAAAAACGGCAAAATCACCAAAACCTCTTGCCACCCCACCATTTTGACCTGCCATCCTGGCCACGTGTCCTCCTATGATTCGCCACGGGGCCGCGTGTCCAAAATTTTTTGAACCCACTTTTCCACCAAATTAGACAAAAAACCTTAATGTCCCTCCGAAGGCCCACGTTCTCCACAAACCAAAAAATTGACCTTTTTTTATGGACATGTGTCCACTCTTCTGATTGGCTGCGGGGTTTCGGGCCAATTTTTGATTTTAGGATTTTTGCAAAATAAAGTCAAAATTTTCTAAGGAGATCTGACCACCACCATCCCTTGGCCAATCAGAACATGCCACGTAGGCAACTTTGAAAAAGGCAGGTCCCATGGAGCCGAAAATGCCCCACTTTGTCAAAAAGGTGAAAAATGAAAAGTTACAACATTTCCCCCACACCTCAACCAATGTAAACCCACCACATTGCCAATAACTTTTGAGGATGAATTTGATGGGCAAATGATGCCCGTCTGACTGTCAAAATGTAAAAAATTCAAAGGATGCCCTAGAATTCAATTTTTTCACCAAGGATGGCAGATTTTTTGATTCTGAATCAATTGAAGCATGATTTCTGAACATTTTCGACCTTGGGATAGGATTTTCAATTACAAACAAGTATGATTTGATCAATTTCAATTTTTCTATGATCTGGCAAAGGGAAAAATGACATAGCTCACAAAATTAGAAAAACTAGGGCACAGAAAAGGGAAAACTTGGATTATTCTTCAAATTAGGGAAAAACAACAAGTTTGTGAGCATTTTTAAAGCATTCAACTGGAGGGGAAGAATTTCAAACCATCAATTCAAAGGGTAAAATGTTTTTGAGAAAATACAGATTTGAAAATTAGGGCAACATGGTGCAAGCTCAAAAATGGCACCAACATCAGCTCTTGCTTGGGGATGGGCACTCCCAGTGAGTGCCACAAGGACAAAACATAGACCAAGTGCCAAAATATCCATTGGGCAAAGGAGTCAATACGTAAGGAAGTCAAAAAACAAGAACCATCCTTTAAAAACGAGCTGAGAAACCGACCAGAATGGCTGCCAAGAATAAGGGCAAACCACACACCAACAAAACAACAAAAACAAAGTAAAAAACAAAGACTATACAACTGTACAATTGGTGCATACCTCAGATTTTGGGATTAATCCAAGAAATGCTTCAAATGTTTACCATTAATAGGTAGTTCAAGCAATTCCCCATCTAAATATTTGAGAAAAAAGGCATGTTCACCAATTCTGATATCAATGGCATAAGGGCCCATCCATAATGCATCAAATTTTCCATGCTTTCCCTTATCTTCATGCCTACTATCCCACAACAAAACCAGATCTCCAACATTGAAGGCTCTAGGAGTGACCTTCTTGTCAAACAATCTCTTCAATTTTTCCCTAAATCTGACATGCCTTTGATGGGATGCTCTTCTCTCCTCATCAAGCTCAATAATTTGATTGATCCTTGATTCATATGGGTCAAGCTCTTGATCTTCCAACTATTGGGAAAACTGAAATGAAGATAATTGTAGGTGCAAGGGCAACAAAGCCTGAGTTCCATACACCAATTCAAATGGGCTTTTACCAGTAGCTCTTTTAGGAGTTATCCTATCAGCCCAAACTACAAATTTCAATTGTTCACCCCATTTCTTCTTGTTTTGCTCCAAGGTTCTTCTAATGATCTTCAACAAATTCTTATTGCTGGACTCATCTTGTCCATTCCCTTGGGGGTTATAGTTTGAAGAATAAGTCAGATTGATTCCATATTCATTGCACATTGCCATTAAAGGTTTGGCTCTAAAGCACATGGCATTATCAGCTACAATCTTGACTGGGACTCCAAATCTGCATATGATTTGATTCAACAAGAAGTCCATAACTATTTGGTGTGTTGCTTTCTTGGTGGGGATTGCCTCTACCCACTTTGTAAAATAATCAGTGGCTACAAGGATCCACTTATGGCCAGCACTAGAAGGATCTGAAATCTCACCAATGAATTCCATCCCCCATTGCTTGAAAGGAGCTTCAATTGATACAGGCTGCAAAGGAAGGGAGCCTGAAGCTTTCAGTCTTCTAGAGAAACGTTGGCAACTATCACATTTTCTAACCAGCTGGGTTGCATCTTTGAAGAGAGTAGGCCACCAATAACCAGCTCTCAAAATCTTATGTGCTGTTACTCTTCTAGCAAAGTGTCCTCCACAAACTCCCCCATGGAAATCAGCAACTATCTTGGGAGCTTCATCTTCAGTTATGCATTTCAAGAGGACACCTTCAGGGTTCTTCCAAGCCAGCCCAAGGTCTGTGATGATATATTTTTGAGAAGCCATCTTGAGGGCTCTTTTCTGATTTTTATTTAAATGATCAGGGCAACAAAGGTGTCTAAGGTAAAAGATTACATCCTTGTACCACTCAGAACTTACCAAATTTCCCAAGAACATCTACCCTTTCTTCCTCTACTTGATTCACTTCCATATTTTGCAAGTTGCTCTCAGCCATGAGCTTAGCAAGACCCAAACCTCTTACTAGCTTTGTGGTTTGGATGTCCATATCATACTCCTACAGTTTTTTCACCCATCTACATATTTTACTTGAGATCTCCATCTCTGATAAGATGTATTTTCACCATTGTGTGGGGAACATAAGTAACAACTTTTGAACTCAA
Source organism: Taxus chinensis (assembly GCA_019776745.2). Classification (NCBI taxonomy): domain Eukaryota; kingdom Viridiplantae; phylum Streptophyta; class Pinopsida; order Cupressales; family Taxaceae; genus Taxus; species Taxus chinensis. The sequence continues at coordinate 286,682,433 of CM034155.1, forward strand.
TATATAAGGCCTAAAAACCTTTGTTGCTTTCACCAAGGCAAATGCTTGTTTCTCCTTGATTGTATACTTTAGCTCAGCTAGCTTGTAAAGCCTTGCTAAAGAAGGCAATAGGCCTCTCAGCCCCATTCTCATCCTTTTGTAGAAAAAAAAAAGCAATGGTATACTCAGAGGCAAAGGAAAAGATTTGGAAAGGCCTCTTATAGTTTGGGGCTGCTAAAATAGGTGCATGTTTAAGTGCATCCTTAATTCCTTCAAAAGCTTGAATGGAAGCCTCCTCCCATTTGATAACTTGGTCCTTCTTTAGCATGCTTGTGATTGGAAGAGTCAACTTAGAAAATTTGGAAACAAACCTTCTAATAAAATTAATTTGACCAAAGAAAGATTGGATGCCTTTCTTGGTTCTTGGGATAGGTACTTTGCTGATTGCTTCCACTCTCTCAGGGTCTATCATAACACATATTTTGACACAATGTGACCAAACAGCTTGGCCTTTTGCATGCCAAAATGACACTTCTTTGGATTAAGAGAAATGCCATACTCCCTACATCTGATCAACATCTTCTCCAAGTGCTGCAAATGATCACCTCTCTGCCTTGAAAACACAATCACATCATCTTGGTAAACTACAATGAACTCATTGATGTAACCAACAAAAGCAACATCCATTGCTCTTTGAAAAGTGGCACCAACATTCATCAAACCAAAGGGCATCCTAACAAAAACATATGTTCCCCAAGGAGTAGTGAATGTTGTCTTAAGTCTTTCTGGATTCTTTGACAACCACTTGATTATATCCAGAGAAACCATCCAATGTAGAAAGCAACTCAGACCTTGTCACAAGCTGCAACATATTTTTCATATTTGGCAAGGGATAGTTGTCCTTCATGGATGCTTTGTTTAGATTTCTAAAATCCACACAAATTCTAATGTCTCCATTCTTCTTTCTGACTGGCACAAGGTTTGCAACCCAAGATGAATATCTAGTGGGCTGAATAATACCTCCATCTCTCAACTTCTTTAACTCCTCTTGCATTTTCATGGAGAGAAGTGGATTAATTGGCCTTTGCCTCTATCTAAATGGCTTATAATTTGCTTCAAGATGGATCTCATGTTGAAACAAATCTTCTCTATATGCTTTTAGCTCTGAATAGGACCAAGCAAGGCAGTCTTGATATTTTTTCAAAAGTTGGGCATAGGACTTTTTTTCCTCTTTACTTAAATTGCTGCCCAACCAAATCTTCCTTGGTTTACCATTAGTGCCCAAGTTATGCTCTTCCACATCCCTTGAGGTAGAAATGTTTCTATTTATGATACAATCAACATTGTTAAAATTTGACTCAAGTGCAACAAGACCTCTAGGAATGGTGTTTGTTTTCAATTGGATGATGTCTTTCTCAAACAAAGTTTCTCTTCCTTCAGTCATGCATACCATTGGTTCCCAATCAATATGCTGATTTAAAATCACCTTGGTTTTGCAAGAACCTTAGCACTTGAGAAACATCATGAAACACCTGCCAATGTTTCACATTATCAGGGACAACTGGCCTAGTTAGCACTTCAACATTGTATTCACAATAAGGTGAAATGGTGCAATTTCCAAATCTAGAACCCAACACTGCCAACTTGTCAGCAGTAGCATTCAGAGAATTTGGTCATGGTGCATAATAATTGAAGGAATCAAATATCTCAACTAGACTGAGAATACTGCCATGCTTATACTACAATCAGACTGATTCTTTCTTCTTGAAATTACAATTTTCAAATGCAAATGAAAATAACTGCTAGAAGTGCAATTAAATGCTAGAAGCTGGTAATGATTGTAGGCTTGAACTTATATCTTCCACTGCAATCCTTACAGATCTGATTATAACAATGATGCTTCATACTCAGCAATGTTGTTAGTACATGCATAATTAAGCAAGGAAAAAAAAGACTTCTACCAAGGTAGGAGATATGCATTTAATTATCACCAACGCCATTTCCACATTTGGGTCAGATTGAACTAATAAAACATCAAACCCAGAACTCTACTTTTCATTCCATCCTTATAAATCTGATGAGAAAATGATACTCAGATTTGTAATTGCACACAAATCACAGAAGAAGTATTACCAGGGATCTGAAATACTGCAATAAAGAATAATGTCCCCGGAAACAGTGCAAGAAAGTGTTGGTACCCAAATTTGTTCTCCTTTTCAGTCTGACATAGCATCAGAGATATGACATGAAGCTTGAAGTCAGATAGATCATGATGTGTGTCATTTTGTAGCCGGGGAGGTGATCTAACTGGCACTTAAATTTGTGGAGAGATGGATAGCACTTTGAAAGGATTTGATTTGACCCTCACTATTTTAGGTTGTGCCTTTTCAACCAAGGTAAGAGAATCTATATTGTAACCCCCAAATGGTGAAGGAGATGAAGATATCCCTCAATTTATGCAAATAGTATGAAAAGGCCTTGGGAAAATATGATCAACAATCCAAATCTGACTTTCACAAGTTGTCACTCCCAGATCATGGAGATATTTTAAATGCAAGGTAAGGGTTACTGAAGACATTGTATAATCTTGATTTTCCTTGTGCATTTTTGTAAATGGGTTAGATCCTATTTGTTGACACACAATGCAGATACAGGGGTAGTATGGGTAGGATTAGTTTGTTTGAATGAATTTTTTGGTGGGGTTTTGACAAGACAAACTGGGATATATCATATCTTTGATAACCTCTACAATACTTGAACAACTATCAGATAAAATGCTTCAAATAATCAAGATATTATTTCAACCAGAAGAGGCATAAATGGAAGCCCAGGTAGCACTCTTCACACAATCTTTGAGAATTAACCACAAAATATTGAAGTAAAGAACTCAATTAAACACAAAAATCCTTGATCAAACCACGCCTAAGGTAGCCCCAAAGGCTTACAAGAAATCTCTGCAGTCAAGGAAGGTAAATTGATTTTAAATTTTGTTTATCTATTTATCAAATGAAGGATCTTCTAAACATGAGATTGCAAATGCCACTAAAATATTAACAAGAAATGGAGATCTTGTGTGATTTTTAAAGACTTCCAATGCAAGATTGCAACAAGAACAATGAAAACTATTTCTAGGCATTTAAAAAATGATAACAAACATCATATTGCCCAGAAAAACATAGATTAACTCAATAGCTTGTTAAATTCATCAGCAGGGGAGAGTTTCATGAACAATCTCAGAGTTTTGTGATGGCTATACACTTGTAACCAAATCACATACATGAAGATCCAACACAGAAGAAATTATTCTCGTTCTTTGGTGGGTTTTTCAGAAAAATGAGCTTTCTCTCAGAATTTTCTCGTTATTTTCAACTTCCCAACCCCTTACATCTCTCCAAGAATGCATTATATATCTCTTGCCACATTTGATCCTTCTTTCCCAAGAAATAATATGCCAAGGGATCAATTCTATTACAACAATTCTTCATGATTCACTGAAAATGACATTTAACAATTTTACAATGAGAGTTGCCAGTTGTTTCTAAAATGGTGAATCATTGCAAATATTTGTATCATTATCCATCCTGGAAGTATGTTTTTTATCATTGAGGCATGCAAACACCTTTGACTCATCATTTTCACCTTTTTAACTTTTCAAATTACCTTTGCAACTTTTGATTTTGTCATTTCACGTTTTTGGACGGATTAGGACAAAATTTATTTCAAAATCACCTCAGATCAAAGAATTAAGCCATGAAAGTGATGCTAATGATCCTGGAAGGCCAAGACGACACAAAATCACTAAAAATTTGATGAATTTTGATGCAAAAATTGTGATTCCAAACTTCTTGGAGCTCTCATGGCAGTAAAAAACAAATGGATGCACAATAATTGTTGATCTTACTCATCTTTTAATCCTGGCCCTCCACATGGAAGATGCGGACTTAGAAATAAGCTTGAGTTACCTTTTTAATTTTTTGGATAAGGCCGGACACGTGGCAAAAAATGATTGGATCGGACCCAGTTTTAAAACATTTACTTTATGACCTTTTAAAAATTTGAAAATTTTGAAAAAATTGACCTTTTCCCCCGCCCCTCTGATTTTGAATTTTGGAGCTAACACGTGGCACATGGTGGGTCCCGTTGGGATCACACTTCAATTCTATGCATTTTGACCTTTTTTTGGAAAATTGGAAAATTTTCAGTTTTTGCCCCGCGGGCCCACACCTCCGATTTCTCCCTCACCACGTGTCTCCTTGTGATTTGTTGCGGGCCAGCGCTCCAAATTTTGATTTTAAGCCTTTTTTGCAAAAGGGAAAAAATTCTCTTCTGCCTCCACCGACCCGCCTTGTCCTCTGCCACGTGTCGCTCGATGATTCGCTAGCGGGCCAACACTTCAAAATTTGATTTTAAGCCCTTTTTGCAAAAGGGAAAAAATTCTCTTCTTCCTCCACCGACCCGCCGACCCACCTTATTCTCTGACCCTTCATGGACATGTGTCTCCCTTGGATTGGAGCGGAGCCATTTTTCATTTTTCACCTTTTAAACAACAAAGGAAAAAAGTCATAAAATTTTCCTTCGGCCCCTTCCTCCATTTTTGCCTTTTTGGACACATCTCCTTTCATGATTTGTTGTGGAGTTTCGGCCCAAGTTTTGACTTTAAACCATTCGAAGTTTAAAAACTTCAAAATAACCAAAACCTCTGCCCCGCCATTTTGACCTTTCCTAGACACGTGTCCTCTTGTGATTCGCCACGGGGCCACGGTCCAAAATTTTACTTTAACCCACTTTGCCAAAAAGGTAAAAAACCTTAATGACCTCTGAAGGCCCGCGTTCCCACACAAACCAAAAACTTCTTCCTTTTTTTCCCTCTTGGACACGTGTCCTCTTCTGGTTGGTTGCGAGGATTTAGCCAAAATTTTGACATAGGAAATTTTGTAAAATAAAGCCAAAATTTTCAAAGGAGATCCGACTCCTCGCCTCTCCTCGGCCAATAAGAACATGCCACATAGGAAACTTTGTAAAGGACGGAGCCGTGGAGCCAAATTTTCCACTTTGTAAAAAAAACAAAAAATGACAAGTTAGAAACATTTCCTGCCGCACCTCGGCCAATGGAAACCTGCCACATTTCCAATACCTTCTGAGGATGAATTTGATGGGCAAATGACTCCCGACTGATCGTCAAAACGTAAAAAATTCCAGGGATGCCCTAGAATTCAATTTTTTCACCAAGGATGGCATATTTTTTGATTCTGAATAAACTGAAGCATGATTTCTGAAGATTTTTGACCTTGGGATAGGATTTTCAATTACAAACAAGTATGATTTGATCAATTTTGATTTTTCCACGATCTGGCAAAGGGAAAAATGACATAGCCTGCAAAATTGGAAAAACTAGGGCATAGAAAAGGACAAACTTGGATTATTCTTCCAAATTAGGGCAAAACAATAAGTTTGTGAGCATTTTAAAGCATTTCAATTGGAGGGGAAGAATTACAGACCATTAAATCAAAGGATAAAATGTTTTTTGAGTAGATACAGATTTGAAAATTAGGGCAACATGGTGCAAGCTCAAAAATGGTACTAACACTTCCCAACCAAACTTTTCTTGGTTTTTCCTTTGTTCCCAAGTCATGCTCTTCCACGTCCCTTGAGGCAGACATGTTTCTATTGATGATGCAATCAACATTGTTAAAATTAGACTCAAGGGAAACAAGGCCTCTAGGAATGGTGTTAGTTTTCAATTGGATAATATCTTTTCCAAATAAAGTCTCTCTTCCTTCAGCCATACAGACCATTGGTTCCCAATCAATATGTTGATTTAAAAACTCACCTTGATTTTGCAAGAACCTTTGCACTTGAGAATCATCATCAAACACTTGCCAATGCTTGATGTTATCAGGGACAGCTGGCCTAGTCAACACTTCAACATTGTACTCACAATAAGGTGAAATGGTGCAAATTTCAAATCTTAACCGTAACACTACCAACTTGTCAGCAACATCATTTAAACTTTTGTCATGGTGCATAATATTGAAGGAATCAAACATCTCAACTAGATCCCAAACTGCATGTTTATACTGCTTCATTCACTGATTTTTTGTAGCATATAATATTCTGTATCTCTGAATCTCCCTTTGCAATGATGTCCTTGACACCATACTTCCATGAAATTCTCAAACCCAACAACAAGGCTTCATACTCAGCAATGTTGTTAGTACATTCAAAATTAAGCTTGAAGGAAAAAACAAATTCTTCCAAGCTAGGAGAAATCATAATTACACCAGCACCATTTCCAAATTTGGAGCAAGCTCCATCAAATAGCAAGGTCCAAGGAGAACATACCTTCTCAAGGCACTTTGACTGATCCATTTTGTGTTCTTCTCCATCAACAAAACCAATGAAATTATCAGCATCAACATCAGCAAATAATACTTCATAAGAAGAATTGTTTGGGTCCTTAATCAGATGCAACATTTTCTTTTCTCCACACAACTTGACAAGGCTACCCTCGGTGGGAATGGTGGAAAATTACATATCCATTTGGACACTCCCTCCAACACTTGCAGCCCACTTTCTTGACAAAAGCATACCCCATTTGGTAGGGAAATCAATAATCACAACATCAAATTTTAAATTCCTTTCAGGATAAGATGCAAGTTGCACAACCAAACCTTTTACACAACTAATTACCATCACTTCTCTTGAGTCCATGGAAGTAAATTTTCTATAGTCTACTGTCACTTTGATATCCAACTCATTCATGACTTCTAGAGGCATGACATTACATGATGCACCGGAATCAAACATATAATTGTGAAGTAGCTTATCCTTTATGATCAAAGTTGTGAAGAATGGATCAACATTCAATTGGGAATCAACCAAAGATGTCCCCAAATATACCTCAGGTGTCTCTCCAAGATCTTCTACTGCTGGTGGTGTTTCAAGGTCAACAATGACTTGAGGGGGAGTCTCAACAACATTTACATTTCTTCCTAGAGTATTCTTCTCTTCTTTCAATCCCAAGTACTCAAATTCTCTCTTCTTATGCTCAGGAATTCTAAGCAACTCAATGATTGGAACACTCACTTTGATTTGGCTCAGTACTTGGGCTATGTCATTGGGAACATTCTTTGGCAAAGCAACATTGGAAGGGAGACAAGAAGATTCATCATATGGAAAAGGATTCTTGGCAGCTTGGGCATGATGAGGACTGCAATTTTTGCTTAGGACAGCAGAGCTTTTAGAAAGTGTTTATCTCCTAGGTGCTTCTTTTGGAATGCTTGTGAACAAGGGTGTTTTAGGTTTGGCTTGAGGCCAAACTCCCTTAACAAATTTTCTTCTAGTGTTATAGTCTTTCTCTTGAGCTACAACAACATTCATCAACAATTTTCTATCTTCCTCCGAAGGGATAACACCATCATACTTCTTAATCATCAAAGTTATTAAGTATTCAAAGTCATTGTTAGGAATTTAAAAAGCTTGCACTACATCAACTTCAAGAGTATGAGGGGGAAGAAAGACTTGTACCCGTTTGATGCAATCCCAAAATGTTGCAGTAGTCCTAGCACTTATTACTTCAGTAGATGTTGCTCCTCCTTGTGAGCTTGAAGAACAACCCACCATGCAAATATCATCATTAGTACCATCATCATTATTAACTTCACCTTATTTCTAGTCTGCTTCATATGGAGGATGGGAAAGAAATCACCTATCACACAAATCAATATCAGCAACTTCTTCAATAACAGTAACCCTAGTAGTTAAGGGATCAGGTAAAATTATTCCTTCACGTGCTTGAGGATGTCTATTTGCAGACCCAACATGCCCTTTACCTTTGTCATCAAACCTCTACTCATTCCTATGGTGATTTCCAAATCCATCTTGTGCTTGCTGCCTAGGTTGAACTTGTGAAGTTTGTCCAATTCCTTTCTCAGCTCTTGCCAACTTGCCCCTACAAAAGTTTTCACAACCTCTTCTAAATCAACACCTTTGCTAGCTTGAGGTTTTTCAGGGTTTATCAACTTTACACCATCTCTCTTGAGAGGTTTCCCAGCTGCTTTAATATTGTTTTCAATTTGAAGTGACATGGTGAAAGCTTGTCTTAGATTGGTAGGGTTCTTGTATCTTACGTAATAGGTTTCCTTTTTATCAAATACATCTACATATTTGATTAAACAAGATTCATCACAAGGCCTCAAATTAACGGACAACCTTCTCAAATTTTTTTTAAACCTTGTGTTGAAGTCATGGAATGATTCATTAGGATTCTTCTTGATATTCTCAAACTCAGACAAGAGAAATCTAGGATCAATCTTGTCACCATATTGCAACCTAAATGCATTTTTCATTTCAATACAAGAATCAATAGAATTATTAGGCAGATCCTTGTACCAATCCCTAGCATCCTCTTCTAGTGTATGAATGAACAACTTAATATACACATCTTCAAACTCTATCTCAAAACATTCCATCATATTAACAAAGAGTTTGAGATGCTGATCACTAGTTATTGCATTGTTGCCTTGAAATTTTGGCAATCTATTTCTGACATCTTGTGGAACAACATTTGGGTTACCATCCATTCCTCTAAAATATATAAGACCAAAGGTGTTAACAACAAATGGAGGTCTAGGCTGAGCCATATTGTTTAGTGGAGGTGATCTTGGAGGTGAAACAAGATGATGATGAGTGCAAGATCTTTGGGGCTCAAGAATGTGATTCACAAGACTGGTATTCTCTAAGTGCTGATTTTCTTCGAAATTTTCACTCGAATTAAAACATAGAGGTGCAGATTGGAGAAGGAACTTATCAGGTACATCAGAAGGACCTTCACTAGCTGAGGCAAACAAGTTTATGAGAGGATTGCTTGAATCAGAATCACTTGAAGAAGAGTGATAATCCTCTACCAAAGGTTGATCTCTCTCATGAATGGATATATATTTTCTTGATGTCTGACCTTTAACCACTTTCAAAACTCTTCTTCCTTCCAACTCTGAGTTTCTATAATCTAAGAACAATTTCTTAGCAGATTCTCTAAGGAAGAGAGATCTTCTTCCTTCTAGTTTTGCAGAGATCAGCAACACAAAAATAAATGATAGAAAACCAAGACACTGGTATTTATCAAGATTTCAAATTAGTATGGAGTCACCACTAAGGAATTTCACCCTAGTTGTGTAAATGCACTAAAATACTCTGTCAAATATTTACCAACACTAAAAATATTGCCAAACTTTACAAATCAGACCTTCCTTCTTCTTGAATTTATCAATCACAAATGCAAATGAAGTGCAACAACTGCTGGAAATTGGTAAAATTACAGGCAAAACTTATATCTTCACTCAATCCTTACAAATCTGATTATAAAATGATGCTTCAACAATGTATTTGCATGCAGAATTTGCAAAGGACTTTACCAGGGTTTGATATGCATTCAAATATCTCAAATATGCATGCACATGGATCAGATTGAACTAAGAGAATATCAAACTTAGAGCTCTAATTTTTATTCCAATCTTATAAATCTGATCAGAAGATGATACTCATATTTGTAATTGCACATAAATCACACAAGAAGTATTACCAGGGATCTGAAATATTTAAGAATATCCCCGGAAACGGCACCAGAAAAGTGTTGGTACCCAAATTTTTTCTCCTTTTCAGTCTAAGAAGCATCAGAGATATGGCATGAAGCTTGAAGTCAGATAGATCTTGATGTGTGTCGTTTTGTAGCCAGGGGATGTGATCTAACTGACACTCAGATTTGTGGAGAGATGGATAGCACCTTGAAAGGATCTGATTTGACCCTCACTATTTTAGGTTGTACCTTTCAACCAAGGTAAGAGAACCTATATTGTAACCCCCAATTGGTGAAGGAGATGAAGATATCCCTCAATTTATACAAGTAGTATGAAAGGCCTTAGGAAAATATGATCAACACTCCAAACCTGAATTTCACAAGTTTTCACTCCCAGATCATGGAGATATTTTCAATGCAAGGAAAGGGTTAATGAAGACATTGTATAATTATGATTTTCTTTGTGCATTTTTGTAGATGGCTTAGATCCTTTTGTTGAAACACAATGCAATGCAGGGGTAGATGGGTAGGATTAGTTTGTTTGAATGAATTTTTTGGTGGGGTGTTGACAAGAGAAACTGGAATATATCAAATCTTTGACAACCTCTACAATACTTGAAAAACTATAAGATAAATTGCTTCAAATAATCAGGATATTTTTTGAACTAGAAGAGGCATAAATGGAAGCCCGGGTTGCACTCTTCACACAATCTTTGAGAACTCACCACAAAATCTTGAAGTAAAGAACTCAATTAAACACAAAAATCCTTGATCAAACCACGCCTAAGGTACCCCCAAAGGCTTACAAGCAATCTCTATAGGCAAGGAAGGTAAAGTGATTTTAAATTTGTTTATCTCTTTATCAGGTGAAGGCTCTTCTGAACATGAGATTGTAAATGCCACTAAACTATCAACAAGATATGGAGATTCTATGTGATTCCTAAAGACTTTCAATGAAAGATTGCAACAAGAACAATGAAAAATATTTACAGGCATTTAAAAAATGATAACAGACATCATATTGCCCAGAAAAACACAGATTAACTCAAAATATTGTTAGATTAATCAGCATGGGAGAGTTTCATGAACAATCTCAGAGCTATGTGATGGCTATATACTTGTAACCAACTCACATACATGAAGATCCAACACAGAAGAAATTATTCTAGTCCTTTGGTGGGTTTCTTAGAAAATGAGCTTTCTCTCAGAATTTTCTCGTGATTTTCAACTTCCCAACCCCTTTGCATTTCTCCAAAATGCATTGTATATCTCTTGCCACATTTGATGCTTCTTTCCCAAGAAAATAATATGCCAAGGGATCAATTTTGTTACCACAATTCTTCATGATTCATTGAAAATGACATTTAACAAATTTGCAACGAGAGTTGTCAGGTGTTTCTAAAATGGTGAATCATTGCAAATATCTGGATCATTATCCTTCCTGGAGGCACGTTTTTCATCATCAAGGCATGCAGATGCCTTTCCATTCATCATTTCACCTTTTTACCCTTTAAAATTACATCTAAAACTTTTAATTTGACACTTCACGTGTTTTCTCGGGATGGGGAAAAAATTACTTCAGAAACATCTCAAATCAAAATATTGAGTCATGAAACTGATTCCAATGTTCTTAAGAGGCCAAAACGACATGGAATCGTCAAAAATTTGATGAAATTTGATGCAAAATTTACGATTCCAAGCCTCTTGGAGCAAAAATGGCTGCCAAAAATGAAAGTGCACAGTTGCCCTTGATCTTCTCTTTGTCCTTCATTCTAGGCCCTCCACGTGTCAAAGTATGATTGGAAATCAATTCAGGCTTTTTGTCTTTTTGACATTTTTGAAAAAATGGAAAAAATTGACTTTTTTCTCTGCCCCTCTGCCTTTGATTTTTGAGATGAAAAGCAGCATATGGTGGGTCCCATTGAAATTGTGCTTCAATTCTGTGCATTTTGACCCCTTTTGGAAATTGGGAAAATTTTCACTTTTTGCCCTGTGGACCCGGACACTCAATTTCTCCCTCACCACGTGTTGCTTCCTCTATTGCTAAAATCCAGGGGCCTAATTGTCATTTTAACTCCATTTTTTGCTAAGGGAAAATTTTCAATTTTCCTTCTCCCTCGGGCACGTGTCTGACTTGCTCTGCACTTCACTTCGAAATTTCCATTTTTGATTCACTCAAAGGCACGTGGCTTGAATTTTTGCTTTAACTTCTATTGCCAAAAAGGGAAAAATTCCCCATTTCCTTCTGTGGCCCACACTTCCCTCTAATCTTGTATGGACATGTGTCCACCTGTGATTGGCCATGGGGTCGCGCTCCAAAAATTTTACTTTAGCCTTTTATGCTTCTAAAGGCAAAAATTTTAAACAACCTCCACCATTTGCATCCCCTCTGCACCTGTTGTGCTGCCACGTTTCCTCCTCTGATTGGAGCGGGGATGAAACTTGTTTTGAAACTTTAGAGAATTAGAGCTAAAAAATGCTAAGACCCCCCTCGGCCCGCTTCTCCCTTTTTGGTTTTTTAGGACACATGTCCACTTCCGATTGGCTGTGGGGCTTCAGACCATTTTGTGACTTTAACAATTTTACAAAAAGGTCTAAAAATTCTAAGGCAATCCAACCACCTACCATCCCTCAGCCAATCAACATATGCCACGTAGGAAAATTTGGAAAAAACAAATCCCTGGGCCCAAAAATGCCCCATTTTCCAAAAAGGCAAAAAATGAAAAGTTACAACACTTCCCCGCTTTTCCTCAGCCAATTCAAAGCTGCCACGTACCCTCTAATATCTCAGCAATAATTTGACGGCTAAAATACGCTCATCTGAGTCAAAAACACAGAATTTTTCCAGTTGTGCCTAGAATCCAATTTTTTCATGGGTGATGAATTTTTCGCACAAAGGATAAATGAAACAAGCTGTTAAACATTTTACAACCTTGGGGAGGGTTTTTTTGAGGGAATACATGTATGAATTGATCATTTTAAAGCTTTCATGATTGGAGAAATGGAAAAAAACACGGCATGGCCCGTAGATTTGGAAAAATTAGGGCATAGAACATGGAAAACTTGGGGATTTCTTTCAAATGGGGCATGTCAAATGATTTTCAAATGGACTAAGGCATGGGAATAGAGGCATCAACTTCATTTTACCCATTCAAACTATAGAAAACATTTTAGGAAAGGTAGAGGTTCAAAATGGACACCAACATGTAGTATGTGATAATAGTCAAATTACATGCCCCCAGGAGCCTCAGTCGGACTAGTAAAAGGTACAATACCAAACATCAATGCAACATGTAAGAACCTATAAGATATTTGCATTCACTGAAAAATACCAAGTAAACACGCATGTGTATATATAGAATGATGATGACATACTAAGAATATGTCTGGCATGGAAAATAAAGTGTAGCATGTGTAGACACAAACTCACACACTTGGGTACATTTCTAGGTCCTAAATACGTAACAACATTCATATGATTCCTAAGAAAGAAAACTAGTAATTGACGACTGTCTTTGGCCTCTTGCCTTTATTTTTTAATTTCTATTTGGTCTCTTATACCTCACAATCCAGTCGGTATTTTACTTATTTATCTTTTATGACTCCAGACACTAGTACCCAGCCGTGACATGAGCACCCATGCGCCCCTATCCCCTCTGGGTGCTCCTAACCCTTTTCCACCTTACTCACTTCTTTTGGGTCTCTTTTATCTTTTAAGCATATTTTATACTTGTGGGTCGGCCTTCCTATTGTCAATTATGAAATTCAAACAAGGGAATCATATAATTACATAGTTATGTTTTCAAAATGAATTACCAAGATCTAAGCATTATTACTATCACCTATGCTTGCACTCAAAAGGAACCTAAAACACTTCAAAGCATCCATTTGGAATTCAATCAAGAGACAAGGGACTATGATTTTTTCATACACAACATAGGAAGGGGAATTTTATTTATTACATTCACACACCTCTCTACATTGTTAGATCTAGCTACAACCCACTATAAAGTACACTTGCACAAGGGTATCCTAGGGAACGATTATTACACACACTCACCAAAACTACATGAAGTGTGAGATGTAGTGCAATTATCATTGTAAGCTCACTCTGTTGGGTGACTGTCAGGGTTAGTCTGACTCCCCATATTACATCTTTCTTTTTTGGATTTGATGTGTTATTCTGGGTTTTGTAGGTTATAGGTACCTCGGTGATCATATTTTGAAACAAATATGATCAATATAGAATATTTGCAAGACTTTTGTGACATAGTGAATATAAAGTTATGAAAAATTTTGTAGACACATGCACCTAGTAGAGGTTGTCAGTGCCCAGGAGCCCCTATCCTACCGTGGGCACCCATGTCTGGCCATATTCCTATAGTATGTAATTTATCCTAAGAATTTTTGACACTCTTCACTTCCTATTTAGAAGTTTTCCTAGCTCAAACCAGTCTAAGACAATGCATAAATTAACTAATTCCATTCCTCTCTCTCTTGCACTTAGGGTTTTATATTTTATTATCTTATTGCTTATGTCAACTATATTTTTAAAATTGATTATCATATGTGACTATACAATTAGGGTTTAATAATTCTATTTTTATTAAATAATTTGGTGAACCCAACATTCAAATATTTTATGAACCCTTCTGCCATGAGTATCTCCATTCCTCACTTCTTTCTCGTTAATCTTGATTGCGATACTAAAATCCAAGCTTTCATGGCTAATGTCAATATTCCTTCCAATACTCATCCTGAATCTTTATATGATCACTTTGTAGCAACATTTTCTTCTTCTAAAGAGTATGTTACTTTCCCATCTAATGTAATCACCCCTCTTTTTGTTTCGGACAATGATCCTCCTCTTTATATTCTAGCATGCATCTATAACATTGGAATTAAGTGAGAACTAGTTGATAATAGATTTGGGCTCAATATTTGTAGTTTCACATTTATTAAAAAACTAGGCCTTTCCTCCATAGATGTCACCCCTTCATCCATTTCTCTCTATGGATACAATTCTACTACACATCCATGCATGGGCACCATCACCTTCCATCTCATAATTGGGCCTAAAAATGTTCCTATCTTTCTAATTGATGCCACTGTTCAGTATAATTGCTTATTTGGTAGGCCATGGCTACATGCCATGCAAGCAGTTCCTTCTATAATTCATAGATGTGTTAAATTTCTACATGATGGATGTGAATATACTGTCACTACTAACCTTGATCAATTCAAGTATTTTTTCTTAGACCCAGTCACTCCACTGCCTACTCCCCTTGCTTCCTTCAATCTCACACCTACCTCTACTACACCTACACATATGTAACATCCCACCTCTACCACCAACAAGCTTCCTCCTCAGGGAACTATTTATACATTGGATGTCATACCACCTATCTCATCTATCAAATTACACTCTACACTAATGATTCATCTTCATCGCATAGAGTCATTTTTGATCAGGAATAGTTGTTGTCGATCTTGTTAGCAGTTATCATTTTCATCAATTTTCTTACATCCTTTATGATCTCATCAAATCTGGGTTTGTACAACACCTCAACATCAGCTCCAGTTCTAGATCATCTTCAAAGAAGCTTCCTCTATATCTATCTTTTTTGCATCTATTTTGGCCTACTCTATCTAAGTCACCATTGATTGTGCCTAACATTCCTTGGTCATCGTCGACCCACTCAATTTTAGTTTAGATTAGCATTTTATATAATCATATCTACATATTATCTCTTCTAATACATTTCAGATATTTTGTATCAGTTCATATTCTGTTATTACTTATCCATCATTATTTTAACTATATTTTATCAAAAAGTGGATTGACATCCATCTTAGTAAGTTTTCACTTCTCAAGACCATCTTTTAAAAAAAACCCACCATCCTATCTACTAATCCATTTTCATGTTGAGTCTATCTTTGTTATGAAGGTTATTAAGCTCGTTACGAGGAGGATATTTTGCACATGTATCCAACATCATGTCATCTAGAGGTAGCTTTAAACCCTCTCATATTGGAGTTATTTGTTTTATTGTTACCATTTCACTAATTTGTAACCAGAGTGAGAAAGTTGGTTCAAAATTATGGTACACCTAGTGAGACTCATCCTTCTTTGGTGAGTTCTTTCATTTACTTCCATTTCCATCTTCTATTTCCTCTCTTTCTACTAACTCACAGGTAGGATCTTTTCTTTCTTGCATACATGGTTGATGTTTTGCTTGGATTAACGTGTTTTCTAAAATGAAAATTAAATAAAAAATAAATATAGTGTTATCCATGTATTCTTAATTTTTTCCTATTTTTTATTTTTGCATCGTCTTTCCCTTCTTGTCTGATTGACTTCATCGAATCTCACATTTCGATTTTGGACTTAAAAATAACATCTTCATCTTGGTTGAAAACATAGTCTAATTGGGAGGTTATTTATTTGCATTTACTTCTTTCACACACATTCAAAATGTGCACATCAACCTACACATTCTAAACATCTTCTTCCAGGTGGAAGTATTGGGATTTCATCACCCAATAGCAAATTCATTTTGGTGTTCTAGCCATGTTATAATTTTTTTGACTTTCGGTTTATTGGCTAAGCATCTGACACCCTTATCACTGCAGTGCGTGAAGGGTGGGGGTAGGTTCCAATATTAGGCCCCGTACCAGTATTAATCACATATCTAAGCCTCATGTACCTTTGGGTATATTGAGGGTGCCTGTTGAAACTACCTAAAACCATCCATAGTTGGGCCATTTCCTAGGTTCCCCTTTGAGCCCATTTTCTTTTCTTTCTCACATTATTTTAATATTCAAGATAATTAAAAATCTATTGCATGAATTGTTTGAAGTATTAAAAATCAGCATAGTTTTTTATTCTTATTGTTTCATGCCCATTATTACACGTTCTCAAGAAATAAAACTGGAACAAGCCATGTCATCCAATAACATTCCTACTTATAGCATTATTTCCCAACAAACTTTAGCTCTTTCTATTATCTCCTCCAGCCCCTTGGTCACTTCTTTTGTCATTGCCTAACCCAAAATTTCGATTCCTCCTCTCCATGAATCTTGTTAACCAAAACAACCCCCATGTTGAGACTAATCCCTTTGTTTATGTTCCTTTTAGTTCAGAAAAACCCCCATTTGACATTTCTTTAGAGACTTTTGGACCTCCTACCATTCCTGGTGGATGAGTGGAATTCCAAGAGCTCATTGATTCCAATCCCATTGCTTTGTATGACTACCTTGTTCGTAAATATACAAATAGCCCCATCGATGGACCCCCTCTTTAACATAATTATGCCTATCATTATCATCCTGAGTCCACCCAATTCCTCACATCACAACTCAATGTCTTCTTCCCAAGAGCCATGAATGAGCTTATCATGGTACAATGTGAACTTGGCTCCCATAAATCTTCCTCTATAATCCCCCATACTCACCAATCCACTCAATTGGTGGTTCCCATCCCCCCAAATATTTCTTGTGTCAACACCACACCCAATTTTTCTATCCCCATCACTTCTTCATCGACTATCATCATTAGTGCACGTACCAAAACATTGCAAGAATAACATTTACTCCTTCCACCACTCGAACAACATGATCAAACTTTGGCCCCCATCTCTACATCCAATGTCCATGCAAATGTCACCGCCTCACAACCTCATCCTTTGGAATCTATTCAAACTCACCAACCTTCCCTTAAAAGTGCCTTTCATTATGCCTTCCCTAATCAATATACTCAAATTTCTCAACTACCCATACTTATATTCCCACTCACACCATACAAGTTTAATCCAATGTCCCCATCTCTAAACAACAACAAAAAATGCAAAATTATGCATCCAATTACATCCCTACATCTCAACAACATCTTATTTCCCAAACCATTATATCATAATCCTTCAATAATTTCCCCCCTCACCAACCACCTCCTCTAATTACCCACAACAATATCATCTCATCCACAACCTACCCTTCCACTTCTTATATCCCACAATCATCATCCATCTCTTCTAATCCGCACACATCTAATGAGCCTCTTCACATTTTAGCTAAGTAGAATGGCCAACCTGAACTTACTTTAGGGTATAAAACCACCTTCTCTTATGAACAATCGTAACGATCCATCAATCCATCAGTTCTTGTAAAACCCTATCCGCCACACTAGGAGCTCCCAAAATTTTCCAAGTTTAACAATAAGGAGGACCCACAACAACACCTTTATGCCTTTAAGCATGCATGTTACCTTATTACTCATGACCAAGATCTTATGCTTTGTACATTCCCCATGTCATTGGTTAGCCCCGCATTAGACTGGTATAATTTAATTCCTCAACATTCTCTATTCTCCTTCACCCAACTAGCGTAAGTATTCCTAGAGAACTTTTCTATAAACATTGTGTGTAAAATCACCATTACATATCTCTATGACATTAGACAATTTGATGATGAATCTATCGTAAATTTTGTCACTAGATGACATGGAATAATCAATAAATTATCTTTCTCCCTTCCACAAACCGAAATAATTGAACTCTTTTCATGGTCTTGTGCGAAGCATATTTCTTCCACTCTTTAGATACAATCATTCTAAGCATTTGAAGAGGCATTCACCATGGCTCGTAAACTTGAACTTTGCGCCCTTGAGAAAGGCCAAGTGAAACTCCAATCCAATAAACAAAAACCCAAATTCACTAAGTCATCTACCCATGGTAACAAATCTAAAACAGCGGCCAACACTATCGTAGTCAAATCTTCTTCCATATCCACATCCCACACTGAGCCTCTACAAAGGGCTCCTAAACAAACCCCCAACTATAATCCTCTCAGGGAGCTTTATTTTCAATAAGTTGATGGCTATACATCTCATTCAACTTTCTCCTATGTGACCTCTTGACGACTCGTGACCCAAACCTGTATGGTATTGCGAGAAGCACTATTACAAATATCACCAAGTCTATGGTCATGACATTGAGAAGTGTCACACCTTTAAAGACCTAGTACAATGGCTCATAGAACATGGCGATCTTCAATTAGATAACCCCAACGCACCTCCTAATCATCCTCTCGATGTGTTCAAACAACCTTTCCCCAACCATCCACCAAATAATCAGAATCCTCCTACATCCTAGGCATCCAATGCCCATACAATCAACACCCTATACCAAGAATTGGCATCATCACCTCCACCAGTTATTCCTTCATCTACCACACCCATTTCTACCCCATCTACAATCTTACCTACTACATATATGTTGGTTTTAGACTCCTTTATGACCTTATCTACATCCATACCCATCTCTACATCCTTTATATCTACATCAACTACACCCATTACCATTCCATCCCCATTCACTCTAACCACATCTACTTCCCCATCCATATTGACTTCTACGATATCAATAACCATTATGTCTAGCTCTATACCCATATCTGTCTCCACAACAATCATGACACCCTCCACACAAAGCACTTCCATATCTTTACCCATCACCGCATATATGCCTATAACTATTCTGATATCAACATCCGGACTTACTCAACAAACAAATCTCCCTCATGTAATTACAAATGATATTACCATCTCATCAACACCTCCCCTATTAACACCTACAAAATCTACACAATCCACACCTCCTACTAACCTCAACAAACCTCTTATCCAAACATCCCCTCCCATATCCACAAAATATTCATCCAACTCATCCAATCCTATTTCTAAGGACCACCCCCTGTAAATATCATTGTTATTCCCACTAAGGTTAAACCTTCACAACAAAAACCTAAAAACCTTGGCTTTATTCCTCATAAATATCTCACACACCCACATGAAAATTTAGAGTTATCTCCTTCCAAACCTGATCAACCTAATCCATCTAATGCCTCGTCATCAATCCTAGGAGTACCTCCATATATTTTAGGACCTGCCCCTTCACCCAAGATCCATATCATCACTAAGTATGAATCAAAGCCACTTATTTTTCCTCCAAAACCTCCAATAGAGCCATGACCATCCATCTACTCTTCTCCCAAGAAAAAATCACAATCAAAGGCACCGACAAAACCTCATTAAAAAAACACCACTCTTACCTCCATCTATCGCTTCCAAACCCAATTCATCTGTAACCCACATACCCCCCTCATCAAAAACTCCTATAGGATCCTATTCAGAAATTCTTCAATGAATTAGTCTTACATCTGTCATCACTCTTCCTCCCATCAAATATTTCGATTCACGTGGGAAGAAACCCACATGGAATGTCATTTGTGCTTATCATTGTACTCCCAGACATGATACTGAACAGTATAGGGCTCTTCAAACCATCATCCACAATATTATAGAAGAGGATGACTATCTCATTGAAGAATAGCATCCCCTTCCTTTTAGTAGTGCATCCAAATCAAATTGTCATCCTTTGATCAAATCTTCATCATCCAATGCTTCAAAATCATATTTTAAATCATCTAAAACCATTTTCATAATTCCTCCTCCAAGTAATAATTCTCCCAAAGAAGGTCCCCCTCTATTTATCAATGTCATTTGTGTCGCCACACGTTCTCATCCCCATGATTCTCAACTGTCTACTCAATTTAAGATCAAAGTTGTCATCACCACTCTCCGATATAGCATCAGATCTCACTCCATCATCTTCTTCAAAATCCAAGTCAAGTATCCATCTTAGCGGTTTTATGTTTTTTCATAATTCGGCCCTGGAATTTTTCAAAGTTATACCCAAAAATCAGTTTGAGTTTGTTCAATTTGCCATCTGAAACCCTAAAACCTTGATCCTTATTTACTATTTTGGGGGCAAGATAAGAGGAAAAAAGAATTCCATCAAGTAAAACCCCTGAGGAGTTTAAGGGGTATACAGAGTCCTCACTTTGACCATGAGCTCATGCGAAACCTTGAAAGCTAGAGTCCCGATTGGAGGAATCATTTAGCTACAAAATGGGTCATCTCATTCCTAATGCCACAACTCAATCATACTTACATGGTGGATCATGCAAACATGACCAATCCAAATACAAACACTCTACAAGCCCGTCACATGCTTCCAAAAGTGAAATGCGTAAGTTTGATGAGGATCCACAATTGGATTAACCAACCTTTCGCATGGCCTCTTATCTGGGAGAACTCATGTGCTCAAAGGAAAAAAGAGTGGCCTCAATGACCTCCATTTGCACTTTTAATGAGCCAATTCTCAGACAAACAGGAACAGTCAAATATTACATCCATCAATTCCAAAACCTTTTCTTAGATTCCTTGACTTATAAAGAACAAATTCACCTCAGAAGACCATGATCTCAGAAACAAACTGTCCCATTTCCACCATCATTCCCTCGGCTAGTGACTGACACCTCAAATTGAAGAAAAGAGAGCCAAAGGGTTATGTTTTAATCAAATTTGGACCAGGATACATGCGGAAAAGAAGTTGTTCTACATTGAGGGACCTACTGAAGAAGAAGAAAATTATAGAGCCAGAGGAGGAATGATAGAAAATAGTATTAGATCAAAGTAGTTGGATTCTTAAAAAAACATATTGAACGGGAAGTACTCATATCATCAATCATAAGTTAGCATACCTTTGATCAAGTCAAGTCAATGGGAAAACTCCCATAACATTAATCTCACCATTACTTCACACAATCACATGGGAGGAGCAGACATTGTGTTAGGAGTTCAATGGCTTCATGGGAACCATTGAAATGAATTTCCAAGAGTTTTTAAGTCAGAAGGGAGGAATTTTAAATGTTATAACCCAGATTCAAAAATTGCTTGGGTACGGTTTTATCCTTCCCATCAGTCATGTTGGTGATATCTTCGTTGTTTTACATAGATAAGCAAGCTGGGTCATGAGTATAACACCTCCTTTCATACTTCATCTAAAATGTCTCCTTTCTTGGCATTTTGGGTATCATCCACCATCTACATCATTGAGGGGGACATATTCCAGTAGTCTAATATCACAAAACCGCATTACTCGCAGTGAAGACCATGGACCATATAAGAAAATGTCCTTAAAACAACACAAAAAGGATGCTTTCACCTAAATATTATGGTCCTTTGTGTTCCTTCCTTCTACTCCTCCACTCGAATTCATGCATCAAATATGGACAGACAATATCAACCCAACAGTGTTACCAAGGAAGAGGGCAGAATCATCCTAACACTCCCAAACACACTAAGAGGTTGAGGACAAGGGTCATCACTCAAGTGGAAAAATCTAGACAATGAAGACGCAACTTGGGAGGATCAAATTTCCTGCAGCACATGATCTTCTCAACATTGGGGATAATGTTGCTTTGAAGGGGAGGGGCATGCTACGCCCTTAATCATATATCTTATATTGGATGTATAAATGATGTGCTTAGTGGGTCCCCAAACAAGATTTTCATCATTGGAGCATTTAAGTATTATTGTATGGTTTTGAGGTTGCCCCCTCGAAGTGGCATAGCTATTCTTATTGCATATTGAGATCATATTCTAGAATATGGTGTCATTGGATGTTATATTTCTACTCATGATCTGAATTATACAAGTACTTGCATTACATATACCTACCTAATAACAAATCTATCAATAATGTGATGTAACACATTTCATTAGGGGAATACCACCTTCGTTCCCTCAATGCTCTTCCTACACCTAATTAACTTGATAGACACCATAAAGCACCAATGTAACCACCTAATGTCAAGCATATCGTTTATTTTAGATAACCCCATCTTTGAACCAATCTCATCTATGGTGGATTTGACCACCCTTTTTCTCACATCGACACTCAACCTCATACCAAGTCTTACACTAATGGCTTTGATTTCTTATATAACAAATATTTTTCCTATACTTACATCCATTGTTGTGCATGGAAAGGATTTGGTATGGGGCATTATGAGCAAGGAATGCACAATGTTATCATCGACCAATCTCATAAACCTCAGGAGAGGTTTGAGCTAGGGTTGAAGGAGAAATCCATGGACTCTCTTGCACCTTCTCCATATTTATATCCTATGAACATCGAATCCTCATCCAACTATTCACCATCTAACGAACCCAAAAATATAGATGATACCGTGTCCATTTCTTCTAGTTTTTGTTTAATATCCACGATCACTTTGGGACCTCTCACTTATCAATGTGAAGGTGAAGCTCGGTCCCTTCCTCTTCAATTTCACAATATAGTAGAGGAGGAATCCCCTACCATTGACATTATTCAATGCACTAAAGATGACTCCATATTTTCCTATATAGGGGCATAGGATTCCTATCTTCATAAGTCCTTAACACCATACACATCCACTCTTCTCAATGAATCCACCATCGATATTAACATTAGAACTCCACAAGAGCCTCTTATTCTGAAAGTGGGTCAATCAATTGATCCTCAAGGACTTGATTCTTTCATTACCTTCCTCTCTAAGTAAAGTCAAGACTTTGCATGGTCCTATGCCGACATGTTACGCCTTAATCCTTTTATCATCCTTCAAAACATTGCTACCATCCCCAATGTAAATCCAATTAAGCAGAAGCTTCACCACATACATCCTCACATTTCCCTCCTTTTAAAAGAGGACTTAAAATACCTTTTCTCATCTAATTTCATCATTCCTATCAATTATCTATGATGGTTCTCCAACATTATACCCATTTCCAAAGCATCTGGAAAGCTTGATATCTGTACCAAATTTTGGGATTTAAATCTCGCTTACCTTAAAGATGAATTTACCCTTCCTAACATCAATTGTCTTGTCAACCTCACCATCAACCATGAAATGTTTCTATTATAGATGGTTTTTTTGGTTATAATAAGATCCTAATCACTCTCAAGGACCAACATAATAATTCTTTCATCACTTTGTGGGGAACCTTATGTTATCGTGTCATGCCTTTTGGTCTGAAAAATACTGGGGTCACCTACCAGCGTTTTATGACTTACATCTTCCATGAACTTATCCAAAGAACTACAGAGGAATATGTTAATGACCTCTTGGGTTAATCCAAGCATCGAAAAGATCATTTTTCCATCCTTGAAATCCTCTTCACACGTCTTATCCAATTCTTCCTTCATCTGAATCCAACCAAGTGTGTTTTTGGAGTTCTAATTGGAAAAGTCCTTGGTTTCATTGTTTATATTAGGGGTATTGAAGTTGACCCCACTAAAATCAAATCCATCCTTCATATGCCTTCTTCTTCTTATCTAAAGAATCTTCACAGTCTTCAAGCCCGACTTCAATCAGTCAGTCACTTCATCTTACAACTCTCTGACTGTTACCAACCATTTCACCATCTTCTTTGCAAGGACATCAACTTTAATTGGGATGAAAATATCCAAAAGGCCTTTGATGATCTCAAACAATATCTTCTATCCCAACCTGTACTCATACCTTCACATGAGGGAATCCTTTCTATCATTACATGTCTGCCACCAATCATGCTTTGGGTGCTATGTTGGCACATCACGATGAGCAAGGTAGGGAGTAGGTCATTTATTACATCATTTGTACCCTTCATGATTATCAAAATCATTACATTGAAGCTGAAAATTTATGTTGTGCTCTTTTCTTTTCCACCTCCCAGCTTCATCATTATCTCCGTAATCACAAAACCTATGTTGTCACTAACTTCCATCCCCTTAAAACCATGCATTCTAATCCTTATCGTAATGATTACATCACTCAATGGCTCATGCTCATGACCGAGTTTTAGCTAGATTTCATCTCTCACAAATCTATCAAGGTCCAGGCTATTACTGATCAACTAGTCGATGCCCCTCTTCCTAACAATCATCTTCCCAATGAACAATTTATAGACGATTATATCTTCACCATTGATCATGAATATTCTCCCATAAAGATGAAAATTTTATTTGACGGATCTAAGTGTCAACAGGGGGAGGCTTCGGTGTCATTATCATTCCTCATCGGGATAATCCTATCCCCATTTCTTACAAGCTCAATTTTGAATGCACTAACAACATGGCTGAGTATGAAGCCCTCATCTTGGGTCTCGAAACCACCATCATGCTTAACATCCAAGTCCTTGATATATATGGTGATTCTCAATTTATCATCATTCAATTCAAAGGATCCTATCAATGCAAAAATTACGTCCTTCAAAAATATAAGGACATCGTCAATTTTATTCTTGAAGCCTTCAATTTCTACACCATCCAAACCATCCCTCGGTCATATAATCATTTGGAAAACATGAAGGCACATCTCACGTCTCTCATCCCATGGGAAACATAGGAATCTAAGCTTTCTGTTTCCGTCCATCATCTAGATTAACCATCTCATGTCCATGAGCTTCCTCACATCAATCATGTTGATACCAATCCATCAGATCTTTGGTATTCTCAAATATTTGATAATTTATCTCAATCAAAAATTCCCTTTAACTTATCCAAAAATGGTAAGAGGTATTTTATTCAATGCGCAGACTGTTATGTCATCCTTGGTGGCATCCTCTACAAATGTGGGTTTGATTGTATTCTCTTACAATGCCTGAAATCTCATGAATCTACTCGTGTTATCCGAGAAGTACACGATAGTATATGTGGTGGACACTTTAGAGGTTTGGCTATTTCCAAGTGCATTATTCGGATGGGATATTATTGGCTCACCCTCAATAAAGACTTTTGTGAATATTTCAAAAAGAGTGTGAAATTCTAGCAACATTCTAACCTCATTTGCATTCTTAGCTAGGCCTTACAACCAACTCAAGATCTTTGGCCTTTATAACATCATCAATACTAAGAATTTCATCAAATGTGTGTAAGTCATTCCACTCACATCTACTAAAGCTAACAAAAATTTTGATTTTGTTTATCAACATATCATTTGTTAATTTGGTGTTCCCCATAAAATCATCACAGAAAACGAAAAGTCATTCAAAAAAAAAGATTTCAAGAAGCTTTGTGACTCTGTCAACATCAAGCTCATTTTCTCCTCTCCTTATTGTCCTCAAGCTAACGACCAAGTCAAAACCACTAATACAAATCTATGCAATATTCTTGTCAAGACTATAGACATATCATGTCATAATTGTAATTTTCATATCCCCTTTACTCTTTGAACCTATTAGACTATCATCTTCACCTCTATGGGACTTATTCCTTTCTCCCTCGTCTATGGATTTGAGGCCATTCTTCCTCTAGAATTCCAAATCCCATCCTTATTTATTTCTATCCATGACTTTATCTCTGACAAAGACTATCATCAAGAGCATCTAACACAACTTGAATTGTTAGATGAGTGTTGCTTAATCGATCTTTAACATCATCATGTCTCTCAAGAGCGTATCAAAATTGATTACAAAAAACATCCCAAAGAATGCGACATTGATATCGATGACCTCATCTTAAAATAAAATCATAATGTCATTACACTCGAAAGGAGACAACCTACATTATCACACATAAATATGGGTCTGGAGCCTATCATTTTGCATCTCTCGATGGTAATCCAGAAATGGAACCTCTTAACGCCTTGTACTTGTGACCCTTCTATTGTTAACATACTCACCAACGTGATCTTAGTAACATCCTAAGATCTCATTTCCATCACCAGTCTTCTCATATCTCATTGTAATGATTTGGAATTATGTGGTCTACCGTCATTCTCCTATCTATGACCTTGAATATGGGCACCACATATCTGCCCATAACATATTCCTTATGGAAAAGTTCCCCCATTTAGGTGGGAACCACACAATAATTACATTTGGCACCCTTTTATCTACCTATTATAACCATGCTAAGGGTTTACCAATGGCTCTTGTGCATTTTATCATCCCCTCCTAGATTGGTTTACTTGGCTATCCCCAACTCTATCCTAAAGTCAAAAATGTTGGATGTTCGTATCAAAAATCTATCATATCCAAAAATAGACTGATTCCTCAAAGGATAGTTGTTTATATAAACAAAATAAAGTCAAATGTATAGAATGATCCCTCAAAGGAAAACTATCATGCATATCTTATCTTGCCATAAAAAAGTAAAAAATTCAATATCAAAAGCAAAAGCTCTAAATGTAGACCACTCCCTCGAAAGATGGCTACGATTTCATATCATGGAAGCAGAAGTCTTCCCACATTGATAAAACTTACCAATCTCAAAATTAAAAGTAAAATATCAAAAGCAAGCATCCCTGAAAAGCTTCCCACATCGATCAAATTTCCCTATCTATAAAAAACTTCCCACATTAACCAATTTGCACCATATTGCTCAGAGTGGGGGCATAGACCTAGGATTTCCACTTAAGGAGAGCCTATTTTCCCCATATAAGCTCCATATTACACATTTTTCATGTCTATAGTAGGTTTATAGGCACACATTCCATCTTCCCCTCATGATCTTAAGATTGACCGACTATCATTAGTTGTATGTTAACACCTGTCAATGGTTGTAAGTGCAATGCTTTATGTTGTTACTTTTTATGTTTTATCTCCTATCTATTTCTAACAAATATTTTTCTACATGTGCTCCTATTTATGGTGAAGTGTAATTTCATACCCTTAGGTCATCCTATCAATTTCACATCCTATCCAATTACAATCTCTTCATCGCAGTGATTATTTCCTTATCTAAATCTGGAAAATATCATCTCATCTATGTCTCATGTCTATATTTGTTCTTATTAGTCTAACTCATAAAAAATATCCTTATATCCAACATCTAAGATTATTTACTTCATCATCTAATCATATCTCAATCCATCATTCCTATCACCATATATCACACTATTATCTAGCTTCATCTATACCATTTTAATCTAAACCCATCATCTCATATCTATCACATCACCAACACATTTATCATGTAACCTAACATAAATCTCATCAACATAAATTAATCCTAAAATCACATCATATAAATCACGACATCTGATGCAGCCTAGAACTTACCAATAACACCCTGGACACGCTGGCATATCACTCAGCCTAGACTAAGATCTCACCTGAAGTGCACAAAGGTACCAGGTCTCTCTTTAAGGTTGATGTTGCAGGTTATTAGCATAATGAATACTTAGCACATGCAGTTCCATTACTAACACATCATTCTACAAAGCATACCAGATCTATATCTAAGGGAGACCAAATTTTAAACAATAATCATTATGGAATCAAGTACATGCAATATCTAATTACACACAACAATACACTCAAATTCATCCAATATCCTCTATTATATTAAATAAGTATATAGAATCTTCAGTGCAGTAACAGTAGTATGTGCGTAACAGATTTAACATCATAATCTCACTATATCTCTCTTTGTATATTCATCATCATACATATCCCTACTATGTAGTTCACTACATATATATAAGGGTGGGGAATTTCCCTTCACCTGTTATCTAATCCCAAAATAGGTTGCATGTTATTATTAGCCATGCGCCGTTACAAAAATAGCCACACATGCAAGTGCGCTAACAATAGAATGCTAGTAGTTAACTGATAGCGATAAATCTATTTCTGACATGTGTCCATGCAAAGTGCTTCGTATCCGATCCTAAAAAAATAACCAATGCATGACGTGCACGTCTCTGCCTCATTTGTGTGCTCTGCACACCATCTCTAAAAATATACCTTCATGAGCGAAAATGGCTAAGTCCCAAAATCTAAACTTCTACTCCGTGTGTGTGTTCTCCCTATCCGTTCGCACCTTTGAATATGACTTGTTTTCCCACACAGACTTCTTTTGTGCTTTCTGTCAAGTGTTCTCTAATCAACATTACCCCACACTGATTGCATTGTCACCCCAATAATGGTTATCTCCAAAAACGAACCAAAGAATCAAAGAATAGAAGAATAGAAAGAATTTGAATTAATGAAAGAATGTTCTTATCCTGTGGTTTCTTCTTTTGTATCCTAAAAAATTAATTCAGGATATTTCTCCTTAATCTCACCCTCTAAGGTCTTCCACTCAACAAGTTCTTCCTTTTCTCTTTCTTGAATGTCCACAACAATAGAATCCAGTTCCTCCTTCGTAATTTATCCTTTCTCATTCTGTAAGATCAACACAATGTTGGACATTGCAATCATCCTTCCTTCCAGCAAATCCATCTTCTGCGCGATGAGTTTCCCAAGATCTTCTAACTGATTTTTGTGTGGTTCTTAGGTTGCTGCCAGGGCCTCACACTTCTATTTGACCAATGTTAATCTATCTGTGTGACCCAATGTGTCGTCTTTCATTACTTTCTGGAACTCATTGCTCTCTTCCAGAGTTTTTTATGTTGATGAGTGCCTCTGGAGCTGTACATATGTTCAAGGATTGGTCTTCCTTCTTCAGCACTTCCTACAATGCTTGTAGCAATCCTTCATATGATGAAATCATCCACATCACTGAAGCCTTTTCTCACTCTACATCTTGCGTTGGATCCTTTGGGACTAGCATGTGCAGAGGTTCATCTTCAAGCACTAGGTCCACTAATGTACCTCCATAGTGTATTGCTGAAGGAAATATCTTTGGTACCTCTGGCTCTACGTGTGGCCTATCTCTTATGACATTATCACCAATTTCCTCTGTGATGCTAATAAATACAAAGTTCTTTTTTTGCACTAATTCTCTTTCCTGCGTTAGGCGCGCTATCTCCTTATCCTTATTTTTTATTTCTTCCCTTAGCACCTTAATTATGGTAGCCTTGTCCATATTCCGACTTTCCACCTCTGTTGAAACTTTAAACAATGCATTTCTCACATGTTCATCTAACATAATAGTAGGATTTACTATTATGTGTCTAGCATGAGATGTCTTTTTCAACCTCCTTGACATGCATGACTCTTAACATATATCAAAATCTGGTTCATCCATGTGTGTGTGCATCGACCATGATAATTTCTTCCTAGTGCACACTGTTGCCATATCTTCATCCATTAATTCCTAGCCATATAAGTCCTTTTGTGTCAATGTGGTCTAGAAATGGGCTTGGGAAATTTTACCTGTCCTCAACATAACTCGTGGCTGGTGGAATGTTATCTCCACTTGTTCTTCTTGACATAGGTTGCTTAGGAACTTGAGTCTCCAGATTTGGAACTTGTATTCCCATGTCCTGAGAAGTCTTTATAGTTGTCTCATCTATTCTCTTTTCTTCCTCTTCTCCTTCCTTCATTTCTTCAGCTTTTTGTCCTTCAATGTTCTCAGGAGGTGTAGGATAATTAGGTGCGCTTTCCTCTGACTCTTTCGCTTCCTCATTCAATTTTAGTTTCCTCATTCTTTTCACGGTTGTCTCCTTATGTGGAGATAGTTTGGGTGATTTGTGCACTATTTACAGAGTAACACCTTGGGTCCTTATTCTCTTGAACACTCTCTTAAATATGTTCTCTCCTTGGACTGCATCTAAGTCCTCTTCATCCCACTCTTGTGGCTGAGGTGTAGTTACGCGCTCAACTTCATTCTTATTCATAGGATGTCTTCTACTTCTATGCTCGAAACCCCCACTATCTTCGCACTCATCCTCCACTTCAATTTTCTCTGCGGGCTTAGGCACTGGGATGTTCTCCATGGTATGCTTACCCTTCGGTGGCCTGGGAGCACAAACTCATTCTCCAAATACTTGCTATTCTCCAACTTGGGCTTCAGTTGAAAGTACACCAATACTTCTCCAATATCTCCTACAACCAAACTTATTGGTTTAATGCTCAATACATCTGAAATGAGCCTTTTAATATATGCACCTCATCCTGGATACACATATTTCTTCCTTAGCGTGTGGTAGTCACAATCTACCTTGTCTGCATTGAACATTAGTCATCACGCATCTGAGAACCTGTGTACTGACACCTGGAAGTACCTTATTGTGAAGGCATATGGTAAATTACACCAAGGGCTCCATGCTCCATCTATCATGGTGAACCACGCTATGCAAAAGTTTTGGTATATAATGAACTAAACTACCTTTCCAACCACCAAAGGCAAGTCCTTGGGGATGCACCATTCTTCTTTAAAGGCCGCATTGAGCCTATTGTACTATTTATCAGCCCTTTACTTAACGGGTTATGTCATGGATCCTTCACAAAGGTATTTATTGAACCACTCCGTTGGTGACTTATGCTCCATGGGATACTCCCATATCTTCTCTTTTGATCCATCAGGTACTCTGATCTCTATGAACACTAGTAACAACAAAACAGCTCCAACACTGATCTTTCCTCCTGTGCACACTTCTTCAATAATAGTTATTACAATGTAGCCTGAAATATTGTAGACTACCCCTTCATAAATTCTCTTCACAACATGCAGCCACATGGTGTTAAATTATGACCACCTTTCTTGGTCATTTAGTTTCATCACAAGGTGTGTGACTTCCTACACAACTAGATACTTCTTCAGTTTATCGATGTCCATGCTACGTGGACCCTTTGTGTACCCCAGATCCTTTCTAGTCTCCAAGATTGTGGCCTTTTCTATTAAATCATTATTCAAATATTATCTTGTGCCCTTCAATCATGTTACCATGGAGATTAGCATAGCTGAAATTCTGGCTCTGTGTCCTGCAAAGTAGGGAAAATATTTGTGCACTCTACTCATGAGCCACTGGTACAAGGGCTCATATTTCCTGAAGTAAGGGAGCTTGTATAGTTGGTAAACTCCAATATTCTTCAAGAGATTCTTTCCAGTATCACCGTACACTGTCATGTCTTCTGCTGTGTATTTATTCGTCTTTGTGTTCAATAAGGCATCAAGCTCCTTCTTATTCTCTGTGGTACGGTGGTTGTACTCACTCACCTTACTTCTCCTTATATGAGAGTCCCACTCTTGGCCTATGGTGACCCCTTCTAGATATTGTATTTCAGAAAAAATTCTTTTGGGAGCCATCTCCTCTTCTTCTACAACCACCTTCTTCTTTCCCTTCACTACTACTGCAACTACTTTCTTGGGTGTCATTTCTACCTTGCAATCCTTTATAAACACTCACATCTTGAATTCTGCAATGTGTGAATCAAACCCTATCTCGATTTAGCATCCCTAGGTGAAATTACGTGTCCTCACTCCTCTTTGTCACCTTGCTTCACTCAAACCCTTCACCACCAAGGACTGCAAGCTCTTTCTGCGCATAGATCTCTTCATCATGACTGGCTACACACCTTTCGCACCTCAATTCGATCACTCAACTCTTCGCACTTATATCTTTTCAAATAATCTTAATCATAATGGTAAAAATGAACTCGCATCCCATCCTTATATAGATTTTCAAATTTTTTGATGCATTTATTGCTCCTTCACCTACCAAATATCCTCTCATTAATTGACCAATTCCATTATTTCTACGTGGTACATCTTTGTGCCCCATCTATTACCTTCTAGCGCACCTTCCTACCCTTTTGTCACAAACTTCTCTTCAGCACGCTTCCTTACGCTCGAGTACCTCATCACTGCACCTTCTTTTGGTTGTTGTTATGGCCTCTAATTAACTCGCGTTATAATGTCCCTTCATTCATCTCCATCTTTGGTCACTTTTTAGAGGCAATCCTTTGACTTGAAAAGCACCCGTAGCAGCTTATTCCTTTCACCTTTCAATTCCCACAATCTTATACCTGGATATCGACAACCACCCCACACTAAAAGTATGTGCAATCCTCTGTGCATAAACATGCTTCATATAGTAATTAGCTTCATGTGCACAAGCGCACTTATTACACAAGAACAATAACTAAATTGACAAAGTATATCAACAAAGAAGGAAACACATTAAGGAAATACAAAATTGAAAACCTAATCTAAATGGAAATACTACCTTATTACAAAAACCAAGAAGACTTATTTATAGTAGGGCTTCAGCCTACTCCCGTTAAAGTAACTGGGTATCCGTGTTCCATCAAGTGCTTCTAACTAGCAAGCATCATGTTTCAAGGATGTAAATGATAACATACAACCCCAACCAATGTACCTTAAGTTTTCCTGGATGGCACAAGAACTTAGAGTCATAGAGAAGTACCATTTGTCCAATCTCAAGCTTTTTATCCCTGATGTGCCTATCATGCCATGCTTTCTTCCTGACCTTTTCTTTCTTCTGAATCCAACGTGTTCTGGATCATTTCTCATCCATCTTAATTATATTTTCAATCTATTCTTCTAAAGCTTTCTCATCATCTAGACCTCCAGTGCACGTAATACGCAAAGAAGGTAACATAAATTCTATAGGAAGAAATGCTTCTGCGCCAAACACTAACTAAAATGGTGTGGCTTTGTTCAATCTCTTATATGTTGTCCTATATGCTCAAATTACTATAGATACTTTATCATCCTAATCCTTTCATTCAACATCACATATTTTTGTCAATGTCTGGCTCAAAATTTTGTTGAAAGCCTCAACAATTCCATTTTCCCGAGGATGATAGGGTGTAGTCTTATGGTGTGCAATCATGAACTCATCCAATAAAATTTTGATTGTCTCATTAAGAAAATGTGTTCCCCTATCACTGGTCAAACTCAAAGGACATCCATACCTTGTAATAATATTTTCATATAGAAACCAGGTGGCTGTAGCCACTTTATAGTCCTTTGTAGGTGCTTCTTCTGCCCACCTCATCAAATAGTCTGTACAAGTTATGATGTAGCGTTATCTAGTTCTGCGCGTAGCTAGTGAAATAAAACCCACAAAATCTATAGCCCATTTCTCAAATGGTTCTATGCTAGAAATAGGTCTCAAAGGCATTTCATCTCATTGACCTGGTTTTCCAAGACCTTGAAATTGATCAGATGCCTTACAAAATTCCTTACAATCTTTATACAGGGTCTCCCACCATAATCCAGTGAGTAGAATCTTACGTGTTGTGGCATCACCAACATAGTGGCCACCTGCAATACCACCATGAGATTCTTCCATAATATCCATGTGCTCATGTTCCAATACACAATGATGCAATACCTCATCTCGTCCCAATTTGTATAAGTCACCACTGATTAACATATAAGGTACGACGTGTATAGCAAGTTGTTTCTTCTCCAAGGATTTCATTCCTTCTGGTGCCATCCCTGTTCGTAGAAAGACAAAAATGTCCTCTAGTTCTGATGGCACACGTTGTAACCTATATAACTATGCATCTGGCATGGTATCCTCAATCACCTGTGCTTCTTCTCCTTACTATATTCTTGATAGACGGTCTGGTCCATAATTACTTTTTCCTGGTTTTACCACAACTGTGAAATCAAATTCTTGAAATAAGATCACCCATCAACATATGTGACCTTGTAAAATAGGTTTATTTACCAAATAATTCAATGCCATGTGATCTGTATAAAAGAAAAATGGTGTAGCTAGTAGGTACTGGTGGAATTTATGTAGTGCATAGATCATTGACAAAGCTTCACACTCTATAGTTGTGTAATTCTGTTCTGCAGGAGTTAGCTTTCTAGTAGCAAAACAGATAGGATGATCTATAATACCTTCTCTAGGTTGAGCCAACACCGTGCCAAAGGTGTCAATGTGTACATGAAGTGGTTTGTCCCACGAAGGAAAATGCATAATAGGAGTGGTAGTAAGTTTCTCCTTCAATGTCTCGAATGCGTTGCTACTATTCTACCCAGTAAAATGTACCTTGCCCTTTCAATAACTCTTCTAATGGTGTGGTTACTTTGGCACATCCTTTGATAAAATTTCTGTAATATCCTATATGATCCAAAAATCCATGCACCTCACTTTGGCTGGTAGGCTCCCTTAGGCCTATAATGACTACAACCTTTGCTGGATCAACCAATAAACCCTCCTTGCAGATTATGTGTCCTAAAATTATCCCAAATGGTGTAGCAAATATGCACTTATTGATGTTCAAAGAGATACTCAATTGTCTACACCTTTCAAACATTAAGCGCAGATTGTCACAATGATCATTAACTAATCCATACACCATCCAACCGTCTAAATATACCTATAAGAAATTGTGAATAAATTCCTTAAATGCTTGGATAACTATACATGAAAATACATCAGGTGCATTTTTCAGACCAAAAGGCATGACAATATAGGTGAAGCTACCCCATTCAATAGTAAATGTAGTCTTTTCATGATCCTCCTGGGTAATTTGAACCTGATGATACCAAGAGAACCCATCTGTAAATGAATAGATTTTGCACCCTGTAACACCTTCTAGTATTTCCTCAGTGAATGGCGTAGGAAATGGGTCAGTTACACATGCAGCATTTAGCTCTCTATAGTCCATGCATATCCTAATCCATCCATCCTTCTTGATATTGATCACCATTGGATTAACCCATTCTGACTCATCACAGGGCTTGATAATCCCATACTTCAACATGTTATCAATCTCTTCTTTGACCTTTTCATGCAAATTGGGGTTCATCCTATAGGGTCTCTTTCTTACTGGACGTGCACCCTCTTTAAGCTTTATTTTCATCTCTCCTAACGATTCATGCATACCTTTAAGTTCATGGTACCCCCTAGAAAATAATTCCTGGTAATCCTTTAACTCTATGATTTTTTCCACTTCAGAGTCTAACCAATAGTCTCCAATTATGGATTCCTTAGGCTCAGTATATGTTCCAATATTCACCCACTTTGTCTTCATAGGTTCATGATAGGCGTGCGTGGTCTTATCCACACTGTCTAATACCTCACGCCTCCCTGTTAAATAGTTTACATCTAGATTATTTATTTCTTCATCATCCACTAAGTAGACCATTTTTACTTTCTCTTTCTCAAGGCAAGCGCATTGAAGTACTATTGAAACAACGTCTAGTTCTTCATCAAGACGCACTCCTGAGTCTTCTTTACATAATAAATACTAAAGGAGTTCTTCAACCTTGGAACTATCTCTCATAGTTAAGTGATTTATTGCTTTCAATGTTTCTTCCACTGAAGGCTATGTAGAGAAGAATTCAAACATCTAGGTCATTCTTGCAATTAAATTCTGCCAATTTCAGTTTCTCTATGGAGTTCAACATACGCATACTAAGAACGTGTGCAACCTTGTAAAGTGGAATAAAACTTATGCACCCATAACAAAGGTGGTAAAGCTTCCTTCCCTTCTATCTAGATTCTCTCACACTTCTAAATGTGGTGTTGGTTACCGTGGTAAGTACCGATTTGAGGAAGTGCATTACTCTTGAAGAACCTAGTAGTAAGAGCAATCCCAATTTCATTCCATCCGACAAGGTTATCCTTGTGGGTCACCCACCAGCGTGTTTTTGTCCCATGTAGTGTATATGATAGAATAGTTCTTGTTTCCAGTGGGTGTATCCACTATTCTTCCATGGTGCGTAGGAATACCATGGGATCCCCTTCTCCTGTGTAATAAGGTACTGAGTTGTTTCTTATCCTCTTGAAATAATGTGGTTTTGTGCTCGAGGAAATATGCTCTTTACTTCGTACCCTACTAACTAATAAGTGTTGTGAGCCCAATTATCACAAGTAACACTTGTAGCATCACAAATAGAATGTGCATCCTACCACTGAATTAGTCCTTCTTTGGTTGGTTCAATCATTTATGGGTCTTGGATGACACATACATAAATCCTATTAAGATATTCTTCACTTAAGGGATCTGTATAGGGCACAGATTTTTCATTTGTCAAAGGAATAATAACTCTTTCCTCTTTGTTTTCAAAATTGATATAGCCCTTGTTGAACTAAAGATCAACATTATTTGCATAGCACCAAGAATGACCCAATAGAGCTTAGAAGATATCTGACTCTGTCAGTGCTAAAACTTCAAAGTCTACAGTGAACTTATCTCCTTGTATGGTAATGGATACATCCTTCAAAACTCCAATAGGAGTGGCCTTAGTCTGATTAGCCATGAATAAAACATTAGAGGATGGCTGCAATGGGGGTCTTCCCATTTGTACCCATACATCCAAGGTAAGAACCTTGACTTCAATGCCTGTATCAATCAGTATATTACTCAATAACCACCCATCCATAACAACATTCAGAGTGATTTCCTTGTCATAATTCAGGCTATGAGGGGGAAGATTCAAATGCAGGATATGTCATCCCGTCTCAGTACTTGCATGAAGAGTGTTTCCTTTTAACCAACTCCCTAATAGTGGAATGATTTTTTCCCAGCACAGTATTTTACACACTTCCCTCAAGTCATCTATATCAGTTTGGACCATCTTTGATGCTTTCTTTTTCTCCTTTAAGTATTGTATATCACCCTGAAGATTCCTTAGAACTTCCATGGTTTCTTGATAAACCTCCTTCTGATAGGTAGGATCTAGGTACCGTGCATGAATAAATTCTTCTTTAGTGATGGTCAGTTTCTACTACAATGATTCCTTGACACGTGTCACCTCAGCGCGGGTCATGATCTTCACTTGTAACTCTTTAGACTCTGCCACCAACTTGGGCATCCATTGATTGTCTACAATGCGCTTTATCCTAACCATCCATGTGCCTTTGTATTCTTCTTTATGTTGCTTACTCAAATGCTCATATAATTTTGGGCACTCCTCATAGTTATGGTTCTTTCCGCATAAAGAACATGCAATATTCAAAATGCCTCCTTCAAAATGACCTCCTTCAAAATGACCTCCTTCAAAATGACCTCCTTCAAAATGCCCTTCATTTCTGTCATAGCGCAGTTGATTGTGATCCCAATCGTGGTGCTCATTGTTGTTTTTAGAACTATCCATTACACTTTTCTTCCATACCCCAATGTCTATAGCATCATGGATCTGACCAATCAATCTGCAATCTTCAGTATCATGGGTTGTGGACCATAAACTTTTGCAATAGCAGGATACGTTCTTCCTTATCATGCATTGTAGTAAAGGAAAGTGGCTAGCATCATGATTTAAATGACAGATCTCATAATCTAACAATAATGAATGTATGGACCTATGAGGACAACTATCATTGGTGTGTCCCTCCACTTCACAATTTGTACACCAAATCCCTGAGCGCGTTTCATGGGCTGAATTCACCAATAATTTCTCTAACTACTTTGACATAGCTGCAATTTGTGCCTCTAAGAATGGGTTGATGCCAATGTCAATACTCCTAACTGCCTCAACATGTAGGGCTACCTCCAATGCCTCACGTGGATCAGTATATGTCTTATGTGACAGCGCCCTTCTAAATGGTGTAATCAATCCTCCAACGAACCATTGTGCATGTTGGCTTGTGTGAATATAATAGGAACGGTTAGACAAAAGCATTTTAAAATGGGCATCATATTCACGCACACTCTCAATAGTGCTTTGTTTGATATCTTTGAGTGCACTTATACTCTTCTACTCAAATTATAGAATATATAACTCTTTCAAAAACACATCCTTCAGTGCTACATAATCTACACAAGTCTGATTAGGGTCAAAATTTATATACCAGTTGCGGGAACGTCCCTGTAATGTGGTAGCAAATTGGCTTACCTTGCGCTTAGAGGCCATGATCCCTTTTACACGCCATAGTATTTCACACATATGCACATGTTTAGCAACATCTTTTATGCCCCTATACTCTGGAAGACGAAGAGACATTTCCATGTAAATATTATGGGGTTGGTGTGGACCTTGCCCACCTGATCCAGAACCTCATGTGTTTCCCCTTCCTCTAGAACCTCTAGATCTTCCTGAACCAGAGCTATCTATGCCTCCTAATCCCAAACCTATAGCTGGAATAGGTCCTGTAGACGTACTCCCCTGTGCTCTGACAGTAGTACTATACTAAACCCTTACTGTCTATGAAGTAGTTCCACTTCCAGAGGTGAATCCAACATTCTACATGCTCATGTTCTGTGTGGATGATGTGCCTAAAAACACACCTC
Source organism: Taxus chinensis (assembly GCA_019776745.2). Lineage (NCBI taxonomy): Eukaryota > Viridiplantae > Streptophyta > Pinopsida > Cupressales > Taxaceae > Taxus > Taxus chinensis. Next base: position 286,720,733 of record CM034155.1, read on the forward strand.
AAAATAACAATGAAGTCATCTTCCCTACCATTGATGTGCTTGCTCTCTTACTTCCTAACCTTTCTTGCTAATTACTTATCGTACTAGATACTAGAAAACCAAGCACAAGGGCTAGGTTATCAGGTATGTTCAGAAGCATGCCCGTTGCCCATGTCATCTTTGTTGGCATGCTTGCTTGTGAGGCTAAGGAGGGTTCCCTGTCATGCTTTCCTAGATGGGGGAGTTCTTGATGCTTTGGCTCCACGTTTTCTACGTAAGCTCCAAATCCTTCACGAACCATCTCTCTCCTCAACACCATCCATGTTGCAACATCACGTTGCTTCTCTATCTCCCTCTCACGTGCCTCATTATACTTAAGTTGTCTTTCTTCTCTCTACCTTGCCGCTACTAATTCCACCATCCTTCACCAGTCCCGTCCCCACCCCCGTGCATGGTGGGGTTTAGTTAGCCATCAAATTACTCTCCAAATTCAAAGTTACCATTAGGATCTTGATTGCCAGCAAAATGCCTTGTAGGTAAGCTCCCCATGGATGTCGTAAGAACTAGAATTCAACTACCTCTAGACACGAATAAGTGGAAATTGAGTATTCTAAGATATAACTATTCAAGACACCATAAAACCATGCATCCAAAGCTCGAGTCCAAATTATATCAGCATCATAAAGGGCTAGGAATTATTCCTACATCCAAACAAGTGTGCGATACCTCCAATTCCATTTAGATGCATAAGAAACCAACCACTAGTATAATTCTACTAGAAATATAGCGAAAAAACTCTCATATAAAATGTCATATAGATTTTGTTCCACCCAAGTGCATATGTTAAACTCAGATCCAATGTTGAACCGTTGTGCGTATTCTTCTTCCAGATCGCATATCCATTCTTCAATACTTACTAAGGTCAACCGGTATGTCTTCAATGCAAACCATCCTGAAAACAATTGAAAAAGAGATCCCAACAACGGAACCAATGATGCAGCCTAGAATTCACTAATACAAACCCAATGAAATCCTAGATGTGATGGCACATCACTCAGCCTAAACTGAGCACTCACCCAAAGTGTGCAAAGGTACCAGGTCCCTCTTTAGGGTTGTTGTGTTAGGATGTTAGCATGATGAAGACTTAACATATATAGTTCCATTACTAATACTTCATTCTATAAAGCATACCATATCTATACCTAAGGAAAAGTAGAATTAAGTACTAACCATGATGAGATCAAAAGCATACTAGATTCAGATACACATAGAACTAACACTTAGATTCAGTAAATATCCTCCATTATATTCAATGCAATAAGTTTATAGAAGCTTCATTACAATATCAGTAGTATACAAGTAGTATATTTAACAACATATCTTTGTATATCTTGATCCCCTATGTGTATCTCTATTACACGGTTTACTAAATATATATAAGGGTGGGGACTTTCCCTTCAACGCTTCTACATGTGCTTTCCCAGATGGGGGAATTCCTGATGCTCTGGCTCCACGTCTTCTACATGAGCTCTAAATCCTTCACAAGCCATCTCTCTCCTCAACTCCATCCACTCTGCAACATCACGTTTCTTCTCTATCTCCCTCTCGCGTGCCTCATTATACTTGAGCCACATTTATTCTCTCTGCCTTGCCACCACTAAGTCCACCATCCTTCACCAATCCCCTTCCTTCCCCCACACATTGTGGGATTTAGTTAGCTATCGGTTTACTCTCTAAGTTCAAAGTTACCATTAAGATCTTGATCGCCAGTGGAATTCCTTGTAGGTAAGTTCCCCTTGGATATTGTAAAAACTGAAATACAGCTACCTCTAGACACGAATAAGTGGAAATTGAGTATTCCAAGATATAGTTGTTCAAGACACCATGGAACCACATATCCACTACTCGAGTCGAAATTATATCATCATCATAAAGGTCCTGAAATTATTCTTGCATCTAGATAAGTGCATGATACCTCCAATTCCACTTAGATGCATAAGTAATCAGCCACTCATACAATTCTATTAGAAAGATAGTGAAAAATCTCTCATATAAACTATCATACAGATTCTGTTCCACCCACACACGTGCATTAAAATCAGATCCAGTGTTGAACCATCATGTGTATTCTTATTCCATATCGTGTATCCACTCCTCAACACTCGCTAGAGTTAACCGGTTCGTCTTCATCGCGAACCATCCTGGAAACAACCAAAAAAGAGGTCCTGACAATGGAACCAATGATGCAACCTAGAATTTACCAGTAACACCCTAGACGCACTGGAAAATCACTCAGCCTAGACTGAGAGCTTTCCTGAAGCATGCAAAGGTACCAGGTCCCTCTTTAGGGTTGCTGTTGTAGGTTGTTAGCATAATGAATACTTAGCACATGCAATTCCATTACTAACACATCATTGTATAAAGCATACCAGATCTATATCTAAGGGAGAGTAGACTTTAAACAATAATCATGATGGAATCAAGTACATGTAATATCCAATTACACACAAGAATACACTCAGATTCAGCCAATATCCTCCATTATATTAAATAAGTATATAGAAGCTTCATTACAATAACAGTAGTATGTGCGTAACAAATTTAGCAGCATAATCTCACTATATCTCTCTTTGTATATTCATCATCATACATATCCCTAATATTAAGTTCACTACATATATATAAGGGTGGGGACTTGACCTTCACCACTTATCTAATTTGAAAATAGGTCACATGCTATTATTAGCCACGTGCCATTACAAAAATAGCCACACATGCAAGTGCGCTAACAATAGACTATTGGTAGTTAACTGACAATGATAAATCTGTTTCTAGCCTGTGTCCATGCAAAGCGCTTTGTATCTGATCCTCAAAAAATAGCCAATGTGTGGTGCACACATCTCTACCTCGTTTGTGTTCTTTGCACGCCATCTCTAAAAATAGACCTTCATGAGTGAAAAAGGATAATTCCCGAAAGATGAACTTCTGCTCCGCTCACGTGTTCTCCCTATCCATTCGTGCCTTTGAATATGACCTGTTTTCCCACACATAATTCTTGTGTGATTTCTGTCAAGTGTTCTATTATCAACAACATCTATATCATTACTATCAATCACCATACAAAAGCATCACATCACATATATAAGATTAAATAAAAACATCAAATCATCAATACATAGTGCATCAAATTCGACATTTAAACTAACATCCATACTATAGTCAAGTAAATCACATCCATCATAGATCATTATACATCTCGTATAAACCATGAAATATATATATATATATATCCTAATTAAAAAGTGTTTATACATCCGAGATAGGCCTCTATGAGGCTCTATCTAAAAAATCTATACATAAAAAACTCTCTCAAAAACTATATACAATGTTCACTGACTAATCAGTGAACTGAACAGTAGAAAATCTAAGTGTCATTTATTTCCTCTTGTGGTAGGTTCTTGCACATCTCTCTATCCATCATCCCCTCCTACGTATGGACTAGGGTCTCTCCTCGACTCTGCCATGCTAGCCATACTCCCAGACGGTGTTGGTCACACTCAGCTCCCTACTCCCTGCTGCCATGCTAGGTATGTTGTGTATTACGGCACATCTGGTAGCCTCAATGTCATGATGTGCTCATAATAGTGTTTCTCCATACCTAGTGCCTTATACTAATCTAGCAAGACACTACTTGATGGATCCATCTCACTAGCTTCTTAAGAAGCCACCAAAGTCTCACTCCCTAACGTCGCGATTATAGGACCAAGATATCCAAATCTGGCCATGTAGGCCTCTCTCTAGTCACCGTCAACCTAAATCAAGTCTCTTCCAACCTAGCTTAGTTTCTATTGACATAACCCTAAATTTCCATTCTCTTTTATCTTTCACCTAATCTCTATTCCAAATTATCTTTTCTTCTAATTTTTCCTTGTGTGTTTTTCATAACACACATTTATTTTTCACGTTAGACTTACCTCGATAATTTCAATCTCATTTTACATCTTTAATTGTATCCAACAACCCATTATGTGATCATTTTCGTGTCCCTCTTGGGGAACCTTCTTTCATCCTAAGCCCAAAATTGTGGCCATATTTTATCTTCATTCCCTGCAGACGCATATTTTCAATTCCTCGTATATGAAGGATATCACATCTTCTTTTTCCCCCACATTTTTTCAGACCATTTTCTTGACCATCATCACATTTGTTTACGCATACTTTCGATGTCTTCCTTCGACCTGTTGGTCCCACAGAATGTAAATCCATCCAAGTGGATTCCCACCAGGCTCCCTCCATATTGCCGTGATTTTTACTGACTCGCTAGTGCGTAGGACATTTCCTTCATCTCCATTGAAACTGTACTTTATTTCCTACCGAAGTGATTCCAAGATTTCTGCCATACTTTGTTTTTGTTTTTATCCCATCAATGGTCATCCCCATTCACTTGGGGCATCATTTTATTTTTCTTTCCTCTTTATCCCTTCATCTATCTCTTTCAAAATTGTGACTGATTCTTCTTCATATCACCGAGCCCTAGCTTGAGGAGGAGCACATCAATCACCATCATTATTTTTCTATCAATTCTATTTTTTTTCTCATGGATTACCTAATGTAAACCACTCAACAAAAAGAGGCAAATGTAGACACAAATTTTTAGTATCCCTTGTTCCTCATCCCACATCCTCTCCCCTTCATCGTCATTCCTCACATGCATATATCTCTTCCCATTCAAATTTTCTCTTTTCTCCTAAATCACATTTATTCAAATTTCACACTTTCCTACCTTACCCCATCATTTATTTTTTTTCCCCTAATTCATTTCTATTCCCATTTAATTAATTCTTAATCACCATTAATTAGTCCTATATCCTCATCTAATCCTTTATCCTCTCTAAATCCTATTTTTATCATCCCTAGGTTCCCATCTACCTTCATTTATTGTGTTTTTATATCTCAACCACATTTTATCTTCCATAGACATCCCTAACCCGCATTTACCACTCGAAACCCTAATCGTGTCTCATAAGGTCTCATTCTTTTGAGCTAATCAATCTTCCACCACAAAAATCAACGGACCACCAAAGTCATTGGAAACCCATCTGGGTTTCCATCAACCCTATAAATATGACCATACCCCTCCTCTCACAAGGATGCAATTTTTGAGAATTCATGATTTCTTGCGATCTTAGCCTCATTTTTTGTTCTTTTTTGTAGCTATTATCACCACTTTGGAGCTACCTTGGAGATCTTATGCTTGTCTTTTGGATATTTGAATTCCTGCTTCTCTTTTACATGTTTGGATCTTCCATTTCCATCCCTTTATTATTCCTCATCAGTTTTTTAGGATCACTAGCCATCTCAGAGCTCTGCCCTTACATCATGTTCGTACCCAAATTTGTTATCCTTTTCAGTCCAAACAGCATCAGAAAAATGGCATGAAGCTTGAAGGCCGATAGATCTTGATATATGTCGTTTTACAACCAGGGATGTGATCTAACTAGCACTCAGATTTGTGCAGAGATGGATAGCACTTTGAAAGGGTTTGATCTAAGCCTCACTATTTTAGGTTGTGCCTCTCAACCAAGGTAAGAGAACCTATATTGCAGCCTCTGTTTTGTGAACGAGGTGGAGATATCCTTATGATGTGCATGTTGTATGGAGATGGCCTTGGGAAAACATGATCAATTTTCCATTATTCGAACTCAACAGATTTGTCACTGCTAAATGATGGAAATGCTTTCTAGACAATGTTGAGGCTACTAGAGACATTGTATGATCTTGATTTGCTTTGTGAATTTCAGTAGATGGGTTAGATTCTTTTGTTGACACACAGTGCAATGCAGGGATAGTATGGGTAGGATTAGTTATTCAAATGATTTTTGGTGGGGTATTGACAAGACAAACTTGGATATATCAAATCTTTGACAACCTCTACAATACTTGAACAACTATCAAATAAAATGCTTCAAATAATCAGGATGTTCTTTCAACCAAAAGATGCATAAATAGAAGCCCATGTTACATTCTTCACATAATATTTGAGAACTCGCCAAAAAATATTGAAGTAAAGAACTCAATTAAACACAAAATCCTTGATCAAACCACGCCTAAGGTACACCCAAAGTCTTACAAGCAATCCCAATAAAAAAATGAAGGTGGAGTGATTTTAAACTGCTTCTTTTCAATGCCAGATGAAATCTCTTCTGAAAAACAAAACCGCAAGTGTGACTAAACTATCGATAAGGATGAGATTCTGTGTGATTTATAAATACTTTTAATGTAAGATTGCAACAAGAACAATAAAAACTATTTACAGGTATTTAAAATGATAACAGACATCATATTACCTAGAAAAACATAGATTTAACTCAAAATCTTGTTAGATTCATCAGCAAGGGAGAGTTTCATGAATAATCTCAGAGCTGTGTGATGGCTATACACTTGTAACCAACTCACATACATGAAGATCCAACATAGAAGAAATTAACCTGGTTCTTTGGTGGGTTTCTGAGAAAAATGAGCTTTCTCTCAGAATTTGCTCATGATTTTAAATTTCTTGACCCTTTTCATATCTCAAAAATGCATTATATATCTCTTGCCACATTGGAGCCTTCTTTTCCAAGCAAATCATATGCCAAGGGATCAATTTTGTTACAGCAATTCCTAATTATTTGATGAAAATGACATTTAACAATTTTGCAACGAGAGTTGTCAGGTGTTTTACAAAGACTGAATCATTACAAATATTCGGATCATTATCTTTCCTGGAGGCACGTTTTTCATCATCAAGGCATGCAAATGCCTTTTCTCTCATCATTTCACCTTTTCACCTTTTAAAACTACCTCTGCAACTTTCAAATTTGACATTTCACGTGTCTGGATGGATTAGGAAAAAACTTCGTTTCAAAAACACCTCAAATCTGCAAATTGAGTTATGAAACCGATTCCAATGATCCTAGAAGGCCAAAATGACATGGAATCACCAAAAATTTGATGAAATTTGATGCAAAATTCACAATTCCAAGCTTCCTGGAGAAAAATGGTGGCCAAAAATGAATATGTACAGTTACCCTTGATCTGCATTTTCACCTTCAATCTGGGCCCTCCACATGTCAAAATATGATTGGAAATCAATTCGGGCTCACATTTTGTCTTTTTGACAATTTTGAAAAAAAGGAAAAATTTGACATTTTTCTCTGCCCCTCCGCCCTTGAATTTTGGTGATGACACGTGGCACATGGTGGGTGCCATTGGGATTACACTCCAATTCTGTGCATTTTGACCCTTTTTGAATTTTGGAAATTTTTCACTTTTTGCCCCGCGGGCCCGCGCCTCTGATTTTCTCCCTTGCCACGTGTCACTTTCTCTATCGCTAAAATCCATGGGCTCAATTCTCATTTTAACTCCCTTTTTTAGCCAAAGGAAAATTTTTCCTTTTTCTTCCGCCGGGCCGCCAACCCGCTCTTAACTCTTTTTGCCAAAAAGGGAAAAATTCCCCATTTTCTTCTGCAGTCCGCACTTCGCTCTGACCTTTTTATGGACACGCATTCACCTGAGATTTTCCATAGGGCCGCGCTTCGAAATTTCACCTTAGGCCTTTTTGACCAAAAGGGAAAAATTTCCCTTTTCCTTCCACAACCCGCACTTCCTCACTTTTCCACCGCGATGCCATGTGTCCACCTCCTACTCCAATTCGGACATGCGGGCTTTTCCTCATCTTTTTTCCCCTTCGCCAAAAAAGGCAAAAAATGCCTAAGTTCCCCATTTGCTTCCCACTCCACCTTCGTATAAGAACATGACACGTGTCCCCTCGCGGAGTTGCAGGGAAATTTTGAATTTTTTCCCAAACCCAAAAATGACTAAGTTTTTCAGAGAAACCTGTCGATCCTTGTCCAATCATAAGCGGCCACATAAGAGGAGAATTTTGAGCCTAATTTTGACGGTCAAATGACACCCGTACAACTGTAAAAAATGTAGAATTTACAAGAGATGCCCGAATTCGATTTTCTCTTAGTGGGTGATGGATTTTTTGCTCAAAAAACAAGGGGAAGTTGATTTTATGCAAGTTTCGACCATGGGGAAGGGTTTTTAAAGGCATATATACATGAAACGAACAAATTTGATTTTTCACGATCAGGTAAGAGGGAAAACACGACATAGCCCGTAGATTTGGAAAAAATTAGGGCACAAATAAGGCATACATGGGTGTTTCTTCACAAATGAGACATGGAAAATGATTTTTCAAATGAATTAAGGCATGGGAGCAAATGTAGCAACTTCATTTCACCCATTAAAACTGTAAAAAATGTTTCTGGAAGTGTAGAGTGAAAGGAAAACTAGGGAAAAAGCATAGAGGATCAAAATGGACACCAACACATCATTCATCTTCCATCCCTTTCTACAGATCATCATTTTGTATCCATCCTTATCCCCCAAACCCTATATCTCTCCCAATTTTTGTCAACCCTAACCAGTTTCTGTCAACCTGATTCACATTTTTTTGAGTTTTGATTAACTAAAATTTGTTTATAAGAGGGTAATTAATATAATATAGGAGGACATAAAATGCAACAAATATTGTACTATAAAAATATAGAAATTACCAAATGATTAGACTAATAAAATAAAACCCTAATATGCAAGAAGAAGGTAAGGAAAGAACTCACCTGATAAGAGGTGACTGTCGCAGAGTGTCGTAGAGATAATTGGAGAAAAAAAAAATAGTGACTATGAAGAGGTCCTGAAAAGGATAGATCTAGAGGATTTGAGTGGAATGGGGCACCTAGAAGAGGACTGGGGCACCCATGGGCACTCTAGTATGTAATCTGGGCACCCTGGTATGTGATAAAGCTCCATAATTGGTTCTCACAAGGTCGGAAGGTGGTTCAAAACCCTTGTTGTATATCTCATCAGGTTCGTTGTCCCACGCTATATGTCACCAATAATCCAAGATGATGTAGAGACCTGCAAGAAGACAAGAAGGAGTATCAAAAACTGAAAAATAAAGATATAGAATGAATGGGTCAGACTGACCTCAGCTACCACAACAATGGGCTTACTAATATGAGCATTGCACTACATTTTGGACCCAAATGTAGTTCTAGTGTGCGTGTGTGTGTGTCTGCATGTCGTGCCCTAGGTGCTCTTGTGTCAGTTGCACATTGTGAAATAGTAAGTAATATCTAAATGAATAAAATGTAATCACATGTGTGCATGGAATAGAATAGAGTCACTCCTCCTATAAAGTGTGATGCAGACTTCCTAGCTTTTGCCTTGATGATGGAGAAATGTGGATGTAAATGCAATAGATGGATGTAATTCTAGATGAGTGATAGTAGTTTATGATGCTAGGTCCCTCATTATGGTCTAATAACTTTATATTTATAGGGTTCTCTTGATTTAATTTCGTAATTAACCCCTACATGGCAGACTAGGAAAATGATAAGGATGAAAAACAAATAGAAAGAGCCCAAAAAGTGTCGGGAAAGTAGAAAAAGGAACAGGATGCCCCAAGTGGGATGAGGGCACCCATGGGCACCCTAGTACTACCCTAGGTGCCCCAACTAAGGATAAAATGATGGGAAAGTGCCTAAATAGACTAGGCGTGCAGATACAAATGTGTGAGAATGATGAAATAAACGTAAAATAAGATGGCCAAAAGATGGGGTTAATTAGTACTTTCTTCACTCAAGAACCTTCTAAATAGTAGTATGAGACTGAGATAAATAAATTTCTAAAGTGCATGATGACAAAGGAGGTATGAAAGAGAGCATGGACTACTATTATGCATTGGATAACATCCTAAGTGAAGAAGAAGCCTAGGAAGAGAGCAAAGCCAGCCAAGAATCCATTAAGAAGGATATGGTCAAGCTATATGTCATTGAACCAGTAAGTATGATGCTTGGATATGATGATAATCAATTTTATGAGGGTGATGTTTCTGACATTGAATAATACCTAAGGAAAGGTAATAATAGGAGGTTAAAACAAGAATATGTGTGTGATCATGCAATGCCTAAAAGGCTCAAGGAAACACATAATGAAGAGAAACTAGCAGGTCATCAAAATTATATGCTACCTAAATAGATCAAGCATGGTAATGTGATGCCTAAATGGTGTGGGAAAACTAAGGAAAAATAGGAGAAGGAAGAATCCAAGAAAGAAACCATCAAACATGAGAACAATCATGAAGAACCAAGGTAAATTATGGAGAAAAATTCAGTCTACATGGAGAAATCGGTCCAGCATGAAGGTGTACAAGAGTGTAGAAATGAGTAAAAACATGGTCTAGCCCATGAATTGAGAAGAAAACATGAAAACCAGATAGTGTACCGACCTAAAATCATCCAATACAAGGTATAAAAAGCTAAGAGCTTCAAGAAGCATCAACATAAAGTCATCAAGAAAAAAGAGCAAGGGGATAAAGGTTATATAGAAACAACTAAGATGCATGAAAAGAGAAAGAACCCAAAGAGACCTACACATCCATATAGGTCAAGAGAACATGACAAGAATGAATAAAAAGAGTCTACAAGAAGAAAGAAAAGCTAGAAACAAGGTTTTTAGGAGGAGAAAGCAACTGAATTCCAAGGTGACTATTATGTTTCGTGTGACATAAATGTTGATGATGGTACAAAGAGTAAAGAGGCTAGTATAAGAGCCATGAGGTGATGGAAAGTGGAAGTTTCAAAAAATATGGTGAAGCAAGGGCTGAATATAGTAATAGGAGTTAGGATTCAAAGAAGGAAGAAGACAAACCAAAGCCCATATATGATGAAGATGAAGGAGAGGCAAATGGATCTGTCTTGGAAGAAGAAATAAGAGAATATGTTGATGAAAAATAGGGTATAGAGCCTGAAAATAAAACTCTAGTGCCTAAATATGATGAAATTTGTGAAGGTTTTAGTGAAGCATTGAAAATGATAGAAGAATTATTGAATCCTTCTGAGGAGTTGTTCTTGAGCTCATATCAGACTGAGAATAATATTGATCAGCTTGAAAAAGAGGCAAAGAAAGAGGGAAATATAATGAAAAGGACCAATTTAAACATGGTCAATGAAAAAATAAAAAGAAATGAAGAAGAAGAGCACTCTGAAGGAACTTAAGAGGCTGAATGGTCTCACATTTTTGCATCTGCAATTTCATTTGTTGTTGTGAATATAGGTTTGGAAAGTGTTAAGAAAATTCAAGCACTGGAATCACTAAGAGATTTCATGGATGAGGAAGAACCAGAAGACATGGAAGATATACATGAAGTTGAGGCATGGACATATGGAGAAGAAAACAAACTGATGAGAAGAGCATACCAGAAAAGAGAACAAAGCAAGAAAATGAGATACAAAGACTACTTCAAGAAAACACTAGCATTGGCAATGAGGCCTTAGGATCCAGGTATACAGTGAAGACTAGAGGATGATGAAGACATCTCATTTGAACTAGAGTTTAAATCCTTTTTAGCGGGGAAGTATGATGCAAGAGCATCATCATGATGCTTCTGAAGAACAATCAAAATTGGAATAAGCCTTTCAAGGCATGAACATGTGTTAGAATTTTGAGTGTGTTTCCCTCCAAATGTCAAAGTTTTCCTTTTCACATTGTAATGGTTTTCACCATAGGGTAAGAGTGAAAAATGAGGTTGTTAAGTCCTAAGTGAGTGTGATTTGTCTTGTCTACGTGGATGAAGGTTGAAAACCTCTTCTTCTAGTTTGTAATATTTGTTTTAAGGTCAAATTGGGATGTTGGTTCCTATTCCCAAGCATAGATGAAGGAGTATCACTAAAAACATGGAGATTTAGTCAACAATGAACCAAGAGACAACAAATTTTGAGCCTAATAAAGAGGAAAAAGGAACATGAGGTCGAACACTATCAAGAAGAAGACAAAGATATTGGATTTTGACATGGAGAAGAGAATATATTCTGAAAATTTGAAGGATTGATATGAAGGTCCAAGATGTAAGTTATGTTGTAGTAATTATTGTGAATCAATTTGAGGTGTATGATAACCTTCCTTTATTGCATATATTTATATTATTCATATTGCATTTATGTTTGTTCCATAAACTAGAGGAGATGTTTCTTGTATATTACATGTTCACAGGCCATGCATAGAATATTTAACCCATGATAGTAAGTTCAAAAACCTACAGTCATCTAAAACCACATCTAAGTCCTAACAGTCAATTCAAAAAAGTGGAGGAGGTTAATAGGAACCCATAGAAAGTTATTAGAGCTCTTGAAATAGAGGTTGAAGGTTTTTATAAGCATTTTTTCAGTCTCGGGCTTGAACTATGGCTTCCTCTAGTTTTCATTTGAATAGATGGAATGAGCCAATATTTTCAAAATACGTCTGTCTTAGCTTGAATTAGAGATACTGAAAAATTTAGGGTGATTAAGGAAACAGAGGTGAAGATCTCAACAATAGAAGTTTTGAGCTAGATTGAGAAAAAAGAGTGTACAAGTAAACAAGGTAAGAGATAGAGTTTTCATTAGGGCTTGATGATCATAACCCTAAACATGCTATGTAGGTAGAATGAGGTCCAAGTGAGGATTTGAAATGATCTTAGATATACCTCCATGAAGAAAATGATAGCATTCTAAAGCAATACTGACTATGCATGTTGTAAGACTGCACGAGATCACTTAAAAAGGTTACAAAAGAAGGTAAGCTGGGAGGAATGTATTAATAGCTAGTGCATGAAAGTTTAGGAACACTTAAATCATGATGAAGGATGACTATAGAACATGGATCCATGGCATGAAATCCTTTTATTAGCATTTCAGGTCTTGAATTGGACAAACAAGAACCATAAGAAGCTTGGGGGATAACACTAAGAATTCAAAATGAATACCAATGATAGATCATTTATAGGGTAGCCTAAGTCTGTAATATGATGTCTTCAACATGTCTAAATAGGTATGAATGATCATGTGACTCTATTTGCAGTATGACTTCATTGTGGGGTAAAACATGGCTAAGAGGATTTAAAAGGCATATGTGCTAGTAACCTCAAGAATGGATTTTGGATTATGAAAGAATATTTGTATGAGAAGATAAAAGGCTTAAACAATTATATGACATGGATTCAGTTATCCCAATTTTCTCAAGATGATAACTACGAACAAGGAGATACTAGTAACCTCAATACCTAATGACTACCATGGTATGAACTCGTGAAGTCAAATATGGATCTAGCCAAAACATGGTAGCATTGATATGTTGGTTGATGATCCTTTCTTGCATACATGTAGGATAATATATATGAAGGTGTATTGGATGTATTCCTTCCATAGGAATGGGGTGATATTAATATACAACTCATGTAAGGTAATACAAGGTTCTTGACCTCATAATTTTTGTGGATTAAAATCTGATATGTAGGGGCAAATAGACAATTTTAATGTCATGGTTATACACAAGCTTAACAAGGTTTGATATTTTGAAGTCTTTGTATTATTTTGGTGGAAAATCTAACAATGGGAATGAATTAGGCCACCTTAGTGAATTTTAAAAAGGCACAATGTAACACCCTGAACTGTTGTTACTTTCTCTTGAGCATACAAGTGTTGATATGTGATTTCTTGTAAAAGGATGTGTTCCTCGATTAAGAAATCATGCTTGATATGTACTGGATTTTCTTTGCAGATCTTTGACTGAGTCAGAATATGATTAGAATCTTTTATTTATTTCATTTTGCATCTGAGTTTAATCTGATCTCGGAATGAATTATAGAGTTATCCATCTATAATACCTAGCCTTGGATCAGTGGAATTGATCCAAGTATTGCTTTAAGTTTGTTCGTGATGAATTAAAATTACAGACCTTGAACAGGTTGCAAGGTCTAGAAGCATTGAATAAGCTAGTCCGGAGTATGACTCAGGTTGATCATGTGAAATGGATTGGTTCCCGATATCTAAGTATATCTGGAAGGTCTCGATCGTGGACCAGGTAATAATTCGGTTTCATACAATTCTGCAGCCTAAGGCAGAACAGGAGCTAACCCTGTTCAAAAATGTATGATGTAGGTCTTTTTCTGAGCATACAGAATGTAGACCTAACTGGAATTATTAATGGTTAGTAACCTAAAACTAAACCTAACCTAGGGGTTAGATTATTGTTAATCTAACCTAGACCTAGGCTAAGTGCTAATGTCCTAAGTTAGTATCTATGTTCTTTGAAGTTAGAATAATTATTATCCTAAATTCTAACCTAGGTTACTAACCTATCTATTGAGCAAGAATGTAAAGGGACCTATGGAGGGGTGCGAACCATGGGCGGCTTTTTCTATGTTATTTAATGCATTGGATAAGTATGAAGGACAGGTCTTGGCGGAGTTTTTAGGATCAGCTAACCTAAGCCGACGTGACAGGTCGCCAAAACTGAAAATGGTCTGGGGATTTTATTTGACTGTCGCCAAATTTGGCGGTCGGTAGCAGTAGAGTTTGAGCGGGAAAGTTGGTGTAAATGCATTCAATGTGCTCGGTAGTCGAGCTCGGAACTCGCGTGAAGGCATGAAAACTGGGAAGTTGTTGGTTTGTTTGGCTTATCGCGAATTTTGGTTTTCCTTCTGCCTGTTCACTGGTTCTTCGCACCAGTCTTCTTGGAGTTGCATGTCGAGTATGAGGGTATCTAGCTCTTTCCTCTGGCAAGGAAAATATATATGTCATGGCAATGGTGAAATTTTGTTGGTCGCTCTAGCTTGGAAAAGGAAAAGGAAGTCTGAGCTCTTCCAGTGGTCTGCTTCGGAAATTTGAGTAAAAATCCAGGCATGTTAGGCCCTAACCTTTAAAAATCTTGCTGTCTTTCAAGTGATTTCATTAGAACAACTCTGTTCAAAAGATTTATGGAAATAGATGATTTTTCCTTGTTGGTCTTGTGTGATTTTTGGTACTGTATCTCTTCTAGTTCGATTTTCTTCGTTTACACCTTGATGGGTGTTGTTATATTCGAACGGTTGCTATATTTCTTGGTGTTTGCATTCTGGCTTTTATATGCGAAAATATAGCAAGATTTTATGCTAGGCCTGCTCTATGTGAGTCCACGAATTGTCCTCTCGATGGGTACAGGCTATTGATGCATGTTGATATATATAAATGTATATTATATTTTGTTAATACTTGTTGTGGAAATTGTTAGAAGGGATACTGATGGATATTGTATGATTGTTCAGTTATATTGAACCTTTGTAAGCTCTGTCGTGGTTATTGGTGATGGTAGCTATTGATACTCGTTGGGTTTCGTTTTGTCTTTTAAACTATTGGGAAGAGGTAACTTACTGTGTTACTGTAGTCTTTATAACCTGGCCGGAGATGTTTCTCCCTCGCTTTGTGGTTATGGGTATAAACCCGTTAACAGTATGTAATATATATATATAGATTTATATTGTTATAATCTGAATGACTCTGTGGAGTCGGTTGAATGATTTATATGTATTTGAACCACTGTTCAAGTTGATTATAATTGAATAGTGGAATTTGATGTGCCAGCGACTTAAGGGAATAACATGTATTTCGTCCTCTGTTATTTAGTAAGAATACAGTCGTGTCGCAAGGATCTTGTGGTATAGATTCTTTGGGTGTATTTTTACGTCTCCATTCTGTGCAATCTTGTGTGAAAAATATTGGTAAGGGTTCCGTTGGATTCCTTGTTTTGGAAATTTAGTATTCTGATTTGTTCTGCCTGAATTTAAATGTTGCCATTGATGGCACGGATGGATTCATCATATTTTATTATTTTGTTTACTATTGTTTAAACTCAGTGGAACTTGATAATTAAACAGTGTTATTGTCTCAATTTAAGCCTGTTGGTTTACTATTGTTTGACGTCGTTGAGTACTGTGAGTATGGAAATTTATCTTGTATGTCGGCTTTTGGGAAGCTAAACTGTGAACACTGGTTATGGACTTAGTTTTAAATCCTCGAATGGTAATATATGTCACTGTTGCCTGTAGAAGCCCGAGTATGAACAGCTAATGTTCTTGGATTTGTTGGCTTTCTTTAATAGCTTGACATCATGAATTATGGCTTCTATAAAGTAGGTTGTGAACAACATACTTTCAGTTCTGATTGCGTTCAGAAGTGACTAGGATGTCTCATGTTATATGTTCTTCTGATTTCACTCCCGATTTATGTGACTGTACATGGTGCGTGGTTTTCGTTCAAAAACCTCTTTGCTTAGTTATAAGTAAATGTCATGGCTTAATGTTTTCAAGCCTCTTGTCGACTGCAACAATAAAGGAGATCCTTTGAATTCGACCTTGGGTCTAAAGCCTTACACAGTAGAAAAGGGCTTGGACGGGCTATAGGTTGTTATTGGGATTGAGGTCAGGTTACGTCCTCTTCGCATTGATTCCATTCTTTTGTTGATTGAATGTTAGAGTTGTTGACTGTACCTAAGCAGGTAATGGCTGTGTTTATCTTCTTGTCCGTCGTTTCTTGCAAAAGGTCATTCTGAGTCTATCTGGTAAAATGAACATGTTGTTCGGCATGGGAACTACTGTATTGTAGTTGCTTAATTGTAAGTTTTAACAAAACAGTGTGATGTTTATGGACTCGACTGAATTACTTGCATGTGTATTAAGTGAATGCCTTGCTTTTGGACAGAAGGTATAGTTATGAGCTAGTTCATAGGGCATCATGTTCAAAGTGTTTATTTCTCTTCTGTTGTAAATATTAAGATGAGATAATTGTCCAGCTAACATCTGTAAATGTTTTTACATAATGACAGTATCAGGATTGATATGATATTCCTCCTTTAAGTTGAATATAATGATTGTCTGATGTTTGTTCATCTTGGAATTACGATGAATAATTGCTTAGGATACTTTTGTTCTTCTTGATCCCTAATATTTTCGATGAAATAATTGAGGAGTATATAGGACTACTCTGTAACGAAAATTATTATTTCACGTTATAGACATGATATATTCCTAATGTTTGGTTTGAATCATGCTTACTTGATTGATGATTTTATATCATTTAAATAGGGTGTTTAATGAAAACAATTGACGGATTGCAATTGTTTTAAAAGTTAGTGCTTATCATGCTCAGTTCATCGAACTGACTCATGTTGACTATTTTTGCAGATGGTTGCCGTAAGTGGTAAAAGCATGCAGATCTGACAGGATGATCAGATTGTTTAATTTGATTTATAATGAATTACAGCTTGATTTTCTAAATGTTCTATATGAGGAAAGATGTTCTTTTTCCATTAAGCGTTGTATCAAGTATGCTGCTTGCATAAAATGTAATTGTATAATTCTAGAAGGAATGGAAATAAGTATTTGTTACTTATGTGTTGTATTCTTAATTATGTTAGTTGACCTTCTTCGGTTTATATACCGGAGTGGCAATGTTATCTTTGTGTAATTTGGATGCTTTTGTGATTGTCAATGAAAGCATATATGAAAATGTGATTGAATTTTTATGAGTGCTTAGTAGTTCTAATTTGTTCTATCGAAAGCTAAATTGAAATTTAAATCATTATCTTTCTAAAAGATAGGGATAAAATGAACCTAGGCAGAACGCTAATCAAGCTGGATTAAATTACTAATCCCTAGTCCTGAGTATGACATGACAACATTAAAATGGATTCTTAATCATTTATATCTTTATACTAATAAGTATGATATAAATTCAGTTAGGAGAACTGATATAAATCTAATGGGGTTCAGATGACAATCTGATGTAAATATTATGAGATATTGTCCAATTCTGTTGTTTTAGAATCATGTATATTCTAATAACTCCTTGATGAGATCTTGACCTTATTACCTCTACCATGTAATGGGTTTTATTGAGGAAGGTCGTCTTAAGACGAAGAATCCAGGGATCGGGAAAGGCTAACCTTAAGGGAAAGTCTTTAATGTAATTTAAAACTCAACGTGCGTAACGCATATTATTAAGTAGATCTTTCGAGGCGGATTTAAAGGTTGACGGCACAATTCAACTGCAGGGTTGTACCTCTGAGAAGATTAGGATCTTCTCGAAGTTACAGCAATGCAGGTGACTTTTGACGACACCCTTTGCATTGATCGCTAAGATTTACACTTTGATCTCGTACAAGTTACTTTTGGACCGATTAGCTATGTGGTCACATTATATGGCTGCCTAGGAGACTCGGGGTATCTTGACACACTGGTTTAATTAGGATTGACCCAGTATGTCATCTTATCCCTAGTCTTCGGGAGCATCCATATAACGTGGTTACCTTACTAATCTGTTCCCGAGTGATTAACTGGATAAAAGGGACTGACAGAAGTCAATATAAGACATTCTACATAACATGAGAATGGGGTGAAGGACGTATTCCAGATTGACGAGAGGAATACGAGACATAAGCAGTATGTTTCAAATCTTTGGCCAAAGTATCGCAAGCTGCTGATTGCGTTGTCCTAATTCACCTAGTCTAAGGGATGAGATGCCGATGAATAATGGTAACAATTATTCAGTTAGGTTCCTTGGACAGAGCATTCTGAATCCCAGAATAGGGAAGAGAACCACAGGAGTGAAGGGTTAAACAATAACGCCAACTCTTATTACTCATGAATAGATCGGTAGATTACCGAGTCATGAAATGAATAGATCGGAGGTACTCCGAGTCATTACAGCTGCATATGGTTATCTGTTATATGAATGGTTATTTGATTTGTGAGTTCTAAATTATGTATTTAGAACCAGGATGCATTTATCAAAAAAAAAAAATTGAATTGTTCTATTGTCTAAAATGAGGATGTTACACACAAGATACATGCTTAGAGAAAGGAGAGCTAGTTGAAGAAATTTCAAAAGAAGGAAGAACAAAGTAAGTATAGGGTGAGTATAGTTTGAATCCTTGCAAGAAGGATGAGAATTGTGATCAGGGTCAAACTTGATATTGAAGAGTTTAATGTGCATGAAATTTGGACAAGGATAGATCATGGAGGTTTATGGGTATAAGAATCCAAGAGTATGATATCCTAGTAAAGGGATAATTGAGCTAGGAGGCACACCATTTTTTTTGTATCAGAGCCTACAAGAGTGACTGATTTGTTTTGAGTTGATTTTCTTTAAGCCTTTGTATTTATTTTTTGGAATTATTAACATTTCTATGATTTCTTTAATTCCTTTATGAAAATTATGGGCAAGTTCTTGATCTTAGACAAATGTGAACATAAATCTGATATGTAGAGTTGTAGGATGGATTAGAAAAGAAATAGAATCCCTATGTATCATTTGAAACATGCAGGAAATCCTCTGGAGTTAAGTTGAATTTAATTGGGAGCCATTACAAGTGATTTCAAGGTAAGTAAGGTGTTTTATGAGGCTACTTATTTCTATAATCTTGGAAAGTAACTCACAAGAATCTAACTAAGCACGTGTTAGTAATGGATAAGATATTGTTGTTAGAGAATCTAACCACGGAGGAAGAAATAGCTTTGAATATGATGAAGTTCCTAAACTATAAAAAGGAACATGAAGAAATAAAAAAGAGAGAGATAAAGAGAGAAAGAAGAAACTCCAAAGAGAAGAGGAGGAGATAAGAGAGAGAGTTGAAGAGATAGAAGAAATGATGGAAGCCATGATGCATATGACAACCCAAGGAGTTGGGTGGAAAATGAAGAAAAGAATGAAGTGGCCATGGAAGCTACTCATGAGGAGAGAGAATAGAAGCAAATCACCTAGTGAAGAAAGAGAGGTGGTGAAAGAAGTTCTCATTATTGAGAACAAGGAAGAAGGAAAAGTACTAGAACAAGCACTTAAGGAAGGAAAGAAGGATGAGAGAAGGGTGTCAAGGAAAGAAGCACTCATGGAGAAACTATTGTCTCTATTTTTAGTATCTAATCTTGTGTTTATGTTTGTAGGTATGAATTACCTTTTGATGCAGGTTAAGACTAAGGGCTTGAGGAATATGAAGGATGGTAAAATCCAAACACCTATAGAGAGAAATGAACAAGACAACTATGAGGACCAGCTTGAAGAGGAATATGGGAAGAATGAAGACCTCCATGATGAAAAAGGAGGTATGACATAGAGAATGTAGTACTATAATGCATTGGATATGATCCCAAGTGAATAAGAAGCCCAGGAAGAGAGAAAAGCTAGCCAAGAATCCATTAAGAAGGATATGGTCAAGTTATATGCCATTGAACAAGTCAGTATGATGATTGAATATGATGATAACCAGGTTTATGAGAGTGATGTTTCTAACATTAAATAATACCTAATGCAAGGTAATAATAGGAGGTTAAAACAAAAATATGTGTGTGATCATGCAATGCCTAAAAGGATCAAGAAAATAGAGAATGAAAAGAAAACAACATGTCATCAAAAGTATATGCTACCCAAAGAGGTCAAACATGGTTATGTGATGCGTAAATGGATTGGGAAAACTAAGGACAAAGAGGAAAAGGAAGAGTCCAAGAAATAAACCATCAAACCTAAGCACAACCATGAAGAACCAAGGAAAAGTGTGGAGAAAAATCCAGTCTGCAGGGTGAAATCAGTCTACCATGAAGGTGTAAAAGAGTGTAGAAATGAGTACAAACATGGTCTAGCCCATAAATTGAGAAGAAAAAATGAAAAACAAATGGTGTATCGACCTAAGATCATCTAATGCAAGGTATGGAAAGTGAAGATATTCAAGGAGCAACAACATAAATTCATCAAGAAAGAAGAGCAAGGGGATAAAGGTTATATAGAGAAAACTAAGATTCATGAAAAGAGAAAGAAACCTAAGAGACCTACATATCCATATAGTTAAATACAACATGACAAGAATGAAGAAAAAGAGTCTACAGGAAGCAAGACAAGTCAGAAACAAGGTTGTCAAGAGGAGAAAGCAACTGAATTTTGAGGTGACTATGATGTTTTTTTTGACATAAATGTTGATGATGGTATAAAGAGTAAAGATGCTAGCATAAGAAGCCATGAGGTGATGGAAAGTGAAAGTTTCTCAAAATATGGTGAAGCAAGGGATGAATACAGTAATAGGAGTCATAATTTAGAGAAAGAAGAAGAAAAACTAGATCCCATATGTGATGAAGATGAAGGAGAGGCTAATGGAGCTGTCTTAGAATAAGAAATCAGAGAATATGTTGATGAAAACCAGGGTATAAAGCCTAAAAATAAAACACTAGTGCCTAAATATGATGAAATTTGTGAAGGGATAGATGATGAAGTTTTTAGTGAAGAATTGAAAATGATAGAAGAATTATTGAATCCTTTTAAGGATTTGTTCCTGAGATCATATCAGATTGAGAATAGCATTGATCAGCTTGAAAAAGAGGAAAAGAAAGAGAGAAAAAAAATGAAAAGGACCAATTTGAACATGGTCAATGAATAAAAGAAATGAAGAAGAAGAGCACTCTGAAGGCACTCAAGAGGCTGAATGGTCTCACATTTTTGCATCTGACATTTCATTTGCTATTGTGAATACATGTTTAGAAAGTGTTAAGACAATTCAAGCATCAAAATCACTAAGAGAGTTCATGGATGAGGAAGAACCAGAAGACATGGAAGATATATTACATGAATCTAAGGCATGGACTTATGGAGATGAAAAACAACTGAGGAGAAGAGCATACTAGAAAAGAGAAATGAGTAAGAAAATGAGAGATAAAGACTACTTCAAGAAAACACTAGCATTGGAAATGAGGCCTTAGGATCCAGGTATATAGTGAATACTAGAGGATGATGAAGACATCTCATTTGAACTGGAGTTCAAATACTTTCTAATAGGGAAGTATGATGCAAGAGCATCATCATGATGCTTATGAAGAAAAATAAATATTGGAATAAGCCTTTCAAGGCATGAGCGTGTGTTAGGATTTTGAGTGTGTTTTCCTCCAAATATCAAAGTTTTATTTGTCATATTGCAATGGTTTTCACCATAGGGTAGGAGTGAAAAATGAGGTTTTTAAGTCCTAAGTGAGTGTGAGTTTTCTTGTCTACATGGATGAAGGTTGAAAACCTCTTCTTCTAGTTTGTAATATGTTTTTTAAGTTCAAACTAGGATGTTGGTTCCTATTCCCAAGCATAGATGAAGGAGTATCAATAAAAACATAGATATTTAGTCAAAAATGAACCAAGAGACAACAAATTTAGAGCCTAATAAAGAAGAAAAAGGAACATGAGGTCAAACACTATCAAGCAGAAGACAAAGATATAGGATTTTGACATGGAGAAGAGAATATATTGTGAAAATTTGAAGGATTGATATGAAGGTCCAAGATGTAAGTTATGTTACAGTCACGATTGTGAATCAATTTGAGGTGTATGACTCTTAAACCTCTCTTTATTGTATGTATTTAGATGATTCATATTGCATTTATGCTTGTTCCATAAACTTGAGGAGATGTTTCTTGTATATTACATGTTCACAGGCCATGCATATAAGATTTAACCCATGACAGTAAGTTCAAAAACCTACAGTCATCTAAAATCACATCTAAGTCCTAACAGTCAATTCAAAAAAGTGGAGGAGGTGAATATGATCCCATAGAAATTTATTAGAGCTCTTGAAATAGAGGTTGAAGGTTTTTATAAGCATTTTTTTAGTCTCTGGCTCGAATAAGGGCTTCCTCTAATTTTCGTTTGAACTAATGGAATGAGACAATATTTTCAAAATACATTTGTCTTATCTCGAATTAGAGATACTGAAAATTTTAGGGTGATTAAGCAAGCACATGTGAAGATCTCGACAACAGAAGTTTTGAGCTAGACTGAGAAAATACAATGTACATGTAAGTAAGGTAAAAGACATAGTTTTCATTAGGGCTAGATGATCATAACCCTAGACATGGTATGAAGGTAGAATGAGGTCCAAGTAAGGAGTTGAAATGATATTAGAGATACCTCCATGAAGAAAATTCCATCATTCTAAAACAAGTCTGACTATGCAGGTTGTAAGACTGCACTAAATCACTTAAAAAGGTTACAAAAGAAGGTGAGCTAGGAGGAATTTATTAATAACAAGTCCATGAAAATTTAGGAACACTTCAATCATGATGAAAGATGACTCTAGATCATGGATCCATGACATGAAAGCATTTTATTAGCATTTCAGGGCTTGAATTGGACAAACAAGAACCATAAGAAGCTTGAGGGAGAGCACTAAGAATTCAAAATGAAGACCAATGCTAGATCATTCATAGGGGAGCCTAAGTCTTTAATATGATGTCTTCAACATTTATAAATAGGTATGAATGATTTTGTGAATATGTTTGCAGTATGACTCTATTGTGGGGTAAAGCATGGCTAAGAGCATTTAAAAGGATTGTGTGCTAGTAACCTCAAGAATGGATTTTGGAGTATGAAACAATCTTTATATGAGAAGATAGAAGTCTTGAACATATGAAATGGATTCAGTGATCTGATTTTTCTCAAGATGACAACTAGGAAGAAGGAGATATTAGTAACCTCAATACCTAATGACTACCATGGTATGAACTTATGAAGTCAAATATGGACCTAGCCAAAATAGGGCAACATTGATATGTTGGTTGATGATCCTTTCTTGCATACATGTGGGATAAGATCTATGAAGGTGTATTGTATGTCTTCCTTCTATAAGAATTGGTTGATATCAATATATAACTCATGCAAGGTAATACAAGGTTCTTGACCTCATAATTTTTGTGGATTATAATCTGATATGTAGGGGCAAATAGACAATTTTAATGTCATGGTTATGCACAAGCTTAACAAGGTTTAATATTTTGAAGTCTTTGTATTATTTTGGTGGCAAATCTAACTATGGGAATGAATTAGGCCACCTTAGTGAAGTTAAAAAAGGCACAAGATACATGCTTAGAGAAAGGAGAGCTAGTTGAAGAAATTTCAAAAGAAGGAAGAACAAAGTAAGTACAGGGTGAGTATAGTTTGAATCCTTGCAAGAAGGTTGGGAATTGTGATCAGGGTTAAAGTTGATATTGAAGCATTGAATATGTATGAAAGTTGGACAAGGAAAAATCATGGAGGTTTATGGGTATAGGAAGCCAATAGTATGATATCTAGGTAAATGGATAACTGAGCTAGGAGGAACACCAACTATTCCTAACATTCTTGGGTTGTCATCAAATTGCTCAAGTTTGGTTTAGATTAGCATTTTCTATAATCATATCTACATCTTATCTCTTCTAACAAAATTCACATTTTTTGTATCAGTTCAGATTTTTTTATTACTTATCCATTGTTATTTTATCTATCTTTTATAAAAATGTGGGTTAACATCCATCCTAGGAATTTTTCACTTTTTGGGACCAGCTTTTTCGTATAACCCACCATCCTATCTACAAATCCATTTTTGTGTTGATTATCTCTTTGTTATGCAGGCTATCAATCTTGCTGCGAGGAGGATATTTTGCACACTTATTCATTATCATTTCATCTAGAGGTAGCTTTAAACCCTCTCATATTGGAGTTTCTTATTTTCTTGTTACTATTTCACTAATATGAAATAGGAGAGAGAAAGTTGGTTCAACAAGCACTTCAAAGCATCCATTTTTCATTTAATCAAGGGACAAAGGACTAAATTTTCTGCATACACTACATTAGAAGGGGAAGTTTCTTTATTCCATCCACACATCTATCTACATTGTTATATCTAGCTACAGCCCGCTATCAAGTGAACTTGCACAAGGGAATCCTAGGGAATGATTCTTACACACATTTACCAGAACTACATAGAGTCTGACATGTAGTGAAATTCTCTGTTGTAATATCACTTTGTCAGGTGATCACAGGGGTCAGTCTGACTCACGATATTACATCTTTATATTTTATATTTTATGTGGTATTTTGGGGTTTGTAAGTTAATTTTTTTTTTGCAGGTTATGGGTACCTCAGAGATTATATTGAAAAACACAGGTGATCAACACAAAATATTTATGAGACTTTTGAGACACAATGAAGATCAAGTTCTAACCATTTCCTCGTAGTCACAGGTGCCGAGTAGAGGTCGTCAACACCCAAGTACCCTTCTCCTGTCATGGGTTCCCATGTCCGACCATATTCTTGCAGTTTGTAATTTTTCATGAGAATTTGTGACACTATTCATTTCATGTTCAACATTTTTCCTAGCTCAGATAAGTCCTAGACAATGCATAAATCAGCTAACTCCATTCCTTTCTGCTTGCGCTTAGGGTTTTCTATTTTATTAGCTTATTGCTTGTATCAAATATGTATTTTTAACATTAAATATCATAAGTGACTCTATAATTAGGGTTTAATAATTATATTTTTATTAAATCAACATGTAAATATAATAAGCTTAACAAGAGCAGATGCAACCTAGATATGCAGATGCAATGTATGAATACGATGGTATGGAATGCAAAGTCTGAATATGATAGGAGTAGTGTGCCTTGTAAATAATGTGTATGAGATGAGGTTCATTTAAAGGAACCATCAATACTCAAGAATGAACCATAGAACAAGATTGATGCATTGGGTAATGAGTGTGTTGTGCGAATAAATGCTATAAATATGTACCATGGAGCTCAAAGCTTGAAGTGTGAATGATGTGAGGTTCTTTTTAGATTTATACCCATAACAGTTGAGTATGAACAATGGAAATAGAGTGTTTCATAGGGTAATGATTATACAATGTGTGTATCAAAGGGTATGAAAGTGTGTAAAAGGATTAGTTTTGATGGCCGAAGTGCAAAGTGTGGTAGTAGATGCTAGGATAAAATTGATAGCGTTAGAAGGGGGAGAATTACAATTCCCCCAAGTGTGCTAGTGATGGAGATTTATGTGCTAGGAGAAGAGCATAGCCTAGCTCCCTCTTTCGTTTGTTTGTTGGAGATGAAGTGGAAGAAGTTGCAGGTATTAAATTACATTGGAGTTACAAAAATTAAGTGTACATTTAGACATGTTGTCTCCACCTTTTTGGTGGAGGGATTATAGGTCTTTCCTAGGGTTTAAATTTAAATCTTAGTTGGTAAGGGGAATTCTGAATTCAGTTTAATAATATCAAAGAGGTTTTGATATCATGAGAGGATGCGAAGGATTGTAAATTATATTATGTGGTAAAATCTACTTTGTACAGGTGCAGTTAGATGGATTGAAAAATTTACAAATTCAGTGGTTAATTGATGGGAGGATCATCTGGAGGATCTATAATTTTAGTAAATAAAGTGATGTGATTTAATTTGAAGTAGGCATTAGATAGTATGCATAGTAGCTCCTCAAAATAATTGTTTGAAGGAATAGATTTCTACAAGTGACTCTAAAAAAATGATATCAATGTTTATGGTGTACATGGATTCAACGTAATTAGATTTAGGATTTCTTGTTTCAAATTTAGTAATCGATTAATGAGAATGTAAGTAGATCTACTTGTCGCATGACTCGGTAAAATGAGTTAAAACCTTCATGCTCAAGGTTCTTAATTCTTCTTTTTAAAGCATAGAAGTCATTGTCATTGTTTTCATTAATTCTATGATAATTGTAAAATGAGAGGCCTTGGTATTTGGAAAGTTGATCAACTAGTGAGTGAGGAGCTAAGGAAGAACATTATGTTTCTTAGCATTGAGATCAAAATTGAGATGTTTGGGTAGCGGTAAGACTTGGGGTTCAATTACATGATCACATGTAGAGGACATAGGCCTAGGAAGAGATGTAGAAGAAAAACTAGTGTGGGCCTTAGAAGCATCCTTGAGATGTTAGATTTCAGATTTAAAAGATGTAATTATGGTTTCCGTAGCTTGAAAATTATCTTGAAAAGCATAGTGTAAAGATTGAATTGACTCTAAGGTATCCTGATTGGTTGGAGAATTAGGCCTAATAGATTCATTAGATAGACGATCAAAAAAGGCACTCACTTGTGCAAGCGACATATTGTGAGGGAGATGCTAATATCTAGGGATTTTTGGACAACATCTTTACAAGGTGGGTGCCCTTGAAGTAACTCATGCAATAATATTAGAGGATTTTTAGGATCGATGAAAGAAGATCAGGTAGAATAGGAAAAATGAGGATCCAAGTGTTTGATCACGACTAGGGTTCACCAAATGATTTAATTTAATTTGAATTAAATCTATATTGCAGAGTAAATATTGTAATAAATAATGTAGAAATTCTAAAATTCAGTAATGACACAGGACAATAAGTGTATAAATGTAAAACCCTAAGAAATAACGAGAGATAAGATGGCTTAGCTGATTTCAAAGTAGACTAGAGGTGATCTAGGCAGGTAAAAGTGTTGAATAGGCTAGAAAGAGCATTGTTAATGCTCACTATAAATTCTAGAACTTAGGAATAGTGCATTAGAGGGGCTCCCATAGGAGGGTAGATGCACATGGGCACTGACAACTACATCTGGGAATTGGTGGCCATGTAAATGCTAAGGAACTAGTTTTTTCTATATCGTAAGGGATTTTTTTATTCATGTTTGTCGCTTGATATTATCTCCTTGATAACTGAAGATACCTGTAACATTAAAAATAGAAGGACTACCTGCACATGTCTACAAACCGCATCAAATATAATATAAAAGATGCAGAATGTGGAGTCAGACTGACCCCAGCGGTCACTCGAAGAGTGAAATTACTACCAAGCACTGCACTACATCTCATACCTCATGTAGTTCTTATGTGTTTGTGTGAGACTAATGCCCTAAGACACCTTTGT
This sequence comes from Taxus chinensis, assembly GCA_019776745.2. Lineage (NCBI taxonomy): Eukaryota > Viridiplantae > Streptophyta > Pinopsida > Cupressales > Taxaceae > Taxus > Taxus chinensis. The sequence continues at coordinate 286,748,323 of CM034155.1, forward strand.
GCAAGTTCCACTTGATAGCGGGATATAGCTAGAATGTAGCAATGTAATACTATTGTGGATGGAATAGAATAGGCTTCCCAATCCTATGTTGTGTATGTAGAAGTATGCAAACATTGTCCCTTGAATGGATGCTATATGGATGCCTTTGAAGTGATTTAATGCCTTTGGAATGCAAGCTTAGGTGATGATAGTAATGATTAGTGTTTGGTCCTTGATTTTGAATACATAACTATGTATTTATATGATTCCTCTGCTTGAATTTTGTAAATACCAATTGGATGGGCTACCCATAAGTGAAAAATATTCCCAGGAGATAAAAGAGACCCTAAAAGAGTGAGTAAAATAAGAAAGGTTCAGTAGCGCTCAAGAGGGACAGGAGCACCTGAGCACTTCTATCTTGGCTAGGCACCGGTGTCTGAAGCCATGAAAGATATGAAAGGAACGATAACCAGATCGTACCAAGCCAAGAACACAGATGCTAATCAAACACCACAATCAATAAGATGAAATTAATTCTCCAGAACTCAATGCAATACAATGAGAATGGGCCTTGCTTAAATAGGTAAGGAATAACAATCTAAGAACCAGTCAAGGTTGTAGATCAAGCCATAAATCAAGGAAATAGCTAGTCATCAAAGAACTAGTCAAGACCATAGATTTAGGAGAGAACTAGACATCAAGGATCTAGTCAATACCATAGATCAAGGAAAGAACTATTCAATACCATAGATCAAGGAAAGAAATATACTAAAAACTAGATAATATCTCCTAATATCTAAATAAGATAAAAGAAATATCAGCACACATAAGTGGGTGAGGATAAATATAATAAAGGTAAATAAAGTACCTAGGTGAACATGAGCTAAGGTAAATACCTACTCTAACACCCCCCTCAAGTGAAGCTAGGGGCCAAAATAGAAGTGGCATGTCCACAGTATGAGTCCCAGAAACTAGGCCTGATGAGGTACTCATGTAAAATAACTGCGAAAAAGGGGACACCGCAAGGTACCCAAAACCAGTAACAACACAGTAAAGAGAGTAAAAACCTACTCCAAGGAATCCCAAGAAGCTCAGCTCAAAAAACTTGTACAATGCTGAAGAATTTTGGTGTGCATTGTGGTTTGAATCCACTACTCGATCAAAAAACTCAAAAACAACTGACACTGGGTTTCACCAGAATAGCTCCATACAAGGAGACTATCAACGGAGTGATGTCGAAAGTGTAAAAAAACACCAAACATAATTCAATCAACTGATACAAATAGGTGTGCCATGATCCAAGAACAAAAACCAAAACAACAAGGTAAGGGCACAAAATCCATAGTGTCACGATCCAAGAAAAGACAAGGTAACAAGGTAAGGACACAAAACCCAAAGAAGTAGGATCAACACCACACCCTCCCATACTGCTTAATGGGTGAATTGATGCTACAAATCTATATGAGTTTCCCAAAATCAACTACTCAAACACTGACAAAATAACACTGGAATTCACCAGAATAGATCCCTCACAAGAGATACTGTCAACATGCCAAAAGTGTCGAAAATACAGATACGAAATCTCTCAAAAAACAAGAGAGATACACTACACCTGCTAAAGAAAAATGCTCAAAACAAGAATCATCACAATGTAGAAGGTACAGAAAGTGGAGCAAGAGGCTGAATGGTGGAGGAGCCACGCCTGTATAGTCCTCTCAACAAATTCCTATGTCGCCGCCACGAGTGATCAGATATCCACCCCAAATCAACACGGATGGATGAAGAAGATGCCTGCATATGACTTGTTGCAAAATGCACAATGGGTGCATGCAAAAGAACACTAGAATGTGTGTCAGGTTAATCATGTCTGATAGCTAAAATCTCAGGTTTCTCAAGCCTGAGTGAAGGTGTAGAACTTATGTGTTTCTCATGATGCTTAGAAAGCGTCGAGCAAATAAAAAAAGGAGCTCTATCAATGTGTGATCCCAATGAAGTATCTTCTCAAAAACCAATGTCATGATGAGAATTACACTTAACATGTGGAATAGAGGAAACAATACCCTATGAATGTCTATCAATGACTCCACTAGTGAGACCCATACAATGAAGCATGCAAGAACTGAATGCAGTGGTATGCTTCTCAAAAAATCCATGCAGCTGAGAAAAATTAGGATACACAACATGTGGTATTGTAATAGGCACAGATGTGGAAGAGCATGCAGTAACAAGCTTCATATGTGTATGAGCATCAAGAGCAGGAACAAACTCAAAGACTGACAGATCAATGTCAGTGGGTTCAGGAGCAATAGCTGCAAGTGGACTAGGAGCATAGATATGGCTATCCATAATATGATGGTGATGTTATAGGCTAGCAAGTTTGTTCTGCAGGGAGTGTATTATTGTATCCTTATCGTGAATGAGTGATTGTAGAAGAGAATTTCACTTCTTGAGTGATCTATTTTCTTCCACAAATTTTATAATATCCTCTTGAAGTCCACATACTTCAGAGAAAAGCATATCATTCTAAGAATCCATGATAGGTACAAATTGCAACTCCCAAAAGTTTAGGACATTGGGCTCAGCCGAAATTGTGTCCACAATTGATTACAACACTCCTCCATATTTGGCACTTTATAATTATAGTTCAAGTCTCAAAATAAATAACTCCAATGGAAAGAGCATTAAAAAACAAGCACTTTTGCAAAAAAAGGGCACTCAAAACCGAGTTACTGATCAAAAGTTACAAGCTTTGCAAGATTATGATCTACTTATTTATTTTAGTTGCCACTAAAACAAAATAAATTGTTGTTGCCTTCATCACACAAATAAAAATAAGGGGGCTAAAGTTAAGCACCAACTAGTAGGAATCACAATCTTTAAGCCCTCATATGACCATGCCATATGACCAAGGGATAATGATTTTCTTTGTGTGTGATAGAGGGACGTGATGAAACACTGGAGAAGAACATGATGGAGCTCTGTTTCTTCATACGTTGGGTGCATTGTCAAGTTCATTCCTTAGAGGCCATGAAGGAGAGTCATATTATTGAGCTCATTGATGACACCAAATCCAAATTAGCTCTACATAGAGGCTAGAGGTCATGTAGCAGAGGAGAATTCAAAAGGAGGGTGTCACTTTTCAACACCAGGAAATTCTGACTTAGCTCTATGTATAGGTTAGATGTCGTGCAACTGAGTAAAATTCAACAAGAGGTGTAAAACTAGAAAGAGATGCCAGGACACTAAGAAACTTTCCAAGCCCATTATGGGTTTTACAGGTTCAATTGGCACCAGAGTTTGGGTTGAGCTGGCACATTCATTATAGAATTGTAAGTTTATTTTTACTTATAATTAGAACATTTTAATGAATCGATTCAACTATTAGCAAACATAGAGACATAGGTAATTATCGAACTCCATTATCAATTTATTTATAGTGTCGATTATTTTTCTTCCATTTTATTTGTTTAAGTTGATTTATTCTCTGGGTAAAATTGTAATTAAAATAAGTTGCCTAAAAGGATCATTTGGTTAAGGAAAAAAATTGATCAGTTTACGGATCAATGATCTAAAGTTGGTGGTGTGGGAGAGTAGTTATGTGCATGTGAAGGATACTGATGTGGTGAAGGAGGTGGAGAATACTTATAAGAAGGGGTTTCCCAAGTGGGGGACTTAGCCTTACGACATGTACTAATGGGAAGATGAGGAAAATAAGGTAGAGAATGATTATGTGAATGGACTTCCTGAATATGGGACTTAGGATGATGTGGTGGACTAATGGACTGATGATTAAAAAAATGTGGGGATATAAATCATGTACGAGTAGGAGAACAAGGTGTAGAAGTATCTTGAGACTTGAGAAGTGTATAAGTCCTAGATGCCATGAGTGGTGCATAGATATCAACAAGAGTGGGCCAAGGAAATGGTGTACATGGTGGAATACCTTTGATAGTGATAAGTTGTTTGTTATGGATGAACTTGAGACATAAGTGATGCATAGAGGGGATGGCTCGAGCAATGCAGAGCTAAGGGAGACTTCATATCATGTCACATCCTTTGATTGAAAATATAACGATGAATGGTACAAGCATGGTGAGGGACCCAACTATAATGGGAAGCTTGACATGACCATAATAATTAGGAACTAGAAATGTGATAATAGACATTGGACGTTTGATAGCTAAGAGGATTTCCACAGAGCATACATCGGTAACAACCGATGGATAGAACACATTATTATTGATGGTATAAGAACCAATAAAGGAATTAATATTCAATGAATCAGAAGTAAATTCAACATGATAATAATGATATGAGATCATGATAATAGGTGGCGGCATGCCAACATAAGCAATAAGAAAATCAAGAGGCCCCATTGAAGGAGGATTCGCAACATGATATGTTTGGTTTACAGAATAATCAGTAGCTTTCTTGTCATGCTTTGGTAGAGGGTCATTAAATACTTTTAGCTTTTGATTATCCTTGACCAGTTTGACATTAGATGGCTCAGGGAGCTTGATTGCATTATTATCAATAAGATCTTGAATTAGATGTTTAATCTTAAAATAACGATCGATGTGGTGCCCAATGCATTGGTGATAGTCATAGTGTGAATTTTCATCATAGTTACAGCCATGGGGGCAAGAAGGATCAAGATTGAGTGGTGGAGGAAGGGTGATAAGATTGTTTTCAATAAGTTGTGGTAATAGGAGCTGAGGTACGTAAGGTAGTTATATAAAATTATTCCTCATGGGCTGTAATTGAAGCTTATCAGGTGTCGAAACAATGTTAATAGTTGTTTTAGATTTAGTGGGCTTGGGAGATGGTTTGAAAGTAGATTTTTCTTGAAATCAATTAGAAGATGAAGATGAAGAAGTATCATAGTATTTTAATTTTCCCATGGATAAGAGTTTTCCTTCATGTAATTTAAGTGTATGGCATAGTTGATCAAAGGAGGGAGAGGTCTCAAAGATAACACTCTCTTGAAGTGGAGGTAGGATACTTTTAATAAAGAGGCATTTAAATTCGGAGTCAACTAGTATAGTAGTCATCTTAGAAAGGTTTTTCTTATAACACAAAACATAGTCTGATATACGCTCATTAGATCCTTGTTTAAGTTGAGAGAGTTGTGCATAAGAGATCTTGGTCTCGATATTGATATAAAAATGTGCAAGAAAATCATTAGCTAAGTATGTGAAATAGGTTACTGAGTGAAAAGGTAGATCATAAAACCAATGCATAGTGTAATCTTACAAGCTTCTAGGAAATAGTTTAGCTAGTAATGTAGAATGATCTACATATCAAGACATGCCACATGAACAGATCATATATGCTCCTAAGGGTCTCCATGGAAATTGAAGGTATGAAGTTTGGGTGTGATGAAGTTAGGAATTAGTGGATGAGAGGATATGGTGGAAGAAAAATGGGTGTGAAGGAGAAGTGAAGAATCAAGAGATGGAGAGGAATGTGAAGTATATTTTTGTAATTGATAGATTTGAATTTATAGATCTTGGTATAAATAAGCTAGGTCATGGGTGTCTGAAGAGGACCTATGTTGTGTATTAGAGGTAGTGGGAGTAATGAGGGGGGCTATGGTTATAGAAATGGAAGTAGGAATGTTAAGAGGTTATGTGTAGGCCATGGAAGCCAAGGACGAACCCATGAGAGGGTGAGAGGAAGAATCTCGAGCATGTTTAACAGTGAGTAGAGAATTTAGGACATGTGGAATATGCGCATGGTGGTCACGTAAAGCAGAAAGGAAATTAGTGAGCTAATCTAATTATTCTTGATCATTGTTAGTGACTTCATCATATGATTGTTCACTATTAGAAGTTTCAATATATTCAAGAGGAACATTGTTTGAGTCAAGCAAAGGATTATAACATTTAGCCATTTATTTATAAAGCTTATGGATAGATGGAGGAATATCAATGCTCTTAAAGGAACCAAAACGACCACTGTAGGAGAAAAGCATAAAACTAAAACCTTGAGGAAGGTAGGGTTCGAGTGAGTGGGTTCACCAAATGATTTAATATAAAATGAATTAAATCTAATTACAAAGTAACTATTGTAATGAATAATATACAGTAAGATGCAAGAAAACAACCATATAAAAATGTGAAACCTTAAGCAAGAGGAGGAGATAGAACGACTTAGCTAATTTATGAGAAATATGGAAGTGATATAGGTAGGTAGATAGCTAAAAATGAATAAGAAGAGTGTCGTTGATGCTCGCTGGAGTTTCTGAGACTCAGGAATGTGTCAGATAGGAGCACCCATGGGAGGACTAGAGTGCCTGGGCACTAGAGTCCATTGTGGGTGCTAGTGTCTATGTGAACGATCTATAACTGACCTCTTCTATGTAGGAGGAGCTTCGCTACTAGTCCCTGTTTTTTGCTCTAGTTTCACTCCTTAATCACCAAATGTACTTGTAACCTACAAAACAAGTTGTTTACCTGCACATGTAAAAAAACCACATCAAATATAATTAAAAAATATGTAGAATGTGGAGTCAAACTGACCTCGGCGGTCACCCAAAGAGTGAACTTATTACTGAGAATTGTACTACATTCTAGACTCCATGTAGTTTTGTGCATAAGTATATGTAATGATTCCCTAGGATGCCATTTTAAAAGTTACACTAAGATATTGGGCTAGATCTAAAATGATCTGGATGTAAATGTGTGTAATGGAATAGAATTAACTTCCCCTCCTATGTTGTTTTTGTAGAAGATTGTAGCCCTTGTCCCTTTGATGAGTGTGTTAGACGGATGCCTTGATATGCTCTTTGTGTATTTGGATGCAAGTTTAGGTGATAGTAGATAATGATTAGTGTTTGGTCCTTTATTTTGAAAACATAACTATGTATTTATATGATTCCCTTGTTTGAATTTCATAATTGACAATTGCAAATCCGACCTAAAGTAGTAAAAATTAATCAAGAAGAGAAAGGGGTCTAATAGGATAAGAAAAAGATAAATAAGGACATGAATGCCCATGAGAATAGGAGCGCCCGGTGCTAGTGTCCTAACTACGCGCTAGCGTCTAAGGCCATAGAAAAATAAGATGGTCAAATGCCGACAAGAGTGCAAGATGTATAAAGCTAGTAAAAGTGCAGAAGACAAAGAAAAAGGCTAAATGAAGTTGTGAATTACTAATTTTCTTCCTTAGGAATCATGTAAATGCTAACATGATTTTAGGACCTAGAAATGTACCCAAGTGCATAGATTTTGTGATTATAGTTACTAAAAATTTCCTTTGTGCAGGCAAGGGTCACTGAATCATCTATTTCTAGAGCGGGTGCCTTAAGGGGCCTATCAAGAATGGGGAATCATTATTCACGTAAAAATTATGGGTTAGAGACAGTATAAGGAGTGATCTGAAAATTGACCAAATTTTTTCTCAACCACGGACCCCTATAGGCTTTAAATTCTTTTCTGAACTTACCCCATTAAAATCAACTCAAAGAAATGAAATAATTAAAACACACTGCACACATATTAATAACGAAGTTTGGTAGAATGCCTACATCTCTGGGTTCATTAATAGAACCAATATATTATCTACTTCCACGATTGTAACAAAATTACAATGTAAGTATGATAATATTGAATACAAAATGGAACAAGAATCTTTACAGAAAGTAGCTACCCTGGTAGATTTGATCCAATATTCTAACCATGAAGACCTCAACGCCTTCATTGCACAGTGCTAAATATTCTACCAAAAATCTTCACGCTTTCGTTGTGTGGTGCTAAGTCTCCAGATGTCGGAAGAAATTAATTATCGCCAATGAGCTCAAAACTGAATAACGACCCTCCTCCAAAGCTAAAAGTCTAAAAAATCATCCAACGTAATAAGGTTATGATCTCTATTATTTCTCTGATGCTCTGTCACGTCCCTCGGCTCCACAGAGTCTCCGGGCTCTAGCAAGAGAAGTCTCTTATTGAGTTACACAAATACTAACTCCCGAACGATTTTACTATGCCTATAAAATAATAGATCTTATCTTACCGATAACAAATAATATCGGTCTTGAATATCCCTAAATAAATAGGACTTATTTCTCTGTATTTCCCATAACAAATAATATAGGCCTTTGGTAGTTCCTATCATCAATAATAATAGGTCTTATTCATATAATGCCTATATAAATGTAAGGCTTATATATTTTCTCTCTCCACAAAGCCTATAACATAATAGGGCTTCTATCTCCACAACGCCTCCACGATCATGCCTTCAAACTTCTAGTTTTCGTCCTCGGATCAGGCTTGGAGTACTGATTCTTGGACGGAGAGAACTCAGAGCTTAAATTTTTCTTATAGGATTTATACAATTCCTATAAATAGGCCTCGAAATACTCATAGCTCTAATATATATATCCTTTATAATTTTCTAAGGCCACATATAACACCACTGAATAATTTCTTATTAAATAATATAATAGGAATTAATAAAATAATGCCTATAATAAACAGTATAGTGTTTATAATATTTTATTTCTCCAACAAAATGCCGTAAGGAATAATTTTCTTTGAACTCCTTAAACCTTCATCTCCTCAGCTGCTTGGGAGAGAGATTTTCTTGAGCTCAAAGTGAGCTTGTGTGTATGCCTTCAAAGGAAGGTCGTGTGTTGTAAAGGAGGGATGGGGCATATTTTATAGCCTCTAGGTGGCCTGCAGTTTAGGGTATATTCCTTATCCTTGAACTCTTATCCCAACCAACTCACTAGTCGAGTTGGTTAGGCCGATGCGTACACGTAGGGGAGGTCATGGGTTCCGTTCCCGCTCCCCATGAATTCGCTGACCAATTTTCATACCCCACTATTTACCCCGCCACGCATCTTTCGACCACCACTTCCACGTACGCGTCCTTCATTTTTGCCAACACCCCTGTTGTGCCACATGGCATGTCCACTATGTTGTGTCATGCTCGAGTCCTCTGCACATTGTTTGTCATTAGTTTTAGGTGTGGGTATTAATCCTACATCTCGCAAGGAAGAGATAACCAAAGCATTTTTAAGGCTTTCCAGCTCTTAATGTACATGTGGCTTGTGCCACGTTGTATGTAATTTTACTAGCCAAAAAATATAGGCAGATCACCCATACTCGTCAAGTCATGTAAATGGCTCAGTCAATAGCTCAAGCATTGACTTGATCGATCTAACGGTTAATGTGTCCTCGCTTAAACCACTCAAACTTGCCAATGAAATTGGTCATAGCTTGATCCAATGCACAACTCGGTTAACATGTATATAGCTTGCTCGATTTGACTAATAGGGAAAAGTTAATCCTACATCTCACAAGGAAGAGATAACCAAATCATTTTTAAGGCTTTCCACCTCTTAATGTACATATGGCTTATGCCACGTTGTATGTAATTTTACTAGCCAAAAAATATAGGCAGATCACCCATACTCGTCAAGTCATGGAAATGGCTCAGTCAATAGCTCAAGCATTGACTCGATCGAGCTAACGGTTAACGTGTCCTCGCTTAAACCACTCAAACTTGCCAATGAAATTGGTCATAGCTTGATCCAATGCACAACTTGGTTAACATGTATATAGCTTGCTCGAGTTGACTAATAGGGAAAAGTGGTGGTAGACCACGTGGTGGCTTGAGGACCGACCATGTGGCTTAATTTTTTTTCGATCGGTTAATGATGATGACTATCCCGCATAATTACAAGTGTCAAAGACCGAAGCTTTGAAACTTTGATCCATGCTTATCACCTTTTCCCAATCTTAATTTCACCACTTGTCCTCTGGATCAAGGAGAGAGTGTCGCTATTTGGTCTTGGCCTTAGCTTTCCTCACACTAGGTATCCTTATCTTCCTAGGTATCATGCACATCACATTCAAAGTTTCATGTTTGCATCTCACCACTTGGCATCTTGTTTATCCATATCCATGATCTACGACACACTACTTTTACTTTTCATGACCACTTACTTTTTTTAGCACCTTTGGCTGACTCATTCGTCTGTGGATGATGGTGTCAATGTAATATTTTCCCATGGCTGATGTTATCACCCGTGGGCGATGTCATCCTATATATACCCTCACCTAATTTAACACTCATAAGAAAAAGGAAGACAAAATAATTCAAATTGTCATTAGCTCTTCTCTTTTGTGCCATCTTTGAATTTTCTCACCTAGCTCTTGGTTCATATTGCATCTTGCTTGGATTGGATTGGATATTATTTTTCTTGGTTACTTGCACTATTAAGTCACCTATATTGACTCTAGGATAGGAACCGTGTTTCCCTTATCCACCTAATAGTGAATCTCTTTCGGAATGTTGCTTCGCTGGAGAGATAGATGCATCACTGACCTCCCTACAAGTGCAAGGTGAGTGCTCTAATCATTTCTTGTCATTTTCATATATAAGTTCATTTCCTTCTTTATTATGCTATGTTAGCTTAATATTGTACATGTTTGGATTCTAGTTAGCATAATACTCTTTCCCATATCATTTCCTTAGCTATCACCACTTTCATTTTAGTTATATCATGCATGCTTGTTTCATTTATTGTTGATCCATACCTCTCCACACCCAACTACGAATATCTTAGTAGATTTACTTCCTCTATCTTGACCGCAAGCCTTGGAAACCCTAGGTTGACCTAGTGTAGGGATTATTGCCCTCTAGATATGAAACCCTAGTTCTCACTCTAGCCCCTTTAAGTCTACCCCCTTGTATGTCGGTACATGTGTGTTCCATGCTCGTTGCCTCGATACCCTTGTAGAACATATGATTTAGGAGTGTATGTTATTGAGAAAAATTTTATCACGTATACAATTATCACCTCCTTTATCCTTTGAGAAATTCATACAAATGACATATAGTTTATAAGTGACTTATCATAATAAAGAAGAGGATCATAAAAGGTGAAGGAGGGATTTCAACTATTGGAGACCTTTTTTAAATTGGGATAACCATCACCTTTATCTTCACCTATTGTAACCCCTTCATATCCACTCACATTGTGTGCTCCTTGTGCCACATGTGACATAATTTATATAGAATATAGTCCAATGTGCACATTCTAAAGCCTTTCGCCAATGAATTTGTTTTCATCTATTGCAAAATTACCTAAGACGTTTTCAGTTCTTTCTTCAACGAAATTATGTGTAGCCTTTTTTTTCTATACCCAATTACTTATGTGTGTTGGCACTTCATCTAGACAGATCTAAACACTCACCCAAAGCATGTGAAGTTACCAGGTACCACTTTATTATTGTCTTGACAAGATGTTAACATGCTTAACTAGTAAGATAACTAGACAGATCCATAATCACCCACGATAAATTTTTTTATACATTCAATTGGATGCACACATAATAAGGAAACATAACAAATCAAATCAATACCAAGATCAATTACACCATGTGAACTCCATATTCAGATACATCGATTACCATAAGCCATCCAAAATTATCCATTCATAACATAAAGATTACATCATAGAAGTTGAATACATGACAATAATCACTAGAGATTAATGTGTTTATAACATCATAGCAACATAACTCTATTACATCACGGGTTCCTACATCATGTCCAAAATAATGAAAAATAATACACACACACACACACACACACACACACACACACACACACACACACACACACACACACACACACATGTATAGGCGTGGGGACTTTCCATTCACTGCCCATGAATATCAAAATAGACAACATGCTAAAAATAGCCATGCACTAGTAGTTGCATGTTTTTTTATCGATCCTAATAATAGATTAGTCTATAAATAATCTCTTATTTTAATCCTATTATTAGATCGATTAATGCATGACCTTTGATCTTCTAGTTAGTCCCAAAATAGCTCTTCCTTAGCCATGAAGTCTTCTTGCTTTTATCTTTACTTGGGCCGCACTCCAACCACTTTTCCTATTTGTAGCTCGTGACATGCAAAATCGGTTGAGTCCTGGAACTGAGCTTCCCAGGTGCGCCCCACTTTAACTGACACTTGTGCACACCTGACACCCAATTTGCATTCTTACGCACCTAATTTGCATGCCTTATTGTTTCATGCGCCCTCTCGATACTTAGGTAATTTGGCCAACCCTACATTGTAAAATTATGAGGGGGTTAGAAATGAGTCCCATAGTTTGTTTTGTTCTCACATAACCTAGGACCCAACTTCATCACCCTTCTTCCTCTTGTCTTTCATTGTTTCACCTTCACTCCTTCCACTCTAACTTCTTCAATGCCTCCCTTTTTTTGGCCCCATATTATTTTATCGTTTTTATTTACATCTAGGAGTGGCTTTTCCCCATCAAAAACTTCTATCTTTCAGTAGCAAGTATATCATTCTTGTTGGTGACATGATCCAATTCCTCCATTTAAGGATATACATTTGTATACATTGGGAATTCATATGGGGTGACCCTTTGAATAATATTTCGAACTTCTATCACTAAATGCAAAAAATATTCCTCAAACAAGATTATGATCCAATGTGATAATCCACAAAGCTCGACATCTAATATTGCACATAACAACTATAGATATTAGATGTACTAAATGAGATGACCTTGCTTTTACATCTATCCCTAGAGCCTACTCCCTTGAGGACTTATGCATTTGGATGCCTTTCTTGTTCCACCACACCTCTAAGATGGTTGTGGTGTTGTCCATGAAAATTAGAAAAATAAAAGGGGTTCATCAAAAGACATTTTCTAAACTAGATCAAACCCTGTTGCATCTACCACACGTAATTAGAATGGAAAACCCATGTTTTTTTGTTCATTGATGCACATCCATATCTATTTCATCTACGTGGAAGTCACAAAAAAATTTCAAAGGCATGCTTGTGCTTCTCCTGACTCTTCACATTGTTATTTTGTGCACACATGTTCTATGATCCTAGTTTCTAATGAGAAATCCTCTAGGCCCATTTTTTATACTTGTTTCCTGGCGGTCCTTTTCTTTGGGCACTAACCGCACCTATGCTTTGGAATGGGAAAGAAAAACTATGGAAAAGGGCACTGGAAAGCATAAAGAGAAATACCTCGCTATTGAAATTGGATCGCTTTCAAATTACTGGGGTCACCATGACTTGACATTGGTGGGCTATTTTTGTTTTTGTTTTTGTTTAAATATTAGGTGAATAAGTCAATTGTCATGTAAATATGAAAAAATGTGATCAATCTTTTCAATTTAATAATGAGCTAGGGGAAAGGAGCCAATTATCGTGAATGGCCCAATGACTGTGAGTAGTTATGCGAAACAAAGTACCAATAGTTGTTTGAATTAAAGTTAAAAATGAAATAAAAACTAGCCAATAAAGTAAGTCACATCAATAAATGAACCAATGAAATGATGACACATAAACAACCCATAAAAGGTGATTTTGTTCTCAACTAATGGGTTGCCTTAAATTCCTTTGTATTCAAAAGTACTTATTTTAAATCCCTTAAAAATATATATTCTCCACATACTCAAAATTTTTGAAAGAAAATTTGTATATTAAAAAAATCATGCTCTTTAAAAGGGTTTTTTTTTTTTAATTTTTATGATTGTTAAGTGGCTCTAACAACCTCCCACATTATGATTCACGATAACTGGCTCCTTTCCCCTATTCACACTTCTCATAAAGTATTGCTCCAAAAAAAAATTACATTTTTATTTAATTGTAACAATTAGAACATTTTTATTGGTTGTGTGTCAGGAGTTAATGTGAGTTATTATCTCTTATGTTTTAATGTACATGACTTATATTTTATAAAATAAAATAAAAGTCTTTGAATTTGTTGTGACCCTTATAATATTTTTCAAAATGTAATCTTAATAAATGATGTTTTTTCAGTTTTGATGTATTTTCTATTTTCAACACTAATGGTTTTAAAAATACGTAGTAATGAATGGATTCTTTGTTCTATTAGTTCAATGCTTATGTTATTAAAACACTTCATATTTGTAATTTCAATAATCCCTAAAAATTACAAATCCGTCAAAAAGGTAGCATTTCTAATCAAAGGCACAAAGATGGACCTAAAACGAAATGTTAGCTCCATATAATTTCAAGTCCGTTATAAAAAATAGATCCACACGATTACAAGTTCTAATCATAGTGTTTGGTTTAGGTGTGATTGATTCTACATACTACAAATTTTGGAGAGAAATTGAGCAAGGAATCATAATTTGTTGATGTTGGTAGATGATGATGATGATGAGCCTCACATATTTGTCTGCTTCCACTCAAACATGAGATGAATGCTTTAGATTTTGGATTTTCATTTCAATTTGGTGACAGATATGCTGACATTACATCCCCCCTCCAAAATTCACAACCCACACCACCACACAAAAACAAATAAATATCAAACAAGTACAGAGTGCCATGATAAATAAATTGAATTATAATCTTCACAATGATAAACCAAATTATAATCTTCAAACTGATCAACCCAATAATAATATTCAAACTAAAACATTTTATATTTATAACTTTGGATGAGCTAGAGCACTGAAGGAGGACTTAGGAGTGCATATAAAAAAACCTTTTCTCTTTTTCCAATGCCTCAAATATTAATTATGTCGATAGGTGTTTCCAAATGGGATTCTTAGTGGTTATGTTTGTTAATGAGGGAAATCCTAAGCGCTAAAGAGAAACCTAATCACAAATGTGCGTGAAAATGATGATAGAAGGGCCATTGAACATAGATTTTTTCATATCTAACATATGTAAAGTTCAAATTTGAGTATATGCGAGTTTCCCTTTCTACTAAAAGTGGTGAAGGATATTGTGATTCAACTAGTTGGCCCACCTCTCCACGCATTACACCAATGGGTTCCACTCACAAACTAATTAATGTTATTCTCTATTTGTTGACCAAGCCAATTAGATATTTTTTATAAGAGTAGTGTCAAATCGCGTGCTCAAACCTTTATGATAACATTACTAAAAATCACGATGTTGATGAAAGAGTGGTTTTTGTTATCGTCCGTATTTCTTCTCAAATATTTCACTCCCTCAAATTTAACTTCTTAAACACATCACCTTCGACATATCTATTGTACCATTTATGTGTAATTACTGATTACATTGAAGGTGTTGTATAAGTGAGATCGACCATCCCAAATCTGATAGAAAATACATATAAATGGAGGGTGTGGTTATTTTCATACATGGATGTCAATTGAAGAAATCTTGGCCATTGATTTGTGTCTTTATTCCGACACATATGTGCACCAAATATCCCCACCAAATCTTCATCCCTAAGCATCTTCATCTGGGCGTGCATGCCAAAAGGAAAATTATGCATCCAAGCTTCTATAAAGTCATCTAATTTCCATCTACCAATATTTAGAAGTTGTTTGGCATAGTATAAATAGACAAGTCTCTCGTTAAGAGCCCAAAATTCACTCCCTTGTACAATTTTGGCAAAATCAGGATTGTAATATACTCGGTTCCTATACATCTCCAAGCAATGCAAAGAAATTCTGTTGGAGTACCCATCTTTCTCGAGCACAGGAAGAAAAACCTCAACTCTCAATGATTTGAGAGGCCAATCATGTTGCACAAAATTGAGAATAAGGACATCTAGAAGACACACCATGAATTTATCATCCACAATTCTCTAGTAACCATCAATTTATACCGCTCCCAAAGATTTTAAACCTTTAAAACCTTCACTTGCTTGAATTGTAGACACCAAATTTTGGTATCGCTAGTCCCCTCATCCCTCATTTGTTCCCCTCATCGTCATTTCCTACATACATACCTCTCTTCCTATTCAAAATTCCCCTTTCCCAAGCCTAAATTCAATTTATCCCTTTAATTATTATTTTCCCCATCCTTAATCTCATCTTGATCACACCATTAATTTATCTTCCCTAAACATTCTTAATCATCCTTAATTATCTCTAAATCATTCCCTAGTCTTTTTATCCTCCTTAAGCATCCCTTTTGATATCCCTAAGCACCCAACCACCTTCATTTAATAATTTTACCTCCCCTTTGCCTTTATTTAATATTTTCCACCTCTCACCTACCTTTTATAATCCTTAGATATCCCTAACCCTCCTAAGCACCTTAAACCCTAATCTTCCCTCGTTACCTAGGCCCATTTTCATCAAGTTGGCCATCATCCCACCGCCCAAATGGAAAAACTGCCACAGTCATCGGTGACCTATCTGGTTCGTTGTCAACCTTATAAGTACCCCTTCACCCCTCCTTTTAGGATGTAACTTTGAGACTTAAAGCTATCTTGAAAATTTCATTACGATTCTCTATCTTCTTTGGAGTTGTTACTGTTATCTTGAAGTTGCTTTGGAGCCCTTGCATTGTTTCCATTAGAGATATTAGAGAGTTGAAGCTTGTTGAAGTCTTTTATCCATCTCATCATCTTTGCATCAGTTTCTTTACAACTTATCCGTTGTCTCAGAACCCTGTCATCCGTCTGCCATCTATGTTCCTCCTTCATCTTCTATTTCCAGGCCATTTCCTTTCATCAAAACCTCACTCCCTCCCTAGTTGTTGTTGACCCTACCTGGTCATCGTCATCTTGGCCTGTGTCCATCTCATTATCTCCCGTCTGCCCATTCTACACTGTATTTTCTAAGTCTGCAGTCCTTCAGACCCCTAGATATGGTCATTATGCCTACCTACCATCTCATATTTGACATTTACCACACTAAGTCGCCATTGAATCAGCACAGTCATTGTCGAACGGATCAGTATTCATTACATCCATCGTCAGATTCTATAATTTTATTGCATCCTTTTTGTTCTCATCAAATCCAGTCTTCTCACAATAGCGCAACATCATCCCTAGTTTAGATAAGCTCTAGATCAGGCTTCAGGAAGTCTTTCGGGTTTGCATTTTTGCATTGTCCCAGCCATCGTCAATTATGCTCTGCAGTCTTGGGTTTTCGTCGACCCACCCAGGTTTGATTTGGTTTGCATTTACTTAGATTAGATATGCATTTTACTTTATCTGTTGCATTTCAAATTTCTGTTTTATCTCAGATTCTATTGCACCGTATCAGATCCATCATTAATTTATTTTATCTAAAAGTGTGTTAACATTCATCCTATGAAGTTTTCACTTCTTTGGACCTGCATTGTCGGGAAACCCACCATCCAATATACTAATCCTTCTTCATGTTGAGTTTCTTTTGGTTGTGCAGGTTACCAAGCTCGTTGCGAGGAGGATATTTTGCGCCAGTATCCATCATCATCTCATCTAGAGATACCCTAAACCCTCTCATATTGGAGTTGTTTGTTTTCTTGTTACCATTTCACTGATATGAAATAGGAATGAGAAGATCGGTCCAACATGAATATTGTCTAGCAAATGCTCCAGCCTGTACAGGCCCTCCAAGTTCCCCATTTCTGATTCAGTTTCAGTTTCTTCTTTATAAGGCCTTTGGCTGCGAAGGAAATTGAGAATCTCAAGCTTGGGAGTGACCTGGTTAAGCTCCATACGACCAAGCGCTAACTTAATGACACCAATAGTGGCCTTCTTAGGCCCATTATGCAGGTTACCCTCTTGTGAGATAAAAATGTGAGGGGACATTAAAAATAAAAAAACTTGCATGGAGCAAGGTAGATGGGCACTCCATATCACAAAAAAAATCACTGCAAACAATGACCAATCAAACACAAAAATACCCCCATAAAATTTCAGATTTAGAAATGAGAGCACTAGTTCCCACCAATGAAATATGAGGGGAACAAAAAATTTCCATAGTTTTACCACATATTATACGAGAACAATATTTGCACTTTAGACTTGTGCATATGACATGCCCGTAAAAGCCACTAAAAACCAAATTTATCAAATTAATAGAAAATGGTGAAAACAATAGTATTCTACCGCAACACGAAAAGTCTTTTTTCCCCATATTTTTTCAAAAAAAATCTATTTATTTCAATTGTGTTAGTATTAGTTGTCAATTCTCTAGAATTGAAAGAAAAATTAAATGCGCTGCATGGGAGGCTCCTCCATATTATTTTCAACGGAATAATTTATATAAATCACAAATAAATTTTATTGACTTGTCAAAATGATTTTTCATTATCTCAATCCATAATAACATATAAAAATAAACATACAGAAGGAGCTCGTACTCATCGAAATTTCGTCTCTCCTTTGCCCCGCAACCCATTTGTGATCGACGCTACCACTAAAGACATGGTAATCAATATATAAGCCAATACTTGCAGACATCATTCATGAATATCATCATCTCTTTTCTCGAAAACAGCAAATGGAAAGGGCAAGCACTTATAATTTCATGATGAATTTGAGCCGTGGTTATCTTGTCGCCAATGAAATCATTGTAAGATATGACGATTTTTGAAAATAATTTATGCGCGAATAGTTCATCGTGATTCCATGTGCCACGTTGCGGAATGCACAAACAATATCACGATGATGGCTAGGGAATACGTGTAGTACATAATTTGACATTATCTTAGTCTAGTGCGAATGGCCCAACTTCAAAAAATGTTTGGAAATTAAGAATACAAATCTAATTTGTCTACCCCAAGAACAACGATTTCATTTGCAGTGAGAGATCTATTGCCATTAACGCATTTATTCGGCCTCTTTTCTAGAGCCTCGCCGCTTTTCGGGCTTAAAATATGACTTCACACGACTCTTGTCCAGTTGTTTCAACTGCGATGGAGAGCGGCAAGTTTGTGAACAATGGCTTCGGGGAAGTGCCCTCACAAGTTTGTGTTGAAAGTATTCCACGAGGTAACGATTCTCCCCCTGATATTGTTTTACCGCTTTCAAAATTTGATTCCGCCTATAAATGGCTAGAACAATTATGTTTAATAGGATATTTTGTGGGAAGGACTCCCTCTGAAAGTATGCTTAAATCATGGGTCCAATCTGCTTGGACAACGCATGGTATTAAGCTAGATTCCATCCAGAACCTAACCCGTGGTTTTTTTTGCCTTCGATTTGCTGACCCTAGTCATGCTTCCCTCATTTTGAATAAGTAGCAAACCTGGTATGTTAGAAGCGCCCTGTTGGTTTTATCACCCTGGACCACAGAATTTTTTGTCTCTAATAAGACGTCTCTTAAAGTCCCCATTTGGGTTGAATTCCCAGGGCTTCCTATGCCTTGCTGGCATTTCTTAGAGCGTATTACTGCTACTCTTTGCCATGTTATTTACACAGAGACTTCTAGGTTCTTTGCAGCTCGTCCGCAAAAGAGGGTTTGCATTGAACTAGGTCTTTTGAAGGACCTGAAATAATTGATTGCCATTCAAGTTGGTGATGTATCTTTTTCTCAGAAGGTGGCATACATCAACCTTCCGAATACTTGTTTTCGTTGTCAATCCTCTAAGCATAAAATTAGGGACTATCCCTTGTTGGCCACACGTTGCGCCATTTCAAGCCCATGGGCGATCCCCACCTTCAAACTGAAGAGGAGGGCTGGCACACTGTGGGTGGCCATAAAACCAACAAGAACAAGGCCGCTCATGTTGGGCCTTCGCAAAAGGGTTCAGCTACTCAAGCCGGCAAGGTGTCTCCAAATTCTTCTAACTCAGTTGCTAAGCAACCTTCGGATACCAAGTTGCCTCTAGCTCACATGAAGGTATTGGTTGGTAGTAAGGTTGGTTCTTCAAGTAAATTGGCACATTTGGCCTCAAACTCTCATCCTGCTATTTTGCAGCATGAGGGTAGCCTTCAACCGTTACTCATACCTAACAAAGTGGTTTCTCCATGAAAGCAGAAAGTTCGGCATTCTCGCAGCCCTCCTCGTGAGCGTGAGGAAGGGGAGTATAGCCCTACCACCCGGCGGGCTGCTCAACTGTCTAATTTTTTTTCAATTAACTAGCAACGGTTTTTATAGAATAGTTTTGGAGCCCTTGATGGATTGAGTGAGCTAGAATCAGAGATGCATCTTGATAATGTTTCCTCATGAATTTCTACTCATGGAATGTGCAGGGATCTCACAAAATCCACTCACAAATACATTGTGCGAGACTTTCAGGAAAAGCTTCCCAGATATGGATATTTTGTGTTTGTAGGAAATCAAAGTTTCATGCTTTTTACTTGATTCTGTCGCTAGGACTATTTGGCCTGACAATTTAGCTATCTCTAGAAAACCATGCTGCTGGCAGAGGTCGAATGATCACATTTATTTCTCTGAAACGGTGGCCGCATTACATCAATCATGGATGCAACCCTAACAACCATATTCTCTGGGTGCTATTCAATATTAAAAATATCTCCTTTGGGATTATCAGTGTTTATGCACCTAATGATGTGTCAGAAAGGATGACACTTTGGCGGTGGGTGGCTGATGACCTGCCACATTGCACACTAGCTGATTAATGGGGATTTTAATATGGTGGAGCAGCCCAATGATAAAATGGGTCTTTTAGCCATGAGGTGTCCAGCTGGCAAAAGGGAGACTTGGTTTTACATGCGCAATAAATTTAGGTTTTATGACCCCAATTTTTTGCATCACACCAATACGCCACCATGGTACAATTGGTCTAATCTTATAAACGGCCAAGATCAGGTTTTTAAAAGGTTAGATCATGTAATGATCTCTTTACAAGCCTTTCTTTAAATTTTCCAGTTGTTATTCTCTTACGGTGGAAGCTTTGTTGGCCGTTGTCCTTTCCAACCACATTTCTGACCCGGTTCTGTATTGAATGGAATTTTCAACTGCTGATAGATTAAAAAAATGTAGTTTTATTTAAATACTACTTTATTGCATCATGACCCCACTGTTGGCATCACATTCATCAAATTTGGAACCTCGCACCTCACCCTCTTGGTAAGATTGGATGGATAAGTTGGTAGAAGGACGCTATAATTCATGGCTAACTAAAGTCTTCCAGATGTATGGTGTCTAGCTTGCTAAATTTCGGCAGGTGAGCTTACTACACCACCTCCACTGATCTGAGCCACTCCATGGTGGCACTCGTCCTATGCTCCTTTCAATGTGGCTTCTGCAACTCCAAGTTGATAAATTGATGGTAGTAAATCTACATTTACTGATAATTAAACAACGTGGTGGTGCTCTAGATCAAAGCTCGGCTGCACTGGCTTAAAATTGGAGACTGTAACACCAAAGAGTTTTACCAGCGGCTCAAAGCTAAGCACATAAACTAGTAAATTTTTGCTATTGTTAATGCTGGTGTTCGGATTACAGACACTCCTCAGATGGTCCTAAGCCTTTGTTAGGCACTATGTTCAGGTTTTCAAAGCCCAGGAGGAGCCTCCTGAGTGATAAGTCCGTGCTCTCTAAATTCCTCTCGGTTGGTTCCATGCAAACTCTTGACATGCACAACGGGTTATCTTTGACAGACTTCTTACCTTAGAGGGTTTATATGAAGCTGTCTCCCTCATGGCCAACTGACAAAGCTCCTGACATGGATGGATTTGCTTGTGAGTTCTATAGAGCCCTTTAGGACATGGTGGGCCAGGATCTACTTCAAGTTTATCTCAAAGCTCTCCACTCAGGGTTCCTCAATGCCCTTATTAATTAGGGTCACATTAACTTCATCCCTAAAGTGGGAGACCCATAAGCTCATATGCAATTGGCGGCCGATTACCTTGCTCAATGTCTCATATAAGATCATAGCCAAGGCTTTAGCTCTTTGGCTTTGGCCCATCTTATCAGTTATCATCATTCCCGAGTAGATTAGTTTCATACATAGCAGGTACATTTTGGATAATATTTTGGCTATTTAGGAAGGCATGGAGTGGGCTAGAACCTCTAAGAAATCTGCCATGTTTATCAAAATTGACTTTGAAAAATCTTATGACAGGATTGAATGGCATTTCATTTTGGCAATGCTTGAAGCATTGGGCTTCGGGTCGGTCTTCATCGCCTCTGTCAAAATTATTTTTGCTAATGCCTCTGCCTCCCTTTCTATAAATGGTCATACTTCTGAGTAATTTGGGCTTTTCTGCTCTATTAGGCAAGGATTTCCTTTAGCACCTGCTCTGTATGTGCTTGCCACTGAAGGTTCTGGGTTTCTCCTTTCCCATGCTCGGGACTAGGGGCTTGTGCATGGAATTCAGCTCCCTTCCCCAACTCCCCTTCAGCTTATCAATGGGAATTTTGTGGATGACTCTTTCCTCAGACTCTTGGAGGAAGTGTTATCCAAAATTCACCCCCCAAGGTAATTTTGATAACATACATCAAATTCTTTAGTCCCAAGCAATTATATTGAGTTCGGGCAAAAAGTCACGTTTCTAGGGTCCCCTCAGATTTTTTCTAACTCCCCTGTCCAAGAAGAAGAGAGCAAGTTCTGAGAAAATGTGAAAAAATTGCAAAAACAAGCTCGGGCCAGAAAAAATCATGAAAAATGGCTAAGTCCTAGTCCTCGCAATAGTCAGGACATGAGGGACATCTGGGCGCGAACCGGCCGAAAGGCTGCTAGGTGGTCTGCGCAGCATTTGGGACATTTGGGACAAAGGGACGCGCGGGACGCGGAAATCCGAACTGGCCGAAAAGTGAAAAAATTTGACTAACTGTTGAAACAGGCAGTTTGGGACATCTGGGCGATTAGTACGCGAATCGGCCGGATCGGCCGAAATGAGAACTTAAGGAACTGGGATAGTTGGGACAAAAGTACGCGAACCGGCCGAACCGGGTGAATTGGGAAAATTTGTCCCAAACAGTTCGGGACAAGCGGGACAAGTGTACGCGAACCGGCCGGTTCGGCCGAAACAGGGAACTTCAGTCCGGGACAAGTGGGACAAAGGGACGCGCAGGACACGGATAGCTGAAGGAGCCGAAAGCCAATAAGATCACGCCACGTGTCACCGGCAGAAAAGGGACATGGAAGCCCATTTCGGGAGGTTCGGGAGAATTTGTCCTGTGCAACACTAGGACATTTGGGACAAAGGGACGCATGGGACGCGAAAAGCCGAAGCGGCCGAAGGCAGAGAAGGAAAGTCAACGTTTGGCCCGTGGAACTTCAAACGGCCATAACTTTTGGCTCCGAGCTCCGATTTTCACAAAATTGGACTTTCTGGAATGAGCATGACGTCTTCTATGCCACAACTTATTTTTAATGAGGGTAGATATATTTAAATAAGAGAAATATATTCGGCTCCAGTCAGTTAGTGCTCATTCCTGTCAAATGACAGAAAACGCCTGCCAGACCCAAAATAGCTGCCCGCACTCAGAAGGCCATAACTTTTGCATTTCTCAACGAAATCACACAAAATTGGTACCGTTGGAATCGTGTTTCTGAGCCCGATGCACAGAAATCAAGAAATCATAGATTTGATCAGAAATTTATTGAGATTTTTAAGAAAACGTGGCCGGGTTCAAAACAGTGTTTTATTTGGTAGCTGGGAGTGCAATTAAGAGGCATGGTCATCATTCTTTCTCTGCTGCAGCACATGGGACAGTATGGGGAGCCTTTTGCAAGTAATATACAATCATTTCACTCAATTTAATGCCTCTTACAGGTGGTTGAAGGATAGATTTCGGGATTTCCATTTTCCCTTCTCTTCTCCTTCTCATTTTTTCTATAAATTGGAGTGTTGGGCTCATTGTAAAGAAGAGAGTTTTTGGGTAGCAAAGATCTGCCAAAATTGCTTTGTGAAGCCAGTGTGTTGTAGGCCCTTGTAGTGGACTCCTTGCATGGTGATCCAGGCCCTTATCTTGTATTAGACTAAACTGTGCATACCATGAAGCAATAAAATATCAGTTTGTGGATGTATCTCCCCCTGCTGTGTTTTCTTGCATTCTTCTTGCCCCTTTAATCTTTCTACAAGAATATTGTGTCTATTATTATGTTCTTGCAGGGATCCATTATCATTGTGTATGCTTGGAATATTGTTGTGAATGCATTTTGCTAGATTATGGAGAATTGTCATCACCTCTTCTAGTGTGCACTTTGCCTCTGTATTTCACACATTTGGAGACTACTCTCACATCCTCCTTTTCTGGTGTATCACCGCTTTAGTGTAGGCTTTCATTTTATGCATTCTCCTTCCCTGGTCCCTTGGAAATTTAGATTAGAACAGTTAGCTTATCCTGCATTAGAGTAGATTGTGGCAGGTAGTTTAGGAGCAAGAACCAGCTTTCTCTGGAGGTCTATCTCAAGTAGCAAGTCCCACAACTTGGAGATAGTACCCATGTTATCCAATCACACCGTGAGTTCAAGTATATGCACTTGTATAAACACAAGGGTGCTGTGATTTGGTGATAACAGGAAGAAACTAATATTACCAATGCCATGAAATGTTTGGACACGTATTTTTTAGCTTTAGGTTCCAGTATCCAATGGCGTAAGGCCCAATGCTTCAGGCAATATTTTCTCCCCAAGCTTGATTGGCTTAATTGTTTTGTCTGAAAGTACATCCAACATGAAGAAAATTTTAAATTCCTAGGCATCCCCTTTACTTTTGATGCTGGCCCCAGTCAACTTTGGTAGTATGTTATTGACAGAGTCACCCGCAAGTTGGAATACTGGATTACTAAACCCCTTTCGCTGGAAAGAAAATTTAAGATTTGCTCCAAGATTTTGGCTGCCACTCATGTTTATTATGTTCTTCATGTTGGGTGCCGGCCAAATCCTCCTACAAGAAGCTAGAAAAAATTCTCAGAGATTTCCTTTGGGCTAACTCGGAGCTTGACAAAGGTTTCCACAGTGTTTCCTAGGAGTATTGTTGCCTCCCTAGGGCTTCTGGTGGGCTTGGGTTGACCGACATTGGCCGCTAGGGGACTGCATTGGCTGCCAAGTGGATCATTCGGGCCTACACTGGTAACGAAGCTTGGAAAGTCCTGATTCATAATTGTATTTTCCAAGGTTCCCCTCAAGGGCGCAAAACTTGGCAAGGGATGGATTTTCACAACCTTCTCATTCTCAAAGCCTCGGTCAAGATTGTGAGCACCTTTGTTGTCAAAAGCATATGGAAAGCCTAGGATTCGTTCAAACCCATTTTAATCTGGGAAGGGGATGGCTTCCATAATGGGCTTTCCATTAATAACCACAACATCTGGTGGTCTCCGCTCATTAATTTTCATGATGTACCACTTGCCCAAGTGCCCTGGGTTCATGTCCTTAAGTTATATCGTCGAGGCTTGTGCACTCTTAATGATATATTTTGTAAGCAATCCAAAATTCTTCTCACTTGGCCCCAAGCTAAAGCCAAATTTCATCTTGTTTCAGCCGATAGAGAGTCTTATCAAGAAATTCTTGATTCCATTCCTGCTGAGATGCTTCACAAAGTGGGTATTGTATCTCTCAGGCCTTGTGGAAGGATTGGAAATGGTTTCCAGATACCCCGTTCTTAAATTACACCCCAAGCAAAGGGTATGCTCTTCTCACCCTCAGGCTACCAATGGTGGCTTTGCTAAATTCTAGGTGGTCCCTCAACTCTGGATGGTCCTCCTGGGAAGCTAGATTTCACACAATTTGGAAGGCCATCCTTCAGCCCAAGCTAGCATGTTTTGCTTGGTGCCTACTCTTTCAAGGCCACCTTATTGGGTGCAGATTAGCTAATTATGGGATTTATCCTCAGATTTTCCCTTTTTTTGGGCATATTGAGACACTTACGCATCTGTTCTGGTTCTGCCCAAAAGCTTAGGCTATTTGGGTCTAGATCCATAATTTTTTTTGGCCGTTTCACCCAGCTCCTTTTCTTTGGAAACATGTTTTTCTTGGGGATTCTATTTCCATTCCCCATGATTTTGTGCAAGTGTGGCATACTTTCAGAGTGGAGATCCTTTTTTTTATTGGAAAGAACACAATTATGTTGTTTTCGTTAATTCCGTAGTTTCTTGGTTTCTTTCACATTATGATAAGGCCTTGCTTATCTCAAATGTGTTCTTACAGATCTAGGATCAGGGCCACAAGGTTGAGCTGGAAGTGCAACACTTCCAAACCCTCCTGGATCACTGGGCCAATGTTCCTTGCACTATGGCACGGGAGCCCCCCACCTCCCCTTTAGGGAGTGTTCGCTCGAGAGGTCATCGTGGCCGGTCGAATGAACGTACCCACTGCCATCGCTCTCCCAGGCGGCAACCTGAGCTTTGGTGGAGCCCTGTCAACTGTGGTGGTTGGGTGTCCCTACAACGGCCCGCGCATCATAGTGGTTGGGGCTCCCACCATCACTCCCCGCCTCCTGTGCAATGGGATAGATGGGATTCTAGCAAGGTCCCTCAATTGGCTCTTGCCATATCTCCTAATCTGTAGGATGACAAAGAAGAAGAAGAAGTTGGCTCCAGTTGGCCCCCCTTCCGGATGGGAATGATCTTCCTGATGGTAACTAGGAGGATAAAGGGCCTCCACCACCGCCCCCTGCTGCTATGTTCACTGCAGCAGCTTAGTTTGTTTTCCTTTTATGTTTTTTGGTATTGACGCATTTTGTTGCTTCTGTCTCCTAGCCTTTGGCTAGTTTGAACTTGGGGTGTGCCCTTTACCACCCATATTTTTTGTGGATAGCTGTAATATTTATTTTAAGTAATATAGTCTATTTCATCAAAATAATAATAATCATTGAATTTGAATACCGATTGGCCTTGGTTACAAGAGGCCGTTATCACAAAGGAGAGGAAACAAAATACAACTTTGAAAAATCTTAGGCCAAGGCAAATGACATCCTTCAAATTTCCTCCTTTTTCGTAGTTAGTGTGCTCCACTATATTCTCTATCGGATCCACAAAGTATATATAGGGGTCAACATGTTGTTGATTTTGGTACCATTCGTACAAGTCGTAACAACGCAAATCAAACAGTGCAACGACATAGTTTGTTTGGTCTTTCACGTATGGATTTAATTGCAAACGTTGACGTGGTCCATCTCGGTGCATGAATATCTAAAACTTGATAGTGCCCATATTTTTGCATATGATGCCACCCACTTGAGAAATGTCTCTGTGACCATGCATGTAGCGAGAGTTTCAGACTATTTGAAATCACTTATAATCTCACCCACATGAGCTTTGATATTGGGTGGCGAGTGAAAGAAGAATGACATATTAGCCACCTTTGTGAGGCCTCTAACACTCAGTATGGTATAATCCTTGGTCGAATCAGGGGACCAGGATCTTGAGCACAAATGAAAGCATTATCTAGGGCCTTTATGATAGATTTGTGCCACGACTTAGTGAGCATGAACATAACAGAGATTCTATTAGAAGCGAGCTTTGTGGTGAGCTTCATCATAGGAATGATGAGGCCTTGCCAAATGTAGTAGATGTTCTTTAGCTTGGAAGAAATTGATCTGTGGAATAGGTGCATGACATGCAGGGTTTTAATTCCCACATTTTCATTTTCCGAATTTTTGTCCATGTCTTCGCCTTATCTAGCAAGTTATATGTGATGCAACCAAAAATTAATTGAGTCTACCGTAAGAATTGCCTTTAGACCACATAAACATAATAGCAAACAATACAATCCCATGAGCTGAATCGTTAACCTTTTGTTCACTCAATAGAAGCAATTAGATGTAACTTGACATCGCTTGCTATTCCGACCATATATGAGGAAACACTTAAAACTGTCCACAGAGTGTGCTTGACAAAGTACTACAAGAAGCAATCGATGGTTGGGTCTTTACACTAATGGCTCTGAGTTGAAATGCTCACCATTTTTATTTTGGCCCCTTTAATCTCGCATTGCACTGAGGTGAATAATGCGCACAAGATTGAGACGACTATGGGAAGCATAACCAACTTGATTTCTAACTCTACATTTAAAACACCCCTTCTCATAGTGTAAGTCTTGAACTTTCGTATCAGATGCTTTCCAAACATCATCCTTTGTACTGTGAATCAAAATATTAACATGCTTGATTGAGGACTACAAGCTAACTTTCACTATGATATCCAATTACTTGAAGGCCTCCTAAATTATCGACTGGTTGATACATCATACAATTTAGTGAGAAGTTTCCTACAAGTAAATAGATCTTGCAACTAAACTATGTGACACCAGTGAAAATTGATAAAATCATTAAACATGGTGGTTGAGGACATGAAGCATCAACCAAACCACACTTTACCGAGTAGTGAAGGTGAGATAGATGGCACATGAGGGAGAATCAGTTCACCAAGAACCAGATTAAGAAAATATTTCCACTCTTGGCCCAAATTATAGGAGTAATGGAGCCCATTTCTTCTCAAGGAGGAAATAATCTCGCTCACATGACCTTCCATGTTGGGCGCCGAGTGGAAGTAGAACGCCATATTGGACACCTTTGTGAATGCTCCGCCATTCACCAAGGTAAAAATTTCCACATTTTAGTTTTTGACTTTCTGTCCACGTCTTCGCCTTATCTACCAAAATAAATGTGATGCAGCGATAAAATTCAATATCGTGAAAAAACAACTATAGAGTTGAGCTCATATACCCGATTGTTGGAGGGTTGAGTTTCACATTCTTTCCCATTTCCATTTTGCCCACCCTGGCACTTTTCCACTCTCTACCGATTACCTCTTCACCCCTCTTCCTCTCCCATTGTTTCTCTCCCTCCAATTTTACTCCTTCAAAAGAACCCCTTTAGTGTTTCCATCAAACATTTCACGTACAATTTCTAGTTTAATGACAAAATGATTTGCTACATACCCGTATTTATATTGCAGAAACGATGCAAAATTATTTAATTTAGGCATATATGTGGCAGTCCACGTTAGCCCATTCCCAAGCTGCTCAACTATACACGTTAAATGCTATCTATCATACACACTACGCAACCATTGTAATAGATTTGATGCCCTTCGTTTGACATGAACGTGACCCGCACGGTACAAAATAATATTTATTTGCGTGTCTTGGTACAGAATTTTTAACCACGTTTAGGGCGGAGTTAGTTGACCGGTTAAATGATATTTGGGAATGAGCCGTTAAACTTAAAAACCTACTAGTTTTGAATTTGATTTTCAGTTATTCACGTGAGAAGAATTAAAACAACCTAAACAATATACCTATTTGATTTTTTCGATTAATTGGGTATTTTTTTATTTATTTTTTAAGGTAGCTCATTAGTTTGTTAAAAGTAGGTTATTATAGTAATTTTAATTTTTTAACTAATTAGTATTTTATTAAGTTACTTTTCCTGAAAAGTGTTGTTTTGGTGGACAATTTTTTTATAGATAACATATGGTTTTAAGTAAAATATGGTTTTAAATATAGCAATTTAATTTTCTTTATTAATCGGTATTTTATTAAGTTATTATTTGAAAATCATTATTTTGGTCCCCATACTTTTTATCATATATATTTTTGGCAGATATGGTTTTAAATAATTTGTAGATTTCAAAGATAACAAAATTTTAAAAATATATGAATTTTTTTATGTACTATATTTTGTAAAATTTAGATATATATGTAGCTCATATATGAAAGATGTATCAGTTATATAATAAAATATATTATATGTAATACTTCCATTCTTTTAAGGAATTCTGTATTTTTATTTTTGTATGTTTTAAATATTTCACATTTAAAAAGAGAAATATTCTATACTAATTCCATTTTAAATATCGAAATTTTATAATATTAATAATTAATAAACATAAATATATATATTAATACTAAATTAATTGACTAATCCCCTTAATATTTTATAGTTTCCCCTCCCTTTCATGAGGGTTTTTATAATAATTATTATGTTTTTGACATCTCTCTTGTTGGGGTTTTCTTCGGTTCTTGTTTAATGGCTTGATTTGTTGATTTTTGTATTTTTAAGAAAAGGATTTTCAATTTCAGAAAATAGCAAGTAAAAAATTTTTGAGGTAACTTTTGATTTATATGATAATGAGAAATAATATTTTCAACAAAGAAGAGAGGTAAATATCTATATTTTTAAATTTAAAAATTGTTATAATAATATAAGAACCAACTAAATTTTATACAATATGTAATTATGTGACAAATATAGCCAATAAAACATAAAACAACAAATTCAAGATATATTATTTAGAGGTAATTGCGAAAAATAAATTCAAAAATTAGAAGTCCAATTGCAAGTAAATTTTGGACTTTGTTTAACTCAACTAATTAGAATAATTTATTTTACATCTAAATATTTATTGAAAGACAAATTTGAACATGTTAAAAGACGTGTCAGTTTGATTAAACAAGTTTTAATAAGTGGAATGTTGTAGACACTTAATTTAAGTATGGGGCAATTGTGTGTCTATAAATAATTGGTCTAAATTAAGATATATATATATATATATATATATATATATATATATATATATATATATATATATCACATGTTTTTAACGAAATTGTTGCATTATATATTTGAAAGAATAAGTCATAAAATGATGCTTGTTTTGATATATAAGATGATTTTTTTGTGAGCAAGTATTCTCTATCAATCACACTTCGCCTTTCATTTAAAAAAATGACATATAATAGATATGAAACATGGAGAAAAATTCTAGATGAAGTTTATCAACTTCAAGAAGAAAACATAATGTATTATAAAATACCTTGTTTGATAAACTCGATCCTAGAGTAAAATTCATACAGTGACTAATTTCTCTCAAGTGTGGTGACCCTTCCAGTAACTCATTAGACACAAATTTCGCAAACTCTTCCAACATTCCTTTCACTTCTAGAGGCATTGTTTCCCCTTTCATGACTGCTTTTGCCACACCTTCTCCTTGCGCAATCTGCACTATGAGTGCAACTCATGCATTGTCCCGCTTTACCTCACTCATGAAATGCTTTCCTGAGAGTAACAACACTTTTATTGTTGCTTCAACCTTCACCCATGATGGGTTTAGAATATACTTGTTTCCATCCTTCTCCATGTAGGTGTTTACACAACCATTATTTTTTGCCTTCCGATTGAACTGCCAAGGACTTTCAAATAACAAATGGCATGCATCTATGGGCATGATTTCACACATTACTTCATCTTCATATCTTTTGATTTGGAATTTAACCAAACATTATTCCTTCACCAACAAATGATGTACACTCTACAACCATGAAACCCTGCATGGATCTAGATGCTCGATTATCTTCATCTTCAATTTATCCACCATCTTTTTGTCACCAAATTATCAGTTCTTCCATTTTCACAATCACCTTGTACTACTTTTCCCCTAACTTATATGTCATCGTAAACAAACTTATTTTTTTCTTAGGGCCAATATCTTCTTTCTCTTGTTTTTGGGTTTTTCGCGTTTGGTATTGGGTTTTATTCCACTTTGTAGAGTTCCTCTTTGGCGAGGATTTGGAAATATTAGAAATCCGTGTTAGGGAAGAAATTGTGTTGGGGAAGCAAAAAATTCTAGAAAAAATGTTTCTGGGTTTTTCTAGTTTTTTGCGTTCCGTATTCGTTTTTTATCTTCTGCTTTGTAGAGTTCATGTTTGACGAGGAGGTGGAAATCTTACAAATCTTGTTGTGGGGTCAATATGCACTGCCACATCCTTGAGAAAGTTCAAGAAAAACAATTTATGGGTTTTGTGTATTCGGAAGCTTGCAAATCTTTTTCTTCCGCTTTATTAGATATCCTTGTATGGCAAGGATATAGGATAATTCTAATAAATCCGTGCTAGCCCTGAAGAAATCTATGCCAGTGAAGCACAAAATCCTAGAAAAAATAGTTGTCTGGAGTTAGCTTACTAGTTGTGTGTTTAGTTCAGCTATCTCAGGTATGTGGAGTTAGTTTTTCCTCTTTTGTTTTACAGATCCAAAATTGGAAATATTTTTCCAGAAAAGGCAAATTTAAAGAAGAGTGAAGTTCAAAACACACTGATTTATTTTATTAGTTAAAATAAATCCCTAAAGCACAAAATAAAAAAAACTTGTAACTTATTGATAGGCAACTCAAAATCGAGTGTCATTGTATTTTAAAAGAACTTGATCATTATGGATTATGATGGACTTGTCCCATATGTGGTATTTTAGCTCTTCTATTTTGAGAAACACAATAAAATGTGGTAAAATGTCATTATTGTAATAAGTACTCAATTGCTAAAGTGTCAACATTTATATCTCTCTATCGTTCCTGTTGATGAGATTTTAGATCAATATTTTCGGATGACTTTTAGACATGTTGATAGTCTATCTTATGGGGGATGATGTTCTAGTGAAGCCCAATGTTAGTTTATCAGTGTTTGAGTAGTTGTTTTTGACAAGTCATACAAATTTGTAGCATTATTCCACCCATCCAGCAGTATGGGAGGGTATGGTGTTGATACCTGCTTCTTCAAGATCTTCATGTTCATTACTTTGTTACCTTGGATTTTCTTGGATCACGGCACTCCTATTTCTTTGGATCTCATGTGTCATTGCCTTGTTTGTTTTGATTATTTTTCTTGGATCAGTGGCACACCTATTTGTAGCAAGTTAATCCTACTTCTTTGGGTCTTGTTGTCCTTGCCTTATTACCTTGGCTTTTCTTAGATCGTGGCACTCCTATTTCTTTAGATCTTGTGCCCTTGCCTTGTTTCCTTGGTTATTGTTTTTGGATCGTGGCACACCTATTTTTAGCAGTTGAGCAAATTATGATTGGTCTTTTTTTTTGCATTTTCGACATCACTCTATTAACAGTCTCATTGTATTGAGCCATTTTGGTGAATCCCAATGTCAGTTTTTTTTGAGTTCTATGGGATCGAGCGAGTGGATTCAGACCACAGTGTGCACACTAAACTTCTTCAGCGTTGTACGGATTTTTTGAACCGAACTTCTGAGGATGCCTTGCCAGCGAGTTTTTTGCTCTCTTTACTTTGTCTATTACTGGGTTTGAGTATCTTTGCGGTGTCCCTAATTTTCCCAGTTATTGTACATGGGTACCTCATCAAGTCTTGTTGACCATGACCCACCTTTCTTTTCCGCCCACCTAAGCTATGCTTACAGGGGGATGTTAGTGTAGGTTATTATTTATCCTTTTATTTATTTATTAGAATAATTCTTGCACTTGTGATT
Organism: Taxus chinensis; assembly: GCA_019776745.2. NCBI lineage: Eukaryota > Viridiplantae > Streptophyta > Pinopsida > Cupressales > Taxaceae > Taxus > Taxus chinensis. Next base: position 286,781,167 of record CM034155.1, read on the forward strand.
ATCCCTGACACTTGTTGGGTTAACTTGCTTAGATGTACTAGTTGTGTGGAGTTAGCTTACTATTTCTATTGAGTTAGTTTCACAATTATGTGGAGTTAGCTTACTAGTCTTGTGGAGTTAACTTAACTACTGTCAGTATCAGTTAGTGGAGAGTTCTTCACCACTAATATAGGTAGTAGTTGCACTTCCCTCCTTCTATATGTACATCTTTCATTATTGAGCAATGTCAATGTCAATGTAATGAGCATTATGGATTAATGATGGATTTCCAAATATGATATTTTAGATATTTGTTTGCAAATCCTTTTGTAAAGTTATTCTGGTGAATTTCTTTCAACTTATCTAATGTGGTGTGTTATTATCATCTGAGATCGTGGCTTGGAACAATCTTCTTATCATTCCTTTGAGTAGAATTTTCTCTTCCTTTAATCTATCTAAGACCTTGTGCGACCTTTTCTTTTCCCTGACTAATGCTCAATCATTTGTGTGTCAACTTCTCTTATTCCTTCAAAGCATACTAATAGGTTTCCTCAATGGAACGAACTTGCAACATCATACATCAATAAGAAACAACAATCAACAATCATCAATATCAATCTTCAATCGCCATTTGTAGGACTTATGTGTCTTCCCACTACTCCAAGGTACCTCTATTATGCTTTATCATTGATTTTATAACATCAGCTTTCATAAAATCAATTGTTTTGATCTCTTTTTACATCAAATTATTATTTTTAGAAAAATCAAGCATTTTTACAGTAATCCCTGCAATTCCTGTGAATCGTCCGTGATTCCTTTGAATGACCCATGATTGTCTAAATTGCCTACGATTCCTCTGAATCACCCACGATTCCTGTTTTCCAGTATCTTCTTAATCGATCTTAGAATTTTATCAAATATTATCAAGTATTTCTGGATTTAACTCATCTTTTGCAAGAATGTCTTTGCTTTAGATGACTATTTCAGGCCAATCACACCCCATCACAAGCTTTTACACTCTCCCGATTGTTTAAAAACCTTTCTTTTAGGAAAAATTCGACATCCTTCATGAGCTCACATTGTGCGCCATCCGATTCACAACTGACATTGAGGACATCAAGGATCAATTCGAGTTCCTCCACAAGATCCAACAAGAAATAATAGACTATTGGTATGATTATTTCGAAGTCTTTCAAATAGCTTCCACATTAGCCTAGGCCACCTGTAAAACTGAGCAAGACTTTCCATTTGATCTCAAGTTCTAGCTTCCTATCTATCTTTTTCATTATCTATCATTTTATCCTTATCGCCAATTCACTTAATTGTTTAAAAATGAGTTGGCATCCTCTAAGGAAGTCCCTTTGGATTCTGTTATCTCCGTTTTGAGTTTACGACAAAACGATTAGTTAACCCATACGAAATTTTTGAAGTTGATTTTGCATTATGGCCTCTTTTAGCGAATTTCGGGTTTTCGGGTTTTACCAACAGTTCGACATGAGTTTTAACATGCTTTATGTCTTGTGTCTTTGAAACCCGAAACCCGAAACCCGCTTCCTATTGTGAAAATCGGGTTTTCGGACCTCCGGTGCATCGGAACATGCCTTACCTAAAACATGTTTTACGCCTCATGCTTTCCGATACCCGAAGTCCGCTTAGTCCTTTGTATCGGGTTTTCGGAGCTATGTAACATCTAAACACCTCATGTTTTGTGCCTCATGCTTTCCTATAACCGAAACCCGAATTGCACTAAGTCCCCTCGTGTCAGGTTTTCGGACCTCTCAAACATGTTGACATGGCATTCATGCCGAGTTGTCGGTGAATTTACCGAGCCCAAGTGTATTAATTGCCAATTTTCTTATAAATACGTGGATTTCCACGTCATTGTTACCGGACTTATTTTTAATTCGTGGATTTTTCGCGCATGCTCTTCCGATTTTGAAACCTGATAGCTCGCCTTGCCCGATTGAATCGCCTGTTTTCGATTTTCCATTTCTTTGATTGAAGGTATTTCTTTCTCCCTTCTTTGTTCTTGGTTTTTACGGATCGATTGCACGCGGTTTCTTCTCAATTTCTCGCCGGGTTTTGAGGGTTTTCCTTCCTTCTTCTTTCTGGAGTTATTTTGAAAAGGGTTTTAGGTTCTAGGGTTTATCTCTTCTGAGACTACCACTTGGTGCTATTTCTTCCAAGTTTTATTATATGCATGGAACATGAATGACAAAAAAGGAGATTGCATGTTTTGGAATTCAATGAAAAACCCTGTTTTTCTTCTGGGGTCTTGAAGATTGTTTTGCAGAATCGAAGACCTGAAGTGTATCGAAAGTTTGAGGCGTCGAGGTTTCTAAAAGTTCCGATCTCCACAGTGAGTGCCGGGTTTCCCAGAGTTCCCGTCATCAACGCAAGCGTCAGGTTTTCCCTGAGTTCCGACAGTATCAGATGTGTCGGGCTTTCCTAAAGTTCCGGCATTACCAAGTGTGTCGGGTTTTTCAGAAGTTTCGACATTTTCAACACATCGACCTTTCAGGATATTCCGACATCCTCCTCAGTGTGTCGGACTCTTTTGTTCTTCTGGCATATTCAGCAGATCGGGATTTTCAGTGTGGCCAACATCTCCTGAGCTTCGAACCTTTCTTCGTTCAACGTCCTTCATGTCGAACCCTGGTCCATCTCAGGAAAAGGCTGAGAAGTCTGGCAGAATGAAATATAAGTTCAAGAAGCCGGAATCTCCATCATACATTAATTGCAACTATGACATCAGAGACACTGAACTCGGAAATATAGACATGGAAGATTTTTGGAGTAGGGTGAGGAGTTCCTCCCAAACTCCATGGATGAAAGCTATAGCTGACAGTGGCTTGCCTCTCACAGCGGGTTTTCCCATGTTCACCCAATGTCTGGAATTCATTTTAGCTTGTGCATCCAGTTATGACTCGGCTTCTCGTTCTGTGAAGAGTCAGTCTGGTGAGGTAGTAATCAGACTGGATGGAGTTTACTTTGATGATCTCCTAAAATTGCCTAATTTTGAAGAATATGGGGAGTTGAACATCAAGTCAGCTCAGAAGGCCTGGGACAGCAATCAGGAAGACTGCATCAAGGATGTAAACAAAAAGTTCCTGATCAAGGCCAAATCGGCGGTCTCTAGATTTCCAAGGACTATCCCCAGGAGTGATTTCATCCAAGAAATCAATGATATTATCACCCTGCTGAGTCGGGTTTTTGGCTTGCCCGAATCGAATGTATTTCATGGATGGATGTATCAATTTATGGTCACCATCAAGAAAAATCAGCAAGGGATTGACTGGGGCACTCTCATCAGCAATGAGATTGATTCCCAAATGACAACGGTCTTGTCAACTGGGAAGTTTTATATGCTTTCATATGTCGCATACGCAGCAGCCGGGATGAGGAACTATCCTGGGCTGGATACTAAGGGAAGCAGAACGGTGAACCCGGTTTATAAATATTTCCCTCAATTGACCAAAAAGGGGTCTAAAGAACATTTCAGAAGGGTAAATGATGCCTTCTTCTATGAAAATATCTGCAGGATCAACCCAGAGCTGAGGAAGACAAGAGTCTTAGACGAGGCTTTGGCCGAAGTTTCTAAATGGGGATGTATCTTCTTACAATTCAAGAAGTTTACATATCTTCGGATAGTCATGTACTCGGGGGAACCTTTTCGCCTGCCCCGCTATCCAGGGGATAGACTGATATTAATAGAATTGGTTAGGCAGCTATTGGATTTTCATAAATTCCAACAAAGCAAACATAAGGCCGCTGTGTCCTTCCCAATTTCTATTGGGAGATATACTTGCTCAACAGTAATAAAGGCCAAAAATGTTGAATGCGAACTTCAGGACAAATTGAAAAAGCATATGAAGCCTCAAGATGGTTTTGACGTCCGAGGAGTGCTCAGAGCATATGGAACCCAGCATCTGCATAGGCCAAACATAGAGGATATTTGGGTTGATCTGCGTAACGAGGTTGCTGTTCGCAGGAAAGATAATAGCAGATTAACTATTGCTGAGATTCAAACACTGGAGCTTTCTGATTTGCCAGAAGGAACGAGTGACAATGAAAGTGTTTTGGATCCTTCCTATGATGGACTAAATGAAGACCAATATGTTTTCCCATCTATTGATTGGTCAGCCAGCGAGAAGGCCTCTATTACAGATAGGTCAGCTCTAATCCTTGCTCGTACCAAAGCATGGCTTTCCTCTTGGGGAATGAATTTTAAAGATGATGAGTTTTCAAAGTTGGCTGCTTCAGAGGTGGGGCCCTCCAAAAAGGAAAAGGACAAGAGATCTTTTAGGGCGCCTATAAAAGTCAAGATTGTCAAGAAGAGGAAAGAAAGACAAATCTCTTCAATTATTTCTCCAGCTGAAACGGTGGATGTGCCAGAATCACCAACACCACCAGAAATAGGAGAAATTAATTTGGAAGAAGGAGGAAGCCAACTTCTGGTTTCATCATTTGTTGATTATCAAACCGAAGAGACCTTGTCTCTTACATCTCAGGCTTTGGAATCTGAATCTGTGCCTCCCCCTCAACAACCACTCCTACCTCCTCATTCTCCATCCACTTCTTCAAGCATGGCCGGTATTTTCTCTGGACTCTCACCCCTCTCTGCTGGAACCCAAGTGATCACCTGTCTTTGAGGAGGGATTTTATCCCATATACTGTGGTTGAACCTCATATTTTGGTTTGACAAAATATCCAACCAACAGTTTTTGGCGACTCCACTGGGGAATACTAATCAATAGTATAAAGCTTATCCTCTCGGTGTCTGGCGACTCCATATTTGCCTTATTTTCAATAAGATCCCCTTTTAGTTCAAGCTGGCTAGGAAGATCTTCACTCGGTCTCGCCGAGCTCAAGGTGAAATTGATCCACTCTTTGAGTTACTGTAACAACACAATTTCAGTCTTTCTCCCAACAGCATTGTCTCTAACCGAACCAGAAGTTCTTCACCTATTCGGAGAAATCGGATCCCTGAGGAACGGGAAGCATCTGCAACTTGTCGTGCACTACTCTTGTCTGATACTCGGATGCCTATACGCACTCTTTTCAGAAGGATGGCGGTTCAACCTGTGCCTTGGGGTGCAGTTATTGGTCCTCTTTCCTTGACTCCTCCATTGAATGAGTTACCACGTGGATCTCGTAAAAACATTCCCAGGTTCAATGGGGATGGGAAACAACATCCTGATGAGCACATTGCATCTTTCTTTGTTTCATGCGGTGTCCTCGGAGTAACCCACGAGGATGTCTCCGTTCGACTCTTCGTCGAAACGTTGCAGGGAGCAGCAGCTGAATGGTTTTATCACCTCCCGAATGCATGCATCCCAAACTGGGCTACCATGCGGACTAAGTTCGAAGCACGTTTCAAACCAACTGAAGATTCTCATGCTTTGTTAGCTCAGCTCACGCATATGAAGAAGGAGTCACATGAACCTATGCGGGAATTCGTGGCAAAGTTCAACAAGCTGATCCGGAAGATTCCGGAAATAGCTGTTCCTACTCTGGAAAACCAAAAATGCTTCTTTATCAATGCTCAACCTCCTGATATAAGCTTTTTATTAAGAAGGTCGGTTATCCCAGATTTGGCTACTGCTCAGTCAACGGCTACTGAAATAGAGGATGATCTCATCTTGGCTGGAAGGATCAAGAAAGACGTGCCTAAACTCAAAAATCAAGGTTCTTCTCAAGGTCTCACTGATCCTATGTTTCAAAAAATGGCTAATGATTTGATTGCTTTGAAGAAGCAAATGTCCCAGCAGGTAAACAATGTTCCGTATCGAGATATCCCTAGACGGAATTTTAATAACAACAATGGCACTCCTGCCAGAAATAGGCCACGGTTAACTCCTGCTCAACCAATACTAGCAATTGAAGCTCCTCCCGTCAATGCAGTAGTAGAACTAATTGAAGAAGACGAAGAACCAGAAGAACAAGATTCCCGTGAGGCTTTCGAAGCTTCAGGATATGCTGATGAGTCTTATGACGAGTCAGCTGGCGACTCCAGCATTGGGTATTTGGAATATGATGAAGATGAATGTGAGCCAGATGGTCAGTCATTTGCTGTGTTCACTCGGTCCCAATCTCAGAATCCCAGGAAAACTCTTGAAAACACTAAGGAGAAAAATAAGGAACCTCCCATATCAATAGTTAAGAGGGGTACTCCTATTTCGGCGCAGACTGAAAGAGAGGTTACTAAAAAGGCAGCTGCTCCTTATTCTGCTTCTCCTAATATCAGTGCCTCAGCACAAGATCATGTAATTAGAACCGAGCCTACCATCATTCCTTCTTATACTTCTTTTGACATTATTGATCATGCAAAGAGAACCAAGATTCAAATGTCAGAAGCAGAATACCTTCAGTCGAATCCTGAACAATTTGAAAAGCTGGCTAAGTTCATCAGAAGTAAAGCGGCTGTTCCATCACCTTCTAAAGGTCTCCTTCCAAATCCTACTCAACTCCCACCTCAGAATAATCTGACCTCTGCTTCTTCCTCAGGAAAGATTGAACCATTTTATTTGTCTCTACTTATAAATGGGTTCAAACTCAACAATTGCATCATTGACTCAGGGGCCTCTGATAATGTTATACCCGCAAAAGTGGCTCATGCCCTTGGGCTTACGTTGACTAAGTCATATGGACGGTGCTATTCCATGGAAACTAAACAAGTCCCTCTGATTGGTCAAATCAAGGACGCACAGTTTGCATTTGTTGCTTTCCCTGAGAAGAGAGTGAAAATGACTATTCTGGTTGCCGACATTCCTGCAGCCTACGGTATCCTCTTGGGTAGAGGATTTTGTAAAGACGTTGGAGGAGAAATTAATATGGATTGGACCAAAGCTAAGATCTCGATCAATGGGGTTCATCAGGTTCTTCATCCTGAACCACTGGTGAAGTATTTGGTGACCAAATCAGATGATCCAAAGGCTCAGATCCTTTTCGAAGATGCTAGCTTTGGGAATCATTTCATGACTTCAGAGATACCCATTGTAGATGTTGAAGAAGAAGATCCCAATGCTATTTGGACGCTCGAATTTGATGGTAGCTGCTCAACCTCTGGATCAGGTGCTGGTGTTGTCCTTATATCTCCTAGCTCCGAGATTTTCCCATCAGCTTACAAGTTGCAATTTGATAATACTAACAACACGGCCGAATATGAAGCCCTGTTATTAGGATTAGAATTAGCCAGACAGAAGGGAATCAGAAATCTCAAGGTTCAGGGAGATGCGGAACTGATTGTCAATCAGGTCAGGGGTATATATCAGGTGAAAAATGATCGGTTGAAACATTACCGGAATAAAGTTTGGGATAGTATAGAATGCTTTGATGCATTTTCTATCAAGGCAGTTTTAAGAGATTATAATGACAAGGCTGATTCTTTGGCCATGTCTGCATCTCTTCTTCTTCCTCATCCTCAGTTTAAGCAAGATACATACTCTATCGAGATTGTGTACCGCCCTAGCATCCCAGATAATGCAACTCACTGGCAAGTGTTCAACGATGATCGACAGGTGTTGGCTTTTCTAGAAAAGGCTGACAATTTCAGCGAATTATATTTTGAAGGTTCGGAATCAGCCTTTCGTGAAACTATTTCAGATCCGTATCAAGAGGTTGATGGTGAATTCATCCAGCTGAAAGGCAACAAGATACCGAAAGGTCTGGTTTCCCTGGAAGGTTTGTTCGATAAGCATGATCGTTTTATTCAAAACAAAAGGCAAGTCGAAGGAGCTTCTTCCTCTGAAGTAGATCAAATCAATCTAGGTTTGTCTGATCAACCTCGGATGGTGAATATCGGGAAATGTTGTTCTCCTGAAGAGAAGGTAAGATTCACTTCGCTTTTGAAGAAATATATCGATGTGTTGGCCTGGTCTTATGCAGATTTGAAATCCTTCAAGCCCAAAGATGTACAGCACAGTATCCCTTTGAAGCCTGATGTGAGGCCGTACAGACAAAAGCAAAGACATTACAATCCAAAGATCTCAGGAACTATACTGGCAGAAATTCAGAAGATGTTAGATGCTAGAATTATTTTCCCAATCCATCACTCCACTTGGATTGCTAACATTGTTCCTGTCAGGAAGAAGAATGGTGAGATCGGGATCTGTGTTGACTTCCGAAACTTTAATCAGTCCTCGTTGAAGGATAACTATCCCTTGCCTATCATGGATCAGGTATTACAAACTATTACCGGATCAGAAATGCTATCCATGCTCGATGGATATTCGGGATATAATCAAGTCGAGGTAACCACAGAGGATCAACACAAAACGGCCTTCACGACACCATGGGGTACCTTTGCTTACAGGAGGATGCCTTTCGGCTTGATCAACGCCGGAGCCACTTTTCAGAGAGCTATGGACTTAGCATTCAGAGATCTGATGGGCAAGGTTATAGTTGTTTATTTGGATGATTTGACTGTTTTCTCTAAAAAACGGAGTGTGATCATTATGATCATTTAGAACAAGTACTTTTGAGATGTAGATGTCATGGGATTTCATTGAATCCCAAGAAGTCCATGTTCGGGGTGACTGAGGGAAAATTGCTGGGTCATATTGTGACTAAGGAAGGAACCAAAATTGACCCGGAAAGGGTAAAGGCTATTCAGAGCCTTACCTTGCCCACAAGTAAAACAGGAGTTCATTCTTTCTTCGGAAAGGTCAATTTCTTGAGAAGATTTGTACCTGATTTTGCTGACAAAACCAAGGATATTCTTGGAATGATGAAAGGAAAAGTTCCATTTCATTGGAGTGCAGAAGGGAAGCTTGCATTCGAAGAAATCAAAAGGGCAATTGCTTGTGCTCCTGTCTTAGTATGTCCGGACTTTAAGAAAGATTTTATCATGTACAGTTACGCCTCTGCCCACACAGTGTCAGCCATCCTGATGCAAGAAAATGGAGAAGGCATCGAAGCTCCTATCGCGTTCATGAGTTTCCCGCTGAAGGAACATGAGTTGAAGATGTCACAGATTGAAAAACATGCTTACGCAGTGGTACGAGCAGTAAAACATTTCAGGTACTATGTGCTGAATTCCCATACTCTCGTTCTTGTTCCTGATACTGCTGTTAAATCCATTCTAACTCAACAAGAGCTGGGAAGTCAATGAGGTACTTGGATAGCTAAGGTTCAGGAGTATGATTTGGACATCAAGCCTACCAAGTTGGTACAAGGAAGGGGCCTATGCCAATTAATTGCAGAAAATCATGCCGAAGCAGAGTGTGAAAAGACTCAAGATACTTCTTCAGAGCTGCCTATGGTGCTATTCGTGAGTACGACCGATGAATGGTACACGGACATTGCTTTCTTCCTAACTTATGGTGAATGCCCCCCGCATTTAAATCAAAAGGAGAAGCGAACAGTCAAGTTGAGATCTGTAAAATACCTTTTGTGGAATAATGCAATATACAAGAAAGGTATTGATGGTGTTTTCTTGCGTTGTGTTGATAAATCACAACAGGAAAAGTTATTGGAGTCCTTTCATAGCCTAGCATGCGGAGGACATTTTTCATCCTCTGTAACAGCATATAAGATCCTATGGGCTAGGTACTATTGGCCTACTCTTTTCCGAGATTCAGCGGAATGGGTGTCTAAATGTGAAGCTTGTCAACATTTCGTTGGTCATCCCAAGCTAGCAGCTCTTCCTCTGAAGCCTGTAGTGATTGAAGAACCTTTTCGCCAATGGGAGATTGATTTTATCGGAACATTGAATCCTGCTTCCAGTGCCGGACATAACTATGTGCTGACTGCCATAGATTATTTTACCAAGTGGGTAGAAGCCGCACCAATCAAGCAAGCAACTTCTGAAGCTGTTTGCAAGTTCCTGAAAGAAAATATAATCGTCAGATTCGGTGTGCCTCATAAGATCGTAGCTGATAATGCCTCTAACTTCTCATCACATGAGTTGACAGAATTTTGCTATGGATTCGGCATCACTCTGGCTCACTCATCTGATTATTATCCTCAGGGTAATGGGCAAGTTGAGTCCAGCAATAAGAATCTGGTTACTATAATCAGGAAACTGGTGGATGAAAATCAGAGGACATGGCACAAAGCATTGTATGATGCATTGTGGGCTGATCGGATCACTCCAAAGTGAGCCATAGGGATGTCTCCTTTTCAATTGCTATACGGGATTGATGCTGAAATTCCTATCTCAGTAGAATTACCGGCCTTGCAGTTGGCGAAAGCGGTTGAAGATGTAGCTTTTCAGAATTCTATCGAAAAGAGGGTTATGTACCTAACCAGGCTAGAAGAAGAATGAATCAAGGTAGTTGATCGCATCGCAGATCATCAGAGCAGAGTGAAGAAATTTTTTGACAAGAAATCAAAGCAGCGTGACTTCCAGATTGGAGACCTGGTGTTGCTTTGGGATAAGAGGAGAGAACAGAAAGGAATGCATGGAAAGTTTGATTCTTTATGGAAAGGACCTTTCAAGATCCACGAGCTGAATGGTGAAAATAGTTTCCTTCTATCATATCTGGATGGAGGATTACTCCCTTTACCTTTCAGTGGACAACATCTAAAGCTGTTCCACCATTGATGCAAGATGCTCTCTTGCATTGTACATATTTTGCTTTTGTTGTGTGTTTGCTTTTGGTTTTCCTTCTTTCTTTCTTTCTTCGTTTTGTTTTGGTTTCTTCTTTTCTCTGTAGCCCAATGAATAAGACCAGAGATTCTGAGTTCTCTTCCTTTGGTATTACAAAGAAAGTCCCCAGCTAGAGCCAGCTGTTATCTCCGTTTTGAGTTTACGACAAAACGATTAGATAACCCATACGAAATTTTTGAAGTTGATTTCGCATTATGGCCTCTTTTAGCGAATTTCAGGTTTTCGGGTTTTACCAACAGTTCGACATGAGTTTTAACATGCTTTATGTCTTGTGTCTTCCGAAACCCGAAACCCGCTTCCTATTGTGAAAATCGGGTTTTCGGACCTCCGGTGCATCGGAACATGCCTTACCTAAAACATGTTTTACGCCTCATGCTTTCCGATACCCAAAGTCTGCTTAGTCCTTTGTATCGGGTTTTCGGAGCTATGTAACATCTAAACACCTCATGTTTTGTGCCTCATGCTTTCCGATACCCGAAACCCGAATTGCACTAAGTCCCCTCGTGTCGGGTTTTCGGACCTCTCAAACATGCTGACATGGCATTCATGACGAGTTGTTGGTGAATTGGCACGTGCCGAGCCCAAGTGTATTAATTGCCAATTTTCTTATAAATACGCGGATTTCCACGTCATTGTTACTGGACTTATTTTTAATTCGTGGATTTTTCGCGCATGCTCTTCCGATTTCGAAACCTGACAGCTCGCCTTGCCCGATTGAATCACCTGTTTTCGATTTTCCATTTCTCTGATTGAAGGTATTTCTTTCTCCCTTCTTTGTTCTTGGTTTTTACGGATCGATTGCACGCGGTTTCTTCTCAATTTCTTGCCGGGTTTTGAGGGTTTTCCTTCCTTCTTCTTTCTGGAGTTATTTTGAAAAGGGTTTTAGGTTCTAGGGTTTATCTCTTCTGAGACTACCACTTGGTGCTATTTCTTCCAAGTTTTATTATATGCATGGAACATGAATGACAAAAAAGGAGATTGCATGTTTTGGAATTCAATGAAAAACCCTGTTTTTCTTCTGGGGTCTTGAAGATTGTTTTGCAGAATCGAAGACCTGAAGTGTATCGAAAGTTTGAGGCGTCGAGGTTTCTCAAAGTTTCGATCTCCACAGTGAGTGCCGGGTTTCCCAGAGTTCCCGTCATCAATGCAAGCGTCGGGTTTTCCCTGAGTTCCGACAGTATCAGACGTGCCAGGTTTTCCCTAAGTTCCGGCATTACCAAGTGTGTCGGGTTTTTCAGAAGTTCTGACATTTTCAACACATCAGACTTTCAGAATATTCCGACATCCTCCTCAGCGTGTCGGACTCTTTTATTCTTCCGGCATATTCAGCATATCGGGATTTTCAGTGTGGCCAACATCTCCTGAGCTTCGAACCTTTCTTCGTTCAACGTCCTTCATGTCAGACCCTGGTCCATCTATGGAAAAGGCTGAGAAGTCTGGCAGAATGAAATACAAGTTCAAGAAGCCGGAATCTCCATCATACATTGATTGCAACTATGACATCAGAGACACTGAACTCGGAAATATAGACATGGAAGATTTTTGGAGTAGGGTGAGGAGTTCCTCCCAAACTCCATGGATGAAAGCTATAGCTGACAGTGGCTTGCCTCTCGCAGCGGGTTTTCCCATGTCCACCCAATGTCTGGAATTCATTTTAGCTTGTGCATCCAGTTATGACTCGGCTTCTCGTTCTGTGAAGAGTCAGTCTGGTGAGGTAGTAATCAGACTGGATGGAGTTTACTTTGATGATCTCCTAAAATTGCCTAATTTTGAAGAATATGGGGAGTTGAACATCAAGTCAGCTCAGAAGGCCTGGGACAGTAATCAGGAAGACTGCATCAAGGATGTAAACAAAAATTTCCTGATCAAGGCCAAATCGGCGGTCTCTAGATTTCCAAGGACTATCCCCAGGAGTGATTTCATCCAAGAAATCAATGATATTATCACCCTGCTGAGTCGGGTTTTTGGCTTGCCCGAATCGAATGTATTTCATGGATGGATGTATCAATTTATGGTCACCATCAAGAAAAATCAGCAAGGGATTGACTGGGGCACTCTCATTAGCAATGAGATTGATTCCCAAATGACAACGGTCTTGTCAACTGGGAAGTTTTATATGCTTTCATATGTCGCATACGCAGCAGCCGGGATGAGGAACTATCCCGGGCTGGATACTAAGGGAAGCAGAACGGTGAACCCGGTTTATAAATATTTCCCTCAATTGACCAAAAAGGGGTCTAAAGAACATTTCAGAAGGGTAAATGATGCCTTCTTCTATGAAAATATCTGCAGGATCAACCCAGAGCTGAGGAAGACAAGAGTCTTAGATGAGGCTTGGGCCGAAGTTTCTAAATGGGGATGTATCTTCTTACAATTCAAGAAGTTTACATATCTTCGGACAGTCATGTACTCGGGGGAACCTTTTCGCCTGCCCCGCTATCCAGGGGATAGATTGATATTAATAGAATTGGTTAGGCAGCTGTTGGATTTTCATAAATTCCAACAAAGAAAACATAAGGCCGCTGTGTCCTTCCCAATTTCTATTGGGAGATATACTTGCTCAACAGTAATAAAGGCCAAAAATGTTGAATGCGAACTTCAGGACAAATTGAAAAAGCATATGAAGCCTCGAGATGGTTTTGACGTCCGAGGAGTGCTCAGAGCATATGGAACCCAGCATCTGCATAGGCCAAACATAGAGGATATTTGGGTTGATCTACGTAACGAGGTTGCTGTTCGCAGGAAAGATAATAGCAGATTAACTATTGCTGAGATTCAAACACTGGAGCTTTCTGATTTGCCAGAAGGAACGAGTGATAATGAAAGTGTTTTGGATCCTTCCTATGATGGACTAAATGAAGACCAATATGTTTTCCCATCTATTGATTGGTCAGCCAGCGAGAAGGCCTCTATTACAGATAGGTCAGCTCTAATCCTTGCTCGTACCAAAGCATGGCTTTCCTCTTGGGGAATGAATTTTAAAGATGATGAGTTTTCAAAGTTGGCTGCTTCAGAGGTGGGGCCCTCCAAAAAGGAAAGGGATAAGAGATCTTTTAGGGCGCCTATAAAAGTCAAGATTGTCAAGAAGAGGAAAGAAAGACAAATCTCTTCAATTATTTCTCCAGCTGAAATGGTGGATGTGCCAGAATCACCAACACCACCAGAAATTGGAGAAATTAATTTGGAAGAAGGAGGAAGCCAACTTCTGGTTTCATCATTTGTTGATTATCAAACCGAAGAGACCTTGTCTCTTACATCTCAGGATTTGGAATCTGAATCTGTGCCTCCCCCTCAACAACCACTCCTACCTCCTCATTCTCCATCCACTTCTTCAAGCATGGCCGGTATTTTCTCTGGACTCTCACCCCTCTCTGCTGGAACCCAAGTGATCACCTGTCTTTGAGGAGGGATTTTATCCCATATACTGTGGTTGAACCTCATATTTTGGTTTGACAAAATATCCAACCAACAGATTCTTGGAATCAAATTTTACAGAGTAGGTTGTTTACCCATCTTATCTAATATTTCTTGTTTAGTTGTCTTTGATTGTAGGTTTCTTCGTCAGCGAAAGAAGAAGAAGTACTTATTCACTGCACAATATCTAATTATCCAGCAGTATCAACATCAGTCATCAAGGGTATCGGTAAAAAACTTGTTATCTTTAGAGGTCAGTTTGTTTTTGTTATTCCATTTTACTAATTTAGAATAGGGAAGCAAAAAATCTCTGGTACATTTAATACATGGGTATAAACGCTTCCTTGAGCTTCGCCACCAGTCTATCCCATCTCTTCGTCTTATACTTTTCATGTTGCACCAAGTTAGTGTAGACATGTTTCCACAAAATATATATACATGAGCTTTCAAATTTGTTCATGTAAAATTGAACTTCATGGCATCTTCCATATCTTCGTATTCAAAAAATTTCTCCATTTCTATTATCCAATCCACAAGCTCTGTTGGCTCCAAACTACTAGAATGACAAGGGGTATCCAATTGTTGGCGAGAAAAAAATTCGGGTGAACAAATCTGTGTATTTCTTTCCAACGCTCTGGGAGTCGAAGTCCCTTTACTTAAATGGTGTAGCTTCCATGTTTACATGCACATGAAAAGTAATTTCTGTGGTGGTCTTTTAATTGGGGATCTAGCAGGGACACTCCACTGACCCTGAGGCAAAGCTAACAATTTCTTGCTAGAGAGTTCTTTGTGAGAGAAGGGGAAGGGAGTGAGAAAAATAAAGGAGGGGATTAATGATATGCATAAAAAATCAGATTCCCACACTCATTAATTAGAAAGTTCCAACACACATTAAATTTAAGAAGAAACAACCCTGAAAATGGAAACAAGACCAACTAGGACTTATAAGCACAAAGAATCAGTAAATCCCTCAGTAAAAAAACGCTATAAAATCCTTCTTCTTGTATTGATGCTCGAGAATAAATTTTACATAACAAGAATAGAGGAATGCAAGAGAGGGAAAATAGAATAATTTCAGCTATCTCTTTGTTCCTTCACAATAATTATTGTCTCATGAGATTACAATTTGACAAGCAACTAAGAAGAGGCCCGAATGAGGGGCCTATTACAATTTATAGGAGAGAGATGCCTCTTCATCTTCCTAATGACACTTCATATGCCTTTTTCTAACTTTAGACCCTCTATATTCCGTAAAAAATATTAAGTCCCTTTTCAAGGTGACTTAATTTACATTATGCTTCTAAAGTTATTTTTTGAATAACTTAAAGGCATATCAAAAAGTGCAAACCCCAACAAATAATTAGAACATTTTGAAGAGAGATAAAGTTGGGGGGAGGAAGAGAGGAGAGAGAGAAAGAATAAGGAGGGGGAAGAATGACATTGACGACGAAAGATCCACATTCGATGAAGTCCATGGCTCCTTCCAGATGATTCGATGGAATGTCTCACAGTGACGATCTTTGAATCCTTGAACTATTTGTACCCCGAGAAGATCCTTTGGATGGTTCAAGGACACATGGGGTTAAGTGTTCAAAAACACTTGTTAAATTTCTTCATTGATGACCACAAACATTGACTCATCAAGATCCTTTTCAGAGATATAGGGGCTTAGAACCGATCCTTCCAAGTTGAATGGATTGTTTTGCCAATGACCACAACTTCCACCTTGCACCTGATATACATGTGACCCAAACCATGTAGTGAGTGTCAAAAGACACTAGCGGGGTCTCCCGAGATGAGTTCTAAAATACCTACGAGAGCTGTCAAAGATGCTCCTTGTGACAATTATATGACCCACTGGAGAAGATGATATATTGCGAAGATAGGAAATGAATATTGGTCAAGGAAATATTTGGCGATAGTGACAATACCCATTTTGTAGACTTGAATCATGTTATCTCTTGACACTTACTATATTTAGAGAGCATAACTTTGAGTCTTTTTGTAAGTGTGAGAACCCGTCCTCTTGGACCCTTGCATGATTGGTATTCTCTATCCTCTGTTGACAATATTTCTTCTTGAATGTGACTTACTATTAATAACAAGTGCCAAAATGGGGATTTACTAATTTTAGTAAGCATAAAAATTTACCTCTCCGTACTCCAACTATAGCCATTAACTTGAATGTCTAACTCCCAGTACGTTTCCTCTATGAAATCCACCCTTTGGAACAACTTGCTATTTTTAGTAAGTACCCATGGGGTGACTTACTATTTTTGGTAAGTGTACAACTTAGCTTTTCCTAACCTCAATCGACTATGGTAGCGTGAACTACTTCCTCATATTGTATTCCTCTCGCCTTCTGGACCAACTGACTATTTATAACAGGGGCTTATAGAACCACATACTATTTTTAGTAATTGTCAATTGTGGGCCGAGATGACCTTTTCGATGAATTTCTCTTGTGATACTTCCTTTGTGTTCACCACCTTCTTTGCAGCTTCTTCAGATGGTGGCTTACATGAAATAATAGTCTCTTATATAGAAAGCCTGCTATTTTCAGTAAGTATGCTTCAAGAGATCGGATCACGGTGGGGTGAAGATTTTTGATATGGGTTTTTCCCAATATCACCCCTCTGAAATTTTGGACTTACTCGCTCAACGGTTTGTGAGATTTTAAAACTTGAAATTTTTACCTAGAAGTGGCTACAAGCACGATAAGCATTATTGGAGCTTGAAAATTGAAGGTCCATTTCTTTGCCTTCAGATCATGATGTAAATTATATTTTTGATGTGGGTTTTTTCTTCTTGTTTCACTGGTGAATTTTATTTTTGATTAGGAAATGATCTTTTCATTTTCGTTACACAGAAAAGGGGATTTAGTTACTACAAAAAATACTCGCTGTGAATGGGGAATCTATTGCTGAAGTTTTTACAACCTCTGAAAATTACAAAGACATCAAAAAATGGTTCTTTGATATGTGCTCTGGTTTGCAAGATATGGCGATTTCTTCGTCGGGCGGCTAAGAGGGTTTTTAGATGAAATTCTTAATTTTACCTCCATTATTCACTTTCTCGATCTGATTTTCTTCTAAAATATTTTATTTCAATGTGAGAAGGATATGACAAATTTGATGGAGTGTAGAAATGGAGTTTGGATTTCTGGGGAAAATTTTTCAGAGTTCCGACAGGGTGTGGAGCTATGGGGAGATGAAACAAAGATGTAAAAATGGCTTAGTTTGGTTTTTATGTATTCAAAAATCAAACACCAGTGGTTGGGTGAATTTTTGTGTCCCTGATGTCCCTTTATATAAAGGGAAAAAAGGGACATGAAATTCTCCATCGCGCCTCATCGCTACACTTGGCGGGATGCGACTAGTTGAGCATTTGAGAGGGAGAACTTGAGGGAAGCACCTGGGAGCTAAGTTTAGAGCATATGGAGGACCTGAAGGCATAGCTAGGGCTGGGTGAATTTTTGTGTCCCTGATTTCCCTTTAGCTAAAGGGATGAAAGGGACATTGATTTTCACATTCCTCCAAGTTGTGACACTTGGCGATCATTTTTACAGTGAGAGAAAGGGCTCCGACTAACTCTTGGGGGCCGAACTGGAAATACGGAGGGTCACGTTGGTGATCAGAGGGATAAAAAGGGTTGGGTACATTTTAATATCCCTTTGCTAAAGGGATGAAAAGGAAATCAAATCCCACTAGGCTGCTAGAGCTAACACGTGTCCACTTGAAAATTGACTAACTGCAAGAACTCTTACCTTGAGAGTGAACTTGTGAAGGCCATATATGGAGTTCCCGGTGGAGTTTTTTTACAAACTGTTATATAATTCTATCTGGAAATGGCTTTTTGAATCCAATGGTGTGGTTATTAACTCTTGATTCATATATTTTTGCCTTGAAAAATTATATTTTTAATCTAGCTATATGATTATGCATGAGAAAAACTGGATGTAAACATATTGCACCTAGGTGTTGTGAAAAATATGATTTCACCATATTATAGTTATCTTAATTAAATTTCCATTGATATATTTTTTAGCTCCTAACTCCTTACAGAACTCCCAAAAATTCTTCCCGAAGCTCAGGGGTTTTTTTCACACTATGCATTACCTAGGCCTGAGAATCCATTTTTGATAGACCTACCCCAAAACTTCCAAATATTCCTTAAATCTTCCAAAATATTTTCCCTGATGTTCTTATAACTTGATTTCATCTCCATGTTGAATTTTGATCCTTTGTTTCGCTCCGGGGGGTGCATTAGTCTTGGGAAGGCCAATGATAACCCTTCCCAAAATTGCTCGAAACTTGACATTCTTCAATAGATCATAAATCACCTAGGGGATTGACTTGTCTTTCCTAAATAACCTAAGGGAATGAGTTGACATCCACTAGAGGTTCATTAGGTTGACTGGGTGAGGTCAGTGTTGGGGATGGACTGGTCCGGGGGTGCCTTTGGAAGGTATGGCTTTGAAAGTTTTCGACATTGTGGTATTGTTGTCCCGCCTTCGGATTTATTTTTCCCCTTGCAAAAATAATGGACAACACCAATCTAAGATGAAAACCCATCTTAATGATTGCAAAAATTAGTTAATCCTCAAGATCATCTTTTCCTTCTTCATCTTCCACATTTGCATTCACATTCACATATTGCTCTCCCTATTACACGGCTCCACCTTCATTATCACTATGATATTGCACAAAAATACCTCAATGTTGTATGGATTCCATGACCCTTAAGCAAGCTTGCATAGTTCACATTGTTCTAGCTAAGTCCTCAACTCTCACGACCTGATTTTAGCATCCTACATTTCTCTAGTGTGTCATCTTTTATAATTATTTCTCTAAAACTCAGAACCACAATCTTCTACCAATTTTTTTTTGGAAGATGCCTGTAATGACCTTCTACCCACAAAATTCATTGTGGAAAGTCGTAAAACTTATTGTGTCATTCTCTCACTCACACCTTCTATTCAATAGTTACCCATAAGAATATGTCTGCGACAATTTTCTACCTGCACTTGCAAATGTGGAAAACCACAAAGATATAGCATGCCTCTATTTGCAAGGAAATAAATCTCACTTTAACACCAAATGACATAGACAGGGTCATGGTGCTCAACAAATAGCTACCTTATACATTACAACCTCCAAAATATGTGCAGAATAATGACTCAACAGAAAGAAAACATGCATTTACATAAAAATCAAATGAACACACATTTAAACAAAGCAAAAATTTGGGATATCTTATTTATATAAATAGCATCATTAGATTGATCACCAATGATTCATCCTTTTACACAACATATGAACATGGTAGATCATCTATGTATTGTATCTCAACACCCATGTCATACCTCAGGTCATTGTAACGCTCTCAAGGTTTTTCTTACACTGCTTCTATGGTTACTCATCCTTTATCATGATTATGTGAGCATTAATCTCACATCCACACTCTAATCTTCGACACTCTGAGTTCCCCAAAAATTGAACTATTTACCTAAGGCAATAAACTCTACTTTTGTAGCCATTCATCCAACTTATTAAGACTCCCAAATTTACAAAATTTAAATACAATGATCAAATGGTTCGCAAAAACATACCTAAACACAACCATTCAACCTTTTCTGAACTTGTTCCTTTAAACATTCAATTATTCTAAGTTCCTAGCTCAAACATAATTGTGTGGACAATACTGTGCACTAGATGATTCTAGGATAAATTGTACTTTGTGCAAGGAAACTGTGCACTCAACAGACATTGCGTAATGGAATTGCACACTTTACATAATACAACATTGTACTCCATAAATTGTCATTAACATATTTCTTCACTGCGTAACCCATATAATACTCCACAAAACTCAAGAACCACTAACTCAATTTGTTCACTAATATTTGGGTTGATATAGGATTTCTTGTGAACCCTGATGCTCATGTATCAATCACCCATAGAAAAGGATGGTGGTTGTGCTCCAGCCGCTTCACTAGCTCTCAAATATGTCACATTGAAAAAGGAAACTCCATCGAATTAAATGTATAGAAATAATAAGGGAATATTAGTTCACTTTCCTATCTACCATCTCATGTCCTCCAAGAATAAGATAACACTTTTTTCTCTTCCTCTTCCCTATTTCTATTTGCATTCATTGTTTCGCCTTCTCTCCATATCCACATATAAATGGGAAATAATGCTTTTTTAGTTTTATATATTTCTTTGAAGGTCATTCTTGAAGTAGTTATGCAAAATAACATCTCAAATATAATTATATTTTCTTGTATTCTCCTTTACTTACATAAATATTTATTTCACTTCGTCTTCTATATTACACTTACCTTATATAGCCAAACATTCAAGATGCACATTGTGTTTCTTTCACTACTACTTCCTACTTTACACTTAGCTATTATCGTTAAACATTCGAATCCCATAATATCTCAAGTAGTGTAATCAACTTAATTTGAAGTTATTTACCAAAAATGATTAAAATTTGTATGCCAATAGACATTCTACAATGGCAGCAAAGAGTGTGATCTAATGGTGTGATTGTGAAATTTTATTCTTGGCATTAAATTTGGCATTCATTTGTCTGCCATTTTTATTTTTAAAACTTTGATAAGTCAAGCCAAAAAATAATATCTTTCAACTATATAGTAGAGTTTGGGCCCCTTTTATTTTGGAAATATTTGTTTGCGACACACCAATAGAAAATATGAAGAGAATGTAATAAAATTATTAATCGGTGTGATATATATATATATATATAGACACACATGTTGATTTATTAATATTTATAGTTTTAGGGAGAAAATAAAATATGTGTATATTATTTTATATTTTGCAATCCACACACGCGCGCGCGTGCACATACACACACACACATGTATGCATGCAAACATGCACAAACACTCACACTCACACTCACACTCACACTCACATGTGTGTGCGTGTGCACACGTACACACATGGACATGCACACTCACATGCATGCGTGCACACACACACACACATGTTTATGTTTATAAATTCAATTGCATGACCATATATAATTTTGTTTTTAATATTAAATTTGACATGTATTTGACCATCACTGAAATTTTTTAAAACTTTTGAGAATTCAATCAAACAATAATAATACCTTTATCTTACAATAGAGTTTGGGTCCCCTTTTTCTAGAAAGTTTTTTTTATCACTAACCAACCAGAAAATGTGAAGAAACTGTTATCCAATTTGCCCCTCAGGCGAAATTGGACAAACATGACCCCACCGAGAAAAATGAGGGATCGATTCGTCCAGGGGAAATCATACTTTGGGATTGGGCTAAGCACGTTGCAGAGGAGTTTAGGAAATGAAGAAGCTCCAAAGTCCACAATTCAGACGTCGAAGGTGAGGGCGCTCTAAGGTAGGCTAAAGTGAAATTCGGGGACTCGATGGAAAGAAACACGAAAAAGGATTGGGAAGTCTGAAACCCGAAGTCCAAAATTTAGACTTTGGGTTTTTGGAGTTTCAGAAGTTTCACGAGCTCAGAACGGTGAACAATACCATGCAGGGAGGAAAAAGGTCTAAAACCCACAATTTGAAATTCAAACTTTGGGCTTTCGAGATTATGGAGATACGCGACGACCGGATGGATGAACAAACCCAAAATTTTGAAACCTGAAACCTGAAATCCTGAAACTTGAAACTTCGAAAGCCTGAAACCCGAAACCTTGAAATCCTAAATCCAGAAACTCAAACCCTCAAAATCCTTGAAACCTAAAGTCCCAAAAACCCAAAACTTGAAGTCCCAAAAACCTGAAACCTGAAGTCCTGAAGTCCCAAAACGTGAAGTCCCGAATCCCCAAAACCTAGACCCCTGAAAGTGCAAAGGTTCGAAACCTGAAGTCCAAATTTCAGACTTCAGGGTTTCAATTTTTTGGAACTTTTGGCTCGAACGATGAACAATGTCATGCAACATGATTTCAAAGTTCGAACTCCAAAGTTTGAATTTCAAACTTTAGAGGTTTGACATTTCAGAACTCTCGAGCCAACTTGAGCGATGAATAGCGCAATGATCTCTGAAGTGGAAAAGCCTAAAGTTTTAAATCTTGAAAGTTTGAAATTTCAGATTTCGGAGGGTACGATGCAATTTTGGAGTCCAAAAAGGGTAGATTAAGCACTGGCATTTATTGCAGTATGATACTATTATCTTCAGATGGCCATAACTTTTGACTGGGAGCTCAAATTTGCCAAAATAGGAGTTTTTGGAAAGTTCTCAGTGTCCTCTACACAACTACGATTGGATTTCTTAATTTTAGTAAGGTTAAGTATTTCAAAATGAAGAAATACAGTCCACCATTTTAGAGGGGGTTTCCAAATTTCTCACCTACCCAAATAATAAAGGTATGGGCTTCCTTTCTTCCCCAACAAAGAAAAGTACACGGAGGTATGGGTTTTGCAGTGGTACCCATCGTTGTTGTAGGTGATTTTAATGCATTTTTGGGTGGTTGAAGCAATATTTTGAATTCCTTCTCTATCCCTTTCTCTCATTCTTCCTATATATTATAAGGATGGGCTCATTTCAAAAGGTTGGATAATCTTGCTTTGTACCCTCCCTTATTCTCTTGTTTGTAAGTGAGTTTGTGGAGTTTAAACCTCCCATTCAAGTTGTAATGCTAATTTGTGTCTCATGGCCATTGTAATGCACTGTATCAAATATGTGGAGCAATAATATAAGCCTGTGGATGAATTTCAACCCTCTCTTATGTTCATTGCATCTTTCTGATCTCTCATTACAACTTTGGTTAACTATGCATGTTAGTTTGTGTTACACGTTTTGATAGTTTGTGTTTAATGGTGAATGAATTTTTGATAAGAAACTGATTTGTGTTGATGTTCATCCTCTTCAATTTTGTTTCAATTTCATTTCCATGCAAGGCAAGCTATTCAACATTCCTTTTGGTACATCACCTCCTGTAGATTAGGTTTAATTTCTTGCAATCTTTTCAACCTGTCCCCTTGGCAAGATAGAGTAGATTTTAGGATAGATCCTCTACAAATTGAGTGTGTGTATCAGAATAGAGGAATAGGAACTGATCTTCATCTGGAGAGCTTTCTAGATTGCAAAGTCCCACACTTTGGGAAAAACTCCATGTTATGCAATCACACTGAAAATTTCAATCTATCGAGTTGCAAACATTAGGGGTGCTGTGATTACGCATCAACATAAACTATAATGAAACTATTTATCAATGTCATATATACATAAAATCTAAGATATGAGCCTTGAGATTTATATTTATCGACATTTTCCAAATAGATGTATTTGAGATATTTGTACTAGTTAATAAAACAACCGCAAAGAGATGTTGTTAAAATGTATGTGGCCCTATTTTCAATTCAATACTTGTATGACAATTTGCTTATTTTGACTCTATAATTTTATATTAGTGAACATGTGTTGATTTGTAACAATTGTAAATGAAGTTATTGAAAGTAAATATTAAATTTGCTGGTCAAGTTTACTTTAGTCATGTTTATTTTTTATTTTTCTATATTAAATTGGATTGAAGACCACTAAATTAGTATATAAATATTTATAAGGATTATCTAGATTCAACATTGCATTTTAAATGTTGGAACATCTTATATATGCAAATTCACATTGAGGGTGATTTTTTAATAGTGCAACTAATTGACATGGGAAAGGCCAAGGCATGGAGGTTGGACAACATCTTGAGTCAGGTCAAGTATCTCCTTGAAAACTTCACGATATAGTAAATTCAACATTGTTTTTGAAAGGAAAACAAAGTGGAATATTTCCTTGTTAATGTTGGGGTTGATTAGGCAAGGCACTATGAAATTTATAATGATAGATCAATCATTAACTAGAAATGATATAGCACTAGACCGTAGACTATTCACATTCAAGGGGGAATTAACACATGCTTCTAAATTCCCACTTTTTTGCATTGATAGAAATGACTCCCTCATAAGGTATTAGATACCGCCTAATCATATTTTGGAGTTAAGAGATAGGGGTGGTGCTACTGGCATAAGACAAGACATTCATGGTCCACATGAGTAAGCCCTTAGATTTCTCAAGGATCTTTGTGGGTTAAATTCCATGGATGAATTTCTATTTCCACTTGGTTCTACTTGAAGGGGAAAGTGTAAGAATTGGTTCTCAACATACCTATTACCAAGTATCGTATGAATATCATTCAAATAAAGGCTATTATCTAAGCGGTCAAAGATATTGCATAGGGAGGATTAAGCCCTAGGAAAACTTGGCAATTGTCTAGGGCATCAACATTTGGGGTATCTAAATCAAAATATTTCTCTCATTATAAATTACTTTTAGAACTTATCATTAAATTTTTTTACCTAAAGATTCAATATTAATTGACCCATTTATTTATATTATTATATAGTAGCATAAATTTCACACATACACGTAAAAATGTACTATAATTTTTGCAAGTAAAACAAAATATGGCATATTTTTAAGCTCATATGATTTTGTTGGTATTGTTGCCCATTCTCCGACGTAGCTCCAAATTATATACGTAAAAAAATTATAGGAAAAAGTTAATGTATTATTGGTAATGTCAATGTTGTTGCTAGTGGAGGCAGGTGTAATTAAAGGAAATAAGTATTTATTTCTCTATTCCTAATTTTTTGAGGAAAATGTCTATAATTTTTAATGGAGAAATTGGTAAGATCGGTCCAAATACCATTCCTCAAAAAATCATGGGAGCTACAAAAGTATTTTTATTGCTTTGTCAGAAAATGGTGCTTTATTTAGCTCTGAGACCCATCACGTAATTGATATTGGTAAATTAGACTTGCAAACAACCTTGTATAAAAAATGGTATTTGTTGCATTTTGAGCACCTCTTATGATTAATTCTCTCCATCCACAAAATATTTCTCATCCTTATATGATAATTTTATAAGATATTTTTATTCTTTTTGTATTGCAGTCTCTTTAAATTAGTGATTTATTGTGATCGTAATGAAAATTTAAAAATATGAGAATTCACACAACTTTAATTTATTTGCTTAATGGGAAAAAAATATTAACTAAATTTATGAGAAGGGCGTCCACTCCAAATATTGCATAGAGCACTCTTAACCTTTAATATGACTCTAATTCTATTTTTATTTCCCTGCGAAATATAGTAAACTCAGAGGTTGCGACGGTATTTGTGGATAATTTGTTGATGATCAAGTCGGATTCAAAGGTAGTGATAACCATTAGGTTGGGAAAAGTTATGGACGAAGCTCAACATCTCCATCCCTCTTAATCTTCCCATCATAGGCGTCGATTCCAAAGATTTAGTGTCAGTGGTGACTTTCGGGGAGTATGATTCGTGATTCTTCACATTGGTAAACTGTGTAAATATTTTTTAGAAGCATTGTAGGTTGGGTTCCTCATCTGGATTTCCCCACCCAATCTTGATTTGGAAGTATATCAATGACTACCTCTCCCATCAGGTCCTAAGATCTACAAATGGAATCGAGTCAGAGCAATGAAGGCATATGAGTATAAGTAGAGGCTGGCGGGATCAGTTGAACTCAATGCAAGCCTTGGTGACCAAAGGAACCCACCAATTTCTATTGTGCCACATCAGGATGGAGATGTATGGTCGTAAAGAGGTGCGTAAAGTGACGGTTGCTTACTTACGTAAGTGTCAGTGTTGGCTCAACATTATTTTTTGTGTCGTGTTAAGAGGGTTTCTCATCTACTGGTAGTAACATTTAGAATTTATAATAAAATTGTTAGTTAAGATTGGCATATGCTACCACTTGTTCTTGGTTGGTATTAGCATTCACTTGGTAGTTTAAGGGTTAGGGCATAAACTACCACCCTTGGCTTTGACCTAAAGATTTCAAATTCTAGGTGTCAACCTATTGAAATTTTATGACAATTTAATATTTTGAACTATAGGGAATATTTGTAAAAAGGGCCCAACCCTTATTTAACTAATATACGTGACTTTATATATACTGACACAAGCATGAATGGTTCACTTGACATTCATTGAGTGTAAGTGATGCCCACGTAGATGAAATACCAACACATCCATGACCATCCCATTACTAGTCCCACGCAAGCAACCTAATCTAAATATTTATGACCCCATATTTTTATCAGCCCGAAAGAGAGGGGTTGTTCAAGAATAAATTCATTTTATGCCAGGTGAGGTGCTACATACCTGTATTTATATTGCGTACCTAAAGCATGCAAAATTATTTAATATGTGTCGCAGTCCAAGTTTGCCCATTCCTAAGCTGCTCAACAATACCTACACGTTAAATGATAGACATGAACGTGACGCACACGATATAAAATAATATTTATTTGCGTGTTTTGATACAGAATTGTTACCCATGTTTACGGCGGAGTTACCTAGTTGACCGGTGTCATGATATTAGGGGATGAGCCGTTAAACTTAAAAATCTACAAGTTTTGAATTTGATTTTATATTACCAACCTAGTTAGATAGTTTGATTTTTTTTATTATTTGGGATGTATTTCATAACTTATTGTTTTCTTAAAAGTAGTTTATTATAGTAATTTTAATCTTTTTTTAAAAATTAGTTAGCATTTAATTAAGTTACTTTTATTGAAAAGTGTTGTTTTAGTTCGACAATTATTTTCATCGAGACCTATTTCTAAATATAGCAATTTCAACTTTTTAATTAATTGACACTTTGTTAAGTTATTTTTAAAAAAAAATCTTGTTTAGTCACTATAATTATTTTCATATAACGATTTCAAATAATTTATATATTTTAAAATTAACCCCCAAAAAAAAATATCAATATTTTTTTATGTTAAAAATGAATAAATGTGTACTTAAGATATTATTATATACATAATATGTCATATATGAGATGCAATACTTCTATTCTTTTAATTAAATATATATTTTTAATTTTATATCTTAAATATTTGACATTCAAAAAAATAATATTCTTTACATATTTTATTTTTAATGTTAGAAATTTATAATATACTATTAATAATCAATAAATAAACAAACACATTAATATTATATTGATTAATTAATTTAATTGATAATTAATAAATACAAAGACACAATACTATCTTATCAATTAACCAATATATATTAATAATTAAGAAACATACACATGTATTAATATGGTACTAATAAGTAACAAATAAAAAGGTGAATATCTATATTTTTAAATTCAATAATTTCTGCAATCAATAATAATAATTTTATAATTAACTAAAATTTAAAATTTTAAAGATATATTATTTAGAGGCATTATGTAAAAATGAAATCCAAAAGTTAGAAGACACTTACACTTAAAAATGACACTCAAATATTATAATAAATCTTGGACTTTATTTAATACAACTGATTCGAATATTTTATTTTATATTTGCATATTTATTGAAACAAATTTTAATTAACCATGTTTAAGTTAGTGGGATGTATACATTTAATTTAAGGTTAGAGTATGTTATGTGCAATGTTATTAGTGTATATATGTATTTACAGATCTTGGTTTAAATTAGATTTTTATTAGAGTTTTATATAATGTGACTTTACAAGTTCTTTAAGTTTAATCTTATAATAATATTCCTTATCAAATGGATTATAGTCCAATGATATGTATAATGATGTAAGAGGTATAGCCTAGCCATCCACTAATGTATAAATTCTAAAAATATCAAATAATAAAAGTCGAGGCTAAGATTATACCTTGAATGAATTTGGTGCAATGGAACAAGCATTAGAACAAGTATTTATAATCCCATATAGTTCACAATACACAAACCACAAAACACCATGCAAGCAAGGAAAAACACTATTTCATATCTTATTTTGATATACCTCAAGAATTGTTGGCAAGGTATTCTCTATCAAAAATAATGGATCTGAAACATGGATAAAATAATTCTATAACATAAAAGTCTCGTTTTCATTTTGTATCGAGTGTAAAAGCTTTATTTAGAATTTCACTTTTAAAAGGATAATATCAACTAGTTTGGAAACTGTGGTTAGGTGGGTTTAGGTCCATTTTTATCTAGAATTAAATATGCCAAAGCTATAATATAGGGCATAATATAGAGGTTTCCATTAATGGAGGTTGACATTTTGTACAGCGTTTGGTGACTTTGAATGGAGAAGTATAAGAAGCAAATCCACGCGTCTTCAGCGGCTAGAATTTTGTCAACGCAAGACTATGATCGATTCAGTAAGGGTTATTGTCGTACGTTAATAAACATGTAATTGCTATTCTGGGGTAGATCTATTAGATCAACGGCCTGGTTGAATAAATTTAATACACGGCGATTGATAATGGTGGTGTCTCTGTTAATCAATTAATATGGTTGGTCAGCCAGCTCGTTGTGTCATTTTCGCTTCTTGTGGTGTATACTTCAAAAAATCAATGAACTGGTGGGCTACCATGGCAATATCTGATCAAAATCTGTCAAATATTCAAGGACAATGAAATTGTTGCATATATAGATGGTGGGTGTCTGCATTCTGCCATGAAGATATGTGAGTTAGTCTCCAAGTCTTTTTGTTCTCCGACTTAAGTATAAATATCAGTTAGTCTCCAAGTCTTCCTAGTTCTCTGATTTCTCACTGTGTTTTCTGCTTAAACCTCAGTTAGTTTCTTCATGGAATAGGATTCCCTTGTAATAGCCTGGTCACTTTTTTTTTGCTTATCTGCACGGAATAGGTTTCCCTTGTAGTAGCAATTTATATATAGGATTTTCAGTTCGGTTAATCTTGCCAGATTAGTGTAATAAAGTTTCTTTGCAGTATGCCGAGGGAGCAGGCACTTTTGTCCACAGAGATTGTGTCCAAGGGGGTTGAGAGCTCTGGTCCCAATGCAGGATTCAAAACATTCTCTGTTAGAGTCCGGAGAAGATTACCTGATTTCTTACACTCTGTCAATCTCAGGCATGTCAAGTTGGGCTACCATTATTTGATTAGCAATGCTCTGTATTTCTTTGCTGTCCCTCTTCTGCTGGTGTTATTTAGTGCAGAGGTTGGAACTTTGAGGAGAAATAATTTATGGAGTTTTTGGGAGCAGCCCACCTTTGATGTTGTGAGCTTGCTCTCTGTATCTGGCCTGGTTGGATGCATTGCCTGCGTCTATTATATATGTAGTCCAAGAGCCATATATTTGGTGGACTTTGCCTGCTATAAGCCTTCTGATGAGTTCAGGGTTACCAGAGACTATTTCATGTCTCATTCTAGAGATTCAGGGCTTTTTGATGATAACAGCCTGGAGTTCCAGAGGAAGATTCTTGAGAGATCTGGCATAGGTGAGCACTCGTACTTTCCAGGAGCCATTTTGGCTTCTCCACCTAGGCTAACCATGAACGAAGCCCGTGCAGAAGCAGAGATGGTGATGTTTGGTGCCTTGGATGAACTGTTTGAAAAAAGCAGAGTGAGGCCCAAGGATATTGGGATTCTTGTGGTGAACTGCAGCTTGTTTAATCCAACTCCATCTCTGTCTGCCATGATTATCAATCACTACAAGATGAGAGGCAATATTCTGAGCTTTAACTTGGGAGGAATGGGATGCAGTGCAGGTATCATAGCCTTAGATCTTGCACAAGACATGCTGCAGACTCATGGGAATTCATATGCAGTAGTTGTGAGCACAGAGAACATTACATTGAATTGGTATCATGGAACAAACAAATCGATGCTGCTGCCCAATTGTCTGTTTCGCATGGGAGGTGCGGCTATTCTTTTATCCAACAAGAGAAAAGATAGGAGGAGATCAAAATACCAGCTCTCACATATTGTTAGGACCCATAACGGACAAGATGACAAGAGCTACAAGTGTGTTTTCCAAGAGGAGGATTCCAATAGGACCAAGGGCTTGACGATATCCAAGGAGCTCATGGCAGTTGCAGGCCATGCACTCAAGGCCAATATAACAACTCTGGGTCCTTTAGTACTTCCTTTATCAGAACAGATCCTGTTTTTCCTGACACTCTTCTCTAGAAAAGTACTGAAGATGGATGTAAAGCCCTATATCCCAGACTTCAAGTTAGCATTTGAACACTTTTGCATTCATGCAGGCGGCAGAGCAGTACTTGATGAACTGCAGAAGAATTTATCATTACCAGAGCATCACATGGAGCCATCAAGGATGACTCTCCATAGATTTGGCAATACATCCAGCAGTACTCTGTGGTACGAGCTTGCATACATGGAAGCCAAGAAAAGAGTGAAAAGAGGCGACAGAGTATGGCAGATAGCATTTGGGTCAGGATTCAAGTGCAACAGTGCAGTCTGGAAGGCCCTCAGGACCATTAAAAACCCCACCAGAAATCCATGGTTAGATTGCATTGACAACTATCCACTTGAGATTCCAGAGTTCCAGAAAATCTGAGATATCCAAAAACAAAAAGGATTAACTCCACTGATCCGGATTCAGGCCACTGCATGGATGCATATTAGTCTACTATCTATGTAAATTTAGGTTCTAGGTGGTATATGTTTAGTGATTATGGCGAACATCATTATCCAATTTGTGCATGGATGCTCAATAAGGTTCCTTAAATATAGTTGATCTATGGACTGACAAAGTTATGTGGAATTAATATATCCAGTGAAATAAGCTGACAAAAAGCTGAGACACCCATTATATTGTCTTGTGCTGCATGGACTATTATTTCAGAGTTAACTCCATTAAGATACAGCAGGTTACCCATATGCATTTCATTGGTTGCTTTGCTTGCAATGGTGTACTGGTACGAATTTGTTGTAGCTGGTGTCACTGTCACCCTTCTTTGTCAGAAAAAAAATATGTTTTTTTCTGTGAATTCAATATGCTTGGAAGTTGGAATTAGTAGTATTTGAAAGATGAATAATTTTCCTATATTAGCTATGGCAGCTTCTCTCGTAAAGGGTAAATTTATTTCGATGTCATCTTGAAAAGCCATCGATGTACATGTATTTTAGCGGGTACCAAAACATGTATTTGAAAGAGGGACCTATAACCGAGCGGGTACCAAAACATGTACATCTCTTTTCACCATAGGTTGTTGACAAAAGCACCAATAGTTGATCACTTTTTGGTTAATTACACTTTTTAAGAGTTAATGAGAATGTGACACATAGGGGGCTTGGTCATTGGTCCCTCTTTCAAATGCTTTATATTGATTTTCTTCATATTAAATCAATTCAAAAACTACTTTTCCCTCCAAATTAACATGCGAAACGAAAATGTCAATATGGCACGATCATACGCTACATGATGATATAATTTTTTTACGCTACCGACATACCTACATATATTTGTGTGCCCCTAAAGTTAGGTGCACGGTTATAGGGTCCTCTCCCCTAGTAATTGATGATCTACTCGTTTGTTTTATTTCCCCAGCGCATATCTTTCAGAGTGCCTTCCTTGATTTAAATGTGAAAATTGAGAGGAAGGATGATATGTTTTTTAATTTTTATAAATGTATATTTTTAAAGCTTAGATAATTTTGATTTGACTTTTTGAGATTCTTTTAAAAGAACATCATAATTGAGGTTTTTATGTCTAGAAAGAGAAGATTTATAGAACTTATATTGAACAAAGAATCTTGCCAAAACTATCAAGTTATTATTTGATGACCACTTATGTACTCTCTTGGAAGAGTTGAAAATACGTTTTGAATAGAACATCTTTCATTGAATAACTCCTCCAAATGTTCTTGTATGGTTTCAAGAGATTCTCCAACATGTTCGGGGATTTTTTTGACGAATCTTTGCATGGTGGGTGTGTAGTTGGGATATACATTAAAGGGGTGCAATTCAAGAGAAGTATTGGTTTGTTTAAGTGAGATCAACTGGAAGTTCTAAATTAGTAGAGCCATTAGGCACAAACTTCTTAGTATGAGTACAAGAAATGTTGCGATCTACATAAAAGGGGTGTAATTCAAGAGAAGTGGCTCGAATTGTGTCTTGAGTAATATAAAGGTGCTCCATGGTAGGACTGTAGGAGGATTTCAAAAAGATGTTAAAAAACATTTTTTTAATATTATGTTGATATCAAAGGAGATAAGAGAAAACATGGAGATGACATGCTCTACAGTGGAGTAAAATTCATGTTGGTTTCACCACAATGTATGAAGATTAAGAAGGTCAATAAATTAGACTCTCTTCTCAATAATATAGAATAAGCTATAGATAAAAGATCATTCTAGGACCTACACACAAGCAAAGATTGTAATTATGTAGTGTATGAGTCGTTCACTTAAAATACAATGATCCACTATCTATTAGAGGGACAAGGTTCTAAGTCAAAGTCTATGATATGGGTGGGATTTTAGTAGCTCATAGATTGTAATAGTAATTCAATGATAAACAAGAGCATATAAAATATATAGATTAAGGTTGTAAGCATAAATAAGGAGGCAAGTCCCTGCCAAGGATCTAAACTAGGGTTGGATAATCCAAATGGCAGATAAAGGCAAGATCCAACATAAGAGTAATGTAAAAGACAAATAACATCTAATCTATCATAGTCAATGTACATGATATATCAGTCATAAATCAATCAAACGCAAGAGGCAGGGAGGGGGGGCATGTGTGTGGTCATGGGCATGGGTGTGGATGTGAGCACATATGTATGTACGTGTGCGTGTGCGCGTGCACGTGTGCGGGCGCGTGCGTGTGTGTGTAAAGGAAGGTTAGAGATACTATTCTGAAGACAACATTGGTGCATCTACCCCCTTAAAGGTTAAGCAACTTATGCAAGCATTTCATAGCCGAGACCATAAAGAAGACTTAAGTAGACGACAATTGGGGACTCCAAAGACCTATGAAACCTTGCTGGTATAGCTCTTATTCTTGAGTATCATAGACCCAATACTCCTAAGATAGACCTCCAAGTGTTAGCAAAACTAGACCTTAACCTTTAAGACCTCTTAAGAACATCTTTGCAAATGCAGGAAGACTAATAAATGGTGATGCAATGATATAAAAATTACTTCAATGATGCCATATTTATAAGGGACAGTACCCGAAGTCACAAATATTTCAAGGTGATGACATCAATTGTGGTGGATGCAATCTATGTTTGGAAAGCTCTACTAGATAGTATTGACCGAGGTCGATGTTGTCAGCGTATCCAACTAAACATGATGTACCTAAGAGTTAAAGGGGGTAGGTAGTGGAGTACACACTTGGGAGAAGATGTCAAGGTGATATGAAGGTTATATAAGTAGGTTTCAACGAGGTTGTAAGAGGATAGTAAGGAGGTGGTAAAGGATAAAATATCTTGGGACTGCACAAAAAATATCTCTCAAAAATACTGCCAGCCATCCTAAACCCCACTCCCTGTGATTCCCATTATGGCATGCAATCAGAGTGATCAATGCACCAACCTATGATTGGGATGAATACTTGGAGTAGCATGGACCCATACTAACATTCAAAGCATGATTTTTGAAAGTCTATTTTTAGAGATACCAAAATCTATTTTTTAGCAATTAATGATCTAGATGAGTATATAGAGTAGGAATGATACATATTAGCAATAGGAGAAAATTTTCTATGAGTCTATTTTTAGAAAGTAGAGAAATTTATTTTTAGTAGTTTTTGTCAGCGTTTGGTATTTTGCATTTTAGGGTTTTCAAAGTATTTTTGGGCTTCGAACTATATGATGAGAGTGGAATGCATGGTCATAACAACTTTTCTCTAGTTCTCTTTGCCATAATTCTATTGGGTCCATTGGTTTGCAAATTGGGTTAATGAGCTTGGAGACATGATCCTGATAAGGATCACTTAAAAAATAATATAATGATATTGTCATTTTTGGATTTTGTCCACTTTTTCCCATCCATATATACCACAAAGGTGGATACATGTCATCTCCATGAAGGATGACATTTTAGTTCCCATTCAGAACCCTTAGCTTACTATTCTAGCAACATTCTATCTTCTACATTGCTTGGCTATAAAGAGGATGGTTTCGAATGAAGACCCAAGTTTACAAGTTTGTGAGGACATACATTTTTATATTTTGAGGCATACATCTCTCCTACAAAGTTTACCCATTTTGTACACATCTTCACTTGTAGATAATTGCGAGCCATACATCTTTCCTACAAAGTTGACCCGTTATGCATATATTCTCAATTGCAAAGATATATGCCCACATCTCTCCTACACAGTTTGCCCAATTTGTATACATTACCAATTGTAATGAAATACTTTTATTTCTGCAATTAAAGTTATAGGTGCAACAAGATTATTTTGTGGATGCACTAAAATTCTTTTAACTCTACAATTTCAATTATTTCATTATGAACATATTACCATAACACAATAAATGCCACCATTAGTGTGTTGTCCACAAAACTAAAAAATAATTTGTATCATAAATTGTTAGTAAGTGTGAAAAACAAGGTGTATACAACTATAATCTTCCCATCATCATATCTCCAAGTTGAGGCTCAATCAAATGCACATACATAACTTGTATCAATGATTTTAACACACGTTTCCAATCTTCTCTTCATGTGAAGAAAAAACATGGCTCGTAAGAGTGCATGTTTTTCCTTTATTATATCTTAGTATCGTTGTGGTATCGCTATAAGGGCTTCTATAGAAAACTCTAGACATGAAAACTCAATACCTTCTCACACCTTAAGAATGCACGTCTTAGAGCTTACAATTGCACCTATGATGATGTTATTAACCTTATTATAGGTTGTGTAGTAGACTATTTCATCATGTTTTCCCTCATTGACAACAATGGAGACTTATTTTATTGTAAACCCTTTGAGTTTAAAGACCTTTGTGGTATACTCTTGTAGCTTTTAATATCATAACAATTGATTATATTGTAGTTGTACCTTGTAGTCATAGTTTTTGCACTGACATCGACATTACTTTAATTAATTCTATCCGATACATTAAAATGTTTGATAAATACTTTAGTTACATTTCAACACAACTAATGCACCAATTGAAGGTATTTTGCAAGCTATGCCCAACTAAAATCTTGTTATTTTATTTTGTTTTGTATGGTGTGGATACTGAAATTGTTTATAATGTTGTATTAAATGTGTGATTTTTTATGATAAAACAATGTTTATGTTGGATCGCTAAATTGGGTTGACTTGTTTTGTTTAGGTTTATTTATGCCATCTTCAATTTTTCATTAATGGAAGTTGACATTCTTTGCCCTTGGTTGGTGACCTTGAGTGGAACTTTTAAATTCTTTTGACTGAAAAATTCCACGCGTTTAGACTTCATAGAAATGAGAATGAGGATTATCTTGTATTAATGAGCCAGGGCTATTTTGGGAATCAGTTTTTCTTACTTTTGAAGATGAACCACCTTTTTGAATCAAATTTAAATGTGCTAACGAATTTTGGTGTCTATGCATTGATTAAGATGGTTCGTTAAGTAGCTGGTGTCTGTCATTTTGGCTTGTAGTGATGTTGTGGGGTGATTATGTGATAAATTCTCCTCAAGTGGATTTCAAAATTAATAGCTCAGTTGACATGGTCTTCCATTCTAGGAGAAATGAAATTATATATATAGGATTTTGTACATAGATTCTTGCAAGATAGTCTAATATACTCTCATTGCAATATGGTGAAGGAGCAGTCACTTTTGTCCACAGAGATTGTGCCAAAGGGGGTTGATGGCTCTCTTCCCCATGCAGAGTTTCAGACATTCTCAATCAGAGTTCGGAGGAGATTGCCTGACTTCTTACACTCTGTTAATCTCAGGCATGTCAAGTTGGGTTACCATTATTTGATTAGCAATGCTCTGTACTTCTTAGCAGTTCCTCTTCTGCTGGTGATATTCAGTGCAGAGGTGGGAACCTTGAGGAGAGATGATTTATGGAGGTTTTTGGAGAAGCCCACCTTTCATTTTGTTAGCTTTCTGTCTGTATCCGGCCTGATTGGATTCACTGCCTGCATCTACTACATGTCTAGTCCAGAACACATATATTTGGTGGACTTTGCCTGCTACAAGCCCTCTGATGAGCTCAAAGTTACTAGAGACACTGTTATTTCTCATTCTAGAGATTCGGGGCTTTTTGATGATAATAGTCTGGAGTTCCAGAGGAAGATCCTAGAGAGGTCTGGCATAGGAGAGCACACATACTGTCCGGGGGCCCTTTTGGCTTCTCCAACTAAGCTTACTATGAAAGATGCCCGTGCAGAAGCAGAGATGGTGATGTTTGGTGCCTTGGATGAGCTGTTTGAGAAATGCAGAGTGAAGCCCAAGGATATTGGTATCCTGGTTGTGAACTGCAGCCTTTTCAATCCAACTCCATCTCTGTCTGCTATGATCATTAATCACTACAAGATGAGAGGCAACATTCTGAGCTTCAACTTGGGAGGAATGGGTTGCAGTGCAGGTATCATAGCCCTAGATCTAGCACAAAACATGCTGCAGAATCATGGGAATTCATATGCAGTAGTTGTGAGCACTGAGAACATTACATTGAACTGGTATCATGGAACAAACAGATCAATGCTTCTCACCAATTGTTTGTTTCGCATGGGTGGTGCAGCTATTCTTTTATCCAACAAGAGAAAAGACAGGAGGAGATCAAAATACCAGCTCTCACATATTGTTAGGACCCATAACGGACAAGATGACAAGAGCTACAAGTGTGTTTTCCAAGAGGAGGATTCCAATAGGACCAAGGGCTTGACAATATCCAAGGAACTCATGGCAGTTGCAGGCCATGCACTCAAGGCCAATATAACAACTCTGGGTCCTTCAGTACTTCCTTTATCAGAACAGATACTCTTTTTTTGGCCACTCTTCTCTAGAAAAGTACTGAAGATGGATGTAAAGCCCTATATCCCAGACTTCAAGTTAGCATTTGAACACTTTTGCGTTCATGCAGGTGGCAGAGCAGTACTCGATGAACTGCAGAAGAATTTATCATTATCAGAGCATCACATGGAGCCATCAAGGATGACTCTGTACAGATTTGGCAATACATCCAGTAGTACTCTGTGGTATGAGCTTGCATACATGGAAGCCAAGAAAAGAGTAAAGAGAGGTGACAGAGTATGGCAGATAGCATTTGGGTCTGGATTCAAGTGCAACAGTGTAGTCTGGAAGGCCCTCACGACCATTAAAAACCCCACCAGAAACCCATGGCTAGATTGCATTGGCAACTATCCAGTTGAGATTCCAGATTTCCAGAAGATCTCAATCATGCCAATAAAAAACACGGATTAATAATTAATTCCAGTGATCCGTCATTGTATGGATGCATATTAGTTTTGTTATGTTTAGGTTATAGGTCGTATCTGTTAGTGATTGTGGTGAACCTCGTTATCCAATTCGTGCATGGATGCTTAATAAGGTTCGTTTATGTATGTAATATAGTTGATCTTACATGCTCAATAAATATATTACATGTCCCACGCACAAGTCTATTTTATGGATTATGAATCTGTATTAAATTCTCTAACTCTACAAGAACATTGTAGTTTGGCTGTATTTTCATTTTCTTATATATTGTATTAAGTGATTTGAGTTTTTTTATTGGAATATATTATTATATTATTTAAATATCAATATTAGATGATTACAATAAAAAAGGTGGTTAGAAAGAGTCAAGCTTTGATATCCATTCCAGTTTTAAAATATTACTCAAACCAATAGGCTCATTTGCTAGAAAGTTTGGAGTGGGTCACCCATCCAAAGGCTCAGAATTGTCTTGCATAGCCAATGACACCGTGATTCCCTTGCTAGGTGGCAGAGAGCCAACAATAGTGACATTACCTTGCACTTGAGAGGGCCAATGAGAAAGACAAGCAACATATTTCCTCTCAAGGTGACGGTAAGCTCTAGGGCCGAGATGCGGAGGATCCAACTGAACTTGGCTCAGGGTGTAAGGAACACTCTGTTAAATGTTTAGTAGCTCCTACAAATGGTGAAACTCAAGAGCTACCTTCTTAGCTTGAGCTTGAAGATGTAGGAAAACAATAGATATGACAATGGTTTTATCATTAACAACTAATTGTTAAGAAATAACTCCATTACTAAAAATTGCAACATTTTTGACTTTCCATTGTTGAAATAAAACTATAGTGAGAGAGGTCTCCAAAAGAAGTCATTTTCCATGTAAAAGTTTCAAGCTGGAATGACTTAAAGAGGGAGTGAGTCCATGTCTAGGCATCTCTAGCACGAGGAAAAAACCGTTAAAGATGTTTTAAAGTCTTAGGTTAGCACACATAAGAAATATGGGACTAGAAGCACCAATGTGTTCAAGTGTTTCACATAAAGGAAGATCTTGATAAATAAATTGCCACAAAAAATGAGCAATTTTGGGCTCAAGTTTTGAATTCCAGGCTCGATTGAGATGTGCAATCCAAACTGGAGGGGAGGAAGTCAAACTCTAACGAGTATTGAATTTGTAGAGAGTGGGGAGAAAGGGCTCATGATTTGATAAATAAAATTGAGAGAATAATTCTTGGAGATAGTGTCAACATTACATTGCTAGTGGGAGGTTGGAGGAGGAGTTTGTGTGCAACATTACATCCAACATGAGTTCCTATATCTTCCAAATGGAGGGCATGTCTGAATTAACAAGCTTGAATTTCAATTTGAGCCTGGGTTGTGGTCCAATCCCTAGATGAAACAAGGTATTGAATAATAGAAATTCCCTTCGAGTACAGACAAAGAGATTTTAATTCTAGGTTGGAAGCCATCACCAATCAAGGTTAAAGCATATAATTGTGTCCCACTAGGTGGCTAAAAATAATTTTCAAATCTAAATAGTAAATAAATCTTAAATAATACTATCAAAATTTAAAACTTTCAGGTAAATTTTTGATGCTCTGCACCTTGGTATATTTAATCTCTGAAAAATACAAGTTTGTTCATTTTACATGTGTTTGGTCATGTTTTGGTTATGGGAACTATTTTTTTGAAGTTATAAAAACTGTAAAAATGTGGGATACAATTATATGCTTTCACCCATCCTTATGTAAGGGTTGATGGCCTCATAGGTCTTCCAATACCCTTCCAAAGATTATTGACCACAAAGGAGCCTTTAATCTTAACTGGCATAGAGGTGAAAAGAAAGGCTTGGAGACTAATGTTTTTCCATCATATTTTTCCACGCAATGCTCCAACAAAAATGCAATGCCTTAAGAGAAATTTCCATGCATCATTTATTTCTAATGCTTTAACTATCCATTTAGCACATAGGTGAATGCTTTTTTGTAAATATAAATGATGCCCATGCAACCTTTTTCCTAAGATAGGAAAAAAACATCCTATACAACACGATGAAAACATCTTTCTTGTTTGGCATTGAACCAAAGAAAGTCACCAAAAAACTTGGCCAACTTTTGTAGGAATCCTTTAAAAGGGCTGAAAAAGAATAATAATACATGTGACTAGTGGTAAGAATATTTGTGCGCATATGGGAATATTGGTAAGAGAGAAGGAGGTCAAGATACCCAAAATGTGATCTTCTTCTACACTTTTTCAAGAACATATCACCATAAATAAGAAGGTG
The DNA here is from genome assembly GCA_019776745.2 of Taxus chinensis. Lineage (NCBI taxonomy): Eukaryota > Viridiplantae > Streptophyta > Pinopsida > Cupressales > Taxaceae > Taxus > Taxus chinensis. Next base: position 286,820,673 of record CM034155.1, read on the forward strand.
TGATATCCAAGGAAAAACATAATACCTAGGAATTTTAATTGTTCTCCATGTTGGATACACTTGCAAGGATAAATTTTAAGCCAATCCAACATAGGAAACATGATTTTCCTATAACAAAGAGTTTTGGTCCATTGCAGACTAGATTCAGAAGCTTCACAATTTTTTTTATAAAAATTAAATGGTTTCCTTAAAGGAAGCTTTGTTTTCAAGAAGAGGGAGAAATGATTCATCTATGAAATTTCCATTAATGAGCTATGTGGAGTGATCTAAAAGGAAGATACCCCAAATCAACCCCTACTCATCTCGATGGCAAATCAAGTATCCAAAAGGTTCCAGAACCAAAACATAGAGAATGGGAGAAAGTGGAAAACCTTTTCATATAGAGAGAAAGAGACCAAATATGTCAAAAATTTTCACGTTGATGGTTAAAGAGGCAGATGCATCAAATAAGAGAGTTTTTATAACCCAAAGAAAAACTTCTCCAAAGCTAAGATCTTAAAGCATGGTGATTATAAAATGCCATTTGATTGCACAATCATACATTTTTTCAACACTAATCTTGAGAAAATTATTTGTTGTTAAGATGCTTGAGCCTATTCCATGCCTTCCCAAACAATGATGATGTGATCTAAAATATACCTCTTCTTGATAAAATCGGTCATCTCAGGTTTGACAATGGTAGAATGAATGTCGTGAATACACAATGCTAAAGTTTGGGAAATAATTTTGTAAGAGCCATTCAAAAAATTGATAGGCTACCAATTGAAGACAAGGTTAGGATCACCTAATGTAGGTTTGAATTGAATGTTTCATTTGTTTGTAATTTTACCTAAAGATTGAGAAAATAATGCCTCATAATGAACTTACAAAAAATTAAGGCCCAAAAAACTCTAGGTGGATTTTTAAAACTCAAATAGAAATTTTTCAATACATATAGATTTTTCATTGGCCATGCATTGCAGAGCTACATAGAGATCATCTGATGTGAGGTAATAACCACATTAAAATTTATCTGCAAAAAATATCTATTGGATAAGAACTTTAAGGTATTTATGAAGTGCTTCATTTCTTTTCTTATTCATGACGTGAGCTTAGAAAACCATTTTGTAGTATTTGATGAAGGAATTAGACATATTGAGCAAGTTGGTAAGATAAATGTGATCCATTTGGATCAAATTTGTCTTCTCTTTAGCTTACTTGGTATGAAGAAATTTAAAAATTTATTTATAGGTATGATCTCTGACCTTAATCCGGTGTAGAATGGCCTAGAATTAAGCTTCTCTGGTAGCATGAGGCTCACCTAGTTTGATTTTATCCATGAGGACAACAACCAAAGATTACATTCTAAACACAAAAATCCTATAAAATTCATGGAAGAGAGAACTCTTGGCCATCTTATGAAACCACACCATATTTTTAACAAAGTCATAAAGGAAGGCAACAATGTGGTGGATAGAATCATTCCATCACTCAATCCAACTATCAGAATAAAGAGAACGTGACACCAATTTCAAGACCTTGGCTATGAGTTCAATGGTCCTATAAGGCAATAAAAGTGATAGGATGAGATATAATTAACTATGTGGAACTTTAAATCAAGCACCTCCCCAAGTGAGTTATAAGGTGATTAAGATTTGCTAAAAAAGAAGATGATCTTGATGGATGATGATAATCAACTTGTTGGAAATATAAATAGAGAATACATGTTGTTTTGTAAGCATGAAATGATCAAGGCTTTTGAAAATCCTATCATCTTTGGTGCTGTTCCTATAACGTAGTACATGTATTGGGATATGTATAGCTGGCTTGTGCCTAACACAATCTCTTAACATGCCCAGTCACATATCTATATGTAGTCACAAAATCATGCACTTTAGACACTTATTTATCCTGATCTCACACTACTATTTAGAAGGTTCTTGAGTGAAGAAAGTATTAATTAACCCCTATCCTTTGGCCATCTTGTTTATTTTATTTCGTAATTTGTGACCTATTGCACCCACATGCCCAGCCATTTTTTTATATTCCACGTTATTTTAGCCTCACTTGGGGCACCCCGATTTAGTACTGGGGTGCCCATGGCCACCCTGATCCCACCTGGGGGAGTCCTGGTCCCTTTTACACTTTCCTGCCACTTTTTGGGCCTCTTCTATATGTTTTACATCTGTATCTTTCTTGTGGTCGGCCTTTTCAGGGTTAATTATGAAATTAGAGCAAGGGAACCCTATAAATATAAAGTTATGAGACCATAATGAGGGACCTAACATCATCTACTACTATCACTCCATCTATTACATTGACATCCATCTATTGCATTGACATCCACATAGCTCCATCATCAAGGCACAAGCTAGGACATCTGCACCACACTTCATAGGGGGAGGGATTCTATTCTATTCCATGCACACATACTATTACATTTTATACATTTAGCTATTGCTCGCTATTTCACAAAGTGTGACTGACACAAGAGCACCTAGGGTACGACATGCACACACACACACCAGAACTACATCCAGGTCCAAAATGTAGTGCAAAACTCAGTTAGTAATCCCACTATTGTGGCAGCCGAGGTCAATCTAATCCACTCATTTGCATATTTATTTTTTAAGGGTTTTGATACTTCCTTTTGGTCTTTTGCAGGCCATTTCTTCCTCTTGGAATATTTGGAACATTCAGTGTAGTACATGAAAATTGATGTAACAAGAAAATTAGGTTATCAGTCATCTCTAGGACATGTAAAGACTAGCTCCAAACCTTTTTCCCAGACCAGGGCACCTATTCTGCTTACTAGAGCACCCGCGGGTGCCCCAGTCCTCTCCCAGGTGTTCCAGTACAACCGCATCGCCCAGATCTATCCTCTATGGGACCTCGACACAGTTGCTCTTGCTTCTTGATTTTTTGTGCATCAATGTGACACTGTCTGAAAAACGTCGTTATTATCTGAGTTCTTTCCTTACTCCCTTTTGCACATTTAGGGTTAACATTTCCTTTTGCATAGTTGATTAGTTTGCTTACATATTTCTTGATTACAGTCATTTACTTTATTTACAGCTATTCATAGCTTATATTAACTATCCCTCCACTATTTAGTTAGTCCATTTTTAGTTAATCATTTTGGTGAACCCGATGTGTGAACTTGTCTTTCTTCTTCCATTTTATGCCCATTAGCTGTAGTGGTCATTTTGGATCTCTTTAATATTGTGATATGTCCTCATTCACCCATAAGGTTTCTAGACCAATGGCTAATATACCTACTTCTGTTTCTCCCACTAGTAATTCCTTAGATATTTCCAATAATGTGCATCTTCATGAAATTGAGATGTATGATAGTGAAAAGTCTTACGACGAAGACACCAACATTGATCAAGACCAACTCAACGCTATTACTAACTTTCACCAAACATTGTGTGAAAACCCTACTCATCTCCCTCATGTATTGCATGCTCTTATCACTGCTCAGTGTGCTCACGAAGCTTCAACCACCATATTTGTTTCCTTTTGTCCCATGGTCTCCACTCCACCCACTTATGTTTATACTTCTATTCCTCCTACCACGGCTCCCGCTACTCACTCTAGTACTCCTCCTTTGCATCTTGGTTCTTCTTCGAACTCCCCATATTTGACCTCTTTATATCAGGACTTACAGTCCTAGATTCGATAACTTCAACTAGTTACCTCATGTGCATCACCATCTCTAGATTCTACCTCATTGCTACGTACTCCTTTCGCGCCCACCACATCTAATTATACCTCCCACCAAATTTTGTCTCTCATAAGCTACCTATATTCAAAGTCCATGATGACCCATAAAGAGCATCTCCGTGCATTCCATGTAGCCTACTTTGACTATGTAGACAATCATATTCTCTTAGTCAAAATTTTTCCTCGTACTTTACAAGACTATGCGATGCGGAATATAGCAGATGCCTTTATCATGAATTTCTCTATCAACATTGGCTCTAAGATATCCTATGCTCAAGTGGAAACACTCAAACAAGGGCCTAACAAACACTTATCTGATTATATCTTGCATTACAAAAACAACTTAGCCAACATGTCTAATGTCCTTGCAGATCCTGAGCTCCATGACTTATTCACCCAGAGTTTATTGCCACCCCTATAGGAGAGTGTTATCTTGAAAACTTATCCTTTATTTGATCAATTTTTTCATACTCTCAAGCTTCATGAGACTAAACTGTTAGCCATATGCAAGCTTAAATATCAAGAACAAGAATTTTCATCCACATACTTTCAAAGTAAACCACCATCCAAACCTTCTGCAACTAAACCCATGGATAGAAAAACCAATATAAACTTAGTTTCTACCCTTAGGGAGCTTCGACCACAATCATACATACATAATTTTACTAATATTAGTACACCACCGAGCATTTTACTACCACAAATCATCAATAACAATCTTATCACCTTACCATCGCCACTACAACTTGATCCATCTCAACCCAAAGGGCATAATTTTGGTGACGATTATTATTTTGATTATCATCAATGCATTGGACATTCCACTGATCGTTGTTTTTAGTTCCCACATCTCATCCAAGATTTACTTGACAATGTTAAAATTGATCTTCTGGAGTCTACAACATCCACACCTAATAATGACAATCACAAACTTAATATTGTTAACAACCCCTTGCCAAAAGCTGATTCCAAAACAACTGATTCCTCTACTAATTATGTCTATCACGTAGTACCTTCTTCCTCGGGACCTCTCAACTTCTTAGTTGCTAACATTGAAGCTTTGCCACCAATCATTTCCTTTTCCAATGTCGATTATCATGTTAATTTTACATCTAACCATTTGCATATTCATGCATCTATTGGCCCAACCTCCATAAAAAACACTAAGGTTGACCCATCATGGCCCATTATGTGTGTTCTATGTCACTTGTTAAGGATATCAAGTATCCTCTATCTCAAGTCAAATACCATTTCGACAAAAATCTTTGGCATTTTTTAATTACATGTCACGGCTGGACCTCTTATAATGCTGGTGCCTTTCCTCATTGGAAACATAATTAAGGGATGTGATCCTTGGTATTAACTGTATTTTTTGCTCACAATATATCATTTCTATTAATCATTTGCGACTCAAATTTATTTACAATAATAAGGTCATGTCTATTGATGGTATCCCTCCATCTACTTCGTGGTCACCATCCCATCGCATGGTATCTAGCTCATCCCCTACTTCATCTACCGCATCACACTCTATGTTACTCAAAGCACAATCTACTCCTTATTCGCATATTCACTTATCATCTACATGATCGCGTTGCTCTACAATCCCTACACATAATTATAGGCTTATTCCTCGCACATTTACTACATCTTGGCATAGATCACCACCTTGTTTTATTCCACGCGGTTCTTCTCTAGTTTCACATTCTGTATCACATAGATCTCCATCACCAACACATTTTGTGATGCCATGACCTTCTTCATACATTCATCCCTCACATGTACATAGGCTTCATTCATCACTACAATGTTTTTCTATAATACCTCCATTATTACAACATGATCACTCACCTTCACCTCGTGCATCAGATGAAGGACGTTCATCCTTCACCATCATTGGATAGTGCATTCATTTACACATACTTGGGGGGGCATAACACCCCCCTTCCCCCTATCTCATCTTAAAATAGTCACAATCATAACCTTTTACATTTTTATATATTCATATCCTTGTATTTGGCCTATTCATCATACATTCTAGTGTCACTACCCAATGACACACTCTTGTGCTTTGGTTCACACTTGACTGTTGAGGGATTACTAATACATTGAACCCCACACAATGCACCATAGGGATTACACATTTCACTTCATCACACATCACATGTTATAAATTACGTCATTTGTGTCTTTACACCTCATACATTATGATAGTCATCATTAGGCATGCATCATTGTCTACGTATCTTACATCCTACACTACTTATCCTACAAAGTACATTATTCGTTTATCTACATACCATAATACTACACCACTTAATTTTACATATATTCTACTAGTATTCACTATATAAGAGTCTATCCTTACATTAATATTCTATATACATTACATGTCATCTTATACACTACATTTTACACCTTTGTACACACCTTGCATTGCATTCTACACACCGCGTATTTACATATGCCTTGTCTTCTATGCGCTACACTTAATACCCAATGACACACTTTTGTTCATTGGTCCATACTCAACTACTGAGGGTTTACAAATCAAATGGACCTGACACATTTACTACTTGACCTTTCACCATGTGAAATTTCTAAGCTAGTGACATACACTTTAGGCTAAATCATCACCCATTCCATCCTTTTGTAGTGGTATACACCTTAGGTTAAATCACCAATCCCTACTATTCATCCTGTAGTGACATACGCTTTAGGCTACATCGCCACCTATTCTATCATTTTCTAGTGATCTACACCTTAGGTTATATCACCACACCCTCCTTACATTTTGTAGTGATATGTGCTTCGTGCTAAAGCATCACTTATCCATTAATATTATAGTGCTATACACTTGGGTTAAATCATCACATATACACTCATCTAGTTGTGATATATGCTTTGGCTATAAGGTTCACACACATTTTTGTGAGGTCATATCTCATCTCTATGCATACACATTTATCACAACGTGTTAGATACAACACATGTACTACTCAACTATTTATCGATGATGCACTCTCGTTTATGGTTCATTCTTGACTGCTGAGGGGTTACTCAAATGAACCTCATTACATACATTTACATCCACTTGGGGGACACGTGGCTCCTATCATTCCATTACATCCATCCACATCATACGTGGCTCCTATCATTCCATTACATCCATCCACATCATACTACATTTATGGTTGCTTATATTCTTGCTTACTTTTAGTGTTCATGATCACTTTATTAGACATGATAGTTAGATTACTTGTATGTCATTTATCTATATCATACACACATGTGTGTTCACGCATTTTTCTAGTTGTGGTCGTAGATACATGTCTCTTACACATAACATAGATGATATCCTTCTACCCTTCCTACACTGGTCATTGGGGGCATCCGCATTCGTCTCTTCAAGGTTCTATTGTTTCATTTTGTACTTAGAACTTTCCATTACTTGGTTCTACACATTTTTGACATACTAGTTATCTATCTAACATGCTAATGGATGCTTCATGTGCAACATTTTTTATGTAGGGATATTGGTTTCCATACTTGTTTTTTACATGGTCTTCTCTTGTCTACTATTGTTTGCAGGCCTTGTCCTATGTTTGGTGTACAAACTTGTTTGTTTTTTGTGGCCATGATGGCCTTGCGTGTCTTACGACATCATGAGTGATGTCCCATGTTTGAATCTCTCTTTATGCAAATTACTTTGTCTTCTTGCATGTTTACTACATTGCTTGGTAGATTTTACAATGTTTGCATAGATTACACATTGGTTTCCATACACATGCATGTTTACATTTATTTTTAGCTATCCTTATTGTTTGTGTGTGCCTTGGTTTTTACCAATCACTTTCCAAGGTTACAGTGTACATGTGGTTGGGCTGCATGTCTCCTATGAGTGACTTCACATGCACATCCAAAGAGGGGGGCATCATTTGGGGGGTTTATACTAACACGAAACATTTACACCAATTCAATTCAGTACACTTTCCACCCTTGGCATTGTGGGTTACATACAATGAGTGGGTTTAAATTAGTCTAAAAACCCCATACACAAGATATTTTACAGGAAATGGTGTCCTTAGCATTTCTGGGAAGCAGTTACATGCCTGGAGGTTATAGTGGGTGTGCCTCTTTACACTACTTTGGCCAGTGGTGTCGGATTGCCCAAAAAACCAAGACAATGCAAAGATCTCTACACACAGTTCAGGGAAGCATTTAGAGCTTGGAGGAAACATAACATTTCTTCCCTACACTTCTTCAGCCTATGGCATGAGATTGCCCCAAAAACTTGCAGTATAAGATATCGTTCTACAATTTCTCTCTCGACATGGATCAGGTGCACATGTTCCATTTACCTTTACATTTAAGTTTTCCATTTACATTAGCGTATTTTACATACACATGCATCTTTTACATAGATTTTTTTACACTTACATACATACATACATATTTGATTGCTTGATTGTTTTCTCCTTGCAGGTCTGGCCATATGAGAAACAAGCAGTCAAATGGGGTAAACAACAACAACAACACAGTCAACAATAATGTTCTGTGGTAACACACATACTTTACTAACCATGCAGGCACACTACACATTGCAAAAACTACACACATGCATTTCACCCTAGGTTCACTCTCATCACTTTTTCTTTGCACATTTTTCATCTTTAGTTTCCACGAACTGCCATCCTTTTTTCATTCCATGTTTTTATCTAGTCCTTTGGTGCGTTTCTGCTACACTCTTCATGGACATTAGTTACACATCTATATCTACTTTATTTTACCAAGATTTCCTCTCACCAACATAAAGTGGGGGAAAAATGTAGTCACAAAATCATGCATTTTAGACATTTATTTATCCCAGTCTCATACTACTATTTAGAAGGTTCCCGAGTGAACAAAAGTACTAATTAATCCCCATCCTTTGGCCATCTTGTTTATTTTATTTCACAATTTGTGACCTATTGTACCCACATTCCCATCCATTTTCTAACATTCCACTTTATTTTAGCCTTGGCTGGGGTGCCAAGATTTAGTACTGGGGCACGCATGGACGCCCTGGTCCCACTTGGGGGAGTCTTGGTCCCTTTTACATTTTCCCACCACTTTTTGGACCTCTTCTAGCTTTTTTACATCTTTATCTTTCTTGTGGTAAGCCTTTTCGAGATTAATTATGAAATTAGAGAAAAAGTTCATCCTATAAATATAAAGTTATGAGACCATAATGAGGGAACTAGTATCATCTACTACGATTACTCCATCTAGAGTTGCATCCATCTATTGCATTGGAATCTACATAGCTCCATCATCAAGGCACAAGCTAGGACATCTACATCACACTTCATAGGGGGAGGGATTCTATTCTATTCCATGCACACATACTATATTTTCTACATTTAGCTATTTCTTGTTATTTCAAAAAGTGCGACTGACACAAGATCACCTAGGGAACGACATGCACATACACACCAGAACTACGTTTGGGTCTGAAATTTAGTGCAATGCTCAGTTAGTAAGCCCACTATTGTGGCAACTGAGGTCAGTCTGACCCATTCATTTGCATATTTCTTTTTTTAGGGTTTTGATACTTCCTTTTGGCCTTTTACAAGTAATTTCCTCCTCTTGGAATATTTGGAGCATTCGACGCAGTACATGAAAATTAATGTGACATGTGAAGGTTATCAGTCATCTCTAGTACCTGTGAAGACCAACTCCATACCTTTTCCCTAGACTAGGGCATCTATTCTGCTTACTAGAGCACCTGTGGGTGCCCCAGTCCTCTCCCAGGTGCTCCAGTCCTATCTAACAAGTGTCCATTATTAGTTGAGTTCTTTCCTTACTCCCTTTTACACATTTAGGGTTAACATTTCCTTTTACATAGTTGATGTGTTTTCTTGCATATTTCATTACTACAATCATTTACTTTATTTATATCTATTCATATCTTAGATTAACTATCCCCACACTACTTGGTTAGTCCATTTTTAGTTAATCACTATACGATTTCATATTGTTAGTATGATTGGATTATGGATCAACCCTGGCCTAAGTACGGTGTATATAGGAGGTAGGGGATGGTACATGGAGGATCATTGCATATTATATTATTAGTGTAATATTGTGGAGGTTCTTCCCTCAAAGTGTATGAGTTATAAATTCTATTCTTATCCAAATCAAATATAAAGTAGATGTGTTCTATTTTTATAATATAATTATGAATTATGATTTCTATTCTAGTTTTATGTTTTATTTAGATATCTGTTGTAGCAAGTGGTTGAAAGAGGGATTCACAAGAACCAATGTCGAAAACAATGCACCACAACGAAGTTACACTCCGATGGTAACGTCAAGCTCCAACGCAATAAGCAAGAATCAAACAATGGAAATAATATGCAAATAAGAAAACATGTCTGATCATGCTCATAGATTGAAAAAAGGAAGTACAAATAGGGGTGCTGTGTAACCCCCATGCTTAAACAAGGAAAGAATATCAATGACGCCACTGACGCATATGAAACCACTAAAGGAGGAGTTATAATTCCAAATAAGGAATGTAACTCTTATGACACACTAATGCAAATGTAAATGATAGATTCTATGATAGAATCTGACACTTGTCATTTGACTTCCTAAGACCTATGACTCTCGCAAGGTGAGATGACTCACTAGGTGATGTGGATGATGACTAGGTATGTCACACACACCAACAACCCCCCTTCATCGAAGCTAAGGAAGAGGTCATGGTAAGCCATAATAGAAAAGAAGACTCCCATAGACAAGTAAGAAAGATGTGTCAGTTGGGCCCAACAACTAAAGGCATGATAAGGTGCCCATATACAAACATCTTTCTAGAAAGAAGAAGAGGAGAAGAAGAAAGAGAGCTATCCAACTCCTCCGGAAGATGATTTTTGATGGGATCCTAATGAATGTGAAGGGACCAAAGGTCTGTGATCAGTGGAGGAAGAAGGAGGAGCATGGAGTGTGCCTCATGGTGGCCCAATATGGGAAGGAGATAATATATCAAGAGAAGCAGTGACAATCCTGTCAATCTCCATAAGGTGGGAGTCTGCAAATATAGATATATCATCAAGAGAGTTGAGTTGTGATGAAGGAGAGCCAGTGGAAGTTGGTGTGATGACAAATTTGATCTCTGAAGAGGCAGTAGGTGGAATAAGATACTGCAATGTGATGTTAGTATCCTTGAGCATATCATCCAAGTCTGAGTCAAGGAAATCAATGTCCTATTGTGGAGGACTATATGAACCCTTTGAAGAAGCAATCTTGAGGTTTGTGGAAGCAACAGGGGTGGTAGAATCTCCAGGCTAGAATTAATGGAATCAGTAGATGCTCATGAAGGGGAAAACCTAATATCCAAGGCAACATGGTGTGCAGTTGAGAATTTAACCAAAGATTCATGTGGAGGAGAGTTACTAGGAACTGTGATAGGAGCAATACTAAGTTCCGAAGGAACATGCATGGAAATATGTGTGGGTGGACCTTCATAAGAAAATGTATCGGTGAACTCACTTTCCTCCATGGATGCAAGATCATCATAAGATCCATAACCAGATGAAGGAGAATCAAAGTCTCTATGAAAATTCTAAATGAAGGTCCAGGCTCGGTGCGCAGACTCGGTGAATTCTAATCGACGTGAATGTCCTTCGGTATAGTAAGAAAAAGAAGTCAATATGCCATATCATTCTCGTTCAACTAATTTTGGTGATGAATGTGGTCAATAGGTTTAGGTGCCATCCCAAGAAGATGTGGTAACAAATTATACATAATGAAATGATCAAGTATCCCATCCTTCCATTATAGGTAGTTTCCTGGTCCTAGTTGAACAACAGAGCGATGAAATTCAATGTCCATGACAAGGTGAGCCTCCAAGGAATACAAGTTTAACCCCCCATTTTGTGGCACTTTATATTTTAGTGCGTTGATCACAATCAGATGCGACTGTGTTCCGAGAACCAGTCTGTCACTCACCTTGCAATCAGTGTAATAACACGCAAGAGTGGAGACAACAATCAAGGTTCGTTGGGAACAACAGTTCAACATCATAAGCAAGAATAGGAATGAGTGAAAACAAAAAGGGGAAGAGAAAGCATTTTGAGAAATAGCGTCTCATGTCACACAAAAGAATCCCTTTGCTGTAAGACCATAGCAGACGCACTCACAAGTCCACAAGCAATAAAAGGGATAGAACAAAGCTCAAGATGATTTGAAATGAGTTGAATTAAGCAATACAAAGACACCCCCCAGAATGTGGCACTTTATAAAATAGTGAGTTTACAAAAATGATAATCCCGTCATCTAGAGTGTAAAAAGACATGCGACTTTGACTAAAGAAGTACTCAAAACCGAGCAACGATTCAAAAGTTATAGTAAAAAATAATTCCTGCAACTGATGGAAAAATGCTAATAAGCCTGCAAACGGATTAAAAAAATGCCCTAAATGCATGGAAAGGGTTTTGTATATATGCTCATTGGAAATGGCATCGAATTTTAAATAGGGTTTATTTTAATTGCGGGGGGGGGGGGATTAGCCTCCTGCCAACCCCGGAACTCACCCTCCATCTTTGTCTTTCGAAGGAAGGATATTAAATCAAGCAAAACTACCCCCAAAAAAGGTTTACAATGCGAATTAAAAATATTACACCTTAAAATATTTAAAATGAAAGATTGATTCACCAATGATCAATCCTAATGGATGGATAAGGGGCCCACATTGACTGAGCTTGGAGAGATTGAAAAGCTGCTGATGGAAATTGATCGAGCTAGGATGTGGGAGAGTTGTGCTGAGAAACCTGAACGTGCTGTGTTCAACACAGGTGGTTCACATGTCAGGAAAATAGGGTGGATAGAGGTGTTGCAGACACCAGGAAACCTAAATGAAAATGCCAATACTAAGCAAAATACCACATGTTTGACTGCAACCACCGTTCCAAGATTAACCATTGTTCCAAGATTAATGCAAGCGAGATTATAGGTAGGCTGTAATGGTTCAAGAAGATTATAGCAAGTGATGATGCACAATGTAGATATTCCACACAATGAGGTCCCCGGGAGCACGAGCAACACATCCAAATCTATGGGACAAGGCCAAAGCTCATAGTTCGAGTGAAAGAGCAATAGTTGGATGCATGCAGGGTCAACATGAGCTGATGCAAGCAGGAACAAACCTTGTAAATGCAAGTGCATGAGTTGCTGTGCTAACACTGATACACAAGACGGAGGTAGTCTAAGGAAATACCAAAAAATGAGCTAATCACTAGAGATGTACAGTTCAAGATCATAGAAATAATGATCTCCAAAGGAAAACCTGAGTTAAGGCAAGAGAAAAGCCAAGTGGTTTTGAAACGAGCAGCTGGAGTAATGCACAAGCTCTTACAACCAATGCATGAGTTGAACAATGCACAACAACAGAAGAGTATTCTCAACCAAGGCACGAGTTGCAGGTGGTGATTGAGCATGAGATAGTGATTCACATGAAAAGGTGTGAGTAATTACGAACTAGTAGTGTTATGACATGAGCACAACGTAGAGCAATGCAAAAAATGAGAATCCAATGCGGATGTAGGCTGAATTACTGAGTGGTAAAAGTGCAGGTCAACACACAAGTTGTGGAAAGTTTGCAGTGTGAGTGGATACCAATGAACAATCTAAAGTTGATCACCATAGGCCCAAGTTCACTTATAAAAAAAAATCAAGCTACCAAATTAGTTTGAGATCGAAGACTAGTGCAGAAGTCGTTTGCATGTTGAAAGGCCAAGCGAGCAATACCACACACAGAGACTTGAGAAAACTTGAGTAAATCCAGACTGGAGTGTCAGTGTAGCAAGCCAAAGTCTTCAATATACGAGTGGGGGAGATTCAAACACAGGCCAAAACATCCAAAGTAACCATGTTCAGACCAATCACATAAACATGTGAAACCAATGCCGATAGTGCTAAAAAAGCATAGAGATTCGAGGTAAGAGGTATCAAAACCCAATGCACAACAAAGCAATGCATGAGCAAACCAAAAACAAGCCTCCAAATCCAAAAAACGTGCCCAAGCAGCGGGTTCACCAATGCAAACGAAGAAAATGTCCATGCAATGGTGACCTCAAGAAAAAAATGAACCACAGGTCCACGCCAGAGTAAAAATGAGCTCACAAGAATAGAAGTAATCACAAACTCAGCAATATGATAAAGAAAACCAGCCAAAATACCTCAAACTTGCAACTGCTGAAACCTCAATATGAGGTGAGCAATACAATTCCAAAATAATAATTGAAAAAACTTGCACGAGGAAATAAGAAGAAACCAGAAGTAATAAACAACTTGATAAACGAAGAGTGCATGTTTTACCAAAACCAGCTTTGATACCATGAAAGAGGGATTCGCGAGAACCGATGTCGAAAATAATGTACCACAACGAAGTTCCATTCCGATGGTAACGTAAAGCTCTAACGCAATAAGAAAGATTCGAACAATGGAAAGAATATGCAAGTAAGAAAACAGGTCTACTCATGCTCATAGATCAAAAAAGGAAGTAGAAATACGGGTGCTGTGTAAGCCCCATGCCTAAACAAGGAAAGAATATCAATGACGCCACTAACACATATGACGTGACTGACGCATATGATGCCACTAAAGGATGAGTTACAATTCCAAATAAGGAATGTAACTCCTATGACGCACTGACACAAATGATAACGACAGATTCTATGACAGAATCTGACACTTTTCATTTGACTTCCTAAGACCTATGACTCTCGCAAGGCAAGATGACTCACCAGGTGATGTGGATGATGATTAGGCATGTCACACACACCAACAATGGTATCATAGCTTCAATTCAAGGGTAACTTCTCATTACCAATTTCCTTTCCATGCTCATATTTGTATTAAGAGCAATCAAACTAAAATACATAACTCGGAATCTAGAAGGGATTTATTTTTTCTATCACCACAATATAATTTGAATTTTTGAAAAAATGGAAGTTATTTGGACCCCTGTTTAAACTAAAATTTGTTAGATTCATCTAAGAAATATGATCACAAAGTTATCATCCTCTCATAACAACATTTTTTTGAATTTTTCAATAAAAGACAATTCACACCATATGTTCCACTAGTAACTGTATTTTTGACCCCTAAACTGCTAAACCATGAACCCTAGATCCTAAACCCCAAAACCTTGAATGATAAACCCCAATACATGCACCCTAAACCCTAAAAAATTAACCCTAATCCCTTAACCCTGAACCATGACAAGGTTCTTAACTAGAGCTCAAGGAAAAGGTTCTATCACTTCGGGAAGGAAACCAAGAAAACATGAGGTAGATTTTAGTTCAGAGGTGTCACAAGTAGTATCACAAATCTTGGAAGAAATTCTAAATATGGTGAACAAAATGATTTTTAGTAGGTTAGTGATCCATTTTGGTAAAGCTTGAACTTTTTTTAGGCACAAGAGACATCTATCTTTCTTATCTTTGGCTAATCTACAATTGTCATTCAATACATCCACTCTAGGGAACACAATATCTTCTAAAATCTAATATTTGAACTTGGAACTACTTAAAATATATATGAGATCTAATATGGGATTTTGAAACAAGTCACCAAAGGTGGAGATCCAAAATTTTGATGCAAAGGATCTAGTAAGGTTGATCAATCAACTATAGAATTTATTTTATCTAAATAAATGTCTTTTTATAAAATAATTGATAACAACATATTTGTATCTAGAACAAAGGAAGTTCATCTATTTTAGATGGTTGTGCACTCAAAAGAAGAATAAATGCTTTAATATCACATGGTCAATGTTCACTAATGAAATTTAGATGCATTTCAATAATGAAGTGGAAAATAAGTGCTTTAGTTAGCTGATACAAGTGAGGAAACCAAGGCTTGCCGAGGATTATATTCAACAATTCTTGAACCTGTCCTTATGTGTAGATGACATACTAGAGAATAATGTCTATGGTTTGTTTTTGGGATGGCTTAAGGATAAAATCCAACTTGATGTTCACATGTTTGAACCAAGTTTGGTATCAGAGTTCATTTTATTTTCCCTATAGGGAAGAAGAAAAATATTTGGTCAAAAGGATATCATTCAAGACATGTAGAGAGCACAATACAACACCATTTCCTTATCCTATCAAGTTGAATCTAAAAATTTGAATAAAAATGTCAAAAATGGATGTGTTTAAATTTTGAAAAGTATAATAAAGGTCATAATCATGTTGAGAAAATATATTCTAAATTGAAGGTTTCAAGGAAGATGAAGTTTCCTTGCATTGGAGAGGGCAAAAAAGATAAACGAGAAAAAACAACCAAGTAAAAAACAAATGAGAAACATATTTTATCTCAAGGTGGTAGCATGATCTAGGGCCCCCATTGAGGTAGTGATATGTTGTAGAAATGGTCATGGATAGGGAATGAAAAATAACCTAGCGAGAGGAGGGTCCAACAATGGAGGATCCTAAAAGACTTGGCTCATGGTGCAAGGAGTAATCCCCTAATATTTTAGTAGCTCCTACAAATGTTGAACGTTAAGAGCCACCTTATTAGTCTGATCTTGAATCTGCAAGTAAACAACCAAGATAACAATGATTTTTTCATTAATACTAAATTGTTAAGAAATAAATCTGTTACTAAAAATTGCAATGTATTTCTATATTTTTATAGTTGAAATTAAATTATAGCTCTAAAAAATGGCAAAGAAAAGATATATATGTCGGCTAGTGAGAGAGGTCTCCCAAAGAATATATTTTCCATATAAAATTATCAAGGTGAAATGATTTAAAGATGGAGTGGAGCCATGTATAGACATCTCTAGCATGAGGGAAACACTAGAATAAATGTTATAATTTCTTAGGTTTGGAACACAAAATAAATTTGGGACAAGAAACAACAACACATATAATCCATTCACATAAAATAATGCCTTGATAAATAAATCACCACAAGAAATTTAAAATTATAGGATCAATTTGGAATTCTTGGCTTGATTGAGGTGCACATACAAAAACCAAGTGGAGTAATTTAAACTACAACTAGTATTCAATATGTAGAGAGCAAGGAAAAAGGGTTCATGCTACGATAAAGAAAATCAGGAGAATTATTCTTGAAGACAATGTTAATATTCCATTGCTAGTCCTACAATTAAGTTATGGGAGGCTGCTTTTGTGCAACATGACGTCCAATAAGAGTTCCTAGATCATCAAAATGGAGGGTAGATTTGAATTAACAAACTTGAATTTCATTTTTTTCTTGGGTTGTGAATTTTGGTTCCTAGATGAAGCAAGGTTATGAATAGTAGAAATTACCTTCCAATATAACTAAAGAGATTTAATTCCTCGAGTATTTGCAAGAGGAACATGAAGTAAGTAGACGTAATGAGTATAAAACATAAAAAATGGGAGGAGTAAAGTGAGGATAAGGTAACTACGACATAATAGTGACATATCTCACATGTTTTGGTCTATTCCATGTGACCAAATCCGATCACACTCCAATCCTAGTTATCCCCTTGAGGTACCCGATTAGAAGGAAAATGTATCAATATCCCTTGCATAAGAGAAAAGGTTAACAAGTGTAAAAAATGAGGTGTATACATATGCCCTAACTGAAGATCATTGTAGGTCAAAATAGTGAAACCTGAGATGGTCTTCAGAAAAATACCTAGGAAATACCTTAAATTAAAAATAAAGTAATAATATAAGTGTTGCAAATAACTAATGAACTCCACCAAATGAAATATACCCACCTCATAATTACCTGTTGGTGTCACTCGGATTTCCTATAGTAGGTGCACAGAGGATACAAATATTTTAAACACCTAAATTTGACTACATAGTTTTAATACTAAAGTTACACTAATTATCCTCTTTCTCATCATTTCATTATAATTAGCATTTGCCCGCTAATTAGATAATATTCCCCTTCATCTCAGTCAATTAATGACACTTCATTAATTAACTAGCTTCATACTTCATCTCAGACGCCAATTAACATCATTTTGTTATTGATAATCCTCTTTTAATTAATTAATTGACCATTATTAATTAATTAAGCCTTTTAATCTCATATTTAATCAATAAACACTCTATTTGGTAAAACCCTTCAAATTCCACTAGTTTCCTCCTAAATCATCTCTAAATGGATTCTATAAGCTTAATTTAGCCTATTAATTAATCCTAGTTGATTAATCAAATCATCCCCAACTCCCATGAGTTGCTAATATCTAATTAATATATTATAATCATACTTATCCCTTTCTAATTCTACTTTACCTTTTTCCCACATTCACTATGTTGCAAGCTTCTACCAAATTGGAAAGCTATTTAAGAAACCTAATACCTTCCTATAATTTTTACACCACACCATTTCCTTGTAAGACATTTTTACTTGATAAGAGCATTTTCATGTTATTCAAATTTTTTTTTTAGAATCCCTTTCTACTTGGTAAATAGTAGTAAGAGAAGAACCAAAAATAGAAATTAAACCAAATTGGTGAGATCTCTTCCTCTTCCTTGGAGAAATTCCTTGATCATGAAAGGTTTTGTTCGGTTCACAAAGGAAATATATACAATTTTAAAGAACTTCCAAAAATCAAAGGAGGCTTGCATTTGATGCTTGATTTAATTTTTTATGCATAGTTATTTAAGCTCTAATTTCATGCTTTATCATGATGTTTTTATTGAGATTAGATTAAGCTAGAATATACTTGGTGCTAGGTTCATTCCATGGCTTAATGTTAATCTAATACATGCATACATATGGCTTAGTGTTAAATGGAAGCTATTTGGCATCGGGGTCAACTTTTCCATATCTATTATAATTGGTTAAATCATTGATTAAACAGCCCTCTGTTAAATGTTATTGCACTATTAAAGAACTTTTGAAACATTTTGCACCTAGGGAAAATCTTCCTTTGTGGTCACTATGTTGTCCAAAATTTCATAGATTTTCCTTGACTATTTTCATCATACATCCCATACCATTGGAAAGGTCTTCACTTTGTTGCTATTACACTACTTGTTTTATCCTAGATTCATTGTGATACTTGCAAAAATATTTCAAATATTTTCAAAACATTTCCCATCATGCCACCTGTTACGAGATTGACACATAGAAGGAGGACATCTAGCTCCTTCCTATGAAACCCTTTGGACCCATTAACTAAAGATGAAACACTAGTTGAGAATAGTTGGGAAGAGGGAGCAAATCCTTAGGATACCTTTGAGTATGACCCCTCCCACATAGATAACTTCCTCTTTCAAATCAGAGATTGAGTTTTAATATAGTTAGTAGAGTTAGTGGCCAAATTTCCACCTAAATTCGATCCCACTTTCCTTATAAACATGATTCAAGAAGAAGAAATAAAAAAACTCATCCTTATCACTCAGCTAAGGATATCTTAAATCATGGACATGATTCTACCTCTACCCAATCTGAAGGAAACAATGAGATAACATAAGCCTCTAAGACTACAAATAGTTATCATATACCATTTATTTGAATCAACCATAAAAATAGAACAGAGGGTGAAGAACCTGAACATGACCACCAAAATGAACCTCAATCAAAACCCTAAAATGAATATGTCACCATGCAATAATAGTTACAAACTCTTATCCACCAATTAGTGAACCTAGCTTCACATGTCCATCGAGAAACACGTATTGAAAAACCTAGGGTGACTTATGCAAAAAATTACACTACAAATCACTATGGCAAAGCCCCCAAATATAACCACACATACATGCATGCCACACCTTCTTGTGGCCAAATATTCAATCAAGAGTGATAGTACATGAAAGATGTGCTTGTTGGTCTTCAAGAAAATAACCTTGGACATAATAAGAAATATCAGTTAAAGAACTGTGTCCTTATCCCTTCGATCATGAGATATTGCACATTCCCTTTCCACATAGCTTTTATTTCCCTAAATTTTGTAAATATAGGGGTAAAGGTGATCCTTGTGATCACATAAAAGAATAATTCATGAATTTCTAGAATTTTTCCTATAGTGATAATTACCTCATTCGCTTATTTCAATGGAGTCTTAGAGGCCAAACACTTGAATGTTTTTTCCATCTTCCCAAAGGGTCTATTTACATGTTCGTGGACTTAGTTGGGAAGTTTTTTCACCACTTTTAATTCAACATGGAAAGTGACATAACTATGATAGAACTTTGTAACACAAAACAACACAACAACGAAAACTTCGATGGATTCTTACAACGCTAACAAGGGTTAGCTAGTCGCTTCCCATGCTCTATCCTAAAAAAAATAGCTTGTCAGTATATTTGTACCTAACTTACATCTTGATATATCCTTTTACTTGTAAATGAGTTGTGTAAGAAACTTTGAAGAATTTATTGAAAAAAGAAGCCAAATTGAAAAGGATTTGCTTGCTAAAGGGACCTTAAAACCCTTCCAAAGAGATAACCATGACTCAAAACCTACAGAAAAGTCCAATTTTTTCAACAAAAATAAGAATGTCGTAGGTAATAGAATCAATGATTCCAAACATGTCCAAGTGGTCCAAAAAACTCCTCATTTGAAAATCTCACAAGGACCGCTCAAATATGAAGTTAAACATCCAAGAGTATACTTCACTCATGAAGTCTTTATCAATGATTCTAAAACAACTGGATGCGGTCAACATGGTCAAATTTCCAACCACTACACCCTTTCATAAGGATGCACCTAAATCGTCATGGTACAAAGACTAAAAATACTATGAATATTATTGTGTTAAAGGCCATACTATAGATCAATGTACAAAATTGAAAAAATTCATTCAGGACCTCATAAATATGGGAGACATTGAGCTAGATACATAATAACCCAAAAAACGTCTAACAAACAGTTGGGAATTTATAAATAACCATTCCATAAGCATAAATAGGTGGAACATAATCCAGATCAAGGTCAATCCTATTAAAGAAAAAGTGATAATCATGTTGTTTCCAAAACAACCAATCCATTCGATTCTTTCATTGGCTATGTCCATCCCACTACTGAGCATATAAATACAATCAAATTAAAATCAAAAGGGTGTTCCATGGAAACAAAACACACTTGTCTTATCATCCTAGCACCTCCTCTACCTACTCCTTCAAATGGTCATTACAATCTCCTAGAGCAGATTGAGAAGATAATTGCCAAGATCTCTATCATGGATCTTCTCAAGATATCCACTGTTCATAAGGCTATCCTCTAGAATACCCTTCACGAGTTAATATTTCCCATGGAAATTGATGCCTCATGCTTCCAATCCTTGGTTATGCAAACCACTCCATCTAATAAAATCACCTTTAGCCTAAATGAAATTCCAACGGATGACCAAACACACAACCTCCCTCTGTTTATTAAAGTGATCATTAATTGTAAAAAGATCAAGAGGGTGCTTTTGGGAAATGGATTAGGCCTTAAATTATGTACCTTAAAGCTCATAAAAAATTGGGACACACTGACAATGAACTGGAGCCTAATGTGATCACCATTAAGGCTTATGATAATGCAGAGTGATAGTCTGCAGGCAAAATTACCTTCCTAATGGAAGTTGGGCATGTTACACATGAAACTTGGTTCCATGTCCTTGACTTGGAAGTACCCTATAATATTCTCCTTAGTTTCTCATGGATCTATACCATGTATCGGCCATTCCCTAAAATTTCCACCAGTGTATCAAACTCTATCATCAAGGAAAATCAATTACCATTCTTGGGGACCTACAACCCTTTTCTCATTATAGAGGGTTATCTGGCCATTACCCCACAACATATGAATGTCCTTCTATAGAAATAGTTATCAAGATTCAATCAGAGGCCCTCACCTCTCACATCAATCCCGATACACTACACCCACATGAAAGTGGTGCCTCCACATCCATATCCCCATTTTCTACATGGGAATCAAAACTGAAAATCCTTCCTACTGGCTATGGGGAATATAACCTCCAATATGCCCTCCTTGTTTCAAATATCCCCTATCACTTAAAACACTCGGTAGGCCCAAATTTCAGCCACAATAACCTCAGGTACCTTGCAAGTATTGACACATTCATCCCTGGTGGTCTCTTGGCAGATGATAAAATGTCATAACACTTATACATCCCAATCCCTTGATGAAAGGATGGATTCATGCTATCAATCCCCATACTATGCCAATATGATGTCATCCAATGTAATAAGATGATGTACGTTATGGGATACAAATGATATGATATGTTCCAATCCATATAAATAGGGTGGTTTCAAACCAATAAATGAACAAGGTTTGTGTTGGGAACCTCTTCTGTTATAATACATGATCTAAAATGGATAGATATGGAGTGCCAGATATTTGATCCTATGGATAGCCAAACCACCCATATAGAAGTTGAGGACACCTCCTAGAAAGCATGAGGATAACTCTTCAAATTATGATATGAACTAGAGTCCCTTTGTAACATTTATGAGGACCTTGCTTCCACCAACTTATTCTCTAACACGCTATTTTAACCTATCCCCTTCCATTCTTGAATTAGATCTTGTACACCCTTCCCTTATCAACTAGGACTAATAAAGACATATACCAATTGATTTATTTCAGAATGATGAAGCAAATAGAAAATTCATGGGGTTTACATGATGACATTCCTATTGGGGACCATAAGAAAGGATTCTCTATCAACCTTGATGCATACATGTAATTTTGGGAGGAGGATGAGTTATGTGGTCAATAAAAGAAAAAAGAGAATGAGGGAAAATATATTCCAAAAAAGCCTCACCAAAATAAAAGATCCAAGTCCCATAGTGAAAACCTCTTTAATGAACTTACGAATAAATAAATAGAAAAATTAAAAAAAGGGTATAAAAAGTGACCAACCTATTGGTGAAAATATCATTGAGATGCCAATAGAGAAAAAACTCAATCTCCCCCTGATCCTATGCATATGGAGGATGGATCCAAATTACTTTTGGAGGAGACTATTGATATCAACATCGGTACAGAAGATGAGCCTAGAATTGTCAAACTTGGGGCTTCTCTTTCAACATGTGAACAAAATTACGTTTTCTATACTCAGAGAATTTTTAGATGTATTTTCTTGGTCTTATGTAGAAATGACTAGGATTAGATCCTTCTTTAGTAGTGCACATCCTCATTGTGCATGAATCAATGAAGCTAATAAAATAAAAACTATGCAAAATACATCCACATGTGGCTCTTTTAGTCAAAGAGGAGCTAGAAAATTTATTAGTAGTGGGATTCATCATACCTATTGAATACTTCGAATGGATCTCCAACATAGTTCCTGTTTAGAAGAAACCTGTTGGTATAAGGATTTTCTCATATTTCAGGGACATCAACAAAGCATGTCGTAAGGATGAATTTCCTCTTCCAAACATCAACATGATTATCGATTCTACTGCTGGCCATGAAATGCTATCCCTCATGGATGTATTTTCAGGCTATAATAAAATTAAGATCATGGAAGAGGACCAACAAAAAACCACCTTTACTACTCCTTGGGGAACCTTTTTTCTATCATGTCATGCCTTTTGGCCTTAAGAATGTAGGCACAACGTATCAGAGAGATATTATTTTCATATTCCATGCCATGTTACATGATATTATTGAGGATTATCTAGATGATATCCTCATAAAATATTAGACTGGAGTAGAACACCTAGTGATCCTTCACTGTATCTTTGAATGGATCCGGGATTACAAGGTTCATTTGAATCCAAAGAAGTGTGTCTTTAGAGTCATCTCAGGTAAAATATTGGACTTCATTGTGTCTTAGAGAAGAATTGAATTAGATATCACTAAATTCACTGCTATTACTAAGATGCCTCCTTCCAAAAACTTCAAATAATTATGCAGCCTACGAGGAAAAATTTAGGTCATCCAAAGATTCATTTCGCAACTTGTAGACAAGTGCCACTCCTTCACTCATATGCTAAAGAAAGATATTGATTTCCACTAGGGCCCAGATTTCCAACAAGGCATTTTCTCAACTCAAACAATATTTGGAAAATCCTCATGTTCTTCTACCACCTACCCCAAGTGAACCTTTGTTGTTATACATATATGCTACCCAATTTTCTATAGGCACACTCTTGGCACAATATGATTCCCAACACAAAGAAAGAGCCATCTATTACCTTATCTACACCTTAATTGCATATGAGCTCAACTATCCACAGATTGAAAAATCATGTTTGGCTGTTGTCTTTTCTTTTCAAAAAATCTGCCATTACCTTTTGAACAACCATACCAAGCTAATATCTAAAGTTGACCCTCTTAAATACCTTTTTTCAAAACCTACACTTATAGGAAGGATGACCAACTAGATTATTTTGTTGAGTGAGTTTGACATTGAGTATGTCAATCAAAAAGTAGTCAAAGGACAAGTGCTTGCTGACCAACTGGCCAAAGCACCACTTCTAGGAAATGGAACCCTTATGTAAGGATCTTCCAGATGATTCTGTTTTATATATATCAAAGAATCATCAACCTAGGATGTATATTTTGATGGGTTATTCAAATTTAGTCACTCAGGAGCAAGAGTAGTCCTTATTACTCCCACAAGAGATATTATCCCACGAGATTTTCAGACTTATCTTCCCATGTACAAACAACATTTTCTGAATATGAAGCTCTCATTGCAGGATCTTAAAGTCACTATAAGATGGAACATTAAACAAGTTGAGGTTATCGATGACTGCCAACTTATCATCAAACAAGTAAATGATGAATACAAAGTCAAATATGATAAGATTATCCCATATAAATGCATGGTGGACAACCTGAAAGAGTCTTTTTTTTTCTGATTTGCTTCCATTAAGTTCCACACATGTACAACCTTAAGCCTGATCTGTCAGACGCATATGATATCAAGCTTACGGCTATTAGATCCTTAACAGCTATGCTTATCTCCCACAAGAGATATAACATAGATTTTCAATTCTCTCATTCGATCATCTAATATTGGTATATCGCAACTTATCATCAAACAAGTATGAAATGTCAAAGATGAGAATCATGTTTGGTATGTGATGTATTTTGTTGGTCCTTCATTTTCCATGCATGCAAAACTGGTTAGCGGATGCCATGATATCCTTATACACTTATCAGCAAATATCTGCAGATATGGTACCTTCCCACTAATGACCTATCACGTGTTGGAATCATGTTTGGTATGTGTAGTTATTGGTCCCACTCCTAGTTCAAAATTTAGAAACCTATAGGATTACCTTCCCACCCAATGTCCCACTCTATTGAACCCCATCACACCCTACTTGGGGGCACTCTCTATCATTGAGGTTATGATGGGACTTTGTTACATTGCCTTAATTCTGAAGAAGTTATCCAAGCAATCAAAGAGGTGCACAAAGGCATTTGTGGTGCTCATACAAGTGGCATAGTCCTCGTGAAGAAAATTTTATGCATGGGATACTAAGGGCCTACTATGGAAATATATTGTTTCCAGTATGTGAAGAAACATGTATTATGCTAGAAACATGACAAGTTGATCCATGTAACATCTCAGTCCTTAGAACCTATCACAACACCATGGCCATTCTTTAAATGGGGGCTCAATCTTATAGGAAAACTTACTCCTACCTCTTCTAATGGCCATAAACACATTATCACTTCCAATGAGTACTTTACCAAATGGGTGGATGTTATTCCTCTCACCTATGTTATAGGTGCTCATAATTCAAATTTCATCATGAACCACATCATTTTTCATTATGGAATACCTTCTACCATTGCATCTGAGAATGAAAATAATTCAAGAAAAAATAAGTGAAAGCCTTATTCCAACGCTTTAAAATTCACCAAAAGTGGTCTACCCTTTATTACACTCAAGGTAATGGGAAAGATGAGGCCAACAATAAAACACTTGTTCAGATTATGGATAAAATGGTTGGCAAAACATGTCGTAATTGGACTCTCCAAATCCATCCTACCCTCTATGGGCCTATCGTACTTCCATCCACACACCTACATGTGTAACCTCATATTCCTTGGTATTTGGCACTAAATCTATTATAACCCTAGAGATCAAGTTCCCCTCTTTGATAGTATATTTGTGAGACTATCTAGATAAAGAATAGGACTATAACGTAGATAAGATAGCAGAGCTTGAACTTATTGATGAAAAATGTCCTTCACATGCGCCTTGGACCATCTTAAAGTGTATCAGAATCAAATCCATGTGTCAGGCTACAATAAACATATCATCCCTCATGAAATTTGAGGTAGATGATCCTGTGCTTTAGGAATACCAATTTAACACTACAAAAGAAGGTGAAAAGAAAGGAAAATTTGAGCCCAATTGGTTAGGGACATATACTATGGTGTTTAAATTTGGTTTAGAGGCCTATAAACTTGCATATAATGATGGTGAAGATCTTAGAGAATATATGAACATAATGTATCTCAAGTGTTTCTTATTCTCTAAGATTGAAGTGACAATAAACAATTCAAAAAAAATTTTAAACAATAGAAGATAAATAAAATTCGTTCAAATGTGAAAACCATGCAATTGTGGCATTTTGGACATGTCCTTTGGTAAAAACCAATTTTTGTCACCATAGGAGGATTCATTATTCACAAGAATCGCACACCTGGGGGCATGATTACTTCTTCTTACCTAGTCCTTATCCTGTGTTTGAAATCCTTTTTGCACCTATCCTTTGTGGACTTGATTTGGTTGATTGTTTTCATGTATACATGTGCATGGAGTTCTCCCCTTGTATATTCTCACCTCTCTTTAGGGTGAATACTTGGATATTTGTTTTACCTATACATTAGCTTTTGAAACATGTTAAAAAGAAACATAAAATTTTCAAAAATAAACCTTAAAATTACAAAAACATTCACAAAATCCTTGAAAATCCAAAAACATTGGTAAAACCTCCAAAATCCAAAAACCTTGGTAAAACCTTCAAAAATCCAAAAACATTAGTAAAACCTCCAAAATTCTAAAAACATTGGTAAAACCTTAAAAAATCCAAAAACATTGGTAAAACCTTAAAAAACATTTCAAATCAAAAAATTCCTAAAAATTGGTAAAACCTCTGAAATCCTAAACATTATAAAACGTCCAAACTAATTCAACATTAGTTACTATCCTATTTTAGTTCTTGCCTTAGTTCTAACTGGACAACATGCAGATCATCTTGTGATCTTCCTTCATCAATCCAAAACATTGGTTTCCTAGACATTCACTATGTTTGTCTTGCTACTTGGCATATATCATTTCTTGCGCATGGGTAGTTTCATAGTGCACATTGCTTTTTCATGGGAATTATATGTCCTCTATCTATTCCCTTGCATGTATCCTTTCTTGGGCCATAATTTTAACCCTTGTCGTATAACTTGAATATTTGGGAACTGAAGTTGGATAACAAAAACATTGGTGTAACTTTCTTGAACATTGTTTATTTGAGTATGTTTGTTTGTGCTTGTTTGTTTATTAGTCTACTTGTTTAATTTCTTGTACTACACTGCTTTATGTATTTTGCTTTGAGTCAGTCCTTAATCAATGAACAAAAAATAGTATTATGTCTTTTCATGCCATTTTACACTTTTTTTTGTATGCTTATATCAAATTAAAAGCTACTTTCAAGCCAGATGGTATGTCAACTATGTCATGATCTTCCTGTTCCCAATCTTCCAACTTCCATTCTAACTAACTTTCTACCTCTCATTTTCCAATTCTTCCCCCCTCCCTTGCTTCTTCCACTTGAGGCATGAGCTCCTACTCAATCAATAAATTTGAATAATGGCCAACCAAACCAAGTTAGAATCCCTTCCCCCATTAGGATTTTTTCTTCTAGAGGATCTTTTAAGAAAAGTTTATCTTACTATTAGGATCGAATTTTATCCTCAATGGATCATTCTTCTCTTCTTTTCAAGTGTCAATTGACCTCTTCTATTAAGCCATCGAAACTCGAGGGGGCATCATCCATCCTATTATTTTTTATTCTATTCCTTCAAATTGTATAAAAATGTCTACTATCTTTACATTCGTGTTGCTTATGCTACATCACATCAAAGAGGGGACAATGTAGACAACGAAATATAATTAGACATTTTTAATACTAAAATTTTATTAATTATCCTCTTTCTTTTCATTTCATTATTAGAGTTACTAGAGTTATTGAGGGGTTTATCCACACAAGATGTGGTGTACTTACATGACCTCATTTTTGACAATATGCATATTATATCTAGATATGATAAATATGTTTTTTGGGACTTTGGGAGCTTAGGTCCAATACTTTCAGATGAATGTATGGAGATACATACCATAGACGTTACCATCACATTATAGGATGTTTAGTCATATTTTTATACCCTTAGACCAATAGTCTAATCCCATGCACGTCAGCCTATCACCCAGCGGGCACTGGGTGCACGTGGGTGCCGAGCCTCTCCTTTATGCGATTCTTGTGAGAACGCATCATATTATAACATATATTCAAATGGAAATGAATAGAAAAGAACCATGCATCATATTGGGAACCTAGGATAAGGTGTCATCTCAATGCATCTAGAAAAGAGAAATAAAAAACAACATATGAAAATGGTTCATACAAAAAGGAAATGCATAAGTATTATATTATTGAACACATATATGATTCATAATAGAGACTTATATTCATATTAACATATTTGATAACCACATTAAATCCCTTGAGGCCATAGCAGACCCTCATATAACCATGCAGAGCTAAGTCATGCATCAGAACTACACTATGTTCATCACATTACAAAATTGATTACAGACCTATCCCTCTAAATGTGCCATCACTCCCAAATTTATCCTAATCCCTAACCCTTAGAACCCTCCATTATAGTTCTACATAGCTTCACCTCTCTTCAACTCTCTCCTTTCTTCTATCGGTTTCTTGTATTTATAACCTTAGCAACCACCACCATGCCTTTGCAAAGTTATAGATCGGTTGCCAAGTGTCGCAGTGGTCCTCCACGGGAGCATGAATTCTCAGATCTGAGTTATCCACTCTTTGCAATGATTTCTTCTGGAACATTCCATCGCATGCATGGAATATTCCCTTTTTGATCCTACAGTTGCCAAACTGGCACCTTATCCACAAGTGTCATGATTTTCTGATGTGCTGCTTAGGATGCTGAATATGGCTAAGTCTAAAACCCATATTGCCTTGAGCACGTGCGTCGCATATTCTATAAAACACTCCTAGAACCCTTTCCCGTGTGCCTTCAACCCCATGTGCCCTTCTTCAACTAGGTCCCATTCACCTTCTCATCCTTAGTGAATATTTTGGGGCTCAACATCACCCCACACTACACCTGTTCTCCATCCTCGGAAACACTCTTCAATAAAGAATGGCGTATCCTTATAAATGGTTGGAATGGTAGAATAAAGGAATGCAAAAATGGGGGAAATAATTAAAAAATGGGGAACTTGCTTATCATTAGAGGAGGAGAGGGAAATACTTCCCTAATTCTACCTCTAACTTTCCCTAAGCGTCGACCTCATTCTGAGCTTGCTGACAGAGGTCACCCATCGGGCCCTCACTTCTTCAAAACTCAGCTCCTCTCCCTTAGTGCTCATTGTATCCATGATACCCTCCATTTTTTTCCCAAATCCTTAAGCACGTCCATCCTCAGAGTGATTTGGGGGTACAATTCCTTCAGCCGGTTCTTGATCGAGCCCTGTAAGGTCTCAATGGCCTATGATTTCTTTTCCACTTTGGCTAGGATTTTGTCTCGCTCAGCCCTGTTCCCGTTATTATTTTCTTGGAACTCCTTGAGCTCCATCTTGTGGGTGGCAACCAAGGTAATTTCCACTCTATCCCTATCTGTGCAATTATCATAGGTAGCCTCAGCAACTTATGCGGTGACTTTTACATCAGTGAGGATCTTGTTGTATTGAGAAACAATTTCTATAACCTTCATATTATTCTCTTTTTCTTGGTGTTCCAACACCTCTTTTGTGGATTCTAAGGCAAGTTACCACCTCTCCATAGTGAGTATGCACACTATAAGTTTTATCCATATTTTTGTGCAGGTGGTGTTAAGTTTGGATGCTTCAAGAAAATGACATATGTGATCATCTCTATCTTCTTGTACACCTCGCGCACCCTTTCCTTCTCGTATTTTAACTCATGCCTTAACTGAGTGCTGACTAGCCTCTCCTACTTCAGGTCCTTGTTTTTATTAAGGAGATCCTCCTCCTTTTTCTCTAGCTCTGCCTCTAGGAACTTCACCCTATCATTTCTTCTAAAGATTATGGCTTCAACCTCAACTAAAACTTTGTTGAGAGTGTTGCATATTTTCTCATCTGATAATTATTGAGCATTCACCAAGGGGTTTATCCCTTTTTTTCTAGCACCTTCATCAATATTACTTAGCTTATTTCAAATTCAGACTCATCAATGTGGGACTCAAATGCCCATGATATCATTTTACTCGCTTGAGGGTATGCACCTTCCTGATCAAATAAATCCATGGAAAATATTTATTCCATTGGTATGGTGCTTTGAAAGTACACACACAACACCTTGTTCACATTATTGATGTAGCCCAAACTCAAACTTCTTGTTCTTGATATGACGATCATGTCATGCCTTTTGTCTTGATTTTTCTATCTTTTGACTCAATCTAGCAAGTGATTGCCTTTTGTCTAATTGCATCAATTTATCAATTATTTCTTCTAGCACTTTCTCATCAGCTAACCCTCCTACGCGTGCTATATGTAATGATGGTAACATGAATTTAACTAGTAAAACAACCTCCACTCCAAATAACGATTGAAATGGTGTGGTCTTGTTAAACCTCTTAAAGGTTGTCCTATATGCCCATAGAAAGAATGATAGTTTGTCATCCCAATCATGTCTTCTAACATCACATATCTTAGTCAACGTGTGACTTAGTATCTTGTTAAATGCCTCAACAATTTCATTTTCTTGAGGGTTAGAAGGGGTAGTCTTGTGATGGGCCACCATAAACTCTGCTAATAGAATCCTAACCATTTCATTGAGAATGTGTGTACCTCTATCACTTGTTAAATTTAAAGGACAACCATACCTACTGATTATGTTCTCCCATAAATATATAGTAGCTGTCGCTGTGGTGCAATCCTTCATAGGCACTGCCTCTGCCCACTGTGTCAAGTAATTAGTGCAAGTGATGATATACCATTAACAAGTCCTTCGCACAGATGGATAAATTATCCCTTCAAAGTCGATTGCTCATTTTTCAAATGGTTCAGCACTGACTATTGGTCGCAAGGACATTTCATATCTCTTTCTAGGTTTTCCAAGGCACTGGAAATGATCAGATACCTTGCAAAACTCAATACAGTCATGGTATATGGTTTTCCACCAAATCCTTGCTAGTAAAATCTTCCACGTGGTAGCATTTCCTGCATAGTGTCCTCCTGTAATCCCACCATGCTCTTCCTCCAATACACATCAGCGTAGAACCTCATCATGACCCAACTTATATAGGTCTCCACTAATCAACATGTAGGGTGTGGCATATATTGCTAACTACTTTCTCTCTAGAGCCTTCATCCCTTCCGATACCATAACTATTTTTAAGAACACCATGATATCTTACAAGTTTAAGGGCACACGCCGCAACCTAAATAGTTGCACATCTGGCATGGTATCCTCAATGATTATTCAATCCATGGTAAAACCACACGAGTGATTCATGCATGATCTTTTCTCCTCTTTCATTGGCTCTCATGAACTCTAAGGTCCCTCCAAATCCATTTATGAAAAGTTATCTGGATTGTATAAATAGATGAAGTGCATGATTTGATTAAATCATCTTCCACCTTGGCCATGTGGTCTAGTCTAGAATACAAATGGTGTTGAATCTCAAAATCCCTATTGCATGATTTTAGTGCTATAAATGTTTATTTTAGACATTGTCTTCAGGTGTTTGAGTGATGAATACTGTGTAATTCAATTCAAGGATGTTGTTAACTTCATCTACTGACAAAGAAGTAGCCCTAATCACATTTAATTGAATCACCAAGTTGAGATAGTACTATTAGAATAGAAGTTATCATTTAAGTCTTAAGTGTATTATATGGAAATTATCATAATGCTCTATTTGGTTATTAGGTGTAGAGGTATGATGTGCCATCATGTGACAAGCCTATCCTTCAAAGTGTATAAAATCCTTCTGCTGTGAATCTCCCCATTTCATTTGCACTCATTTAACTTTTGGTAATTGCTCATAGGGCACAATGATCTATGGATTATAAAAATATGATGGCCTATTCAAATCTTACCTGGTATGCCATGGTTTAAAACGGTATGCACTATGCTTGTGGGGAGTTGTAGCAATTGTGTTTATTGATCCCACAATTTTAGCTGCAAATTTGGTGACATCCATTCAGTCAAAGACTTATGTAGCATATAATGTGTCCCAACGGTTTGGTATTTTAGTCTGTAGGTGTTTATTTTAGATTTGTCTTAGGTGTTTGAGTGATGATCCTTAATTGCTAATAAATCTTAAGGATCAGCCTGTAATTCATCTATGGTAGAGTAGCCTTTCATGTTTAATTGAATACATAAGTCCAGTTATCCAGGTCAAATTAGAATAGATAGTTATGGATTTAAGTCCTGAAATGTGTTCTACTCAAATTATGCGCAAGAATCTCTATTTGGTACAATACGTGTCAGAGGTATGATGTGTAATCATTGAAGTATCTAGTTATAAAATGTCCCCATTCAATGGTGAAAGTTTTAATTTCATCTTGCACTCATTTAACAATTTTGACTTGCTGATACCTTTAGATTCTATCTTATGAACAGAGTATGACTTTTGGCCTGGATTAAATCCCTCCAGTGTATGTGGTCTTAATGGTTGTCTAAATTATGGGGAACTATGGACAATTGTGTATATTGATGTAAATTTTATTTTATTTTTGACTCCCTGTCAGTCAAATCTTTGTAGATTTGGCTCAACGGACAAAGTGCGTCTTGAATATTGGAATGATCCATCCCCTCTTTTAATTATCCAGTTCTGTTGTTCTTACCCTTGCCTTAATGATACCAGATGTTATCATCCTGTCTATAACTTCCTAGAGGCCTATTTGCTATAAATTTGGATTCATCTGATAAGGCCTCTTCTAAATCGGGTGCAAACCTTCCTTCAACTTGATCTTCATTTCCCCCAAGGAATGGTGAACACCTTTGAGTTCACGGTACCCACGAGGGAACAAATATTGGAACTCACGCAACAAATCAATGAGCTTTAAAACTTCCTTTTATGACAAATAGTCCCAAATGATGGATTCCTTAGGTTCTGTCTCCATTCCAATGTTAACCTTATTTATTTTCAAGGGCTCATGGTAGGTGTGTGCTCACTCATAAGCACTATCTATGAATTCAATTGTACCTTTTGAATGGTTAGCATCCAAATTCTCCATCTCTTCACCGTCTACTACATAGACCATTTTTCCTTTTTATTTTTCCATGCACGTGCGCTCAAGCTATACTTCCTATGATTCTTCTTCATTGAGACGTATCTCAAAATAATGCTCACCTAATAATTCCAGTAGTCTATCCTCTACCATATCACTATCTCCCATTGTAAGGTGCTTGATCACGTGCAATGCCCTATCTACTGATGGCTTAGTACTCCTTTCTCGAAACTTGAATGAGATCAGCCACAAACTCCTACGAATTACCTATTTAATACGTATGTCTGAATGAATATACCAAGCATGTGCACAACCTCATAAGGTGGAATACAACTTATGCACCCATAGCGAAGGAATTAACATTTCTGTGCTTCCCATCAAGGCCTTCTCACACGCTTGGATATGAAATGAGGTGGTATCTTTACCATGGTAGTATTGTATGACCATGGGTGCGTTACTCCTAGAGAACCTTACATAGTATGTGATTCTTACCTCAGGCCACTCTAGGAGTTTCTCACGATGTGTATCCCACCAACATGCTATAGTTCTGAGTAGGTTATAATTGAGCATTCCCCTCCTCTCATCCTCATTCTTCCATCGAGCCTCCATTTCTTGTAAGAAACGGTCGGGGTATACTCCACCAGAATAAATTGAAAATTTCTTTCCTCCTAGGTGCTTAAATGAGCATGCCTTTTTCATCCTTGTTACAGATCCTCTCCGTTTTCACCCAATCAAATCATGGGTCCCATGTGCCTAATTGTCACATATCACACTAGTGGTATCACTTAGGGATTAAGCATATTTAAACTGGATAACTCCCTCTGTGGGGTGAATTATCTTAGGATATCTGATGGAACACACATAGATTTTGTCAAGGACTTCTTCTCCTAATGGTTCAATATAGGGCGAGGAATTCCCATATGTTAAAGGGATGCTCACCCTTTCTTCCTTGTTCTCGAAGCTGATATACCCCTTATTAAACCACAGGTCAACATTGTTCTTGTAACATCATGGGCACCCAAGAAATGCTGGAAAGTTGTCTGCCTAAAAAAAAACCAAGAATTTGAAGTCTCCAGCAAACTTGGCCCCTTGAATGGTGATGAATACATCCTTTAGGACTTCAATGGGAATTACCTTAGTCTTGTTTGCCATATATAGCACATTCAAAGATGGCTATAATGCAAGCCTTCCCATTTGATGCCAGGAATCTAAGGTAAGAACATTGACCTCTTCTCATGTGTTGATGAGGATATTACTCAAAACCATCCATCAACAGATGTATTCAAAGTAATCTCCTTGTCATAGTCAAGGCTGTGAGGAGGAAGGTTTACATGAAAAACCTACCTTTTGCGCTCTTCTTTGACGTGTGGTGCCTTCTCTCTCAGCCATTCTCTTGGCAAGGGAATAATATTCTCTTGCCTTAACATCCTGTATACTTTTTTGACCTCATATAGGTCATCCTTTGGAGCTTCGGCATTCTTCCTTTTCTCTAACTACCTCGATTGCTCCTTTAGACGTTGGATCTCACCTTGTAAACTTCAAATCAAGTACGTAGTCTCTTGATATAATTCCTTCTAATGAGTAGGGTCCGGATACTTTCCATGTACCACTTCCTCTCTTGAAACTAGTGTCCTTTGTCTTGGCATCTCCCTGGCACATGTGACCTCTGCTCACATTGTCACCAGTACAGGTTCTAGCCCTGACTCACGCGCCACTTGTGGCATCGAATATGAATCAGCCTTCTTGATGCTCACCATACCAATGCCTTTTACTTCCCGGTGTTGATAGTTCATATTCTCATAGAACTCTGGACATTATTTGTACTTATGTTTCTTTCTACACCATGAGCATTATAACAAATTAGGACACTCACGTTTGTAATTCTCTATAGATCCATAATTATAACAGGTTCCTCACAAGAACTCATTTCATTCTCTGCTGCGGTTACTACGACCACAAAATCCTCTGTAAAAATATCTTTCATGAGTTTCTCCATCTATGCACCCCTCATAATGATGACCATCATCCTTGGAACTTCTTGTAAGGCTAGTCTGGCGTACACCTAGATCAATACCATCATGATCAATCATTTTGTAATCCTTAGTATCATGGGTCGTATAGGTACAAATCTTGTAATAGTAAGAAACAGTCTTGAGGATTGCACATTGTTGTAGATGGAACCTACGTGCATCATGATCCCCATGGCAGATTTCACTGTCTACCGCCATAGCACGTACCAGCTTCCAAGGGAAACTATCCTTTGCATTCCATTCCACTTCGTAGTTTGTACACCAAAGCTCACTATGAACCTCATCTGATGAGTTTACAGATAGCTTCTCCAACTACTTGGCCATTACAACAGTTTGAGCCACCAGAAAAGGAATAAAACCAGTATCAATGCTTGCAATAGCTTCAGCATGTAGCGAAGCTTCCAATGCCTTGCTTGGGTATGTGAAAGTCTTGTGTGACAGAGCCCTTATAAATGGTGTTATTGATCCTCCAAAAAAGCATTGAGTATGTTGAGAAGGATGAATTTCATAGGATAGTTTAGATAAGAGAGTCCTAAAATGTGCATCATACTCTTGCACACTCTCTTCCATTCCCTGTTGGATCTCCTTTAGAGCGTTGATGCTCTTCTACTCAAAATCAGGGATATGGAACTCTGTTAGGAAGGCATTCTTCAATGTGGTGTAGTATACAACCATCTAATGGAGGTCATACTTTCTATACCAACTATGCACGTACCCTTACAACGTTTTTGTAAAATGACTTTCCTTCTGCTCTAGGGTAGTGATCCCTTTCACATGCCATAATAATTCACACTTGTACACATGTTATGTAGCATCTTCAATACCCATATAGTCTGGTAAATGTAAAGACATCTCAAAAAACACTTGGGGAGGTGGCTGGGGTCCTTGTTCTCCTAATCCAGAGCCTTGGTTACCTCTAGTGTTTCCTCCTCCACCAGATCCAATGGATCCACTAGGTCCTACCCCACTAGATCCACCTCCTGTAGTTGGAAAAAGGCCTAAAGTGGTCATGCCTAGTGTTCCCAATGTTCCATAGAATTACGTGTCAATGTTTTGTGATATTGTCCCACTACCAGTTATATTTCCTACACCACTCCCAGATGTGATACCCAAACCTTGCATAGTTACACCTTGTATAATAATTCCTCCAAATACATGAATGAATTACACAACCATCTATGTCCCAAATGAGAAGTTATATCTCTTGGATGCAGATTAGTTACTCCCACTGATACCAACTGGGTTAACAATACTTCTCCCTTGATTTGGAAAACCTAGCGCTAGGGGCAGGTCGTCAAGTGGGTTCAGATGTGCACTAATGGATATTATTTCTTCATGTGAATAACTCTCATCAGAAGTTGAAGGGGCTTCTCTCCCACTCTTGCTAAGTTGGGGTAGCATAGAATGCTCAGGTTCCACGTCCCCTACATGAACCTCAACTCGTTCCCACAACATTTTCCTCCATAGATCCATCACACTTGTAACCTCACATTGTCTAATCATCTCCCTTTCACGAGCTTCACTATACTTAATATGTCTCTCCTCCCTTTCCTTTTTAGCTACAATTTCCACCATCTTCATCCACCTTAACTTCTTTTCCTAGTGCTCAGAGGAGTTTATCCAGCCATGGGAAATTCCTCCAAACTCAAGATAATGACCAAAATCTTCATAGCTAAAGGAATAACATGTAAAAATGATCCTCTAGGATTCATCAGAAACTTGAACTCAACAAATTCTGGGTAAGAATACGTAGAAATGGCGTATTATAAAGTATAACTAGTCAACACTCTCTTCCACCAGTGATTAATAGCACACGTCCAAATCATATCTACATCCTATAGCCCCTGATAGTCATCTTGGGTCCATATGCACGATCTATAGTACTATAACGATTTGGATGCATATGCTAAAATCCATTCATATATTTCTACTGGAAAATAACAAAATAATGTCTCATACAACTCATGGTAAATGTTTTCTTCCACCCATCTACGCACATTGAACTCAGGTCTAGTGTTGAATCTCTTTGAAAACTCATGCTCCATGATCTTGAACTATGTTTCAATACTTTATAAGGTTAGACGCTCCATCATCATGCATCACAGGGACAAAGATGCATGCCA
The DNA here is from genome assembly GCA_019776745.2 of Taxus chinensis. Lineage (NCBI taxonomy): Eukaryota > Viridiplantae > Streptophyta > Pinopsida > Cupressales > Taxaceae > Taxus > Taxus chinensis. The sequence goes on from CM034155.1 coordinate 286,857,968, forward strand.
TTTCTCACAAAAAATTCAAAATAGGTCCCGGTAATGGAACCAAGATGTAGTCATATTTTTATACCCTTAGACCAATAGTCTAATCCCATACACACGGGCCTGTCACCCAACCGGCACTGGGCGCTCACCCGAGGCATGTGCGGGTGCCAAGCCTCTCCTTTATGTGAGTACTGTGAGAATGCATCATCTCATAACATATATTCAAATGGAAATGAATAGAAAATAAAAGGATGTAAGGTTTGTTAGGGGTTATTATCATTAATTAGCTTCCAACATTAATCATGCAATATCATAACAAGACATTAATACTTGCAACATAGTGGATAATGATATCATACATAAAATTAAAAACACAAGAGGAGAGTTACACTTAGCTATACAGAGTGATAAAAGAGATATTTGGGTGTAAATTTTGGAGAATATGGGAGTACTAAACCTTAAGATGCTTCACTCCTGAGACTGTAATAGGAAAATTCCTTGGTTTATAATTTTGTAGCTTTGCCAAGATCAATTGTAAAACCTTGGACCTACTATACGGTCTTGAAAATTATTAGAATGGGGTTTTGTAACTTTATATTCCCTTTGATTACCTATAAACTTGTGTTAATATCAAATCCTAAGTTTCACACAATACCAAAACCATTTGAATAGTTGAATCAAACTCAAACCTTAACCATGGGTGTAAGACCCTATGAGAAGGTTTGTGTCTATCGTGTGCTTGAAATGTATATCCATAGCAACCACCTCTATGCCATTCTGAAGTTACTAGATAAAATGCCTCAAGTGTAGAAGTATTTCTCCACCTGGGAGCATGCCTAATATCAGATATGAGATGTCAACTATTTGACATGATGTCTTCTCGAAGCAATTCCATCGACAATGTTTGAAATGATTTTGCTCCTTCTAAGAAATCCTACAGTCATTAGGATCTTTAGGCACCTTGATCCACAATGAGGTCATTAGTTGAACTCCTGTGCTCCCTGGGTTGAGTGAATATGGAAAATTGTAGTAGTCCATCTTACCTAATGGGTGTGCACACCCCACATGTTCTAAAAAATAATGCTAGAACCCTTCCATGTGCACCTTCAACCCCATGCGCCTTTCTTCAACTAGGTTCCACATGCCTTCTCATCCTTAGCCAATATTACAGGTGAGCCCAACATGAAGTGCATATAATTCTTGAGATTCTTATATAGGGTGTTCCGAAGGTAATGTTTTATGAAAAGGCCAATCCAAAAGGATAGAAAGACCTAACAAATATAATTGAACATTGAACATAAAAGTTGGATGACTGTGTCAGTCCAAGATTATATAGGTCAACTAAGACTGCAAATTGATGATCCTGATTAAGTGGCAATATGAAATGTTAAGATTATACATGATCAAGAAGAGTGATTATTGTGACTAATTTTATGACATTTATATTTAGAATGTGATGACACCTTAGATGTGATTAGGAATAAACAAGTTGGGAGTGGCACGTAGTATTATGTACTAGAGTCATTGGTTTTAGTTTAATGTAGTGATTAACTAAAATAAGGAAGAATGGTAATAGTTAATCTAATCTAGAATGACATGTATATGCAGTAAATGAATGCAATAAACAAATATGGAAAGTGACCCAAACAACTAATGAAAATGAAATTGGAAACCCTAAGTGTATTTAAGAGAGTTAGAATGAACTCAGCTGATTCGGAGGAGATCATCTAGACTGTGTCGCAGAAGTGAATGGGGAAATAATAGAATTCAGGAACGAATGTGCAAAGGTCCCTTGAAAAGGATGCATCTGGAAGCTATCTAGCTAGATTGGAGGTGCCTTGAGAGGGATTAGGGGCACCTACGGGTGCTTCTATGGTCAACTAAGGAATGGGAACCCTTGGTCTATGCAAAAGATCTATAAAAATAAGTTTTACAGGTTCAGAATGTGATCTGAAACCCTCGTTGTGTGTCGCATCATGAGATTCGTTGTACTGTTCCAAGTGTCGCTGATAATCCAAGATGATAGAAAGACCTGCAAGAGACCACAAGAAGTATCAAAACCCTAAAAAACAAAGAATGCAAATGAATGGGTCAGACTGACCTTAGCTACCACAATAATGGGCTTACTAACTGAGCGTTGCACTACATTTCAGACCCAAATGTAGTTCTGGTGTGTGTGTGTGTGTGTGTGCATCATGTTCCCTAGCCCTAGGTGCTCTTGTGTCATAGTCACACTTTGTGAAGTAGAGAAATAACTATAATATAAAATGTAGTAGAATGTGTGGATGGAATAGAATAGAATCCTCCCCCTATGCTTGTGTGATGCAGATGAACCATCCTTTTCCTTTTGATGGAGCTAAATGTATGCAAATGATCTCCAAATACCTTATGGATGCAACTCTAGGTGGATGATAGTAGTGACTAGTAGCTTGGTCTCTCATTATGGTCTCATAACTTTATATTTATAGGGTTCTCTTGATCTAATTTCATAATTAACCCTGAAATGGCTTACCACCAAAAATAATAAAAAGTTGAAATGGCTAGAAAGTGCCCAAAATGTGGCAGGAAAGTTCAAAAAGGATCGGGGTGCCCCTAGTGGGACCAGGGTGCCCATGGGCACCCCAGTACTAGCCTGGGTGCCCTAGTCAAAGCTAAAATAACATGAAAATGACAAAATATGACTAGGCATGTGGGTGCAAGAGGTTAGGAATGATGAAATAAAATGAAGTAAAATGGCCAAAAGACAAGGGTTAATTAGTACTTTCTTCACTCGAAAAATTTCTAAATAGTAGTATGATACTGGGACTAAATAATGTCTAAAGTGCATGATTTTGTGTATACATTTCCCCCCACTTTATGTTGGTGAGTGGAAAGCTCGGTAACATAAAGTAGATAGATATGCGTACCTGATATCCATGAATATTGTAGTAGAAAATGCACCGAAGGACTAGAAAAAGCGTGGAATGACAAAAAGATGATGGAGCATGGAAACTAAAGATGAAAAAGTGCAAAAAAAGTGATGAGAGTGAACCTAGGGTGGAAACACGTGTGTTAGTATCCAATGTGTGTAATGTACCTACATGGTTAGTATGGTGTGTGTCGCCGTAAAATGTTGTTGCTGACGTTGTTGTTGTTTCCATTGTTGTTACCCCCATTTGATTGCCTATTTCTCATATGACCAAATCTGCAAGGAGAAAATGATCAAGTAGTCAAATATGTATGTATGTGTGTAAAAATGCAATGTAAAAGACACATGCATATGAATGTAAAAAGAATGTGAATTTAAATTATGAAAATAAAGAAGTGTAAATGGAACATGTTCACCTGATCCATGTCAATAAAGAGAGTGTAAAAGGATATCCTATACTATCAGGGTTTTTTGGGTGATCCGACACCATAGGCCGAAGAAGTATAGGGAGGAATTTTGTTGTATCCTCCAACCTTTAACTACTTCCCTAAACATGTGTGAAGAGATATTTGTATGTCCTAGTTTTTTTGGCGATCCAATGCCACTGGCCAAAGAAGTATAGGGAGGAATTCTGATGTATCCTCCAACCTTTAACTACTTCTCAGAATGCTAAGGATAACCATGTCCTATAAAAACCGCTATGTATAGGGTTTGTAGACTGGTCTGAACCCACTCACTGTATGTAACCCACAATGCTAAGGGAAAAATTTACACTAAACTGAATGGTGTAAATGTGTTGTGTAGTATGTAAAACCCCAAATGATTCTACCCTCTTTGGGGCTGGATGCGACATCGCTGATAGGAGAATGTGGTCCTAAATAAGGACCAACCACATGAACCCTGAAACTTTTCACTACAGGGGAAGAGAAAACACTTGATAGAAACTAAGGCATGTAGAAATAAAATGATAGCCAAAGAAAAGTGTTAGTACAAACAAGCATGCATGTATAAGACAATACAATCTACACAAACAATGTATAAGATACTAAGCAAAGTGGTAATGTAAACACCCAAGAAAACAAGTAATCCACAAAAAGTGAACTCCAAACATGGGACATCACTCACAATGTCGCAAGAGACACAAGGCCATCATGACCACATACAAACAAACAAGTGTGCACAAAAAACATAGGGCAAGGATTCGCAAATAAGAGAACAAATAATAGTAGACAATGTAACAAAAAAGTATGGAAGAAAATATCCCTACATAAAAAATTCTATAAATGAAGCACCTGTTAGCATGTTAGAAAGAGAACTAGTATGTCAAAAGCATGTATAACCAAGTAATGTAAAGTGCTAAGTACAAAATGAAACAATAACACCTAAAAGAGACGAATGTGGATGCCCCCAACGACCAGTGTAGGAAGGGTAGAAGGTGAGAATCCATGCTATGTGTAAGAGACCTGTATCTGTGATCAAAACTAGTGAAAGATGTGATGTGGGGATTATATAGATAAATGGCATATAAGTAATCTAACTAGCATGTGTAATAAAGTGACCATGAACAAGAAAAAGTAAGCAAGAGTAAAAGTAACCATAATATGAAGTATGTTGTGGATGGATGGAATGGAATGCAATATGGAGTGATAGGATCCGTGTGCCCCCCAAGTGAATGGAAATGTATGCAGTGAGGTTCATTTTGTTTTCCCCCTCAACAGTCAAGAATGAACCGTAAATGAGAGTGCATCATCAAGAAATTGTCTAATAGTGTGTGTTGTGTCTAGCACACTGTGATGAGTATGTATGCATAGTGATGATGATATGCGACATATAGAAATATATGTGTGTGAACCTTATAGCCTAAGTGTATATCACGAAAAAATGAATGTATGAGTGATGATTTAGCCCTAAAGTGTGTATCACTACAAGATGAATAGTAGGGAGTGGTGATGTAGCCTATAACATGTATACCACTACAAGATAAATAGTAGGGAGTGGTGATGTAGCCTAAAGCGTATACCACTACAAGATGATAGAGGAAGCGATGATTTAGCCTATTTCATGTGTCACTATTCTAGAAATGTCACATGATGAATGTAAGGTCCATTTGATTTGTAAACCCTCGGCAGTCGAGTATGGACCGAGGAACTAAAGTGCATCATAGGGTAGTGAGTGCAATGCGTAGAAGATGATGTAGTCTATGTGATGATAATAGATGACCATATGACATGTATAAATGAGTAATATGTGATGAATCATATGTAGTACAATGTGTGTAGGTAGACTAGTAATGTAGAGATGCGTGTTATCTAGTATGTAGAATGTAGGTTGAGCAATATGTAATGCTAGATGTAAGGACAATAGTAGTGTGACACATGTATGATGAATACTAGTATGATGTGTGACATGTAGATATGTAAATTTTGAAATGATGTAGACTAAAATTAGAATGTATAATTAAGATGCACAATGTGTGAATAAATGTAGTGTAATCCTATAGTGCAGTGTGTGGGGTTCATGTGTAGTATGCCCTCAATAGTCAAGTGTGAACCAAAGCACCAGAGTGTGTTATCAGGTAATGAAAATGCTAAGACATACATATGATTATGTGAGAAGATTGATGTATGAGGATGTAAAGATGATAAATCCTAATATGAGAGTGGGGGGGTGTATTAGATGTGATGACCCTAAGTGTGCATAAATGCATAGGCTAACCAATGATCTTGAAGGATGAATTTCCTCCATCTTACACATGTGATGGTGAAAATGTATGACTATGCTGTAACAGTAGTGGCATAATAGATAGATGCTAGGATGGTGAATGAATTCTATGCACATGTGAGGGATGAATGTATGAAGAAGGTCGTGGCATCAAAAAATGCATTGGTGATGGAGATCTACGTGATGTTGAATGCGAAGATGATGAAGAACCATGTGGAATAAACCGAGGTGGTGACCTATGTTGAGATATAGTAACTTTCCTAGGAATGGGCCTATACCTATGTGTAGGACTAGTGGAACGATGCAGTCATGTAGAGGAGGCTCGAGTAGGTGAGCTAGGAGTAGACAGTGCTTTGAGAAACATAGAATGTGATGTGCTAGAAGAAGTAGATGATGTGCTAGCTACTGTGCGAGGAGATGGTGACCATGGAGAAGATGGAGGGACACCATCAATAGAAATGACCTGATTGTTGTGAATAAATTTAAGTCACAAATGATTCATAGAAATGATAGATTGAGAGTGAAAAATCAAATTGAGACCAAGAAGCATGTTTCATCCATTAAATGTTTCCAATGAGGAAAGGCACAAGCAAAGTAAGAGGACCAACCATGTACATGTAGCTTAACAACACTAAAGGGTTTATTGAAAGGGTACTTGATTTGTGATTGAGGATAGCCAATAGCCTTGAGAAGTGAAATAGAGCATGCAATAATGGTCTATGATGGGTAAACCTTAGTGTTGTTAATGGAGTTCAGAGCCAATAAATGCATTGATATGAAAATGATTAGATGTGAAATTTGAATGATAATCAATGTTGGAGAAAGAAATGATTGGTGGTGAAGTGTAAGTGTTTGTAACTAAGAAATCAAGAGCTCTTGATGCAGTATGATACATTGCATGAGAGACATAATTAGCAGATGAATCGGTCATTTTTGTGTTATGTTTCGGTAATGGGTTATTAAAGATCTTGAGTTTATGATTTTCATTAATAGGTGTAGATGTTGTGGATTTTGGAAGCTCAATTTGACCATTGTTAAGAAAATCCTGAATGAGATGTCGTAGTCTGAAACAATGATTAGTGGTGTGTCCGATGCATTGATGATAAACACAATAAGAGTTTTCATCAAAATTGCATCCTTTTGGCCGAGATGGATCTATTTGAAGAGGAGATGGTAATGTAATAAGATTACTATCAATTAGTTATTGGGAGTATGAACACCTAAAGCTGTATACTAATCTTAGTAAAAGGACATTTGTATGGTTGCAATTGAAGCTCCTTATGAGTAGATACTACATTTACAATAGTTTTGTCATGTCTATGGGTTTTAGTTGTGGTTAGGCTTAAATTTTGGCTTACCCTGAAAACGTGTGGATGATGATGGCTTGATCTTGATGCTTAAGTTTTCCTATTTCTAGGAGTTTAGTCTCAAATTTTTTGAGAGTTTTACAAAGTTGATCAAACAAAGGAGAGGTCTTAAAGAGAAAACTCTTATGAAGATGTGGCAAGAGACTCTGAATGAATGAGTCTTAAATCTTGAAATCCGTAAGTATGTTAGACATATTTAGATATAATTGTTTTTGTATCATAAGACATAATCAAATAAGTGTTTGTTAGACCCTTGCTTGAGCTATGAAAGTTGATGTGTATGATATCTTAGAGCCAATGTTAATAGAGAAATGCTATGAGAAAGGTATTGGCCAGTTGCGTGAAAGAGACTACCGAATGTACGGGTAGGTCATAGAATTAATGCATTGCATAGTCTTGAAAACTATAAGGAAAAATATTAGCTAGTATAGTGTGATCATCTATATAGTCAGTGGCATTGGAAAAATGCGTGAAAGAGACTACCGAATGTATGGGTAGGTCATAAAATTAATGCATCACATAGTCTTAAAAACTATGAGGAAAAATCTTAGCTAGTATAGTGTGATCATCCATATAGTCAAGGCATACTGCATGAAATGCTCAAAGATGCTCTTGTGGGTCTGCATGGCCTTTAAAGATAGGTATCGTAGAAGAGACAAAATTAGGTGGAAATAAATAGGTCAATATGGTAGGCATGAAAGGAGTATGCAACAATATTGTAAAATCTAACAATGGTGTTGTACATGAGGTAGCTAGCTGAAACTGAAAATATTGGGTTTGTAAGTCCTCCTATTAAGAGGTCAAAACTGGAGAATTTGAGGGAGAACCAAGGTATAGATAAGGAGTACTGGGGTGAATGGTGGGAATGATGGTTGTAGTTGTGAACAAGGAACCATTTGCAAAAGCTATGAAAATGGGGTAAAAACACTTAATAAACCTCAAATATTTAAACAAACAAATAAATGGACCATCATGATAAGAAATAAGCAAGGATTCATTACTTTGCGTCCATTAATCTTGAAGTAAACAAGAAAACCTGACATGTCTAGTTATCCTCTATTCTTGAAGCTTTGTAAATGAACCTAATAAAGATCCTAAGAAATCCATTTGTGATTATGAGAATGGGAGCTCACCATTAATGGCTACAAAGCCACACGACTCTTCCCATTTACTCAAAGCTTGAGTGTGTAGTGCAATAACAAGGCAAATAAATCAGTAAAAAAATGAAAATATGTTCTTAATCCTAAACAAAATACTATAGTTTATGCTAGAAGGGAGGAAGTATTCTTAGAAATGGTCTAGGGGTAGTGGAGAATTTATAGGTTTCTAATTATAGAAATTAAATGATTTGGGTGCACTTGGGACAAATGAATAAGCCAAAAAACACTTTTAGTGAGTCAAAGTAAGATTTGACTAGGCTTAGAAGAGTTTAAACATGCCTTAGGCTAGTAAATCTAGGTTTAAGCTAATTAATCCTGATTAGTGAGGAATTAAGAGATTGAGAGAGTTGTGAGAGGACTACTCAATCCAATGAAATGGATTGTTAGCCTAGGAAGCTAGTAGAAGCGGTCTAGAAGGATATTTAGAAGGGTATTTAGCTCATAAGAGGCTATATTATCCTAGTTAGTCGATTAGAAGAGGAATACAACCAAAAGGATGTTGTAAAAGGAGAGTTAGATAGGCCTAATTAAAGACGTGTGATCAATTTTTGAGGAGGAGGATAGTTAGTACAATATTAAGAATAATAGTGTGTTGATCAAACTACAAGTTTCTACATTTTCCCCTCTTTGGGGTGGCGTAAAATTTGCCACTTTAAAGAAAGTAGACAAACATAAGTGACTATAATTTTTTTGAAGGAGTAGGAGAAAAATTAGTAGAGTGGAGGATGCCCCCTCGAGTGTCGATAGGGTGATGAAAGAGGTCGATAAACGATTGAAAAGAAGAGGTGGAAGAGATAGATGAATGGGAAGGGTTAGAATGATTCGACGTAAAAATAGAAGAAGAAAGAAGAAAGAATAAAATAACAAGGAAGAAATATTGATCTATCAACGATGTTGTGTTGCAAAAACAATATTTATTACATCATATTGCTAAGAATCTTCATCATCAGTCCTTATTAAAATATAAACATACAAAAGAGGTGCAAAATGACATGAAACACAAAGATACAAACAAATTTCCATTGGTAAAACTTCCAACCCCATAATACAAAATGTAATGCAATACGAGAAGTAAACAACACTCACACTAACACATGAAATAAGTACACACACACACACACTCACTCACTCAAAAAAACAATATTTAAGATAGTTGCACAAATATTTTGTTATCGAGCTATAGTCCTAAATGTTTGTGATAAATGAAAAGGGTTAAAATGATGCCCCAAGAGAATTATACATGGAAAGAGTATATTGGATGATGCTTGGGTCTTATGAAAAAAATATTGTGTAGTAAAAAATAGTACTAGGAAACTTGTTGTGCCCCAGAGTATAGAAAAAGTAAGCAACCAAAATTTTGTAAATGATTGTAGATTCAGATGATCTGTGAGGCATTGTTTCAAAACATGTGAAAATTATGGAAAGATACGAGATGATTTCCATGTGAGAGACACAAATCTCAGTTGCGTATGAGTTGTTTACCATTTTTTTGTTAATTTTTGATTTTTTTTACAATTTATTAAATTTTGAATGATTTAATGATTTTTGTAAATTTTAACATTTTTTATCAGTTATAAGAATATAGAACATGGAATATCACCCAAAAGCACGGAGAATTCCCCATGGCAAAGAAATACTCATCGGGTAGCAAGAACGTGCCCTAACGAGAAGAAAATGGGTTAAAAATAATTATTTAATAAAAATAATCATCACAACGATGAATAGAACAAAAAGAATGAAAATATCACCTTACGATAATTAAAAATTCCCTAAGGAGAATAAACGAGTGCTAGGTGGAAAATAATGCCCTAGCGTAGCGAAAAATTAGTTAAAAATAATTATTTAATAAAAATAATTATCATGATGGTAGAAACAAGGGTTATAATGATCACAACGGTTAAATTAAGCATTTCAGCCATTACGTCGGGTGAGAGGGCATCACGACGGGTCAAGATAACCATATATACCCCTCCTAAGGGGGGGGCTAAATCATCACGGTTAGTTCATTTGTCACGAAGCTCTTGCAAATTTTCACTGCAAGTGACTTGTGAGTTGTGAGAGAGATGACGAGAGTTCAGAGGCAAATCAGACGTGTAGAATAGATCCGGGAGTACCTATCATTATCGAGGAGAGTTCAATGATATCCAGGAAGCGTAGATAGTATGGAGGCCCTATAAACATTTTCTGTGGCCAGAGGATGGTTTAGAGCTCAACATGGACATGATATATCAGTTTATGTTTAGGGGCTGATGCTAGGTCAGAGAGTTTTAAAGAGTAGATAGATGCCAGATGCAGTTTGGTCTCATTTAGGATGTTCCACGACATGATATGTGGTACACCCATAGAAAATAGGAGGTATGCGACATGCGTACACATTGGATTTAGGGACGTGTATAGCGTCTATGGCTGACTATTAGCATATGCGTGCCATGTACCACGCGTACCATTAAGGCAGGTTAGGGATCCTAGATGTTTAGTCGAGTATGGACCATGGTATTTGACAGTATTACACACTAGGGTGGGATTGACTATTCCATGAGCATCCTAGGACGCAAGAGTTAGGCCTCCTCTAGAGGGTGCCACTTAGATAGTTGACAATGAGGATGTGTATGACGTTGGTAGGATGAGCGCATTATGATCCCTTAGGTGTGTCAGGTGCTACCACGATAGGGCGTGCAGAGACAACGTTCACCACTATGTCAAGTATAGGGACAAGGTTTGAGGTTATGATAGAGATAGGTACCTTTGGCACCTCATATGCAATTTCCTCTAGTTGGTATAACAACTGGAGTTATTATTCTATTTCATCAAATTCATCTAGTGATTCAGTAGGGTCCTCCCCCTCATGCTCTAAAGTGTAGACACATTTTTTAGATAGTCAAGACCACACTAAATGTTGTATTTTCTTTGGAATTTTATTTATTTGCATTTTGGTGGAGTATGCACACTTTTTTAAATTCTTTGTATCAGATTTGATGTGCCACTCAACTAAGCTATAATAGGTTATAAATATGTAACTTTAGATGACGACTTCAAGTAGCCTTGATCAGGCCAATGCAGAAATTATGGCAAATCACCATAGATTGAGAGCAGGCTAGAGAACAGATACATGTTGTGATCTCAAAGAGATATCAGACTTTGGTGGCCTCAGGAGAGTTCAGGGAGGTGGTAGAAATGGATACTACTAATGGTGTGTCAAAAGATGTATACCATCAGCTGCCTATGAGTACACAAATTATGGGCTTGTTACAGGAGTTCTCATTCAACATTGTTAATAGTTAGTAGTTAAGACAAAAACAAAAATCAGGCTAAGGTCTATTTCTCTTACAGTAGAGAGAGACTAGGTGTAGGCCCAAGAGTAAATTTTTTATAGAGCTACAATTCAAGACAATATGGTTGTCTCTTGTAGTGAGACTAGCTTGGCTATAATCTGGCATGAGTTACAAGAGAGCGTGATTCAATATAGTTGCTTGGCAAAACCCATAGTTAATAGTCAAATATTATGGGTTCTAGCGGTGAGGCCTACTAAGTTACAACGCCACATATTAAAAAAATTTTTGACTGAGGTGATGAGACTGTGTTACCATCCCCTTCATCATTTATATTTTACTAGGTTATAGCATTTCGTTCAAATGGAAATACTTCTCCTGATTAGCAAGATGGGTGAATCAACCCAAATGTTTTTCAACAGAGTGTGGTAGGATCAGTTGAGCCATCTCATCAACAACATCTTCCTCAGGGCCATAGGACAGGCAGTCCAAGAGAGGCCGAGAGTCGCAGATGAATCTCCCCTCTTTTTTATTGTATAATGACATATTGATGTACCCTTGATGTATGGCTCTTATTAAGACTTAGTTTTGATTGATCATGTATGATGTATCATTATTGGATTATTCTTCCTGATGAAGGCCTTTCTTTGATTTGTGCAGATGCGAACGACAGATCAAAAGGGTCGATGACTGGTCAATACAAATTTGAGATAGACATTTCATACATGTACTATGGTACATTTAAAATAATCATCTTGTCATTTAACATATGGAATGATGATGACTTCTCTGCTATGTGAGCTTGGTGATTATGTCTAAGAAAATGCTCTCATGATTCATATTTGTTATCTATGTATGCATGATGGAATTTTTCAAGTACGCATGCACATGTTTTCTGACTCATGATATATCCTTAGAGAGTATACTATGCTTCTCTACATGACAACATTTTTTACACCTTCAGCTATGTACAGGAAGATACTTATCGATATTGGTGTAGGGGAAACTATACCTGTGATCATGTGCAATCCATCAAGCCCTATTGATAGAGAGAGTATGTGATTATTATCTTAGCATACATGATTGATGTGAAAGTTATCATTTTTATTGACACATGATGTATATATGGTGTTAGACCTGGTGCATTATGATAGATGATAGATGTCGTCATATGTTACGATGGAAAAAAATTGTACAATCTATTTAGTCAAGCACTTATTCCTAACTTCACAATAATACTCGAACACATTCGATGTTTGAGCTCTCTCACTTTCCTTCCTTCTGCTATTGCTTTCACATATGTGATATGACACTTACAACGTAAGTAAGCAATCTCACAAATTTCCCTTCCTGATCAACAGTATCGAATCACACTAATATTTGCATACTCAAAAGCAGTCAATATTATGAACACAAAACATTTCATACCATTAATATATTCAATGTTTTTAAAATGACAACTAAATGAACATTGTTAAGTCGAAGATGGTAATTTAGGTGGATAGAATTCTATTCAAGGCTCCATACAACCTTGAAATAACAACGCAGTCGACACTTCTACTAGGATACCGAATGTCACCCAAAAGTCCTGCGCAAGTAATATCTCTATTTTTTTGGGACAACTTTGATATATTTTCTATTGTTTTTGGTGTTATCTCAAGGGATAATTTTTCAACACTATTGTTCACACTTTTTTCGGGGTTTCCTCAAGAAAATGTAATTTTGTTTGTGTAGCGTCATCCATAAGAGGGAGTTTTTAGAGTGTTTAGTTTTTTCAAACTCATATTTGTCAATGTATGAGCTCGAATTTACTTATGTTTACTAAGATATAAATACATAATAATATGGATTTTAGCGTGGATGCCCAATAAAATTTACGATAGGCATATACAAAAGAGGAAAGCCAAGCATGTATGTGCAAGTTGTTTTAGATGTGAAGGTGCCCCTAGTGTTAGATGGGAATATTTGAAGGAAATTACATTCATGCAAGATACAAGAATTGATGAGTCATTTAAACAGCTGCCTACTTGATTGTACTCAGTAGGATTCTAATAACACATATTTTTTGAACGCTAATTCCCTTATTGATAGCCAACCTATCGGCGTTTCCATTACAGACTTATACTGTGAGATTGCTAGTTTATGTCAATTCAACTTAAGTCTACGCTAAGTTCCGATTTTAATAGTGCCCACCTTGATTGTCTCTCAAGGACTTGCTACCAATGTGCCATCTTGTGAACAAGGAAAAGTTTGTAAAAGCTATGAAAATAGTGTAAGAACATTTAAGAAACCCCAAAGCTTTAAACAAACAAATCAATGGACCACCATGATAAGAAATCAAGCAAGGATTCATTATTTTTCATGCATTAATCTTGAAGTAAACAAGAAAACCTAACATGTCTAGTTATCCTCTATTCTTGACAGCTTTTGTAAATGAACCTAATAAAGATTCTAAACAATCAGTTTGTGATTATGAGAATGGGAGCTCACCATTAATGGCTACAAAGCCATATGGTTCTTCCCATTTACTCAAAGCTTGAGTGTGTAGTGCAATAGCAAAGCAAATAGCTCAATAAACAAATGAAAAGAAGCTCTTAATCCTAAGCAAAATACTATAGTTTATGCTAGAAAGGAGGAAGTGTTCTTATAAATGGTCTAGGGGTAGTGGGGTATTTATAAGTTTCTAATTCCAGAAATGAAATGATTTGGGTGATGTGGGACAAATGAATAAGCCAAAAAGCATTTTTACTGAGTCAAAGTAAGATTTGAATAGGCTTAGAAGAGGTTAAACATGCCTTAGGCTAGTTAATTTAGGTTTAGGATAATTAATCCTGATTAGTGAGGAATTAAGATCCTGAGAGAGTTGTGAGGGGATTATTCAATCCAATGAAATGGATTGATAATCTAGGAAGCTAATAGAAATGGTTCTGAAGGAGATAAGGAGAGGATTTAGCTAATTAGAGGCTATATTAGCCCGATTAGTCGGTTACAAGAGGAATAAGACCAAAAAGATGTCGTAAAAGGAGAGTTAGATAGGCCTAATTGACGAGGTGTCATCAATTTGTGAGGATGAGGATAGTTAGTGCAATATTAAGAATACTAGATTGCTTTAATCAAACAAGTCTCTATATTTTCCCCTCTTTGGGGTGGCGTAAGTTGCGCCACTTCAAAGAAACTAGACAAACATAAGTGACTACACAATTTTTGAAGGATTAGGAGAAAAATTAGTAGAGTGGAGGATGCCCCCTTGAGTGTTGATAGGGTGATGAAAGAGGTCGATCAATCAACTACAAATTTTTTGAAGGAGTAGGAGAAAAATTAGTAGAGTGGAGGATGCTCCCTTAAGTGTTTATAGGGTGATGAAAGAGGTCGAACGACGATAAAAAAGAAGAGGTGAAAGAGATAGATGAATGGGTAGGGTTAGAATGATTCTACATAGAAGAGAAGAATAAGGAAGAATAAAATAACAAGGAGGAGAAATTGAGCTATCACTGACTTTGTCTTGCATTGGATAATGTTTATTACATCATATTGCTAAGAATCTTATCATCGGTCCTTATTAAAATATACGCGTACGACAGAAGCATAAAATGACATGAAAAACCAAGATACAAACAAATGGCCATGGCTAAAATGCCAACCCCATGCAACATATAAATTGTAATGCAATACGAGAAGTAAACAAACTCATCTAACAATGAAATAAGTACAATCACACACACTCAAACCAACAACGTTTAAGATAGTTGCACAAATATTTTGTTGTCAAGATGTAGTCCCAAATGTTTGTGATAAATGAAAAAAGGTTAAAAATGATGTTCCAAGTAAATTGTACATGCAAGGAGCAGAACGAAGGACACTTGGGTCCTATGAAAAAGTAGTGTGCACTACGAAACAATACCAGGTAATGCGTTGTGCCCAAGAGTACAAATGAAGTAAGCAGCCGAGATTTTGTAAATGATTGTAGATTCAGATGATCCGTGAGTCGTTGTTTCAAAACATGTGAAAATTTCATAAATATATGAGATGAGTGCCATGTGAGAGATAAAGATTTCAGCTGTGAATGAGTTATATACTAATTTTTGTAAATTTTTTGAAATTCTACAATTTTTTGGATTTTTGAATGATTTTATGATTTTTGTAATTTTTAACATTTTTTATTGGTCAGAAGAAATTAGAACATAGAAGATCACCTAAAAGTACACGAAATGTCTCATGGCGAAGAAATGGGCGTAAGGTAGCAAAAATGTGCTCCGATAAGAAGAAAATGGATAAAAAATGATTATTTAATAAAAATAATCATCACGATGATGAAATAGAAGAAAGAATGAAAATATCACTTGGTGATAATTAAAAATTCCCTAAGGAGAAGAAATGAGTGCTAGGTGGCAAATAATGCCCTAGTGTAGCAAAAAATTAGTTAAAAATAATTATTTAATAAAAATAATTATCATAATGGTAGAAAAAGGGGTTAAAATGATCACGACGGTTAAATTAAGCATTTCAACCTTTACGATGGGTGAGAGGGCATCACGATGGGTCAAAATAATCCTATATACCCCTCCTAAGGGGGGGGTAAATCATCACAGTTAGTTCATTTGCTACGGAGCTCTTGTGAATTTTCACAGCAAGTGACTTGTGTGTTGCAAGAGATGATGAGAGTTTAGAGGTAGATCAGATGTGCAAACTGAATCCAGGAGTATGTTTGTGATGATGCTGATGGACCCTATATGATTTCCCTATCCCTTCTGGTCAAATTTTACATTTATTGTTATTTATTATCATTATAGGGTAGATTTAGGGTAGAATTAACGTGTGTATGTGCCTTCGCAGTGCGTACACGTTAGAAAGGTGGGTAAGCATACATGTACGTGTAGAAAATGTGGGTATGCACACATGTACACATTGGAAAGGATGCGTATGTGTCAAGAGGAAAATGTAAATATGCACAAATGTCAAACTACACGCGTAGGCATCATATTGGACGCGTATGCACAGGGGAGGGGTTTAGACAGGCTAGAAATTTTCACCACGAGTGACTTGTGAGCTGCGAGAGAGATGATGAGAGTTCAGAGGCAGATCAAATGCACAAACCAAATCTGGGAGTATGTTTGAGATGATGCTAATGGAACCAACATGAGTGCCCTATCCCTTCTGGTCAAATTTTGCATTTAATGTTATTTATTATCATTCTAGGGTAGATTTAGGGTGGAATTAACGAATGTATGCGCCTTCACAGTGCGTACACATTGGAAAGGTGGGTAAGTGTACATGTATGCATATAAAATGTGGGTATGCACACGCATACACATTGGAAAGGATGCATATGTGTCAAGAGGAAAATATAGATATGCACAAACGCCAAATTGCATGCGTAGGCATCATACTGGATGCATATGCACATGTGAGGGGTTTAGATAGGGTTGAAATTGGTTAGGAGCATATGCACCAAAATGGACATGTAGGTGCTGGTAGGGACATGTACATGCCTTAGATGCATATGTGATAGGATAGGTGTGCATGCATCCATAGGGGCCATATGTACTAGAGGAATGACTTAGCCAATTTTTTAGAAAAATAGGATAAGTATAGAACGATGTGGTTTAGATTTTTGTAGAAGAAAGTTTGAAAGTAGCACTTAGAAGAATAAAATAGAAGAAGGTAGATAGAGTCATAATAAGTGTATTTTCATTTTTGTAGGTACGATTGCAAGTCCTTCAAACTAGGGAGTAATATGGGTGTTTGGCTGCTATAACAATAGATTTAGAGGAGGAGGACAATGAGCTTTTGGAGATCCTCTTTTACGTTATTGGTCTAGATCACGTGGCCAGTATGCCACATATTACTCTGGACCATGGCCTCCTTATAGCCTTATCTGAAAGGTGGCATAGTGAGAGCCAATGTTTTTGGCTCATGACTAGCGAGATTACTATTACGCTAGAGGATGTATAGAGGATTCTGCGGGTGCCCATCTAGGGTGGGCTGATCAAGTACAAGAGCCATAGGACTGAGATCTCAACTTGTTTATTTGAGTTATTCAGAGTGGAGGATATACCTCATTAAGGTATGACCATGAGATTGCCTCAGTGTATAACAAACCCAGAGTTAGATCGTGTGGTGGTTTATTTGATGGCATTTGTCAGTGGTGTTCTGCTTACTGAAAAGATCGACACTATATTCTTGCTTGGTCTTATCGAAGTAGTACATGGATTGATCAAGGGAGAGAGCTATTGTTGGGGCTGGTGTATACTTGTGCATTTGTACTAGGATATCTACCTTATCACCTAATACTATCAGAAGATGGTAGGCCTGGTGAGATTATTACAGATATGGGCCTGGGACCATATAACCATTGGCCGTCCCACTAGCATTTTACAAGCTTGTGCCCCAAAGGAGCCATCTGGGATGGTTTGGGTTCCAGACGAAGATGATGTTTGACCTAATATAGGAGATACCTATCATTATCAGTGAGAGTTTGATGAGCTCCAACAGGAATGAATAATATGGAGGCCCTATAGACATTTTTAGTGGTTAGAGGATGGTTTAGAGCTCAACGTGGCCATGGTAGATCATTTTATGTTTGGGGGCTGACGCTATGTCAGCGATTTTTACTGAGTGGATAGATGCTAGAGGTATTTTGGTCTCATTTAGGAGTTCTGTGGCATGATATATAGCATGCCTAGTGGGACTTACTCCATAGTCCTTTAGAAGTTGTTTTTGAGCTTTTCATTGTCAAATCTAACAATTTTCTTGCTTTTTAGGGTTAAATAACTTGTTTTATAATAGATTTATAAATTTAGGTGGGACAAATCTTCCTTTTGCATGAATGTTTAATGGGTTAAAGCTAGAAATAGGTTTTAATGAAGGAAAAATAATATATTTTCTTTTTTAAAATTTTAATTTCCATGGTTTTTTGTGGTTTTACAAGGGTACACGTAGGCATCCAGAACCAAAGTGTATCCATCAACATGGGCAAGTATCTGTCATTCTTGTCACGTACCCATTTGCTTGAATTTTGGCTGTGAAATCATTTGATAAAGGGGAACATATCCATCCTTACCCATGTGTATGCATCAAATTGCACATGTACCCACCTCTCGGGACATGTAGGTGTTATTCCAATAATGTGTTGATCTCACATTTTACCCTATAGGTGTACCTAACTTTTGGGATGCATATTCATTGAAACCCATGTGTATATGTCATTCTGACCATACAAGTGTAAAACCACACAGTCTATTTCTATAGCCACAAGTATCCTTCATTTATAGAATGCATGCTTTGAAAAGGGCATGTATCGGTCATTCTAGGTGCATAGGCATCAGTGTAAAAAACTAAAATTTTTATTGTAGGTTACAGGATCAAATTTACAGATTTTTCTAACAAATTGGAGGTTTTTAATAGTGGTTTGAAAATTATTTTGATTTTATTTTTAGCCTAACTTAGTTAAGTGTTTTCATTTTTTGTAGGGGGTCTTTTAAAACATATATTCTCTTCCCTCACACCTTCTAGGTGATATTGGGAACCAAAAACGTTTCAAAAACCTTCTTTGTTCTTGCCAAACACTTTAGTTTAAGTTTATAAATAATTAAATTTCAAAATTTTGCTAAAAAGAAATCATTTTTCATAATTACTTAAGTATTTTCCACATTTGAGTGGGATATCGTGTTGTATATGCTCTTTCCTTACATCCTAGGACGATCTAGGAAATGAAAATTAACATCTTATCCTCTTTTTGGAAATTACTAATCTTGGTGTGTAGGACCAAAAATGTGATTCGAAGAATCAGAGGATTAGAAAAACACTAATGTGTTTGATATAGGTTTCCAAAGGTGTGCTATGCAAAACCACACTAAGTTAAAAAGATAAAAAAACACACCATATTCATTACAATGTATTTGCATGTTTGGAAAAGGGTACATCCCTATGTGCTTAACTAGAATGTAACCCCTTTGACATAATTCCTTACGCTACAATAATGGGTGTGGTTTTAGGAACCCTAAAGTAGTCCACCACTGAGTAACCTTGTGGAAGAAACAAGAAGTGCTACACACCCACTTGACTAGTGTTTTCATTGTGAGTTAGAGTTAAAATTATCTGTATAGTGACCCCAATGAGAACACATGTGAATGCATTAATTTCACATCATGTTTGAAGGGGGTAAAGTAAAGCCAAGATACTCCTTGGGAAACCTTGGAAAATCGAGCTCGCAATAGATAAACTTGTGACACCTAGTTGAGAAAACTACCGAAGAAAGCCATATCTTCTTGGAGCCAACTTGCTAGTCCAAACCATCGTGTCTTGTCAAAAATCTCACGAAGTGACAAATTACTTGGAGTCATAACCTTGTTTTTTGAACAAGGAAAAGAGTTCACTTAAGTTGAAGCCAAGTGTCACTCATCACAAGATTTATGACATATTACTTAGCTTAGTTTCTTCTCACCTTAAGACAAGGAAAAAATCTGCCCAAGTAATACTTAGTTCATTTCCATTCCATTTGATCTATACCTTTTCATTCTTGTTTCCCATTTGAGACGAGAGAAGGAATCTCTCACAAGTGTTATTGTACACTGTGTTTGCCACTTTTTTGTCCATTTACACTCATCCATGTTTGTAGCTAATTTGTTAAATGTCTAAAGTGTGAGGGTACATTCTTACGTCTTTGATATCCACTTGATCTTGATTTCAAGATCATCTTCATAGCTAGGTTTGGTTTCATCATTATTTCCCTTTGAGTTGTTATTTTTCCCATATTCTAGCCATATAATTACGACACTTACACCTTGTTTTCATTTATGAGAACTTGGTATAAGTTTCTATTGTGTATCGTTATGCTTCTCACACGATTAATAATTGCATGCTATACTTGGACTTATTTTTGATCCCAACAACATTTATAGATTTTGAGAGTGTTGATATTGCATTATTTGTATCAAAATAACATCATCTCGATACCAACATCTCACTTATTCTGAGCTTGGTTAATGTGTCAACGTAGTGTTGTTATGCTATTGACATTTGCAACTTCCCATGTCAAAAACTTATAGTTTGTTCGCATATAAAATAGTCGTAGTATATCTTATGGAGAGATCGCGTTAATATGACTTCAGTGATTTTGTCTTATTTGTAGTCGAACTCAACCTAAGTGGTGATAGGTTATTGTCACTATCGATTTTACACCTATCTTTAGAACTATAACTTAGGGTATACTGTTCTATAAAATGAATTGAGTGATTTGATTAATTTTCTAGTGGATTTGCATAAATGTTCCTAGTGTAAATTACACATTCCTGTACTTAGGATGCTTTAAGACAATGATACATTAAAAAAAATCACATGAAATACACCTAGGTTTATTATGACTTGGATATACTTAGAAAAAACCTAGTGTCACACAGACTAGTGATGCCAAGAATTACAAAAATGGTGTCTAAACGAGATGAACGCGATTTAGAGGTAAATCATTTTAGTTCAACACACCCATTCAGTGGAAATAACTTAGCACCCCTATTTTTAGAGGTTAAAGACATTGAATCATTAGTTGACCATAGTGGAGAGGATTCAGATTCATCCAAAAACCAACACGAACTAGATCTAGTTCTCTTTAATGAGCTCCTATATTACAATAGAGATCAAGTATTGACAATATTCCTTGAACTAGAGCTAAACTACCACCAAAGCACGAAGCAGAAATTAAAAACATCAACCACGAAGCGAAATATCTGCTATGACCATCCCTCATTGACATGGAAAATCCTTTCGACGCAGGGTATGTTTCCACTTCGGGTGTGCGTAACAAAAATGTTGAAAGTGAACCACAAAAAAAAACTAAGGATTTGAGGAGATCTTAATTTAAGGATTCACACAGATTAAAAATTAAACATGATCGTAAAGACTCACCTCCTCCTAGAGTTGATGTTGAATATGATCCATTAATTGAAGAAGATATCATTCAATGAAAAATAATAAAGCTTAGTAAAAAACTAGCAACCTTAGGTTCCTCAAGTAGGAATACACATAAAGATAGGCTCAAGACTAAATCAGGTGAATTTCACATCGACCCATATGATGAAATGAAATTCAAAGTTTCTAAAGTGAATAGACTACTATCCCCTACAAAAGAGAAACTCATCCAACAAGAGTTGCAATCAATAAAAATACATAGTTACCACTCTTCAAGAGAGTAATGTAGTACACAATAGAAAGTATCTATATGAAGAGTTATGTACCTACCCCTTTGATAAATACATGTTACCAAAACCATTCCCAAAACACTTTGATATTCCAAAATTCGACAACTAAAAAATCAAAGATGATCCTCATGATCATATCAAATACTTTTACATGGTTGGCTAGGGAGTCATTTTCAACAATATCTTTTTGATAGGACCGTTTCCTCACAGTCTAGGAGCACAAGCACTAGAATGGTTTTTCAGTATACCTAAAGGATCAATCAAAACTTGTCCCACACTAGCTGAAAAGTTTGTGCGGAATTTCTCTTTCAATATGGATAATGACATTACCATGAACGACCTCTGCAATGCTAAACAAAAACCCAATGAAACCTTTGTAGGCTTCTTACAATGATGACATGGATTGGGGAGTCATTTCCCTTGTGTCCTTATAGAAAAATAAATGGTAAGCATATTTTTCCCCATTTTGAATGCAGAACTAGCATTCCACTTACATATGCAATGTGGAGCTAACTTCAAAGAAGTTATAGAGAAGGGCAGTCAGATTGAGAAGGATCTCATTGCAAAGGGACACTCAAACCTATTACAAAGGAAAAACATGAGTCAAAACCTGTGGACAAACCATAGTTCTTTGATAAAAACAAGCATGTCATTGGAGACAAAATCAAAGAATCCAAAAGAGTACAGGATGTACAATGTGGTCCGCTATTAAATCTTTCACAAGGAAATCACCCAAAGGTACCTACAAAACATATATTTACACCTCTAAATGAATCATTTTCTGTTATACTTAAACAACTAGGCACTATAAATATGGTACAATACCCTACTGTAATGGTACCATATCCAGACAATGCGCCTAAGACAAGCTGGTTTAAGGAGCATGTATACTACAATTTTCATCGTGTCAAAGGACACAAGACTTATAGATACCTAAGGTTGTGACATTTTATACAAGACCTCATCGAAGAAGGTAAGATTACAGTAGATTCATTGTTTAATTTAAGATAGGGTCCTAACAAAAAGATGGGTATATTCAAAGAACGCTTTCCTAATCATGAGAATAAAAAGAACAGAAAGATAGATCACAGATAAACCTCTAATGACTATAGAATTGTTGCCTACATCTATTAAATGAATGATAATCCATTTGAAACCCTTATAGGTTGTGTTTGATATTATGATGAACAAGTGAACACCATTAGAATATTAGGCAACAATCATGTTGTAAACATGTGACATGCTCATTTGGTAATACCGAATCTCTTACCCGTTCCTCAGAAAGGCTAGTCCAACTTGATAGAACAATTGGAGAAAACCCCAAATCAAATTTCAATCCTAGATCTCCTCAAGATATCCACTACTCATAAGAACATGCTATATAAAACACTTCAAAGTTCAACGGTTTCAACAGATATAGATCCCACCCACCTTTAAGCAATGGTTGCTAACCTTGATTGCAATGACCATATTTCCATTGATCAAAATACAATCCCTTGCAATAACCCTAAGCATAATTTACCCTTATACATAGAAGTGGTCATTTCTCATCATAAAATCAAAAGAGTGCTTGTCGACGGTGAGTCTAGTCTAAATATTTACACATTGAAGCTAGTTAAGCAGCTCGGCCATTCAGAAGTAGATATGGGTGCTAAAACTATCACCATCACAACCTATGATAATGAAGAGTGAGAATCAATGGGAACTATATTGGTTCCGATGGAAGTAGGGCCGACATATCATGATACCAAGATCCATGTCCTTGAATTGGATATTCCTTACAACATGCTCTTGGGATGCCCATGGATTCATGCTATGGAGGCCATTCCCTCTACCTTTCATCAATGTATCAAATTATGTCATGGGGGAGAGATAATAACTATTCCCAGTGATCCAGAACCATTCATGCATTTTAGAGCATTGTACATTTTTTCTCGTGGAGTGTATGAGTGTCCTTCAGTTGATATTGTTGTCTCATTGCAAACATAGGCTATACGAGAACATGTAGACCCAGATACACCTACTCCTTGTAATCAAAACTTTCCTACATTGGTCAATCCCTTTGCATCATGGGAGGAAACATTTGTAAAGTATGCCTTGGGTGAATAATTAGCTCTTTAGTAGGCCTTGTTAATATCAAATCTCTCAGTGTCACCCACGACATGTGGTAAACCATACTTTCAGTAAACCATAAATCAACACCAGATTTAACGTGGTTCACCCAATGTGGGATACATCTACCAAGAAACAAGCCAATCTATTATCCAAATATTTGACAAGATATATAATTGAAGATATACAATCTTCCACACCTCTCAGATGTACAATACTTTCTTTCACTCAAGATTTTTCTTCTTCTCCAAGAATTCTCTCACTCACCAAATTTTGCAAGTTTTTCTTAATTATTATTAATTCTTACTTCTAAACCCTAGATTTCATGCATATATAGTCATTTATAAACTTAGGGAACTTAGCCATGCAATTACAATCAATAGATTTGATTTAATGCTAAAAATAGATCTAATTCCCAAGAGTTAATTAAGACACTCCCACACAGGTAACTGATGTTGGTTCACCATAACTGATGCTGGTTCCTGGCTGATGCCGGTCCCTCCTAACCAATGATGGTTACTTTGTTTTCTAGAAAGTTTTACATATCATGCTAAACTGATGTAATTGAGCTCCACAACTCAACAATCTCCCACTTGGAGATTAATTACTACACCATACCTGTACAACATAATTCTTGGATCCTTCCTTATCTTTGTTTCTTCCTCTTCAAGTCTCAAACTTGAATACCAACATAAGTGGAGTGTAGCTCCAAATTTTCCATTTCTAATGGATTCCTTAGTATATCCACAAGGTTCTTGCTTGTATGAATATTTTCAAGATTCAACTGTCCTTCCTCCAATACCTACCGTATGAAGTGGTACCTCAACTGAATGTGTTTCATTCTTGAATGAAACGTTGAGTTCTTTTCTAAACGAATTGTACTCTGAATTCCACTGAATAATTTACAATCATCTTTCTCCTTTCCCAACTCTTTCATGAACCTACTCATCCATATCATCTGCTTACTAGCCTCTATAGCTGCAACATACTTTTCCTCTATAGTAGACAAAGCCACAACTTTCTGCAATCTTGAAATCTAGCTAACTGCCATCCCACCTACTATGAAAATATATCATGTAGTGCTCCTCCTACCATCTAGATCTCCAACCATATCTGAATCAACATAAAAACATAATGAAATATCCAAACCTTCATAGCATAACTACATGCTATATGTCCCTTTCAAATACCTGAGTATCCATTGGACTACTTTCCAATTCTCTTTACCTGGATTGACCATATATCTAATCACAACTCCCGCTGCCTATACAATGTCTAGTCTAGTACAAACCATAACATACATAAGACTCCCAACTGCTGAAGTATATGGCACTCGTGTCATGTATTTGACCTACTCTTGTGATGATGGACACTGATCTTTGCTCAATTTGAAGTGTCCAGCCATAGGTGTACTAACAGGTTTTACATTCTACATTTTGAACCTTTCTAACACCCTATAGATATAATCCTCCTGAGACAAATAAAATTTCTTGTTTTTCTTATCTCTGTGTATTTGCATGCTAAGGATTATTTTTGTAGCTCCTAAATCCTTCATAGCAAATGTGTGAGCTAGCTTTTCCTTAAGCTCACCAATGTCCTACATACTGGATCCTGTAATAAGCATAAAATCCACATACAATAACAAAATAATATAGCTCCCATTTTCAAGATTCTTGAAATAAACACAATGGTTAGATTCACATCTCAAGTAACCATGCTCATGCATAAAACTATCAAACCTTATGTATCATTTCCTTGGAGCCTACTTGAGCCCATATATGCTCTTTTTCAACCTGCACAATAATTTTTCCTTACCCTTGACTTCATACCTAAGTGACTACTACATATAAATCTCTTCATACAAATCACCGTGAAGTAAAGCCATATTCACATCTAGTTTCTCTAAATGTAAATCTTCTACTACAAATATACTCAATATAGTACAAATAGAATTCATCTTTACTACAGGAGAAAATATTTCACTAAAGTCAATACCTATTTTTTGTGTAAATCCTTTTACTACAAGCCTTGCCTTGTACCTTTTCTGTTGACCCTCTTCTTACTTGATCTTGTAAACCCACTTGTTCTGTAATATTATCTTACATGATGACAACTTAACAAAATCCCAAGTCTAGTTTTGTTCCAAGGAGTCCATCTCCTCAGGTTAACCATTATTAGTCAATAATAGATAAAATAAAGAGGGTGTAAATCTTTTTGGACATTTACTTACCCTTTGTGACCTTCTCAAAAAAGTTTGGGGTACCAGAGGCACATTCTGGACCTCATGGACATTTGTATTCAAATATTTCAATGACCGACTTTGGTCACCTATAACCGATGTCAGTTTTGATAACTGATGCCAGTTTAGATCTTATGTAACTGATACCAATTATTCCAACTAATGTCGGTCAGGGGTAAACTGACACCAATTACTGTGTAACCCTGTCAGTATTAATTTTAAATTCGAGAGTTCATTTTCATTCACTAAATTCTCAACCGGTTCATCCTTGGGTACTAAAATTTGATCCTTGTACATCTCTTTTCATTCCATTCAACATCAAGATTGCTAATAATTTTAGAATTCTCTAAATCCCAAAAATGGAAACTGAAATCATTAGATCCATAACCAATGAAAGTGCATCTCTTGGATTTTGCATCCAAATTTTTCTTATTTTCCTTTTCAACATGCATAAAAGCTTCTGAACCAAAAACTTTAAGAAAAGAAAGATATACCTCTTTTCTAGTCCAAGCTTCCTCTAGTATTCCACCATCTATAGAACTTGAAGGCCCACAGTTAATAAAATAAACCGTTGTATCAACTGCTTCTGCCCAAAACTACAAGGGAAATCTAGAATGTATCCTCATACTTCTAGCACGTTCCATGATTGTCTTGTTCATTCATTCTGCAACACCATTCTCTTGTGGTTTCTTGGAACCGTTCTTTCTCTACATATCCCATTCACTAAAAAATAATCATTGAAAGCCTTGCTATAATATTCACCACCATTGTCAGATGTAAGGCACTTGAACTTTAAATTTGATTCATTCTCAACAAGGGCTTTCCATCTTTTAAAAGTCTCAAAAACATCAGATATATGTTTAATACAATAAACCCATACCTTTCTTGTAGCACCATCAATGAAAGTAACATAATACTGGGATCCTCCATGAGAAGCTACCTGAGCTGGTCCCCACACATCTGAGTGTACAAGCTCCAACTTCTGCTCCTTCTTTGTTGGCCCCAGCTTTGAGAAATCTCACTCTCTTTTTCCTTCCAAAGACACAATGCTCACAGATGTCAAGATCCAAATCTTTCAAATATGATAACTTACCCTTAGCCTTTAAGATCTACATTCCTTTTTGAATCATATGGCCCAACCAGCTATGCTATATACATGCATATGAATTTGAAGTAGATAATGTAGAAAAGGAATCAGTAACACATGTAGATAAATATAACATTCCTACCTTTTTACCTCTTGCCAGAACAAGATCACCCTTGGTGACTTTCCAAAAGTATCCTGTAAAAGTAACCATGCAATCAACTTCATTGAGTTGCCCTGCAGAAATAAGATTCCTCCTGAGGCTTGGCACATGCCTCACATATTTCAATACCCATGTATTTCCATTCTACAATTTTATATGAAATTCCCCTTTACCAGTAATACTGTAAGGTTCATCATCACCCAAATAAATATGCCCAAAATTTCCCTGGATGTAATTTCTCAAATAACCCTTATTAGGGGTTGCATGGAAAGAAGATCCTAATTCTAAAACCCATGATTCAATTCTATTATCTAAAGAAAGAAAAAGATCATCTTGCATTACCTCTGCTACAAAAAGATTTGCTTCTTTACCTTTGTCTGGTTGTTGGTTCTCTTTGTCCTTTGACCAACAATATTTATTTGCATGTCCTTTCTTTCCACATTTCCAACAAGTAATTCCCTTACTTATGGATTTAGATCTGCTATCCCTTGACTTTGATTTCCCATTACTCTTAATCTTAGATATTTCCTTCTGCCTGCCTCTGCTTTGTACATTCAAAGCATTCCCAGATGATGATTCCTCTGTACTCTTCCTATGAATTTCTTCATTCAATATTATACTAACCACATCATCAAACTTCAAAATATTATTAGAAGATGATGTATTACTAACATCCATTACTAAGTTATCCCAACTATCAGGCAAAGAACATAAGATTAAAAGTGCTTTTACTTCATCATCAAATGGTATTTCAACCAATTTTAACTGATTTACAATAGATCAGAAATCATTCAAATGAATAGATGCAGATTCACCTTCATGCATCTTAGAACTAAATAGTTTCTTCATTAAATAAACTTTATTTGAAGCACTAGGTTTTTCATATAAATTAGCAAGAGATTTCATTAACTCTATCGTGGAAGTCACTTCTATAATATTAGAAGCCACAGATGCTACTAAGCTCAATCTTATAGATCCCAAAGACTTTCTATCAAGAATATTCCACTCTTCATCAGTCATCTTCGTAGGTCTAGACTTCTCATCCAACGGTAAATACAAATATCTTTGATACAGATAATCCTCAATCTGTATCTTCCATAATTGATAATTTTGGAATTCAAACTTATCTACATTGTATTTTTTTCTTCCGCAATTTTTGTAGCTCCCACTCAATCAAAAAACCCTCAAACAAATCTCTGATACTAGTTGCTGGGGTTAGCACACCAGTTGTATAGATAATATATCAGATCTAAGCATACATGCAAATAAAACAGATATTCTACCAGAAAAAATATACAAAACAAGAATAAATCAACACCAGATTTAATGTGGTTCACCCAATGTGGGATACGTACACTAAGAAAAAAGCCAATGTATTATCCAAATCTTTGAAAAGATAAACAATTGAAGATTTACAATCTTCCACACCTCTAAGAAGTACAATACTTTCTTTCACTCAAGATTTTTCTTCTTCTTCAAGAATTCTCTCACTCACTAAATTTTGCAAGTTTTTCTTAATTCTTATTAATTATTACTTTTGAACCCTAGATTTCATGCCTATATAGTCATTTATAAACTTAGGGAACTTAGCCATGCAATTACAATCAAATTTAATGCTAAAAATAGATATAATTCCTAAGAGTTAAATAAAATACTCCCGCATAGGTAATCGATGTTGGTTCACCCTAACCAATGCCAGTTCCTCCTTGCTTGACCAATGTCAGTCCTAGGTGAACGATGTCGGTCCTTCCTAACCGATGACAGTTACTGTGTTTTCCAACAAGGTTTACATTGCATGCTAAAGTGAAGTAATTGAGATCCACTACTCAACAATATAGACTCAGATACACCTACTCCTTGTAATCAAAAATTTCCTACATTGATCAATCCCTTCGCATCATGAGAGGAAACATATGCAAAGTATGGTCTGGGTGAACAATTCACTCTTCAGTAGGCCTTGTTAATATCGGATATCTCAA
Source organism: Taxus chinensis (assembly GCA_019776745.2). NCBI lineage: Eukaryota > Viridiplantae > Streptophyta > Pinopsida > Cupressales > Taxaceae > Taxus > Taxus chinensis. The sequence continues at coordinate 286,887,142 of CM034155.1, forward strand.
TGTCACCTAGGACATGAGGTAAACTATACTTTCACTTCAAAAGCACTTGAAATAGATGCCCTGAACCATTTGAGAGTTTTATTCCTAGTGGCCTCTTATCCAAGGAGAAGATGTTAGATACACCCACTAGCTAGATACCTAAAGGTACTATGGCATCATGTCATCAAGCTCCAAAATATATCAAAGGCCACCACATGATGTATGTCATGGGCTATAATGGATTTGAATACGGCCTAAATGCATAAGGCAATATATAACCCATTAATATTCCTTGTTTCAAGTCAAACAAACATGACCTTGGTATCAGGCCTCATAACAATCCATCTTCTGAGATAGATGCTACCTCTTCTGAACATGAGGATGGATCATCTCATTTAGACAGTGATGCAGATTCCCAGTGTAGCCTATGCAAGGATCTTGCCTCTACTAACCTATTTACAAATTTGGTTGTCTTCACCTTATCTGGATTTGATTCCTAAGCCAATTGTCAGGTTACTTTAGTATACCCTGAAATTATAGATTGGGATCAAAAAATTCACATGCTAATCAAATTATTTGAGAACGATGAAGAATTTGTAGAATTCATGGGACTCAAAGATTCCATTCCGAATGGGTATTACAAGAAAGGTTTCTCTATCAAACTAGATACCTACGCATACTTCAGGGAAGAAGCAGAGATGCGTGGTCGCTTGAATAAAAATATCATGAGAAAGGGAAAAAGTACTTCTGAAAATACTGGAGGGAAAAACAAGCATAATTCCCATAGTGAAAACCTCTTTGAGGCGCTAGTGGAAAAATAAAATGAAGAAATCATGGAAAAAGGTTGTGTACCCACTCACAGATGATGATACATCTGTAGTGGTTGATCTTACTCTTTTCCATGATCCTACATGGATGGAAGATGCATCTAAGATACTTTTTGAAGAAATAATTAGTGTTAATATTGGTTCAAAAGAAGAGCCTAGAATGATAAATTTGGTAGCTTCACTCTCAACATAGGAACATAAAGTTTTTGTGGCATTATTACGAGAATATGCCAATGTATTTACGTGGTCATATGTAGATATGCCTGATTTGGACCTAGAATTAGTCGTACACAACCTTATTGTGCACCCATATGCCAACCATCAAGTATAAGTTGAGAAAGATACATCCAAAGATTTCACTGCTTGTTAAAGAAGAGCTGGAAAAGATATTAGCAACCAATTTTATCAAACCCATCGACTATTTGGGCTAGATATCAAATATAGTCCTAGTTCAAAAGAAGCTGATCGGTATCAGAATCTGCACCAACTTCCATGTCATAAATAAAGCATGTCCCAAGGATAACTTCTGTTTTCCTAACATCGACATGATTGTCGACCCGACTACCAGTTATGAAATGTTATCCTTAATGGATGGATTTTAAGGTTAAAATCAAATCAGAATTGTAGAGGAAGATAAAAACAAGATTGCTTTCATCACCTCGTGGGGGACATTTTGATATAAGGTCATGCCTTTTGGGCTCAAAAATGCCATGGCTGCATATCAATGTGCAATGACAGTCATCTTCCATGACATGATTAATGACATCATGGAAGATTACGTTGATGATATCTTAGTAAAATTAAAAATTGGAGGAGAGCACCCTGAAGTGTTGAGACGTTCTAGCATCTCTGAGATTATATAGTTCTTATGAATCCCAAAAAGTGTCTTTGGCATATTATCAGGAAAGCTCCTGGGTTTCATTTTTTCATAGAGAGGGATAGAGGTAGATCCCGCTAAGGTTACGGGTATCAAAGAGACGCCTGCACCGATGAACCTGAAACATCTAAGAAGTCTATAAGGGAAAATTAAGGTAATCTACTAATTTATTTCATAACTTGCAGATAAGTGCCATCCTTTTACGCATTTACTGAAAAAAGATGTTGATGCAACCTATAATTTAGTGATATGAACCCTATGAAAACCTAGACGTGCTAGCACATCACTCAGCCTAAGCTAAGCACTCACCTGAAATGCACACAGGTACCAAGTCCCTCTTTAGGGTTTTTGTAGTAGGATGTTAGCATAATGGAGACTTAACATTTATAGTTCTATTACTAGCTCATCATTCTACATAGCATACTAGATCTATATCTACGGGAAAAATAGAATTGAGTACTAACCACGATGAGATAAAAAAAATACTCGATTCAGATACACATAGAACAAACAATTAGATTCAGCCAATGTCCTTCATTATATTCAATGCAGTAAGTTTACAGAAGCCTCATTACAATATCAGTAGTATGCGCGTAGTATTTTAACAACATATCTCTATATATCTCGATTCCCTCTGTGTGTATATCTATTACATAGTTTACTACATATATATAAGGGTGGGGAATTTCCATTCACTGCTTATCCATTCCAAAAATATGTCAGACGCTATTCTTATCCATGTGCCTTTACAAAACCAACTACACATGCAAGTGCACTAACAATAGACTACTACTAGCTAACTGTCAGTAGCAAATATGTTTCTGTCTTGTGTCCATGAAAATTTCTTCGTATCTAATCCTACAAAAATAGCTAATGCATGGCACACACATATCTACCTCGTTTGTGTTCTTTGCACGTCATCTCTAAATATAAACCTTAATGAGCAAAATGGCTAAGTCCCAAAAACTGAAATTCTATTCTGCACGCGCGTTCTCCCTATCCATTCGTGCCTTTGAATATGAATCACTTCCCTACACAGAATTCTTATGTACTTTTTGACAAGTGTTCTTTGATCAACATTACCCTAAACTAATTTCATTGTCACCTTGACAATGGTCATATCCAAAGACTTAAGTAAATAATAGAATAATGGAAAGAATGAAAGAATATTTTTACTTCGCAGTCTCTTCTTCATCCTTAACAAATAATCTAGGATATTCTTGTTTTATTTCAGCCTCCAAGGTTTTCCATTCAGTGAGTTCTTCCTCTGATTTTTCTGGAATGTCCAAAGAAATGGACTCTAACTCATCCCTTGTAATCTCCCCTCTTTCATTTTGCAAGACAAACACAATGCTAGACATTGTATTCATCCTTCCCTATAGTAAATCCATCTTCTGTGCAATGAGATTCCCAAGCTCTTCTAGTCGAGTCTTGTGTGGTTCTTGTGCTATTATCAGGGCCTCACACTTCTGATTAACCATTGATAATCTTTCTACGTGGCCCAATGTTTCATCCTTCATTGCTTTCTGGACCTCATTGTTCTCCTCAGGGGTTTTTATGTTGATGAACACCTCCAGAGCTGTGAAAATGTTTAAGGCTTGGTCTTCTTTCTTTAATTATTATTACAGCACTTGCATTAGTCCTTCATAAGATGTAATCTTATGTATCATTGAAGCCTTCTCCCATTATGCCTCTTGTGCTAGATCCTTTGGTACTGTCATGTGCTGAGGCCCATCTTTAAGCACTAGGTCTACCAACTTTCCTACATAGTCTATTGCTGAAGGAACTATATGTGGTACCTTTGGCTCCAAGTGTGGCCTAGATCTTATGACATTTTCACCAATCTCCTTTGTGATGTTGATAAATACAATGTTCTTTTTCTACCCTAAGTCTCTCTCCTATGTTAGGCACACTATTTCCTCATATTTAGTTTTGATCTCTCCCCTGAGCACCCTAATTGTGGCAGCCTTGTCCATATTTCACCTTGCCACCTCTATTAAGACTTTGACCAATACATTAATCACCTGCTCATCTGACATGAAAAAAGGCTTTACTATCATGTGTCTAGCCTGAGGTGTTTTCTTCAACCTCCTTGATACACACGATTCCTCACACACATAAAAATATGGCTCATCCATATGTGTGTGCATGGACCATGATAACTTCTTCCTCATGTGCACTGTGGCCATATCTTCATCCATTAGTTCCTAGCCATATAATTCCTTTTGTGACAGAGTGCTTTGGAAACAGGTGCCGATAATTTACACGCATCCTTTGCATAACCCATGGCTGGTGGAATGTACTCTCCACTTGTTCTTATAGACCGAGGATGATTAGGAACTTGAGCTTCCAAATTTGGGACTTGTGTCTATATGTCCTGAGTAGTCTTAGTAGCCATTTAATATGTTCCCTTTTACCCCTATTCTCCTTGCTTCTTTTCTTCATATTTCTGTTCTGCATTCTCTAGAGGTGTAGGAGAAGTAGGATCACTTTCCTTTGAATCTTCCACCTCCTCATTCAAATTCAATGTTCCTTATCCAGAACCATTCATGCATTTTAGAGCATTGTACATTTTTTCTCGTGGAGTGTATGAGTGTCCTTCAGTTGATATTGTTGTCTCATTGCAAACATAGGCTATACGAGAACATGTAGACCCAGATACACCTACTCCTTGTAATCAAAACTTTCCTACATTGGTCAATCCCTTTGCATCATGGGAGGAAACATTTGTAAAGTATGCCTTGGGTGAATAATTAGCTCTTTAGTAGGCCTTGTTAATATCAAATCTCTCAGTGTCACCCACGACATGTGGTAAACCATACTTTCAGTAAACCATAAATCAACACCAGATTTAACGTGGTTCACCCAATGTGGGATACATCTACCAAGAAACAAGCCAATCTATTATCCAAATATTTGACAAGATATATAATTGAAGATATACAATCTTCCACACCTCTCAGATGTACAATACTTTCTTTCACTCAAGATTTTTCTTCTTCTCCAAGAATTCTCTCACTCACCAAATTTTGCAAGTTTTTCTTAATTATTATTAATTCTTACTTCTAAACCCTAGATTTCATGCATATATAGTCATTTATAAACTTAGGGAACTTAGCCATGCAATTACAATCAATAGATTTGATTTAATGCTAAAAATAGATCTAATTCCCAAGAGTTAATTAAGACACTCCCACACAGGTAACTGATGTTGGTTCACCATAACTGATGCTGGTTCCTGGCTGATGCCGGTCCCTCCTAACCAATGATGGTTACTTTGTTTTCTAGAAAGTTTTACATATCATGCTAAACTGATGTAATTTGAGCTCCACAACTCAACAATCTCCCACTTGGAGATTAATTACTACACCATACCTGTACAACATAATTCTTGGATCCTTCCTTATCTTTGTTTCTTCCTCTTCAAGTCTCAAACTTGAATACCAACATAAGTGGAGTGTAGCTCCAAATTTTCCATTTCTAATGGATTCCTTAGTATATCCACAAGGTTCTTGCTTGTATGAATATTTTCAAGATTCAACTGTCCTTCCTCCAATACCTACCGTATGAAGTGGTACCTCAACTGAATGTGTTTCATTCTTGAATGAAACGTTGAGTTCTTTTCTAAACGAATTGTACTCTGAATTCCACTGAATAATTTACAATCATCTTTCTCCTTTCCCAACTCTTTCATGAACCTACTCATCCATATCATCTGCTTACTAGCCTCTATAGCTGCAAACATACTTTTCCTCTATAGTAGACAAAGCCACAACTTTCTGCAATCTTGAAATCTAGCTAACTGCCATCCCACCTACTATGAAAATATATCATGTAGTGCTCCTCCTACCATCTAGATCTCCAACCATATCTGAATCAACATAAAAACATAATGAAATATCCAAACCTTCATAGCATAACTACATGCTATATGTCCCTTTCAAATACCTGAGTATCCATTGGACTACTTTCCAATTCTCTTTACCTGGATTGACCATATATCTAATCACAACTCCCGCTGCCTATACAATGTCTAGTCTAGTACAAACCATAACATACATAAGACTCCCAACTGCTGAAGTATATGGCACTCGTGTCATGTATTTGACCTACTCTTGTGATGATGGACACTGATCTTTGCTCAATTTGAAGTGTCCAGCCATAGGTGTACTAACAGGTTTTACATTCTACATTTTGAACCTTTCTAACACCCTATAGATATAATCCTCCTGAGACAAATAAAAAATTTCTTGTTTTTCTTATCTCTGTGTATTTGCATGCTAAGGATTATTTTTGTAGCTCCTAAATCCTTCATAGCAAATGTGTGAGCTAGCTTTTCCTTAAGCTCACCAATGTCCTACATACTGGATCCTGTAATAAGCATAAAATCCACATACAATAACAAAATAATATAGCTCCCATTTTCAAGATTCTTGAAATAAACACAATGGTTAGATTCACATCTCAAGTAACCATGCTCATGCATAAAACTATCAAACCTTATGTATCATTTCCTTGGAGCCTACTTGAGCCCATATATGCTCTTTTTCAACCTGCACACAATAATTTTTCCTTACCCTTGACTTCATACCTAAGTGACTACTACATATAAATCTCTTCATACAAATCACCGTGAAGTAAAGCCATATTCACATCTAGTTTCTCTAAATGTAAATCTTCTACTACAAATATACTCAATATAGTACAAATAGAATTCATCTTTACTACAGGAGAAAATATTTCACTAAAGTCAATACCTATTTTTTGTGTAAATCCTTTTTACTACAAGCCTTGCCTTGTACCTTTTCTGTTGACCCTCTTCTTACTTGATCTTGTAAACCCACTTGTTCTGTAATATTATCTTACATGATGACAACTTAACAAAATCCCAAGTCTAGTTTTGTTCCAAGGAGTCCATCTCCTCAGGTTAACCATTATTAGTCAATAATAGATAAAATAAAGAGGGTGTAAATCTTTTTGGACATTTACTTACCCTTTGTGACCTTCTCAAAAAAGTTTGGGGGTACCAGAGGCACATTCTGGACCTCATGGACATTTGTATTCAAATATTTCAATGACCGACTTTGGTCACCTATAACCGATGTCAGTTTTGATAACTGATGCCAGTTTAGATCTTATGTAACTGATACCAATTATTCCAACTAATGTCGGTCAGGGGTAAACTGACACCAATTACTGTGTAACCCTGTCAGTATTAATTTTAAATTCGAGAGTTCATTTTCATTCACTAAATTCTCAACCGGTTCATCCTTGGGTACTAAAATTTGATCCTTGTACATCTCTTTTCATTCCATTCAACATCAAGATTGCTAATAATTTTAGAATTCTCTAAATCCCAAAAATGGAAACTGAAATCATTAGATCCATAACCAATGAAAGTGCATCTCTTGGATTTTGCATCCAAATTTTTCTTATTTTCCTTTTCAACATGCATAAAAGCTTCTGAACCAAAAACTTTAAGAAAAGAAAGATATACCTCTTTTCTAGTCCAAGCTTCCTCTAGTATTCCACCATCTATAGAACTTGAAGGCCCACAGTTAATAAAATAAACCGTTGTATCAACTGCTTCTGCCCAAAACTACAAGGGAAATCTAGAATGTATCCTCATACTTCTAGCACGTTCCATGATTGTCTTGTTCATTCATTCTGCAACACCATTCTCTTGTGGTTTCTTGGAACCGTTCTTTCTCTACATATCCCATTCACTAAAAAATAATCATTGAAAGCCTTGCTATAATATTCACCACCATTGTCAGATGTAAGGCACTTGAACTTTAAATTTGATTCATTCTCAACAAGGGCTTTCCATCTTTTAAAAGTCTCAAAAACATCAGATATATGTTTAATACAATAAACCCATACCTTTCTTGTAGCACCATCAATGAAAGTAACATAATACTGGGATCCTCCATGAGAAGCTACCTGAGCTGGTCCCCACACATCTGAGTGTACAAGCTCCAACTTCTGCTCCTTCTTTGTTGGCCCCAGCTTTGAGAAATCTCACTCTCTTTTTCCTTCCAAAGACACAATGCTCACAGATGTCAAGATCCAAATCTTTCAAATATGATAACTTACCCTTAGCCTTTAAGATCTACATTCCTTTTTGAATCATATGGCCCAACCAGCTATGCTATATACATGCATATGAATTTGAAGTAGATAATGTAGAAAAGGAATCAGTAACACATGTAGATAAATATAACATTCCTACCTTTTTACCTCTTGCCAGAACAAGATCACCCTTGGTGACTTTCCAAAAGTATCCTGTAAAAAACCCATGCAATCAACTTCATTGAGTTGCCCTGCAGAAATAAGATTCCTCCTGAGGCTTGGCACATGCCTCACATATTTCAATACCCATGTATTTCCATTCTACAATTTTATATGAAATTCCCCTTTACCAGTAATACTGTAAGGTTCATCATCACCCAAATAAATATGCCCAAAATTTCCCTGGATGTAATTTCTCAAATAACCCTTATTAGGGGTTGCATGGAAAGAAGATCCTAATTCTAAAACCCATGATTCAATTCTATTATCTAAAGAAAGAAAAAGATCATCTTGCATTACCTCTGCTACAAAAAGATTTGCTTCTTTACCTTTGTCTGGTTGTTGGTTCTCTTTGTCCTTTGACCAACAATATTTATTTGCATGTCCTTCCTTTCTTTCCACATTTCCAACAAGTAATTCCCTTACTTATGGATTTAGATCTGCTATCCCTTGACTTTGATTTCCCATTACTCTTAATCTTAGATATTTCCTTCTGCCTGCCTCCTGCTTTGTACATTCAAAGCATTCCCAGATGATGATTCCTCTGTACTCTTCCTATGAATTTCTTCATTCAATATTATACTAACCACATCATCAAACTTCAAAATATTATTAGAAGATGATGTATTACTAACATCCATTACTAAGTTATCCCAACTATCAGGCAAAGAACATAAGATTAAAAGTGCTTTTACTTCATCATCAAATGGTATTTCAACCAATTTTAACTGATTTACAATAGATCAGAAATCATTCAAATGAATAGATGCAGATTCACCTTCATGCATCTTAGAACTAAATAGTTTCTTCATTAAATAAACTTTATTTGAAGCACTAGGTTTTTCATATAAATTAGCAAGAGATTTCATTAACTCTATCGTGGAAGTCACTTCTATAATATTAGAAGCCACAGATGCTACTAAGCTCAATCTTATAGATCCCAAAGACTTTCTATCAAGAATATTCCACTCTTCATCAGTCATCTTCGTAGGTCTAGACTTCTCATCCAACGGTAAATACAAATATCTTTGATACAGATAATCCTCAATCTGTATCTTCCATAATTGATAATTTTGGAATTCAAACTTATCTACATTGTATTTTTTTCTTCCGCAATTTTTTTGTAGCTCCCACTCAATCAAAAAAAAACCCTCAAACAAATCTCTGATACTAGTTGCTGGGGTTAGCACACCAGTTGTATAGATAATATATCAGATCTAAGCATACATGCAAATAAAACAGATATTCTACCAGAAAAAATATACAAAACAAGAATAAATCAACACCAGATTTAATGTGGTTCACCCCATGTGGGATACGTACACTAAGAAAAAAGCCAATGTATTATCCAAATCTTTGAAAAGATAAACAATTGAAGATTTACAATCTTCCACACCTCTAAGAAGTACAATACTTCTTTCACTCAAGATTTTTTCTTCTTCTTCAAGAATTCTCTCACTCACTAAATTTTGCAAGTTTTTCTTAATTCTTATTAATTATTACTTTTGAACCCTAGATTTCATGCCTATATAGTCATTTATAAACTTAGGGAACTTAGCCATGCAATTACAATCAAATTTAATGCTAAAAATAGATATAATTCCTAAGAGTTAAATAAAATACTCCCGCATAGGTAATCGATGTTGGTTCACCCTAACCAATGCCAGTTCCTCCTTGCTTGACCAATGTCAGTCCTAGGTGAACGATGTCGGTCCTTCCTAACCGATGACAGTTACTGTGTTTTCCAACAAGGTTTACATTGCATGCTAAAGTGAAGTAATTGAGATCCACTACTCAACAATATAGACTCAGATACACCTACTCCTTGTAATCAAAAATTTCCTACATTGATCAATCCCTTCGCATCATGAGAGGAAACATATGCAAAGTATGGTCTGGGTGAACAATTCACTCTTCAGTAGGCCTTGTTAATATCGGATATCTCAATGTCACCTAGGACATGAGGTAAACTATACTTTCACTTCAAAAGCACTTGAAATAGATGCCCTGAACCATTTGAGAGTTTTATTCCTAGTGGCCTCTTATCCGAGGAAAGATGTTAGATACACCCACCAGCTAGATACCTTAAGGCACTATGGCATCATGTCATCAAGCTCCAAAATATATCAAAGGCCACCACATGATGTATGTCATGGGCTATAATGGATTTGAATACGGCCTAAATGCATAAGGCAATATATAACCCATTAATATTCCTTGTTTCAAGTCAAACAAACATGACCTTGGTATCAGGCCTCATAACAATCCATCTTCTGAGATAGATGCTACCTCTTCTGAACATGAGGATGGATCATCTCATTTAGACAGTGATGCAGATTCCCAGTGTAGCCTATGCAAGGATCTTGCCTCTACTAACCTATTTACAAATTTGGTTGTCTTCACCTTATCTGGATTTGATTCCTAAGCCAATTGTCAGGTTACTTTAGTATACCCTGAAATTATAGATTGGGATCAAAAAATTCACATGCTAATCAAATTATTTGAGAACGATGAAGAATTTGTAGAATTCATGGGACTCAAAGATTCCATTCCGAATGGGTATTACAAGAAAGGTTTCTCTATCAAACTAGATACCTACGCATACTTCAGGGAAGAAGCAGAGATGCGTGGTCGCTTGAATAAAAATATCATGAGAAAGGGAAAAAGTACTTCTGAAAATACTGGAGGGAAAAACAAGCATAATTCCCATAGTGAAAACCTCTTTGAGGCGCTAGTGGAAAAATAAAATGAAGAAATCATGGAAAAAGGTTGTGTACCCACTCACAGATGATGATACATCTGTAGTGGTTGATCTTACTCTTTTCCATGATCCTACATGGATGGAAGATGCATCTAAGATACTTTTTGAAGAAATAATTAGTGTTAATATTGGTTCAAAAGAAGAGCCTAGAATGATAAATTTGGTAGCTTCACTCTCAACATAGGAACATAAAGTTTTTTGTGGCATTATTACGAGAATATGCCAATGTATTTACGTGGTCATATGTAGATATGCCTGATTTGGACCTAGAATTAGTCGTACACAACCTTATTGTGCACCCATATGCCAACCATCAAGTATAAGTTGAGAAAGATACATCCAAAGATTTCACTGCTTGTTAAAGAAGAGCTGGAAAAGATATTAGCAACCAATTTTATCAAAACCCATCGACTATTTGGGCTAGATATCAAATATAGTCCTAGTTCAAAAGAAGCTGATCGGTATCAGAATCTGCACCAACTTCCATGTCATAAATAAAGCATGTCCCAAGGATAACTTCTGTTTTCCTAACATCGACATGATTGTCGACCCGACTACCAGTTATGAAATGTTATCCTTAATGGATGGATTTTAAGGTTAAAATCAAATCAGAATTGTAGAGGAAGATAAAAAACAAGATTGCTTTCATCACCCTCGTGGGGGGACATTTTGATATAAGGTCATGCCTTTTGGGCTCAAAAATGCCATGGCTGCATATCAATGTGCAATGACAGTCATCTTCCATGACATGATTAATGACATCATGGAAGATTACGTTGATGATATCTTAGTAAAATTAAAATTGGAGGAGAGCACCCTGAAGTGTTGAGACGTTCTAGCATCTCTGAGATTATATAGTTCTTATGAATCCCAAAAAAGTGTCCTTTGGCATATTATCAGGAAAGCTCCTGGGTTTCATTTTTTCATAGAGAGGGATAGAGGTAGATCCCGCTAAGGTTACGGGTATCAAAGAGACGCCTCCACCGATGAACCTGAAACATCTAAGAAGTCTATAAGGGAAAATTCAGGTAATCTACTAATTTATTTCATAACTTGCAGATAAGTGCCATCCTTTTACGCATTTACTGAAAAAAGATGTTGATGCAACCTATAATTTAGTGATATGAACCCTATGAAAACCTAGACGTGCTAGCACATCACTCAGCCTAAGCTAAGCACTCACCTGAAATGCACACAGGTACCAAGTCCCTCTTTAGGGTTTTTGTAGTAGGATGTTAGCATAATGGAGACTTAACATTTATAGTTCTATTACTAGCTCATCATTCTACATAGCATACTAGATCTATATCTACGGGAAAAATAGAATTGAGTACTAACCACGATGAGATAAAAAAAATACTCGATTCAGATACACATAGAACAAACACTTAGATTCAGCCAATGTCCTTCATTATATTCAATGCAGTAAGTTTACAGAAGCCTCATTACAATATCAGTAGTATACGCGTAGTATTTTAACAACATATCTCTATATATCTCGATTACCTCTGTGTGTATATCTATTACATAGTTTACTACATATATATAAGGGTGGGGAATTTCCATTCACTGCTTATCCATTCCAAAAATATGTCAGACTCTATTCTTATCCATGTGCCTTTACAAAACCAACTACACATGCAAGTGCACTAACAATAGACTACTACTAGCTAACTGTCAGTAGCAAATATGTTTCCATCTTGTGTCCATGAAAATTTCTTCGTATCTAATCCTACAAAAATAGCTAATGCATGGCGCACACGTCTATACCTCGTTTGTGTTCTTTGCACGTCATCTCTAAATATAAACCTTAATGAGCGAAATGGCTAAGTCCCAAAAACTAAAATTCTATTCTGCACGCGCGTTCTCCCTATCCATTCGTGCCTTTGAATATGAATCACTTCCCTACACAGAATTCTTATGTACTTTTTGACAAGTGTTCTTTGATCAACATTACCCTAAACTAATTTCATTGTTACCTTGACAATGGTCATATCCAAAGACTTAAGTAAATAATAGAATAATGGAAAGAATGAAAGAATATTTTTACTTCGCAGTCTCTTCTTCATCCTTAACAAATAATCTAGGATATTCTTGTTTTATTTCAGCCTCCAAGGTTTTCCATTCAGTGAGTTCTTCCTCTGATTTTTCTGGAATGTCCAAAGAAATGGACTCTAACTCATCCCTTGTAATCTCCCCTCTTTCATTTTGCAAGACAAACACAATGCTAGACATTGTATTCATCCTTCCCTATAGTAAATCCATCTTCTGTGCAATGAGATTCCCAAGCTCTTCTATTCGAGTCTTGTGTGGTTCTTGTGCTATTATCAGGGCCTCACACTTCTGCTTAACCATTGATAATCTTTCTACGTGGCCCAATGTTTCATCCTTCATTGCTTTCTGGACCTCATTGTTCTCCTCAGGGGTTTTTTATGTTGATGAACACCTCCAGAGCTGTGAAAATGTTTAAGGCTTTGTCTTCTTTCTTTAATTCTTATTATAGCACTTGCAGTAGTCCTTCATAAGATGTAATCTTCTGTATCATTGAAGCCTTCTCCCATTATGCCTCTTGTGCTAGATCCTTTGGTGCTGGCATGTGCTGAGGCCCATCTTTAAGCACTAGGTCTACCAACTTTCCTACATAGTCTATTGCTGAAGGAACTATATGTGGTACCTTTGGCTCCAAGTGTGGCCTAGATCTTATGACATTTTCACCAATCTCCTTTGTGATGTTGATAAATACAATGTTCTTTTTCTACCCTAAGTCTCTCTCCTATGTTAGGCACACTATTTCCTCATATTTAGTTTTGATCTCTCCCCTGAGCACCCTAATTGTGGCAGCCTTGTCCATATTTCACCTTGCCACCTCTATTAATACTTTGACCAATACATTACTCACTTGTTCATCTGACATGAAAAAAGGCTTTACTATCATGTGTCTATCCTGAGGTGTTTTCTTCAACCTCCTTGATACACACGACTCCTCACACACATAAAAATATGGCTCATCCATATGTGTGTGCATGGACCATGATAACTTCTTCCTCATGTGCACTGTGGCCATATCTTCATCCATTAGTTCCTAGCCATATAATTCCTTTTGTGACAGAGTGCTTTGGAAACAGGTGCCGATAATTTACACGCATCCTTCGCATAACCCATGGATGGTGGAATGTACTCTCCACTTGTTCTTATAGACCGAGGATGATTAGGAACTTGAGCTTCCAAATTTGGGACTTGTGTCTGTATGTCCTGAGTAGTCTCAGTAGCCATTTAATATGTTCCCTTTTACCCCTATTCTCCTTGCTTCTTTTCTTCATATTTCTGTTCTGCATTCTCTAGAGGTGTAGGAGAAGTAGGATCACTTTCCTTTGAATCTTCCACCTCCTCATTCAAATTCAATTTCCTTCTCCTTTACGTGGTTATCTCCTTATGTGGAGAGAGTCTGGGTGATTTGCGCACTGTTTGCAGAGTAGCACCTTGTGTCCTTGTTCTCCTGAATACTCACTTAAATATGTGTTCTCCTTAGACTGCATCCAAGTCCTCATCATCCCCTTCTTGTGGTTGAGTTGGTGTAGTGGTGCGCTAAACTTCATCCTTGTTCGTAGGATGTCTTCTACCTCTATGCTCCAAACCACCATTGTCCTTGTGCTCATCCTCCACTTTTATTGGCTCTGTGGGCTTATGCAATGGAATGTTCTCCATTGTATGCTTTCCCTTTGGTGGTGCTAGAAGTACGAACTCATCTTCCACATAATTTTTATTCTCCATCTTGGGCTTCAGTTGAAGATACACCAAATGCTACTCCAACATCTCCCACATCCAAAATTATTGGTTTAGTGCTTAATACATCTAAAATGAGCCTTTCAATATATGCACTCCACCCCAGATACACATATTTCTACCTTAGTTTGTGGTAGTCACAATTTACCTTATCCACATTGAATTTTAGTCACCACGTGTCTGTGAACCTGTGTACTGACGCCTAGAAGTACCTTCCTATGAAGGCATATGGTAACTTACACCAAGGGCTCCATGATCCATATTTCATGACAAACATGCTATACAGAAATGTTGGTATACAACGAACTGAACTACCTTTCCAACCACCGAAGGCAAGTACTTGGGGATGTGCCATTCTTCCTCAAAATTTGTGCAGAGCATATCATATCACTTCTTATCCCTTTGCTTGACCTACTCTGTCATGGATCCCTCACACAAGTACTTCTTGAAGCATTCTACAGGTGACTTGTGTTCTATGGGATACTCCCGTATCTTCTCCTTTGGTCCATCAGGTACTCCGATCTCCATGAACAACAGTGATAATAGAACATCTCCAAAGATGATCTTTCCTCCTGCGCGCGCTTCCTCAATGATTGTTTCTATAATATAACATGGAATGTTGTAGAATACCCCTTCAGACATCTTTTTGGCAATGTACAACCACATGGTGTTCACTTGTGACCACCTTTCTTGGTCATTTAGCTTTGTAACCAAATGTGCAGATGCTTACACCACTAGATACTTCTTTAATTTATCAATGTCCATGCCACGTGGACCCTTTGTGTACCCCAAATCCTTTCTAGTTTCCAATATTGTGGACTCATCTGTTAAATCATATTTCAAATCTTCCCCTGTGCCTTTCAACCCCATTACCATGGAGACGAGCGTGGCTAAAATTTTGGCTCGACGTCCTGCAAAGTAGAAAAAAACTTCGTGCACTTTTCTCATGAGCCACTGGTACAAGGGCTCATTTTTCCAAAGTAAGAGAGTTCATATAGCTGGTAAACTCCTATCTTATTTAAGAGCTTCTCGCCAGCATCTCCATACACTAACATGTCTTCTGCTGTGTATTTATTTGTCTTGATGTTCAGCAACATGTCAAGCTCCTTCTTATTCTATGTGATATGGTGATTTTACTCACCCACCTTACTTTTCCTTATGTGAGAATCCCACTCCTGGCTGACGATAACCCCCTCTAGATATTACATTTCTAAAAAATTTCTTTCAGGATCTATCTCCTCTTCTTCTTTCCCTTCACCCTTGTTGCAATTGCTTTCTTGGATGCCATTTCTACCTTATAATCCTTTGTAGATCCTTACCTCTTAAATTTTGTAATGTGCAAATCAAAACCTAGCTCGATTCAGCGTGCCCTAGGTGAAATCACATGACCTAACTCCTCTCTATCACCTTGCTTCGCTCAAACCCTTCACCACCGAGGATTTAAGCTCTTTCTGTGCTTAGATTTCTTTGTCATGACTGGTTATACATATTTCACACCTCAATACAATCACTCAACTCTTTGCACTTGGCTCCTTTTCAAACACTCTTAATCGTAACAGTAAAAATGAACTCGCATCCCATCCTTATATATATTTTCAAATTTTTGATGCATTCATTACTCCTTCACCTGCCAAATATCCTCTCATTAATTGACCAATTCCATCCTTTCCGCATGTTACATCTTCGCACCTTAGATATAACCTTCTAGCGTGACTTCGTACCCTCTGGTCATAGAATTCTCTTCAGTGCGCTTCCTTGCACCTGAGTACCTCATCATTGCACCATCTACTGGTATTTGCTATGGCCTCTTCTTACCTCGTGTTATATTGTTCCTTCATGCATCTCCATCTTTGGTCACTTTTTAGAGGCACTCCTTTGAATTGAAGAGCACTCGTAGTAGCTTATTCCTTTCACCTTTCAATTCCCACAATCTTGTACTTGGATATCAACAACCACCCCACACTAAAAGTATGTGTAGTCCTATACACATAAACATGATTCATATAGTAATTAGCTTCATGCGCATAAGCACACTTATTTCACAACACACCAACTAAATTGAAAAAGTATAGCGATAAAGATGGAAATACATTAAGGAAATACATAATTGAAAACCTAATCTAAATGGCAATACTTCCTTATTACAAACACCAAGAAGACTTATTTATAGTAGGGCTTTAGCCTACTCCCATTGAAGTAACTAGGTAGTCGTGTTCCATCAAGTGCTTCTAACTAGAAAGTGCTTGTTTTAAGGATGTAAATAATAACATATGGCCCTAACCAATGTACCTTAAGTTTTCTTGGATGGCGTAAGAACTTAGAGTCATAGAGAAGTACCATTTTTCCAATCTCAAACATTTTATCCCTTATGTTTCTATGATGCCATGCTTTCTTCCTGGCCTTTTCTTGCTTTTGACGCCAATGTGCTATTTCTCATCGCTCATCCAGCTGAATTATCTTTTCAATCCATTCCTATAAATCTTTCTCATCAGCACCTCACAATACGCAAAAAAGGTAACATAAAATCCATAGGAAGAACGAATTATGTACCAAATACTAATTGAAAAGGTGTGGCTTTGTTCAACCTTTTATATGTTGTTCTATATGCCCAAAGTACTGCAAACACTTTATCATCCCGATCCTTTCTTCTAACATCATAGATATTTGTCAATGTGTGGTTCAAAATTTTGTTGAAATCCTAAGAAGTTCCACTTTCTTGAGGATGATAAGGTGTAGTCTTATGGTGTCCAATCATGAACTCATTCAATAAAATTCTGATTGTCTCATTAAGAAAATGTGTGCCCCTATCACTGGTCAAACTCAAAGGAAATCCATACCTTGTAATCATAAGTTCCCATAGAAACTGAGCTACTGTAGCTACTGTATAAGCCTTGGTAGGTGCTACTTCTTCCCACCATGTCAGATAGTCTGTGTAAGTGATAATGTAGCGTGATCCTTTTCTACGTGTAGCTAGTGAAATAAGACCCACAAAATCTTAGCCTATTTCTCAAATGGTTTTGCGCTAGAAATAGGTCTTAGAGGAATTTCATCTCGCTGACTTGGTCTTCCAAGATGTTGACAATGATCACATGCCTTACAAAATTCCTTACAATATTTATAGAGGGTCTCCCACCATAATCCATCGAGTAGGATCTTACACGTTGTGGCATCACCTATAAGTGGCCTCCTACAATTTCACCATGAGATTCTTTGATAATGCTTGTGCACTCATGTTCTAATACACAACAACATAATATTTCATCCCAACCCATTTTGTACAAGTCACCACTAATTAATATAAAATGTACAGTGCGTATAGCAATTTGTTTCTTCTCCAATGATTTCATTCCTTCTGGTGCCATCTCTGTGCGTAAAAATACAACAATGTCCTCTTGTTCTGATGGTGTGTGTTGTAACCTGTATAACTGTGCATATGGCATGGTATCCTCAATTGCCTATGCTTCTTCTCCTAACTGTATTATTGATAAATGGTCTGGTCTAGAATTATTTTTTTCTGGTTGTACCAAAAATGTGAAATCAAACTCTTGAAATAAAAGCACCCATTGACATATGCACCCTTGTAAAACAGGCTTATTGACCAAATAATTCAATGCCATGTGATTTTTATAAAAGATGAATGGTGTAGCTAGTAGGTACTGGTGAAATTTATGCAACACATAGATCATTGACAAAGCTTCATGATCTGTAGTTCTGTAATTTTGTTCTATAGGAGTCATCTTTCTACTAGCAAAAAAAATATGATGATCTACAATACCTTCTCCAGGTTGAGCCAACACTGCACCAATGACCATGCCAGAGGTGTCAACATGTACATGAAATGGTTTTTCCCATGAAGAAAAATGTAGAATACGCGTGGTAGTAATTTTCTCCTTTAATGTCTCAAATGTGTGTTACTGCTGTTCACCCAAGTAGAATGTACCTTTCCCTTTACGTAACTCTTCTAAGGGTGTAAAAATTTTGGAATACCCTTTGATAATTTTTTTTTAATATCCTTTATGTCCCAAAAATCCATGCACCTCACTTTGACTAGTAGGCTCCCTTAGGCCTATAATGACTGCAACCTTCACTGGGTCAACTAACAAACCCTCCTTGCAGATTATGTGTCCTAAAAGTATCCCAAATGGTGTAGCAAATATGTACTTCTTGATGTTAAAAAAGATACTCAACTACCTACATTGTTCAAACATTAAGTGTAAATTGTCATAGTGGTCCTTAACTAATCCATACATTGTCTAATCGTCTAAATATACCTGTAAGAAGTTGTGAATAAATTCCTTGAACACTTGAACAACTATGTGTGAAAATACAACAACCATATTTTTCTGACCAAATGGCATGACAATATAGGAAAATCTACCCCATTCAGTAGTAAATGTAGTCTTTTCCTAATCCTCCTAGGCAATCCTAACTTTATGATACCCAAAGAACCCATCTGTAAAGGAATATATTTCACACCCTGCAACTCCTAGTATTTCCTCAATA
Source organism: Taxus chinensis (assembly GCA_019776745.2). Taxonomy (NCBI): domain Eukaryota; kingdom Viridiplantae; phylum Streptophyta; class Pinopsida; order Cupressales; family Taxaceae; genus Taxus; species Taxus chinensis. The sequence continues at coordinate 286,906,163 of CM034155.1, forward strand.
AATGGCGTAGGGAATGGATCTGTTACACATGAAGCATTCAGCTCCCTATAGTCCACACATATTCTAATCCATCCATCCTTCTTGATACTGATCACCATTGGACTAACCCATTATGACTCATCAAGGGGCTTGATAATTCCAGACTTCAACATGTTATCAATCTCTTCTTTGACCTTTTCACGTAAATTGGGGTTCATTTTGTAAGGCCTCTTTCTAATTGGGCACACACCCTCTTTAAGATTTATCTTCATCTCCCCTAATGATTCATGCATGCCTTTGAGTTCATGGTAACCCCTAGGAAATAGGTCATGGTAGTCCCTTAGTAACTCTATGATTTTTGCCACTTCTGAGTCTAACCAATAGTCTCCAATTATTGCTTCCTTAGGCTCAGTATCTGTTCCAATATTCACCTGATTTGTCTTCATAGGTTCATGATACACGTGCGTGGTCCTATCTACACTGTGTAATACCTCACACCTTCCTATTGAATGGTTTACATCTAGATTAAATAATTCTTCATCATCCACTAGGTAGACCATTTTTCCTCTCTCTTTTGCAAGGCAAGTGCGTTGAAGTAATGTTGCATCAGCCCTTGGTTCTTTATTGCACTATTGATTCCTCTTTATCTAATAATTCCTGGAGGATTTCTTTATCCTTAGCACTATCCCCCATAGTTAAGCACTTGATAAATTTCAATGTTTCTTCTATCAGAGGTTTTGTAGAGAAGAATTCAAACATCTGGGCCATTATTACAATTAAATTATTCCAACTCTTAGTTTCTTTATTGAGTTCTGTATATACATACCAAGCATGCGTGCAGCCTTGTAAAGTGGAATAGAACCAGTGCACCCATAGTGAAGGTGGTAAATCTTCCTGACCTTCTTTCTAGAATCTCTCACACTTCTAAACATGGTGTTGAGCAGGTTGATCACCATGATAATTGTAGATTTGAGTAGGTTCATTGCTCCTAAAGAAGCTAGTAGTAAGAGAAACCCCAATTTCATACCATTCAAAAAAATTATCCCTGTGGACCACCCACCAACATGATGCTGTCCCACATAGTGTAACAATCACTTTTGTCACTTCGTCTTTAGAATTTTTGTTTATTTTATACAGCTGATTTAAATACCCATATATTTAAATCTACATAAACCTTAATGCAATCCATTTCTGATAACTATCATGAACCATGTGCACCTGTATAAGAGAATACTAAACCTAATCATTCTCCCTCAATGATTTTTATGATCCATTACATTAAATGTATCCTTTGGTTCTCCTTTGTCAAGGTATGATATATAAGTGAATTCTCCTAAGTGTCTACCTAGGTTCCACCTATGAAATCTATAGGCATTCGAAAACTTAGATTAAAGGGAAATATCAACAGTGTAATCAGTATCTTACACCACTTTACACAGATTTTCTGAGTCATGTATGTCATGCTCAATCCCATGACAACACACTCGCTAATAGAATCATATCATCTCACCTTCATCACTTTTTCAGTTATATGGATTAGCAGTCAAATGTTAATGTTGTATACAACTACAAGTCTTGAATGAGTTACAATTCCAAATTAACCTACAAAAATATGTATCTCTATGTGATCCTATGATGCCTATGGCAAAGAAAGTGTTCTCATAAAAATTCACCTTGTTACTTTCCCACATCCCTTCCCGTAGCCATCATAAGTTGATATAAGGGTGCGTACCCAGGATGTCCAATCTGTCTTTGTAACTCTATCAAGGTTTGTACTTAGGACAACACCATACTACAATCCAGTCTCTTGATGAGAAAACTCATTACAAATGTTAAAAAACCATATCCAAATGGTGATAATTGTCATCATAGGGATACGACTGTGTAGCATATGCAACGAGTTCACCCACCTAGAATCCTACATTGGTGTATAGTGTTCGATGTTTTCAAGGTAATCATTATCATTAATGAATAGTTAGGTTTACGACACCTTCTCCATGAATAGGTCATACCTAAGGTATGATTTTAGGTTGATCCTCGGACCTTTAATCTCTGTAATTATTTATTACCTTTCTAGGTCTCATGCTCAAATTATCCATTGTAACACCCTTGACAGTTGTTATTTTCCTCCTTTACATGTCAAGTGTTGACATGTAATTTTCCTTATAAAGATATGTTATTTTAATTTTTGGAGATCATGCTTGATATGGATAAATCATATTCTGTTCTTAAGATCCTTTGACTGAATTGGAATGGTTTCCTTTGAATTCATTTTTCACTTCTTGTAGGTAAGTTGCAATCTGGTTTAAGAGTTGTAAACTTATCCATTAATCTGACTCATCCTTGGATCAATTTCAGTGATCCAAGGAATGTTTTAAATCTGCTATGTTGAACGAATGGTAAATCAACATTCCATGAATTAAAATACGTATGATTGAACTTTGATTGATTATAAGTTCTTTTATTTTTGTGTGAATGTGTTTCTATTAAGTCATATAATGTGCTTGGATCTTTTCAGTTTGATCGAGGCAGGACAACGCTAGCACAAACAAACTATAGCCTGTTTATGGCATAGGAAACATTCTGGTTCCTAAAACTAAAGGGACTATCCTATGGAATCTTAAGCTAAGTAAGAATATACATATTTACTACCTATCTATGTTAATTAATTGAATTAATCCTCACCCAAGATTTGTGCTAAAGGATTATGGAAGGTTACAGGGTTATTTGAATTATCCTAAAACCTAATGCTATATGGTTGTGTGATGATCTAACCTAATGCCTAAAAACTATTGTGTTGGAATTAATATAACCTAGGTGGAAACCACCTAAGGTGGTAATTTATTGATTGGGTTATATCCTAAGGTAACATATCCTAAGCTAACCTAAGATCTAACCTAAGCAATTATGTCTACCCTAAACTAATGGGCATGAAGGGGAATTGGTAGTCACATGTATTATAGGTGACGATTCCAAGGCATTTAAGTTGTTGATAAGGTTTTAATTACATAGAGGTACCACCAATTGTGGTAGGGGCTTGTTGGCTTGGCAGAGGCTTATTTGGAAAATTCACTAAAATGGAGTTCCTTGTTAAATTTGATTTGGCATTCACTAAACTTGGAAGGCGGTGGCAAGGAAGGATTGACAGGAAAATAGAAATTAATGGAATTTATTGTTTTCAGTTTTTGTGCTTGAACCAGCTTTGGAAAGCATGCAAACGGGTTTGTATGGGGTCATTTCACCTTGCATGTTTCACAATTTTCGCTCTGCATGCTCTCTAGTTTTTCGAACCAGCAAATTGAACTGCACTTAATGGCTATTTTTGACCTATTTTCAGTTCATGGAATATATAAGAGGCATGGTGGAAAAAGAATATTTTTGTTTGATCTTTCGTGGAGAAGAGGAGAAGCTGTGAGCTCGGATGGAGGTTATCTTTGATTTAATAGAAGCACTATCAAGCATGATAGGCTCTAAACTTTAAGATCTCATGCTTTCTTATAAATGTTTTATTAAAATGATTCTGCTCTTTTGAGATTTTTGGATTGCACATCATATCTGGTTATTTTCTTGTTGGGTTTATTAAATCTTGTGAAATTGGTTTTGAATCCTTGGTAAATGATGTTATTTTTGGAAACTTACCATGTATAGTTCTGAAAAAAGAGAATGCATGCAAAAACTTATTGTTGTAACTCAACTTTTTCATTCTGGAACGGGTAATGGAAATATTCTATTTAGAAAACCTTCGTTGCTATTTAGATATGGTTCAGATTTTTTGAGAACCTTGGGTTCCGTCTGATCTTGTTGGAGTTTGTGGTTTATTTGATCGTGAGCTTGTGTTTTAGTAGAGCTTGTATTTGGTTTGGAACTTGGTTTTGGTTTTGTGTTGTTGAGAACTGTTGATAGAGGTTCTTGTTGTTTTGAACCGTGTTGGAACCTTGGATATCCTTGGACTGTTGTTGAAGCCCATATATAGCTCGGTGCTTGTGTTTTAGTTCCTTATGAAAATATGAATTGTTACTGTCAGTTCGTAATGCACATGGTACTTGCATGTTATTACTCATTTTTGGGGCTCAAAACTTGGTGAGAAACTTGAGTTCTATTTGGGATTATATTTGGCTTCGCATTTTGATATGAATTTGGGTTAGAGTCTCTAGTTATTCTAAACTATTGTTGAAACCTTGGGTAACTTGGGATTGTTGTTGAAGCCGTAGGTGGCTCTGTACTCGTGCTTTACTCTTGTGGTATTTTGGACTATTAATTGAAGTTCATGATTTCATCGCACTCTTATCTTGTTATTTGTTTGATTCTGAACTCTCGTTGGAAACTCGTGTTTCATTTGAGATAGGAATATGACTCCTTGTTTTGAATATGAACTATTAATGGATATTTGTATCTTATACTACTTCATACTAAGATACTGAGCATATCTGAGCTCATGCTGAGTTGTTGTAACTCGACACTGTACATGAAATTTGGTACTTAGTGTTTGGAAATAGTAGTAGGAATGATGTGTCGGTTCTATTTTGGTATGTTGAGTTTTCTTTTTTAATGATTTAAACTTGGATGGGAACTTGTTGTTTCCCTGAACCATGAATATTTACTTGGGTAGTCCTGTACCTTTGTGAGAAGCTTGTGTTTGTCATTGTGCTCGGATTTTGTACTTTCGAGCTCTGATCTACTAGTATTATTGACATGTTCAATTTGGTTTTGGTATTTGAATTGAGTTTTCTTAACTTCTTAAAGAGTTTAAAACTCAGAAATTTTCTAATCGAACTACTTACACAAGGAAATCTGGGAGTGTAGATTAAATTGAGCTATTTAAATATCCTTGGGATTTAACTGGAACATTTTCTAAGGATAATGGGATTTCAGTATGATTTTGTTAATACTTTTGAACATGTTTAACTTATTTATTGGTTATTTGTCTATCTCTTGTTGGATATAGTAAATACACCTTGTGTTTTTATAATGTTGGTCGTCAAATAGGACTTTTAAGAAGAGCAACAGTCAGGGGACAAGAAGTCCCTCCTCTTTAATGGGAGAGGTTTCCTTATTCAGAAACGAACTTATTTACAAATGTACAAAACATTATTTGTTGGTTAAACTTGGATCTTACGAAAGTGTTTTCTATGAAGATCATCAATTACAAAAGGACTGAGGAAAAAGAGTATGTGAAAGAGCAAAAAGGCAACATGCAGAATTATAGATATCAGAGTAATTCTTTATGTATGCGAAGTCACAGTAAGTTGAAACAAGATCATTTGTATTGGATAAATAGGATGGAATTCAGAGACACAAAGTTCTGTAAATAACATCTGTTAGAACACAAAGTTTCTTAACATAACACAGATTCATTAATCAAGGACACAAAGTTCCTTCTTGGTTATACAAGATCACCAGGCTTGCAAAGTTGAAGAGTATGCAATCGGTGAGACTAACAAACTTGAGACAAATGATCTTCACAAAGAAAATAAATGAAAGCTTAGGAATAACAGAGATCAGATAGACAAAGAATGGAAAGTCCTTATGTATTGATTTCTTTATGATCTATTTACACTTTCAGAAAATATGCCAAGTTCTTCCTCTTTTTGAATGACGTAAAGAAAGCCATTATATAGCTTATGAATCAGTTACTCTTTGTAACCGTTTCTTTAATCAAGAACAGTTAAGGACCGCCAATCGTAGTACCTCAACGCATTACAAAGAAAACGGCAAAAGAAATGGAAGAAGAGAAAAGAATGAGAAGAAGAAGACAGGTGGCCAGTCACTGGGAGGGACCCACTGACTTCAGAATCCGCTGCCTGAATTTCTTTAAACGCCTCAGCTATGTCTCAGAAGTCTCATCCTAAAGATGACAGTGTATGTCTTTGAAAACAGAGATGACCAGTGTCTTGAAAACTTCATCCTTTTGCCAGCTGTCCTTGGAATTTGGTCTTCAGATTGATAGTATAAGAGACGCAACTTAAATTCATATTTAGTTTGAAAAACAGCATATTCGGGTAGAGCGGGAAAAACTAAGTATGGATGGCATTTGGTTCGTTTGGGACATGTGAGACGCGAATGCGCGAAACACGCTGCTCGGCCGATTCGGGCAAAGCAAGGAGAAGACGCACAAATGCATTTTGGGACATCTGGGACGAAAACGAGCGAAGGACGCGGTTCGGGCGAATCGGCCGAAAATGGAACAGTTTGCACAATCTGACTTGGGACATTTGGGACAAAAAGTTTCGAAGTACGCGACTCGGGTGTTTTGGCTGAAATTGGAACAACTCGCACTTTTGAACTTTGGGACAAAAAGTTCCGAAGGATGTGACTCGGCCGGTTCGGGTGAAAATGGAACAGCTCGCACGGAAAGTTTGGGACACTTGGAACATGAAAGAGCGAAGTACGCGGTTCGGGGATTTCGGCCGATCGGGGAACAGAGCACACTTCTGAACTTGGGATAGTTGGGACGAAAAGTTCCGACAGGCCTGAAAATGAACAACTTCGGGGATTTCGGCCGATCGGGGAACAGAATGCACTTTTGAACTTGGGACAGTTGGGACAAAAAGTTCCGACAGGCCTGAAAATCACTCAAAATGACCCAAAAACGCAGATTTCTCAATTTCACGACTTAGGTACTTTAGAGAAAACACTTCAACTCAATTTTTTTTTAAATTTTTACTTTCATCAGAGCAGGGAATTTTGAGTGGACAACAGCTGGCTCCTTTTGGGGATGACTTGACATGAATTCAAGGAATGAGACAAGGCAAGAACTTAGACAAACTCAGGGGAAGCAGACCAGTACCTTATCCATTGGGCAACGGAGTCAAAAAGCAGATCAATACAGGGGACAACACACCAAAACAGAAAAGGAAAGAAAAACAAAAAACACTGTACATAATATACAAGGGACTTCCTAATCACCTAGGACTTGAACAACTTGAGATACTGCCCACTGTAAGGAAGTGGGAGAGGAGAACCATCCATGTAATCAAGATAAAAAGAATTCTCACTAGCAAAGTGTCTGATCTTGAAAGGTCCGAGCCACAGGGAATCAAACTTTCCATGGCTGCCACAAGGTTCATGTCTTTTATCCCATAACAGCACAGTGTCTCCAACTTGAAAATCTCTGAACCTAGCTTTCTTGTCAAACAGGACCTTTACCTTCTGCTGGTGAACAGATATCCAATTAGCAACCTCTAATCTGTCCTCATTCAGTTTGTGCAGGTACATAATTCTCTTGTCCAAAGCATCTCTGAAACTAGTATCCTCAATGGCCTTCATTAGGTGGAAGGCTGGCAGTTCCACTGTCACTGGAAATTGAGCTTCAACTCCATACACCACTTGAAAAGGAGACATTCCAATAGCTCTCTTTGGTGTAATCCTGTCTACCCAAAGAGCATCATAGAGCTTCTTGTGCCAGTTTCGTTGAGACTCATTGACCAACTTCCTTATAATAGTCACCATATTTTTGTTTGTGGATTCTGCTTGCCCATTTCCCTGAGGGTAGTAATCTGAAGAATGAGCCAGGGAGATGCCATATCCATAGCAGAAGTCCATTATCTCAGCTGAAGAGAAATTCAAAGCATTATCTGTTACAATCTTGTTAGGTACACCATACCTTACTAAAATGTTTTCCTTGATGAAGCTGCATACCAATTCAGAAGTAGTGCTCTTAACTAGAATAGCTTCTACCCATTTGGTGAAATAATCCGTGGCAGTCAGTACATGAGTGTGACCAGCACTAGAAGTAGGATTAAGTGTACCAACGAAGTCCAAACCCCACTGTTGAAATGGTTCCTCAATCACAACTGGCTTGAGAGGCAAAGAAGCCAATTTAGGTCTTCCCACAAAAGTTTGACAAGCCTCACATTTATCAACCCACTTGGATGCATCTCTGAACAAGGAAGGCCAGTAGTATCCTCCACGAAGTATCTTATGAGCTGTAACCGTTGATGAATAGTGCCATCCACATGCCTGGTCATGAAAAGCTGAGAGCAACTTTCTCTGCTGTTCCTTGTCCACACACTTCAAAAATCTCCCATCTAAACCACGCTTGAACAAAGCATTTTCCCACAATACATATTGCACTGACCTCAATTTAACAGTCCTCTTTTCTTTGGCGGTTAAATGAGAGCGGCATTCCCCATAGGTGAGAAAATGGGCGATGTCAGCATACCATTCATCAACTGAACTAAGGAACAGAATAGTAGGAAGGTCAACTTTCTCCTCCAGCAACTCATGTTTGGCTCCTTCTGCAATGAGGTCACAAAGGCCTCTTCCACGAACCAACTTGGTCGGTTTGATGTCAATGTCATACTCTTGGACCTTAGCCACCTAGTTCCCTCTCTTGGATCCAAATTCTTGCTGTGTGAGAATTGACTTGACAGTTGTATCTGGAACCAGCACCATGGAATGAGAGTTGAGGATGTAAAAGTGAAACTGCTTGACAGCTTTGACCACTGCAAAAGCATGCTTCTCCATCATGGTGTACTTCAACTGATGATCCTTCAGAATATAGCTCATGAACGCAATTGGGAGTTCATGCTCATTAGAGTCTTCTTGAGTTAAGACAACAGCCAAGGTATTATCTGTAGCATAGCAATAGATGATGAAATCTTTGTTGAAATCAGGACAGGCTAAAACAGGAGTTCTAGCAATAGCTCTCTTGATACCTTCAAAGGATTCCTTTCCTTCAGAAGACCAACCAAATGTTTGCTTCTCTTTCATCATCTGAGAAATATTCAAAGTTAACTCTGCAAAATCAGGGATGAATCTCCTCAAGAAATTTATCTTACCAAAGAAGGAGTGCACACCCTTTTTGCTGGTTAGGAGAGGAATTTGTTGGATGGCTTGAACTCGTTCAGGATCAATCTTAATACCATCCTTGGAAACGATGTGCCCTAATAACTTTCCCTCTGTGACACAAAAGACAGTTTTTTTAGGGTTCAGAGAGATCCCATGCTCCCTGCATCTCAGCAGAATATTCTCTAGGTGATCAAAATGATCCGCTCTTGTCTTGGAAAACACTATCAGGTCATCAAGATATATGACAATACACTTCCCTTTCAAGCTTCCAAAAGCCAGATCCATGGCTCTCTGAAAAGTGGCACTAGCGTTAATGAGCCCAAAAGGCATCCTTTTGTAAGCAAAGGTGCCCCAAGGAGTAGTGAAAGCTGTCTTGTGTTGATCTGCAGTATCAACCTCTACCTGATTGTATCCCGAGAATCCATCGAGCATGGATAACATTTCAGACCCTGTGACTACTTGCAAGACCTGATCCATCATAGGCAAAGGATAATTATCTTTCAAAGACGCATGATTCAGGTTCCTGAAATCAACATAGATGCGGATCTCACCATTCTTCTTCCTAACAGGCATGATATTTGCAATCCATGTTGAATGGTGAATGGGAAAAATGATTTTAGCCTTCAAAAACTTCTGAATTTCCTGAAATATTGTGTCAGCTATTTTGGGATTGTATTGCCTCTGTTTCTGCTTGAAAGGATTAATTCCTGGTTTGAGAGGAATAGAGTGCTGCATATCTTTTGGCCTGAAGGCTTTTAGATCCTCATAAGAATAAGCAAGAACATCCTTATACCTCCTTAGAAGATCAATTGCTTTTCTCCTCTCATCTGCTATGCAACATTTTCCAATGTTCACCAGCTTAGGGTCATTAGGACTCCCAATATTGATTTTGTCACACTTAGCTAATTGTTGAGGTCTGGTAGAAGCCCTAGACTTCACATACCTATCATGTTTGTCAAACAGTTCCTCTAAGCTCACCAAACCTTTAGGAATCTTATTCCCCTTGAGTTTAATGCACCCTTCCTGATCTGTTTCTTCCCCTTGGGTGACTGTTTTGTCAAATGGCACACTCTCACGAGGCAGGTTGTCACTTCCCTCAAAATACAGTTGTTTGAAATTACCCTTGAGTTCCAGGAAGGAAAGCAAATGTTGATCATCATTGAAAACCTGCCAGTTGTTGGTGTTATCAGGTACACTGGGCCGATGGACCATCTCAATGGTGAACTTGTCCTGAGAGAAATCAGGATGAGGGATCAGCAGTGATCCTGAGACAGCTAGTGAATCAGCCCTGCTGTTCTTTTCCCTGGGTACTGCTTTGATAGAGAAAGCATCAAGGAATTCAATGGAATCCCAAACCTGATTCCGGTAATGCTTCAGCCTTCCATTTTTTACTTGAAAAAGGTTTCTGACCTGTTTTACAATCAACTCTGCATCACCATGAGCCAGGAGATTCTTTACACCTTGTTCTTTGGCCACTTGTAATCTGAGAATGAGAGCCTCATACTCTACTGTGTTATTAGTATTCTTGAACTGCAACTTAAATGAAAATGGGTGTAGGCCTCCTTCAGGTGACACCAGCAGGACACCAGCTCCAGAACCAGCTGAGGAACAACTTCCATCAAATTCTAAAATCCAAACCCCATTAGGATCTTTAGGAGACACTTTGGGGGGTCAGATTTCATCAAGGGACATAATCATGTAATTTCCATGACCCATATCCTCATAAAGTATTTGTGCTCTAGGGTCATCCGTTTTCTGCACAATATACTCAGACTGCTTCTCAGGCAGCAACTTCTTCATGTGTCCATTGACAGGTATGAGTGCATGTGACCAGTCCATTTGGATTTACCCACCCACGTCCTTATAGAAGTTCCTACTTAGCAACATCCCGTATGAAGGGGGAATATCTGCCACTAAGATGGTAGCCAACACTTTCTTTTCAGGCAAAGTAGCAAAATCCACTTGTGCATCTTTGATTCTCCCAACCAGGGGCACCTCCTTACTCTCCATAGAGTAACAAGATCCATAAGTGCGTGTGAGAGTTAGGCCTAAAGCATGAGCTACTTTATGAGGCATCACATTATCTGAGGCCCCGGAATCTATGACACAATTACTGAGCCTATGACCAACTATAAGTAGTGTTACATAAAAAGGTTTGATTTTGTCAATAGGTGAGGTGACAATGGCTACCAGACTAGGCTGTGGTGCAGAAGGAGGAGTGGGAAAAAGGCCTTTAGAGGTGGTCTTAGAGTGGGAATTGACAAAGTGGATCATTTTTGCAAAAGCTTTGGGATGGGTTTGATAGTACTCAGCTTCTGAGATTTGGACCTTGGTCTTTTTCAGGTGATCAACAATGTCAAAGGATCCAGAAGTGGATGGGCCATCATCATTCAGGACTCCAGGCTTATCAACTTTAGGAGAAAAAGAAGAAGCAACTTTAGTAGCACGATTGATAGGACTCACCTTTGGTGTAGACAAAGTAGGGATAGGAGATCCTCTTTTTGCAATCACGGGAATAGTTGCCGACTGCTCCTTAGATTTCTTGATAGGCTGTGTCACTTTCTCCCTCTGACTGGTCTGTTCTCGAGTCATGACAGCGAATGATTCACTATTCATGTCTGCTACCACTTCATCATAGTCATCTCCATCATCAATGCCCTCAGTGGTGAAGAAATTTACTCTAGATCCCTCAAATTTTCTTGCTTCATCATCAACTTCTCTCGCAAACTCTTCGCAGGCTTCGTTATCTTCATCATCATCTGGTTCTTCCACCTCGCAGGTCGCATTGACAGGGACTTTAACAGGAGGTCCCTCAAGTGCTAATCTTGTCTGAGAAGCAGGCAAATGATTTCTGGGCTGGAAATTTCTCCTTGGAACATCTGCATAAGGGGCATGCTGAGCCAGTTGTTTCTTTATAGCAAGAAGATCATTTGCAAGTTTCTGAACTAATGGATCAGTGTTAGATCCAGGGGCGGAAGAGGAAGAAGCAACAGACTTAGATTTGGGAAGGTCTCTTCTCAACTTCCCTGACATGATCAAGTCATCCTCGATACTAACAACGAGAGTTTGATCCTCGACCAATGTTGCGAGATTATCCCTCCTTAGTGCATAACTAACTTTGGGTGATTGAGCATTTAGGAAGAAACATTTTTGTATTTGATCAACAGGTCGGGTAGGCTGCAGAATTTTGTTGATCAATTTGTTGAACCGGGCCACAAATTCTCTCATGGGCTCTTGTGAATCTTTCTTTATCTGAGAGATTTGGGCAAGCAAGGCATGCACATCTTCTACCGGCTTGAAACGGTTTTCAAACTGAGTTCTCATTGTGTCCCAGTCAGTGATAGCGCCAGCCGGGAGGTGGTAGAACCAATCAGCGGCATTATCTTGCAAAGTCTCAACGAACAGTCTCACAGAGACGTCTTCATGTTCGACTCCCAGAACTCCACATGCAACAATGAAGGCTGCGATGTGTTCATCAGGATGCACTTTTCCATCGCCTTTGAACTTAGGAAAGTTCTTCCGGTTACCTCTGGGTAACTCATGCAAAGGTTAAACGAGGGCTAGGGGCCCGACACGATGACCCCATGGTAATGGTGCCGCCATTCTTGGAAAAACGGCTTGGAGAGGGACTGCAACACCAGCAAGAATCAAAGCTTGAAGATTTGGGCTAGCTGGCTCTGAAGGAGAACCACCCGTAGGAATTCTGTCTTAAACAGGTGGAGTGCTTGTCGAACGAGTCCTTCTATTTGTTGTTGAAGGGAAAGGAAAACCCTGCTGCTCCAAAAGCTGAAACTGAGAATCTTCAATACCAAGGGCCCTTCTCCTTCGAGTGAAATGTGGAGTCACCAGATCAAAGGATGATCAAAAATTACAGAACTGGAATGCGATTTTCCCCAGCGGAGTCGCCAAAAACTGTTGGTCGTCAAATAGGACTTTTAAGAAGAGCAACAGTCAGGGGACAAGAAATCCCTCCTCTTTAATGGGAGAGGTTCCCTTATTCAGAAACGAACTTATTTACAAATGTACAAAACATTATTTTTTGGTTAAACTTGGATCTTATGAAAGTGTTTTCTATGAAGATCATCAATTACAAAAGGACTGAGGAAAAAGAGTATGGGAAAGAGCAGAAAGGCAACATGCAGAATTATAGATATCAGAGTAATTGTTTATGTATGCGAAGTCATAGTAAGTTGAAACAAGATCATTTGTATTGGATAAATAGGATGGAATTCAGAGACACAAAGTTCTGTAAATAACATATGCTAGAACACAAAGTTTCTTAACATAACACAGATTCATTAATCAAGGACACAAAGTTCCTTCTTGGTTATACAAGATCACCAGGCTTGCAAAGTTGAAGAGTATGCAATCGGTGAGACTAAAAAACTTGAGACAAATGATCTTCACAAAAAAAATAAATGAAAGCTTAGGAATAACAGAGATCAGATAGACAAAGAATGGAAAGTCCTTATGTATTGATTTCTTTATGATCTATTTACACTTTCAGAAAATATGCCAAGTCTTCCTATTTTTGAATGGCGTAAAGAAAGCCATTATATAGCTTACGAATCAGTTACTCTTCGTAACCGTTTCTTTAATCAAGAATAGTTAAGGACCGCTAATCACAGTACCTCAACGCATTACAAAGAAAACGGAAAAAAAAATGGAAGAAGAGAAAAGAATGAGGAGAAGAGGACAGGTGGCCAGTCACTGGGAGGGACCCACTGACTTCAGAATCCGCTGCCTGAATTTCTTTAAACGCCTCAACTATGTCTTAGAAGTCTCATCCTAAAGATGACAGCGTATGTCTTTGAAAACAGAGATGACCAGTGTCTTGAAAACTTCATCCTTCTGCCAGCTATCCTTGGAATTTGGTCTTCAGATTGATAGTATCAGAGCCGCAACTTAAATTCATATTTAGTTTGAAAAACAACATATTCGGGTAGAGCGGGAAAAACTAAGTATGGATAGCATTTGGTTCATTTGGGACATGTGAGACGCGAATGCGTGAAACACGCGGCTCGGCCGATTCGGGAAAAGTAAGGAGAAGACATACAAATGCATTTTGGGACATCTGGGACGAAAACGAGTGAAGGACGCGGTTCGGGCGAATCGGCCGAAAATGGAACAGTTTGCACAATCTAACTTGGGAGATTTGGGACAAAAAGTTCCGAAGTACGTGACTCGGGTGTTTCGGCCGAAATTGGAACAACTCGCACTTTTGAAATTTGGGACATTTGAGACAAAAAGTTCCGAAGGACGCGACTCGGCCGGTTCGGATGAAAATGGAACACCTCACCTGGAATGTTTGGGACACTTGGAACATGAAAGAGCGAAGTACGCGGTTCGAGGATTTCGGCCGATCGGGGAACAGAGTGCACTTTTGAACTTGGGACAGTTGGGACGAAAAGTTCCGACAGGCCCGAAAATGAACAACTTCGGGGATTTCGGCCGATCGGGGAACAGAATGCACTTTTGAACTTTGGACAGTTGGGACAAAAAGTTCCGATAGGCTCGAAAATCACTCAAAATGACCCTAAAACGCAGATTTCTCAATTTCACGACTTAGGTACTTTAGAGAAAAAATTTCAACTCAATTTTTTTTTAAATTTTTACTTTCATCAGAGCAGGGAATTTTGAGTGGACAACATATAAAAGAAAAGAATACGATTCATTTAGAACAGACTGTGTTTTTAGGACTATTATTTTTATTTCATTCTGGGTATGGAATTGAAACTCGTGTTCATTGGAAGTAAAGAAGTGTAAGTAATATGGCAATGTGCTTTCTTATTACTGGATAGATCATTAGTTGAATTTTTCTGTTTTGATCCTCCTTTTATATAGAGATTTCTTTAAGGAGTTGTTTGGTCTTCCCTTACCCAATCATTTGAAGAAATGATGTTGGAAGAGATTATACTATTCAGTTTTATTGAGCTGGAAATGCCAGCTTGTTTGGTTGAATGTTTTTTGACATGACTTTACTTGTTGGTTTGAGATGAGTAAATTTTTCTCTTACACTCTATCTTTTTAAGAATTCTCCTTGGATGAACTCGAGTAGAGATTAAATCTTGTATGAGTCTACCTTGGTTTTTGAACGTTGTTTCAAATATTTAAAAGTTAACTTCTATATGTGGAAGTAGATTTAAAATTGTAGGTAGACCGATTGATTTTCTATTCCTTCGTGGATTAAAATGAAATTCTGTTATGATGAATATCTTAAATGTTAAATTTTAAGGTAGTTGTCTTTTAAAAAGAAACAGTTAAATCATGTTTGAATCTATTCTATTTCCTGGATGTGTTGGGTTTGGGAATAGTTGTATTGGTTCTTCTTCTTTTGTTTAGGAGTTAGATGAGTCATCCTAATCTAAACCATGCTTTAAACTCTTCCTTTGGCTTGAAACAAAGATAAATTTTGTTTTCTTTTATGAAAAATTGGGTACGATGAGCTGTTATGATATGTTGTTTGCCTAAGGATAATTGATAGGATCAATTAGACTCTATTTTGTAAGGCTAATATGGTGGATTATATTTTGTCCTTTACTTGGAAGTGAAATCAATTGTTTAAAGTGTAATTGTTTTCCGTTTCTTTTGATATATTGATTATATGATGTAATAATTGTCTCATTAAAACAAAGTTGTTTTAATGGGACAATTATTGGAATGCACTTCTTTTTAAGGCTTAGTGCTTATCATGCTCAGTTCATTGAACTGACCCATGCTAGAAAATTTTGTAGATGGACTTCATAAGTGAAAAGGAAGGCATAAACTTATGTGATCATTGGCTGATTTAAGTCTGATTTTTGTGAAGAACTTTGAATTTTTCTTGAGATTGTATTGAAAAAGAAAAAGTAGTATTCTTTTGTAATGAAGGTGGTTGACTTGCTTAATGTATTCTACTTCTTCCTGACACATGTAGCATCTGTTAGGCATGATAAATCCTTTCCTAATGATATTGTCATTAGTGAGGATCTTACCTTTAATGATAAGCCACTAGAAGAAATTTACTCTAGGGGTTAGCTCTAGACATTAAACACCTCTTTCTTCATTAAACACCTTTAATGATAAGGTGGTTTACTCTAGACATTAAACACCTCTTTCTTCATTGTAAGTATACTTCCAAAAAATGGCATCTTATTTTTGAAAACTTCAATCAGGAATGGATCTTTCCCCATACTTGTCTACAGGCCTGGAAACAATGGAACTCTCCTTACAAGAACTGTGTGGTGAAGAGATTATGGCAACTAGTTCTCCCGCACACCATGTGGTGAGTCTGGAAAGCTAGAAATGATGTCATTTTCAGGAATACCAGAAAGATATGTAAAAAATTTTACAAAGAAATTATCATTGTAGTAAAAGACAACATTGAAAGATTTAAACCCCCTAAAAATATACTTTACCCTAAGGAAGAAGAGCACATTCTGACTGCTTGGAACATTGGCACTGTTAGGAACAAGAATAATAGTAGCATTGATAGATCCACTGTCCGATGGATTCAGCCTCCTAGTACATGGCACAAGTTGAATTTCGATGGGGCCTCAAAAGGAAATCCTAGGGATTCAGGAGGAGGTGGAGTGATTAGAGATCACAGAGGATTTTTTCTTGTTGCTTTTTTTGGCAAAATGGGTAGGCAAACCAATCACTACTCGGAAGCTTTAGCAATGCTTTGGGGAATAAGGTTAGCTAGAGATTGTAATATTTCCAATATTATAATTGAGGGTGATTCGCTGAACATTATAAATTTGTTAAACCAAAAACAACCTCCAAGTTGGTCAATCAGGGACTTTATAACTGAAGCTATTGATATTTACAAGAGTTTTGATAATTTTAAAATCAAACATACCTACCGGGATGACAATAGTGTGGCAGCTGGTTTGGAAAATATTGGGGTAAACAATACATTGTAAAATTGGCTAAGGGGCGACACTCTTCCCACTAAAGTACGTGATGACATCATTAAAGATATGCATGACTTGGATTGTAATCATTAATAGATGTAGGGTAGATGCTAAGGAGTGGTTTATTAATTGTAAAGTGAGGATTAATGATTATAATTTTCCACACGTTTTGGAGGTCTTCAAAAGTAGAGCAGAGGATGAATCGTATAGATTTCAAATTTTTACCATTCTAAGAAGTATAAGCATTACAGGAAAAATGGGGGGACTGCCTTGCAAGAATAAGCCCACCCATAATCCAGCATGGAAAAATAATACAGTTCTCTGGAACTATTTGTAAAAAGGGGGTCTTACAAATTTTATTGAAAAGATTCAAGGTTTCGATCAGGATATTTCAATAAAATTCACAAATGGTTGGAGGAATCACGCTATTGAGTATAGTAATATCAATGTCGAGATATCCGAGGAGCTAATTGCCCAGGTCACTGGGCTCAATCTGGACGCAACCAAATTCTTCAACAAGTGCGTGGACAGAGAGGTGGAGGCTAAAAATTTTCTCGATGAGGGGGAGAATCTAGAGTTTGTGATGGCTGGAATCAACATAGCATCTATTCTTGAGACCTTCGCTGAGATTGAAAGGATGGTGGTAAGGTATGTTACTCTGGAGGGGAGATTTGTCACTATCCCCCAAAAGCACTTAATTTTCCTTAATCACTTTCGCAGGAACCTTACCATAAATTTTCCTCATTATTTGCTGAATTCCTTGGAGAAATCTATTCTTGAGGTGAAAAATCATACAAGGGTTGTTCCCCTTCACCAAGGGTTGATCCTACTCATCCACCACCATTGCTTAGCCTGCTCCTGCCCCCAACCTACTCCCACTACCTCCATTCCTCCCCTTGCCGATAGAAAACTTGACATTGCTACACCCAGCAGGAAGAGGAAAAAAATGAAAGCTAAGGTCCCTCTGCCATCTTCACAGAGAGTTTTAAGAAGCCATAAAGATCTGGAACTTGCAGATAATTTAATTCACATAAGTAAACCGGTGAAGGATTCTAAGGAGGTGGACCTGTTGGTTAGGGTTGAAAAGATGGAAAAGGAGATTCATGACCTAAAGAGTGCTATTAAGGATATGGATAAAACAAAGGGCAAAAGGAAGCTACAAAACTCTGAAGAAGATGATACCACTACTGAAATATTCAAGAAGATTCTATCTCTGGATGCCATGCTTGGCAATGCAAAAGGGCTTAATGACTGTATTCTCTCAGCTCTTAAAAGTATCTATAATTTTATAGAGCAATATGTGCGAAGTATATGCAGTCTCAGTGGCATTACCGAGGATATATGGGGATTAAAGAAGAATTGAGATATTGCAATTTCCTAGGTGGATTTGAAAGATCCATCCTAGGCCACGGCCATTGTGTTCTTCATCTCACTCCAAATGATTAAGGCCAAGATTGACCGAGCTGTCAAGTGATGCGGTGCCCTGTTGCTGTTTACTGGCGGTGAAGTTGTTATTGTTTGGAAATTTCAATGCTTTTTTTTGACTGGGATGACCGGTGGTGGATCCCTCTTGTTTTTTTTTGTCTCTTTCACTCTCATTTGGATCATTGTATGTCTTGATCCTGTTTTGCTTCCTATATTGTATTATCTGGTTGTTGAGCCTCCTAGTCTATGGTGTTTAGCATATCTAGGTTTGGTCTCTCTTCTTTTGATATTTGGCTTTTGAGCCTTTTTGTACACAGGGTATAGTCCTTCAAAACTATTTACCCATAATAAAAAAAGGTGGTTGACTTGCAACATACCTAAATGTATAAGTTTTAGAGATGAATTAAATGTTGAGAATTTATTTATAGTGGGTGTGTATATTATCTTATACTTTCATTGCATAGATGTAATCCTATCTTGTTGATATTATCCATATTATTTATATGCTTAATAGAGTATTCTTAGATAAATTTGACAGTGGGAATTGGACTAATTTCCCTAAATAGGATGCAACTTCTTAATTTGTAGAATTTGATGTCATAACTAAACAATTCAATATAGCAAATTTATATGGAATGAACATTCAGTAATAACTATTGAATTTGTAATGATTTTTAGGGGTGCTAGGCCCTAGCACTTAATCATGTAAAGGAATATTCTTCCTCTATCTTAAGAATGCAAATAAAATGGAAGACGTGATTCCTAATTATTAGACTTCATTAATCAAGTCTACTTAGTTACAACCTAGATGGTCGTTACACTTACTTGAACGGTTAAGTCATAATAAATGGAACTTATGATGTTGATATCCTGTTATGGTTGAAGGCTTGTTAAGTCCAATAAATAACATTAAATGAAATCTTAAGCTAGGAAAGTTCTTTAACAACCAATTTTATATGTTGTAGATAAAAACTTCAGGAGTTGTGGATTAGGGTTAGGCAAGGTTGCTAAAATCTGTTTTTAATAATCCAAATTAATTAAATTTATAATAAATTCCTTGAGGTATGTAAATCTTGATGAGGTTGTTCTGTAGGATGCTGGCACATGCCAAATGCAGGACTGTACCTTCGAGAAGATTAGGATCTTCTCAAGGATACAGTGATGCAGTCGACATGTGGCAACACCCTAATGCATTGATCATCTAGATCTACACACTTGGGACTTGATCTTAGTTTCTCTCTAGGTTTGGTTAGTAACATGTCTAAGATATGGGGTAGCCCCCTAAGACTTAGGATACCTTGACACATGGGGCTGACTTAGGTTGATCTAGTATGCCAACGTACCCTAAGTCTTAGTGAGCCTCCCCCTATCATAACGTATGTTGTTAACTAGAACTAGGGTTAAACCTTAGGCAAGTGGACTGACGAAAGTTAGTAAAGGACATTCTAGATAACAATAGAGTGGGGTGAAGAACATATTTTAGATTTATGAGTATGCCATCAAGGAATAGTACTACAAACAGTATGTTAGAAATCTTTGGCCAAAGTATCGCAAGCTACTGGTTGCGTTGTCCTATGTCACCTAGTCTAAGGTTCATGATGCAGATGAATATTGGTAAAAAATATTCACATAGGTTCCTTAGACAAATCAATCAATACCTTGAATAGGGAGAGAGAACCAAGTATTCAATACTTAATGTTAAACATGAATAGATCGGTAGTATACTGAGTCATGAAATGAATAGATCGGTAGCACACCGAGCCATTACAGTTGCATATGGTTATATGTTATATGAATGGTTGATAAAGAATGTGTGTTGTAAATTATGAATTTAGAATAGAGAACATCATTTAATTTTTTTTCCCTTGTTTTTGAAGTCTTAAAATGGGAATGTTACATCCATAAATGGAGAACACTTCCATTTAAGATTGGAACCAGTATGACAGATTAAGATCTTCCCTTGCTTAATCAATTAAGCACATGATTTATTCATTATATACCTTAGGGAAGGGTACTTACATAAAACTAATTATTTATACGTGATTCATACTTTTTAACAAGTACCAAAAACTATCCATACCAACCAAAGAATAGTGTAAGCACGTTATGTTGTTAATAGCAGCTTAAACAAGAGCATTCAATTATTTTAATATTTATATACAACAATTAAGATATATCTGGAGTATCTATTAAGAAAATTTTAATGAACCACTTTACCACTCATTTTCCCTGCATAGGTCTCTAATCCATTTTTGAATGATCACTTACTAATTTTCCTTTAGAGATAATTATAGTGATGACAAGGGTTAAGGTTCAAATACTATGTTCTTTTTTGACTTAGTACACATGCTCCCATATTACCTCCATTGTATCCGACATGCTTAGGTTCTCATAGTGATGCATCAAGGGACAATCCCATTTTCAAACATTTCATCATATTTAACCAAATATCCCATAACATGAATTATCACAATTCAACAACTTCTGAACAGTGTTAACATTCTTAAAATATATTCATGTTAGATAACCATAAGATTTTCCTTTTAATACTAAAGTGTATTTTCCTCCTACAGGACTTAGTGATACTTCCACATGATTTCTTTATTACATTCTTATGACCTTGAATCGGTTTTAGCATAACTTAAGTTATAAGTCTGTTATATCTTCAACTATACCCGCTCACCATGACTTTACAATGGATCCATGATCAAACAACTGCTTACTTGACAGTGGTCACTTGAGATAGTTGATTTTACTACCAGGGGTATCTTGCTGGTTATGAACCTCCCTACTCCAATCCGTTGGTGAACTTAATACATTTTATACAAGTAGGTTGATATAATGCATTTTATAAAGAGGAAGTTACCCACTAGTAATATTATCTATTTCCAAGTATGCTTAACATATGGTTCATTAATACATAATATTCTTAAGAAAAATTCTTCTCTTAGTTCATTTATTTCTCTCTAGAATTCACACGTATTTTGTGTGTATCACTTATTACTTGATTTATACTAATGTTCATTACAATAATATTGAAGACACTAAATACCTATCTTGATAGATTTCCAACTCATAACACATCATATGCCAATCAATCTCTTATAATAAAATATATTGCAACTGGTAATTTGTCTTTAATTTCTTCTAGGAATAAGTACAATTCATGTTTATAAGCTTGAACAAAATCCTTCTTTTAATGAATAAAATTTAAATTAAATAGCAAGGAAACTCTCATATACAAAGATAAGTATTTTATTTAAGATAATTACAAATAACAATTATATCTTCAAACTTCACAATAATAACATTTAATAGAACAATAGCTCACAATATATCATACGAGGTTTCTAAATGAACATATCTATGTCCATTATCAAGGATTGGATGAAAACATGAATGAATACAACATACAAGATGGTCTTAATCTTCTCAATACCTATTTTTTTATAACATAACATTACCACAACCCATATTGAACCCCGAAGGCATTGAATACATTGAATAAAAAAGGAGATCAATATGAGTTAGAGTAACCAACACACAAATAGCCTGATGAGCATCTGTTGTGCTCAAATTGCAACATAAATGCAATGATTTGATGTTAGGGAAAACTAGAAATCCAGTTAAGCTCTCATATGTAGCTCGAAGATTAATTCATTAACTTCATTCTATAATGCCCATCCAAGGATCAAGGAGGTAGATTTAGTATTTTACTGCAGCTACCATCATTATCCCCAAATAGATATTATTATTAAATACAATTGTTTTATCCTCAACACAATTACTTACTTGAATTAAAATTAGGTCTACTAAGAATAGAGGATACCTCCAACAAAACCAATATGATTACATGGGAAGTGATTTCTTTTAAAAATAATCAAACTCGGTTTCGTAAATCTAATGATTACCAAGACAAGGAAATTCATCTACAGCAAAACCTTTCAACACTGGCTTCTAGTATTCCACCATATCTTGCAATATTTAAATAACCCCATAAAATATGGGTTTAAATTTAAACAAATTTTTCTACTGTTTAAATTCCTTATTAAATCACAACTTGAAATAAGAAATCAAAACACACTATAAGTGTTAAGCCAAAACCCAATGATGAGTATAGCTGCAACACATATTCATCTCAAGGAATAAGTTGTTGAGAAAAATAATAAATCACATTGAAGCCAACAACCATTAATTTATTTTCAAACATCATTCATCACAAATCAGAGGTAAACCACTCTCTACAGAAGTAAAATTAAATCGATTCTACACCATTGAAATCATGAACACAAATTTCAATCAAAGCAAGTTCTTTTTGTGAAATTACTAAATAGATCAAGATATTATGATGAGTTTATAGCATATGATGCATGTTACTCCAGTATTTCTTTCCTTGCAATGTTCTCATGATTCTTCAAAAGATCCCAACACATAGAAGCAAACTCCTTCCTTCAACCAAAACATAATACTTCCTCCATATTTATTCATTCTGGAAGACTTGCCGTCCAGTGACTTTGCTATTTTTCTCATCATGCAAACTCACAATAACTTATAGTTCGATTTTCTTGCATGCAGAGCTTCTATGGATTTCTCAAAATGAAATGAATCAAAACCACAAACCGATTTTCTTTTCCCCCAAACATTCCATGCATTACCCAAGAAAGGTGAGAATTCATTGCATATTTAGTGTCATTTAATACCGAAGTTACTTTGAGTTTTCCACCATGTTTTACTAATTAACTATTTTTAGCTTTTTATATTTAGCAAGGTCCTTTTGCTGGACATGTAAGCACTTTAAATTTAGCTATCAGAATATCCTTTCCATAAACTTGATGAGTGGGAGAAATTACATAAAACAATAAAGAATTCTTGGTACATATATTTATGTGGTGGGGTACCAACCCACCACTTGATTCAATTTAAACATCCCTAAATTGTATAATAATAATTTCATATGCCCATTTCTTAATATAACTAAGGATTCAAAAAATTTAATATGTTTATACATCCTTTTAAATAGCCAAAGTAATGTCAAATCAAAATTCATAAACAATAAGTTCTTATGTTAGATTAAGATTCATACCGCGAGATTAAATTGCCCCTTTCCTTTTTACACAAAGCTATTACATCCCCCGTAGTAGTTATTTAACTAGTTTAAACTTTGAAAATTCCCCTTTTTGTAATATATATATATATATATATATATATATATATATATATATATAACTATGTATATATATACAGAACAGTTATAACATTAGCATTGCTCGAGTAAGTTGCTTGAGTATGCTCCGAGAGAATTGATTTCTTCAATTTCAATGATTAATTTCCTTAACTAACAATTGTAGTTCTTTATCCCTAGAAATTCAATCATGATAGCATTAGTCATCAGATGGGGTAGACTATTGGATGGTTGGATCAAGACCTATTATAAATCAACAAGAAGTCTTGTTCACATTCCAAATTAGGTCGTTAAGCCAAACTGAACTGTCAAAACTGTCAAGGCCTTACTTTCATAGCTCAAATGTTAAAAATTTAACAAAGATGAGCAACAACAACACTATTCACTTTCAAGGCTTAAATTTATGCCAAGTATTTCATGACATACTTTATCACAACGATGTTTTTTTTATTATTGGTAAATAATTTTTTGAAAGGGACTATACCCTTGTATACAAAAAGGGCCTAGAAGCTAGAATAGGAATGAAAATCATTATAAGAAGGATCAAGATCTAGATAAGACATAAAAATCTAGTGTAACAAAAGAGAAGTTACCCCAAAACATCAAACCAGTTTGAACACTGCAGAAGAGAATCCAAAAAATAGCAAAAACATGATAGAAGGCAGCAAGAGCAGCGCAGCTCCACAATTACTTCTTGGCAGCTTTGGCAATTCTGGATTTAATAGTATGTCAGGAGGTGAACATAGCCAATGTTTTCATGTGAGTAGAGTCAGTAATATCCAGCAACAAATGCTAACGTTACGTCCCCTTAATTGTTGATATATAAAGATGCCAGCAACAAAGGCTAAAACCATTTGTCCTATCATTCCTTTAACAACAGTAGTGAATCCATGGGGTGTTACATACCTCCCTTATTAAAAGCATCATCATCCTGATGATGTGGTATTTATTAAATGAAATCTAAACAATTCCACACATGTTATAAGAACAATTTCTTCAGCATAAACACCATTTTACCATATAGTTTATGGTTTTGAGATTCAGAACTTAAATTCATTAGCTATATGAGCTTATCAAACTGCATGTAGTTATGCAGTCCGCATTATGTCATGATTCCTTCACTAAAGTAAATCATTTTTGTACAATATATATATATATATATATATATATATATATAATATATAGAAGATATAGTTAAAAAAATCTTACCTGGTACCTTTTAAGGAAGATCTATTCCTTTCTACTGGGACTACAATGTGTGGATCTATGGTAGTTCGTTCAGATAGATCACCTTCCTCAGCTTTGTTAAAGACTTTTTGACTTGAGGATCCAAAACTTTGCAACATTGGGTCAAAAAGATAAGGTACCAACATTCATTCGTTCAGCTGAACTTAAATATTTTCTATTTCGGTTATCAACTACCTCAACATATCTCAAAAATTTTATCTCCTATACCTGGTCCAATCAAAGAATGTTGTCAATGTGGTTATCCAAGCTTATGGATCCACCAAATTTGTTTATTTAAGAATATTTTTAACAAATATTAACTCATGAATGAGTACTAACAACCCATTTTCTTTTCCTCAAGCAAGAGGTTTACAAGTTTATAGATGTTTGAGAAAACCATCTTGCCAAAAACTTCTCGAAGTGTTAAGTAACAAAGTTACCTTATAAGATATAGACTTTGACATCCACTACATTTTTATTCCACTGTTAAACCTCCTCAATGAATTCACATAATCGGTATAGGTCCTAATAGTACCAAGGTCATGCGAAAATTCCACTTGGTTTGCATGAGGGTTTCAAATAAGTAGTGTATTGTTTGTAGAATCTTTAACTTTAATATTTAGAAGTATGCAAATGACTTACTTATGTTATTCAATGACTTACTAAATTCTCTTGTAAGCTCTAAACAGTCTTCCGACTTACAAGTCGTCATATATTTTTACAAACATAATATAAATCATACGATTTAAGCCTGAAACTCTAAGGGCTTGAAGACCCCATGCAGAGTTACATAGAAACTATCATAAGAGAGGGATTTCACAATACATCCCTTGATCCTGAACCTGCACATTTCTATAGCAGGGTTCATATTAGTGAAATATGAATTCCCTTATCTAGGTTCAACTAAAAATACTAGAATCAACCACAAAAACCTTAAAAATTTCACATTAATTCATAACCATAATTCCCACATAACCACAACATGTAATGATAGGTGAATAGAGGGGAATCATGTCGTGATAGGTAACATAAAATAAATCCTATCTTGAGAGGTACAAGATATTACCAGAAGCTAAATATAACCTCATACTATCTATGCTTTTAGATGAGTTGACCCAGAATGAGCCATCATCAAACCCTTTGAGTATTTTAAGTGTTGGCTTGTCGAGCTCCTAGGTTCAAACTTGAGATCCTCCTTACAAAGTGATGATACCCCAAAAACTTTGGGTACTTGAGTAATATAACCCAAAAGTAACATATACCAATATATATATATAACAACCACTGTTAAGAGTCAGCAAACTGACTACGATAGTTTCAGTTTCTTGGAGTTCAAATATAATTATGTACGTCAAATATTTGACAAAATACAGAACAATCATTCAGATAAATGTTGCTTTATTTGACATAAGCAAAAAAAATTGAACACTTTTATTCCATATCATAAGAAAGAGTTAGGCTTCACAATTGTTGACTAGTTTTTCATCGAGTACAACAAATCCATATTTTCTTTCTTTTAGTATTGAATAACCCTAATCTCATGGATTCATTCACAATTTCCTCTGTATCCTGTTAGGGGTACATGTTCCTTTCCCATGATGTCTACTCTTGTAGTATGCTTCCTCATTCGATGCTTTTCCATCTTCTTTAAAGGACATTTATTGGCATAATGCCCATCACCACATGTGAAACATCCACCAGCAAGTCCCAGTTGACCACCTTCAACTTTTCCATTTGCAATAGTAATATGCTTTTTCCTGCAAGTTTTTGGGAAAATTTACTTTTGGCAGAACACATTTTCTTGTTATTATTTTTCCACCAAATTTTCTTAACATTCTGAGATGAAGAAGAATTGTCATTTTTATGACCCTTTTCATTTTTATGAGTGGGAATCTCTAGCATATTTAGTTTTTAGCCCACTAGCTTTTCAAAATTTCATCTTTTTGGAAGAAGATCCAAGTTTATCCAATGCTTCCCCCAATTTTGGGTTCAGTTCTTCTTTGGATTGGTAAGTCCAAAAATTGCCACAATTGATCAGTTCATCATTTAAATAACTCTTCTTTTGTTTGTTAGTAACAGACTTAAATTGTCCTTCATCCAACTTATCATTTACTCCCATCACTAGTTACTCTAAGGCATCTATCTGGTTTTGGTTATAATGAAGGATTGCAAGAATTTCATCTAAATTTTGTACCGTTGAAACCACAGAAAAATCAGACCCAGTTCTTTCTTCTCATTGCATCTTTCCCATTTCCATTTTATTCTGAAAAAAAAAATAAAAAAATTAATTAGCATAAGGACCCAATAAGTCCAATAGTTGCAACCTTCACCTCTGATACCAAAATGTAACAACCACTTTTGTCACTTCATCTCTAAAAAAAATTATTTTATTTTTTTAACTTTATGCAGCTGATTTAAATACCCATATATTTAAATCTACATAAACCTTAATACAATCCATTTCTGATAATTGTCATGAACCATATGCAGCTGTATGAGAGAATACTGAACCTACTCATTCTCCCTCAATGCTCTATATGAGCCCTTACATAAAATGTATCCTTTGGTTCTCCTTTTTCAAGGTATGATATATAAGTGAATGCTCCTAAGTGTCTACTTGAGTTCCACCTATGAATTCTACAGGCATCCAACAACTTAGATTAAAGGGAAATCTCAACAGTGTAATCAGCAACTTACACCATTTTTTACAAAGTTTCTGATTTGTGTATGTCATGCTCAATCCCATGACGAAACACTCACCAATAGAATCATATCATCTCACCTTCATCACTTGTTCAGTTATATGGATTAGCAGTCAAATGTTAATGTTATATACAACTACAAGTCTTGAACAAGTTACAATTCCAATTTAACCTACACAGAGACATACCTCTATGTCATCCTATGATGCCTATGGGAAAGAAATTTTTCTCGTAAATATTCACCTTGTTACTCACCCACATCCCTTCTTGTAACCATCATAGGTATATATAAGGGTGCGTACCCAGGAGGTCTAATATGTCTTTGTAACTCTATCAAGGTTTGTACTTAGGACAACACCATACTACAATCCAATCTCTTGATGAGAAAACTCACTACACTGCTAAACAACAATATCTAAATGGTGATAATCATCATCATAGGGATGCGACCATGTAGCATATGAAACGAGTTCACCCACCTAGAATCCTACATTGGTGTATAGTGTTTGATGTTTTCAAGGTAGTCATTATCATTAATGAATAGTTAGGTTTTATGACACCTTCTCCATGAATAGTTCATACCTAAGGTCTGATTTTAGGTTGATCCCCAGACCTTTAATCTTTGTAACACTTTATTACCTTTCTAGGTCTCATGCTCAAATTATCCATAAATGGAGAACACTTCCATTCAAGACTGGAACCAGTATGACAGATTAACATCTACCCTTGCTTAATCAATTAAGCCCATGCTTTCTTCATTCCATACCTTAGGGAAGGATACTTACATAAAACTAAGTATTTATATGTGATTCATACTTATTAACAAGTACCAAAGGCTATCCATACCTACCAAAGAATAGCGTAAGCACATTACGTTCTTAATAGTAGCTTAAAAAGGAGCATTCAATTATTTTAATATTTATAGACAACAATTAATATATATCTGGAGTATCTGATAAGAAAATTTTAATGAACCACTTTACCACTCATTTTCCCTACATAGGTCTTTAATCCCTTTTTGAATGATCTAATTTTCCTTACTAATTAAGGTTCCTTTAGAGATAATTACAGTGATAACAAAGGTTAAGGTTCAAATACTATGTTCTTTTTGACTTAGTACACAAGCTCCCATCTTACTTCCATTGTATCTGACATGCTTAGGTGCTCATGGTGATGCATCAAGGGACAATCCCCTTTTAAAACATTTCATCATCTTTGAACCAACTATCCCGTAACATGAATTATCACAATTCAGCAACTTATGAACAATGTTAACATTCTTAAAATATATTCGTGTTAGATCACCATAAGCCTTTCCTTTTGATATTGAAGTGTATTGTTCTCTTATAGGACTTATTGATGCTTCCACATCATTTCTTTATTACATTCTTATGACCTTGGATCGGTTTTAGCATAACTTAAGATATAATTCAGTTATAGCTTCAACTATACCCACTCACCATGACTTTACAATGGATCTATGATCAACCAGCTGCTTACTTGATAGTGGTCACTTGAGATAGTTGATTTTATTACCAGGGGTATCTTGTTGGTTAAGTACCCCTCTACTCTAATCTGTTGGTGAACTTACTATAATTTATACAAGAAGGTTGATATAATGCATTTTATAAAGAGGCAATTACCCACTGGTAATCTTATATATTTCAAAGTATGCTTGACATATGGTTCATTAATACATAATATTCTTAAGCAACATTCCTCTCCTAGTTCATTATCCTCTCTCTAGCAATCACATGTATTTTGTGTGTATCACTTACTACTTGATTTATATTAATGTTCATTACAATAGTCTTGAAGACATTAAAAACCTATCTTGAAAGATGTCCAACTCATAACACATCATATGCCAATCAATCTCTTATAATATAATATATTGCAACTGGTAATCTGACTTTAATTTCTTCTAGGAATAAGTACAATTCATGTTTATAAGTTTGAACAAAATCCTTCGTTTAATGAATAAAGTTACATTAAATATCAAGGACACTCTCATATACAAAGAGAAGTATTTCATTTAAGATAATTAAAAAAACAATTATTTCTTCAGACTTCCCTCAATCAAAAGATTATGCAAAACTAAATACTTCACCCTTCCTTCTCTGCAATTATCTACAAAATTGTTAGCACGAGTCAGTTCATAAGAACTGAGCATGATAAGCACCAACTCACCATAATGACATGCTTTACTTAGTTATTTCATAAAAGGAACTCTCATTATCTTTATGAATTCATATTGCAGAAATTAAGAAGGTAACCCAATATTTCCCAAGCATGCCAAGAACAAAAAATAAAATGAGCCAAGAAAGAAATCATTTTCAGACTTACATTTCCATATAACTTATTATGTCACTAAAATTCCATCACTTAAGTTCTAATATTAACATAAGAAATAAAATTACTCAACAGATTAAGTACATGTGTAACATGATTTTCGTTATGCTATCCATAATTGCATACCTAAAATTTTCTACCCAATTATTAAGTAACCATAAATATAGCAAGTATCACAGACAAGCAATATCTCAAGTCTTTCTCAACATAACCTACGAAGGATCTCATACATCCCTAAGGTCAACTAAGATTCAAGAAATTATGCCAAGGCTTCAATATTTTTTAACTAAAAGTATATAATCAATGTTTATCTATAAGATGATAAGCAATCTTATCATCATGCATGAAAATGAACATATCAAACTCCAACCAATAATTTCATATCCATCAGTTACATCATCTTAAAAATTAATTGATCATTCCAAGCTTAGGAAAAGAACATAGTTCCATACCTCGGTATTGTTTTCAGCATATCAAGATCAAATAACACTATTAGAACTTAATAATAGTCTCTAAGAGAGTAGTGTTGTTAAGATAACATGACTATTACATTATCCAGATAACTCATCTAGACTCTCAAAACCTTATGAGTTTGTTCATAACACATTTAAATAAGTAGTATGTGTATTTCCTTAGTAAGTCAAAGACACCAATAGAATGAGAAATGATCTCCTAACCCATTCCACCGAATAAGGTTAGAACATACCAACAAATTTCATGTTAGTTTTGTCAATTTCTTGAAAATCTTAAATTCTTGAGCATGTATGTTAATGTTTGATAGCGTTGAGTCTTCTATTCATAAATTAATGTGATGGGTTGTTGTCAAAATTGAATCTTGGTTGGAAATTTTTTCCCATTTTACAGATTAAGAGACGTTTTTTTTGACATTTTTTTGAGTGCATGTCAAGGGCATACCCGTGAGCATAAGAGCATATGCGTAACCCATCTTCTGAAGGCCATAAAGTTTTCTCCCGAACTCAAAATGACTCCATTTTTTTTGTGTTGGAAAGGTATTGAAGTTAACTATGCAATGAAAACATAAATTTAGGATTTATACTTACAGAAATTGTAGGTTTTTCTATTAGTTTAAAACTAGTCATTTTCTAACATATCTAATGTTTTGATGAATGTTATATTTCCATGCTTACTCGATTTAGACCAAAGCGTGTGTATGCTCTTCTCTTGCACCTTTTGGTGATCTTGAGAATCAAAAACAACTTTGATCTCTATCTTGTTAACATTGGGATTAAACTTGGAAATTTGATTATTCATTTTGCTTAAGGGAATGAACCTTTTACAAAGCATTTTTCAATGGTCCTTTGATTTGAAGTTTTCCATTTCTATATAGTTGGGATAAAGTTTTTGCATGCTCTTCTCTTGCACCTTAGGGTGGGTGATCTTGAGAATCAAAAGTAACTTTAGTCTTCATTTTATAACATTTGGTAAATTAGAAACTTCATCTTTCAATTTTGGTTTAAGGGAATGAACCTTTTACAAAGCATTTTTCAATGGTCCTTTGATTTGAAGTTTTCCATTTCTATATAGTTGGGATAAAGTTTGTGTATGCTCTTCTCTTGCACCTTAGGGTGATCTTGAGAATCAATAGCAATTTTAGTCTTCATTTTATAACATTTGGTAAATTGGAAACTTCATCTTTCACTTTTGGTTTAATGGAATGAACATTTATCAAGAATTTTGTATGGTTCATTGATTGAAATGATTTTCTTTACTTTTTAGTTGGATTATTTGTTGTGTATGATCTTCTCTTGCATCCTTGGATGATCTTGAGAATCAAAAGAAACTCTTAATCCTCTTTTAAATAATGTGATTTTATTGGAGAACTACTAACGCTTGAGTGCAAGACCTAAAAACGCTTTTCAAAGAAAGGATGAATCAAAACGAAATCAAAAACTACTAATACAGTTGTTATACAGGTTACCAAACCGTGTTTGAGTAGACCACATCTAATTAAAAAAGATAAAAAGAACAACATATTCAAAACACTGTATTGCAGGTTTCAGAAAAAGGTATGTCCCTCTCCACTCAACTAGAACATAACCCCTTTGGCATAACACCTTAAGCTACAACAATGGGGGTGGTTCTAGGAACCCCAAAGTAGTCCACGCAAGAGGGAACCTTGTGGATGAAAAGAGAAGTGCTCCGCACTACCTACTTGATTAGTGATTCCTTTGTGAGATAGTGTTACAGGTTTTCCATTGTGGTGACCCCAGTGATAGTACACGTAGATGCACTAGTTGCCTACTGTTCTTGAAGGGAGTAAAGTAAAGCCGAGATACTCCCAAATTAGTTAGTGTGACTTTTTGGGTAAATTACACTCGCTTGTGGCAACTTTGTAACACCTAGGGAGAGAGAACCACCTAGGAGAATATACTTTGGCCAGGAGCCCACTTTGACCATTTTAAAATAGTGTTGAGTTGTGAACCTTCTTTTTGAGAAATGTGTGACGTATTACTTTCGCCTAGTTTTTACTTGCCTTAGGGTGAGGCGAAAATTTGCCGAAGTGAGGCTAAAATGTTTCGTCATTTTTCTTGATTTATTTCCTTCATATTCTTTTGACACTTTGTTGATCAGAAGAGGTGTGATTACCTTTGTGTTGCCATTCAACTATTTCTCTCACTTTTATGTCCGTTTATGCCCATCCATGTTTGTGGCTGGGTTAGTTAAATGTCTAAAGTGAGTAGAGGTGTTTTCACGTCATTTAGTAGCCATTGTGATCTTGATACCCACGTCAAGATCGTCATTGTAGTTAGGTGTGGTTCATCACCATGGACTTCCATAGAGGAGTTAGCTTGTTTGTCTCGTATCATTACAATTTCAATATTTACGTCTTGTTTCTTGTAAACTCAACATAAATACCTATATTGTATGGTTATGTTGCACACATTCTTAACTATTCCTAGCTATACTTTGAGTTTTTTTTTGTTTACTTTTATTATTACCTCAATTTCAAAAGGTGCTAGGCACTACCATTTGTGCGTGTTATATCAATGACACCTCGATATCAATACTTCACTTTCTTGCAAAGTGGGTTAACATATCTTGGGGATATTGTTGTGTCATTCGCAAATCGTAATTGGCACTTTTTGAGATATAGGTCTTAATCATACTTGACCTTGCTTGTCGTATATCTTGATTGGGAGATCGCATTTAACTTCGTGTATTTACTTACATCTTGTTCATTCCTTTGAACTTGGCATAAGTGGAGACATCTTGTTAATCATTTGGCATCGCAAATTACTTTGAAACGTAGTCTAGGAAGTACTTCCTTTGATCAAGTTTTAATACCAAACGCTTGTATCATGGGTGATTTATCACTCTATCATATTGGTATTCTCACATTGTTGACATATTCATACTCTTTGCAATTTCATTTTGCATTTCACTTAGGGGTAGTCACTAAGCTTTGCACATATCTACAACTCACCCTAGTGAAACTATCACAAAAACATGGCTCCCAAAACACGTCTAAGGTTGAAGAAATAGACATACGAGGAATAACAAGCACACGCTTGGGAGACCTCTAACAGACAAGGGTCAAACCCCTTCATTGGACATGACTTAGGGCCATTGTTTTCTACAGAAAATGAAACCGAAGAGATGGTTGATCATAGTGGAAATGAATTAGAATCACCACACGTAGAATTTGATTTTGACCCCACTGTACTAGATGAGTTTCTCCTTAGAAACAAAGATAGAGTTTTAGCATGGGTCGTGGAATTAGGGGCCAAATTGCCCACCGAGAATGAACCAATATTACCTACAAATGACACTACTAAGGAAGAATTCCCCCTGATCAATATGGAAGATATTTTAACAGGTGGGCATGCTTCCACTTCTTACGTAGAAAATGATAAAGTGGTAGGGCATAGAATACCCCTCATCAAAGTGCCACGAAGAAGCAAGATAGAACATGAGACATGGGAAGAACCTCCACAATACAAAGAGGAAGAATCTTCAGAAGAAGAAGACACAAACCAAGTCACAATCCAACAACAACTCAGTAACCTAAGCTGACAACTAGCTTTGCCTACTTTCTAGGTGCAGAAAGACACAAACAAGAACATTTAAAATTCAAGGCCTAAGTTTAGGATCCACGAACTCCATCGAGAAAACCAAGGAGAAGAAGACATGGGGTATCATTGTGTACACATCCCCGCTTCTCCCACTAGAGAACAATTGTTTGCATAAGAAGTGTAATCTATGAAAGCAACGCTTGTGAGCATACAAGAAAGCAATATAGGGAGTATTAGGAAATACCAATATGAAGAACTATTCCCCTATCCTTTTGACAAGACAATGACCCTTCAACCCTTTCCAAAGAAATTTGATATGCCAAAGTTTGACAAATACAAAAGAAAGGGAGACCCAAGGGATCATGTTAAAGATTTCTACATGGCATGTCAAGAGGTGTCTTATAGTGATAATTACCTCATCAGACTTTTTCATAAGAGTCTCGAAGGTCAAGCATTGGAATGGTTTACACGCTTACCACGAGGATCAATTTTCACCTGGTCAGAATTGGCGGAAAGATTTATGCATCATTTCTCGTATAACATAGAGAATGACATCACCATGGCAGACTTGTGTGGTGCAAAACAACACCCAAATGAGACCTTCGCCAGCTTCCTCCAATGATGGAGAGGGATAGCTAGTCACTTC
Source organism: Taxus chinensis (assembly GCA_019776745.2). Classification (NCBI taxonomy): domain Eukaryota; kingdom Viridiplantae; phylum Streptophyta; class Pinopsida; order Cupressales; family Taxaceae; genus Taxus; species Taxus chinensis. Next base: position 286,940,395 of record CM034155.1, read on the forward strand.
CCTTATGCATTCCTTGAGAAGCAACTGGTCAGTATTTTCGTCCCTAATCTCAACCCAAATATAGCTTTCCACCTCTAAATGCATTTTGTTCACACCTTTGAGGAGGTTATCAAGAAAGGGATTCAAATAGAAAATTATCTCATTGCCAAAGGCACCCTCAAAACCCAATCTAAAGATAACCAAAGTGTCAAACCCACCGAAAAGCCAAATATCTTTAACAAAAGCAAAAACATGGTGGGAGACAGAATCACTGATTCCAAACATGTTCAAATGGTCCAAACTAGTCAGCCTTTTAAACTAACCAAGGGCCCAATTCAACCACCACCAAAGTGACGTACATTCACCTCCCTCAATGAACCATTTTCCATCATACTAAAACAGTTGGATGCGGCCCACATGATGACCTATCCTATAACACAACCGTTTGATGACAACGCTCCTAAACCTTCATGGAATAAGGAGCATGAATATTGCAAAATGCATCATGTTAAAGGTCATAAGAAAGAAAAATGTATACGGCTTCACCACTATATTCAAGACCTCATTGACAATGGGGAGATAGAGGTGGATAACCCTGGAAAAACAAAAACACCTAACGAGAAAATGGGGATTTATAAGGAACCAATCCCTAAGCATGATAAGTTGGAAAAGACAAAGTCAGATCGGGGAGAGTCATCCCAAACCTATAAATCCATGAATTACTTATATACCAAAAGAGATAACAATCATTACGATTTGCTTATCAGATGTATTCACTCCCCTGCTGACCGTGTCAATACCATCCGGATCAAGGGAAAGGACTACGCTACGGTAACAAGGCATGCCCACCTCGTGATTCTGGAACCCTCTCTATTGACCCCGCAAACTAGTAAATATAACCTTTTAGAACAACTTGAGAGGACACCTGCTAAGATATCGATCTTAGATCTTCTCAAGATATATAATGTGCATAAGGAAATTTTGTATCAAACTCTTTAGGGGTCAGGAGCGCCTTTAGAAGTCGATCCTACATAAATTCAAGCTGTGGTGGTAAATATTGCACCAAGTGAGCATCTCACTTTCAACCATAGGGAGGTCCCTACCAAGAATCCTACACATAATCTTCCCTTATACATTGAGGTAGTTGTCACCCACAGGAAAATCAAACGGGTGCTTGTGGATAACGGATCTAGATTGAACATCTACACACTTAAATTAGTCAAACAATTTGTACATATAGAGGCAGATCTTGAGTCCCATATCATCAATATCACTGCATATGACAACGCGGAAAGAGAGTCAGCAGGCACCATTACACTACCCAAGGAGGTGGGCCCCACTTTCCATCAAACAAAGTTTCACGTTCTAGACTTGGAACTTCCATATAATATGCTTCTAGGCCGACCATGGATTCATGTCATGTAGGCCGTGCCATCAACATTTCATCAATGCATCAAGCTGAAGCATGAGAGACATACAGTTACAATACCAAGAGATTCGGATCCCTTTGCTCATTGTAGAGCTCTTAATAGCTTTGCACGAAAGGGTACATATGCATGTGCCTCCATAGATATAGCTATCCCTCTTCATTCTGAGGCCATGGAATCTTGAGTAGATTCAGATTCTCTTAGTTCTTGCGCTCACGGGGCATCTACTTCAACATCTCCATTTAATTCATGGGAGATGAAAATCCTGGAATATGGCTGCGGGGAGTATAATGTACAACAAGCGCTCCTATTTTCAAACCTCTCTTTGTCACCCAAGACTAGAGGTCAACCCAACTACCATTTCAGGAGACCTAGAAAAGAACATGCTATTGGGTTGTTCCTGCCTAGAGGCTTGTTAGCAATGGAAAAAATTACTTGATCCACCTACTACTTGGGTCCCTGAGGACACTCATCCGTCTTCTTATCAAACCATAGAATATGAAAAATCTATCAGAATGATGTACTCCATGGGATACAAAGGCCTAGGATGTGGTAAGAATGAACAAGGACAAAGGGAACCAGTCCCTCTCTCCCATTTCAAAACTGAAAGATATGGCATCAGGAGTTTCCCTTATGGGGCACACCCTAAAGATGAAGATGTGAATTTTTCAAAGCGTGAGGATGGCTCGAATTATTTAGACAATGATATGGATTCCTATTATATCCAATATGAGGATATGGCCTCCACGAACCTTTTCATGAATAATGCTGTCCTGACCATAACCCCCATTGAACCAATCCTTGACCTTGTCTACCCTTCACTTGTTGAATGGGACCAACAACGTCACGTGCCACTAGATTTATTATAAAATGATGAGGCTATTGCAGAGTTCATGGGCATAAGGGATAAAATCTCCATTGGAGATCACAAGAAAGGTTTCATTATCGACTTAGAGACCTGTGCCTACTACGGCGAGGTGGCTGAACTTCAAGGTCAACAAAATTTAAAGCAAAGCGAGGGAAAAAGTTCTAAAGAAAAGCCTTGGCAAAAATCGAAGTCCAAGTCACACAGTGAAAACATCTTTGAGGCACTGGTTGACAAACAAATAAGAAAATAAAAGGACAAATAAAGTGACCACGCCAAGGATGAAGATCTTATAGAGACATCCTTGGATGAAGATCTCAACCTACCTCCCGATCCTACACATATGGAGGATTTATCAAAATTTTTAGTTGAAGAAACCATTGATGTCAATATTGGTACCAAAGAATATCCCAAGATAGTAAAATTGGGAGCATCACTCTCGGCCAGAGAAAAAAAGACGTTCACTATGCTACTGCGAGAGTTTATTGATGTGTTCACATGGTCTTACAAAGACATGCCCAACTTAGATCCAACTTTGGTCGTGCACAACCTAGTTGTGCACACAGATGCTAATCCTATCAAACAGAAGCTCCAAAAGATGCACCCGAGAGTGGCCTTGTTGGTTAAGGAAGAGTTGGAAAGGTTGCTTGTAGCAGGATTCATCTGACCAATTGACTATTCTGAATGGATATCAAACATTGTTCCTATCTAGAAGAAACCTATCGGTATCTGAATCTGTACGGATTTTAGAGACATCAATAAGGCTTGCCTTAAAGATGACTTTCCGTTACCCAACATTGATATGATTGTTGACTCAACAGTAAGATATGAAATTCTATTGCTCATGGATAGCTTTTTGGGTTATAATCAGATTAAAATCACTGAGGAGGACCAACACAAAACAACTTTCACAACTCCTTGGGGCACCTTCTGCTATCAGGTGATGCCATTTGGCCTTAAGAATGCAGGAGTAACTTATCAGCGGGCCATGACAGTAATATTTCATGATATGATTCATGACATCATGGAAGACTATGTAGATGACATCTTGGGAAAGTCCAAAACAAGAGAGGATCATCCTATCATTCTGCAGCATATCTTTGAATACCTGCATGAATACAAAGTCAGGTTGAATCCAAAGAAGTGTGTCTTCAGTGTGCTATCTGGGAAACTGTTAGGCTTCATCATGTCAAGATGAGGTATTGAGGTAGACCCTACTAAAGTGTTTTCCATCACATAAATGCCTCCACTTGAGAATATCAAGAAACTGCGTAGCTTGCAAGGGAAAATTCAAGCCATTCGCCACTTTATCTTCCAGCTTGCAGATAAATGTCACTCATTCACTCATTTTCTTAAGAAGGATGTCACTTTCATTTGGGGACCCGAGCAACAGCAAGCCTTTACTTTGCTTAAACAATACATGGCTAATCCACCTGTCCTCATGCCTCCCACTCTGGGAGAACCACTTTTGCTCTATATTTCTACTATGTAATATGGTATTGGTGCACTGCTCGCCTAATAGGACCTTAGCCATAAAGAGAAAGTAGTGTACTATTTGAGTCACACCCTCATCACCTATAAACTTAATTATCCTCAGATTGAAAAGGCTTGCTTGGCCATTGTTTTTACCTTTCAGAAACTTCGCCATTACCTGCTAAATACTAAGACCAAGCTCATATCCAAGGTCGACCCACTCAAGTATTTTTTGTCCAAACCCGCCCTAGCAGGTAGAATGGCTAATTGGATCATTCTACTCAGCGAGTTTGATATAGAATTTCTCCATAAAAAATCAGTTAAAGGACAAGTACTTTCCGACTAGCTAGTGGAAGTACCTTTGCAAAGCACATAACCTTTGAGTCTGGTTCTGCCAGATGCATCTTCACTCTACATTGAAGAATCTATCGTATGGAAGATACATTTTGATGGATCTTTTACATTTCATGGTTCAGGTACAAGAGTGGTCCTTATTACTCCTTCAGGTGATCCTATACCACAAGCTTTCCACCTGGCCTTCCCTTGTATGAACAACATTATAGAATATGAAGCACTCGTTGTAGGGATGAAGCTAGCCATCAAGTGGAATATTATACATGTTAAGGTTGTAGGTGATTTGCAGCTAATCATCAAATAGGTTAATGATGAGTATAAAGTTAAGGATGACAAGCTCATACCTTACAAGAAGTTGGTGGAAACTCTGAAGGAGTATTTTGTGTGCATTACCTTTGAGCAGATCCCAAGAGCGTAGAACATATCAGTAGATGCCATGGCAACGGTGGGATCTATGCTTCGTATTCCGCCAGGGAACAATGATATGCCATTTTTCATCGAAAATCTACACCAACCCATGTATGACGTGCCAGAATCTTACCTGGATTGTGAGGTTGTTGGTCCCTATTCCCCGTGGTGTGAACCCATTTTCACCTATCTTAAGGATAGTACTTTCCCTCCCAATATCTCCCATTCTAAAAAGCAAAGCTTGATTCACCAGATAGCCCATTACACCCTTTTAGGTGGTACACTTTATCATTGTGGCTATGACGGGAATCTGTTACGTTGTCTAGATGTGACGGAGTCAATCTAGGCAATTAAAGAAGTAAACGAAGGAGTATGCAGAGCACATACAAACGGAATGGTCTTGGCCAAAACATTCCGAGTGGAAAGATTAGCTGAGTTAGAGCTCCTAGATGAGAGGCGCATTCGTGCTCTTAATCACCTAAAGGTATATCAACACAGAATGTCCTACAACTACAACAAAAGAATCATCCCTCGCTAGTT